>JAZBNJ010000053.1:47500-647500 GCA_037349165.1 Choristoneura rosaceana
TGTGCGGACGCCACGGGATCGCGAACATTTCACCGCGACGCCGCAGGCCAGCCCGGGATGGGCTCCCTCTCTGCGCCCCAAGATGGTATTGGGGCGCTGCGCTCCTAGGGTTTTAGGGGCGCTCGGCCAGGACGGCACGTGCAATGCGGGTCCGGGATTCCTCGCCCTCGCCCGCTGTGCCGCCACGTCACGTCTGTCGTGTCAAGTCGGTCGATGTCCTCTCATGTCAGTCAGTCAGTTAGGTCCTCTCATGTCGCGTCGTCGTGTCCGGGCGACCACAAACCCGACAGGGCTTGGGCCGCCCCAGGGCTCCCCCTTACCTTTCCCTGTCTAATGAGAACAGGTACTGAGTTCGGGTTCGCCCCCGTCATACGGCGGCCACAGCCCTCAAAAGGACTGCGCCGCCCCGGCATCATTAGGCTTGCGCCCTCTGCCCGATAAGGCTCACCCTCACCTTTCCCTGTCTAATGAGGACAGGTACTCAGCTTGGGCTCGCCCCCCTCAAAAAGGCGTCGGCCCGAAGGCCAGACGCCGCCCTCTCAGGGCCCGAAGGCCCGTCGGCTGGCAAGGTTCGCCCAGTGGCTCCCCTCACCAGATCAACACCCCCCCACCCCAGTCACGTCGAAGTCAGTCACGTCCGGCGACCACAGCCCTTAAAAGGGCTGCGCCGCCCCGGCATCATTGGGCTTGCGCCCTCCGCCCGATGAGGCTCACCCTTACTTAGTACCCATCATTTAAGACAGGCAAAAGCAAGGGCTCGCCTCCGTCCAAAGGCGTCGGCCCGAAGGCCGCACGCCGCCCTCTTGGGTTTGGCGAAGATCACCCGCGGCCCTCTGCCTTAGGCTCCCCTCGCCAAACAAATGTCATGTCTGTCAGTCTGTCAAGTCCGGCGACCACAGCCCTTAAAAGGGCTGCGCCGCCCCGGCATCATTGGGCTTACGCCCTCCGCCCGATGGGCTCGCCCTCGCTTTTCCCTGACCCTAAGGACAGGTACTCCGCTCAGGCTCGCTCCCGTCAAAAGGCGTCGGCCCGAAGGCCAGACGCCGCCCTCTTGTGGGCCCGAAGGCCCGTCGGTCGGCAAGGTTTGCCCGGTGGCCCTCTGCCTTTGGGCTCCCCTCGCCAAACCAACACCCCCCCACCCCAGTCGCGTCAAATACGTCAGTCGTCGCGTCCGGCGACCACAGCCCTTAAAAGGGCTGCGCCGCCCCGGCATCATTGGGCTTACGCCCTCCGCCCGATGGGCTCGCCCTCGCTTTTCCCTGACCCTAAGGACAGGTACTCCGCTCAGGCTCGCTCCCGTCAAAAGGCGTCGGCCCGAAGGCCAGACGCCGCCCTCTTGTGGGCCCGAAGGCCCGTCGGTCGGCAAGGTTTGCCCGGTGGCCCTCTGCCTTTGGGCTCCCCTCGCCAAACCAACACCCCCCCACCCCAGTCGCGTCAAATACGTCAGTCGTCGCGTCCGGCGACCACAGCCCTTAAAAGGGCTGCGCCGCCCCGGCATCATTGGGCTTACGCCCTCCGCCCGATGGGCTCACCCTCACTTTTCCCTGACCCTAAGGACAGGTACTCTGCTCAGGCTCGCCTCCGTCAAAAGGCGTCGGCCCGAAGGCCGGACGCCGCCCTCTCAGGCCCGCAGGCCCGTTGGCTGGCAGGGTTCACCCGGTGGCCCTCTGCCTTTGGGCTCCCCCCACCAAGCCAACACCCCTCCCCCCCGGTCGGATATTAGCCGCCGGCTAGCAAATCCACCTAATGAATTTACTAGCCGTCGTTGCCCAGGATGCACCAGGCCCAGACGCTACACTTTCCCACCCCATGAAGCCAAAGCTTCGGATAGAGGGAAGTTGTAACGCCCGAGCACGCGAGGAGGAATCCGACATTGCACCCCAACCTAACCTAACCTAACCTAACCTAACCTAACCTAACCTAACCTAACCTAACCTAACCTAACCTAACCTAACCTAACCTAACCTAACCTAACCTAACCTAACCTAACCTAACCTAACCTAACCTAACCTAACCTAACCTAACCTAACCTAACCTAACCTAACCTAACCTAACCTAACCTAACCTAACCTAACCTAACCTAACCTAACCTAACCTAACCTAACCTAACCTAACCTAACCTAACCTAACCTAACCTAACCTAACCTAACCTAACCTAACCTAACCTAACCTAACCTAACCTAACCTAACCTAACCTAACCTAACCTAACCTAACCTAACCTAACCTAACCTAACCTAACCTAACCTAACCTAACCTTTTTTTTTTTTTTTTTTTTTTTTTTTTTTTTTTTTTTTTTTTTTTACGTGTGGAAAATGCGCCTTATGCATGTCCCCCGCTCGAGGCAGCGGGTGGGGTCTTTCGGGCTCTCCCCCAGAGTGGAGGCATACCGAATAAAAACCACACGACCTTACCCTCTCGGCCCTTGTGCGGACGCCACGGGATCGCGAACATTTCACCGCGACGCCGCAGGCCAGCCCGGGATGGGCTCCCTCTCTGCGCCCCAAGATGGTATTGGGGCGCTGCGCCCCTAGGGTTTTAGGGGCGCTCGGCCAGGACGGCACGTGCAATGCGGGTCCGGGATTCCTCGCCCTCGCCCGCTGTGCCGCCACGTCACGTCTGTCGTGTCAAGTCAGTTGATGTCCTCTCATGTCAGTCAGTCAGTTAGGTCCTCTCATGTCGCGTCGTCGTGTCCGGGCGACCACAAACCCGACAGGGCTTGGGCCGCCCCAGGGCTCCCCCTTACCTTTCCCTGTCTAATGAGAACAGGTACTGAGCTCGGGTTCGCCCCCGTCATACGGCGGCCACAGCCCTCAAAAGGACTGCGCCGCCCCGGCATCATTAGGCTTGCGCCCTCCGCCCGATAAGGCTCACCCTCACCTTTCCCTGTCTAATGAGGACAGGTACTCAGCTTGGGCTCGCCCCCCTCAAAAAGGCGTCGGCCCGAAGGCCAGACGCCGCCCTCTCAGGGCCCGAAGGCCCGTTGCCTGGCAAGGTTCACCTATTGGCTCCCCTCACCAGACCAACACCCCCCCACCCCAGTCACGTCGAAGTCAGTCACGTCCGGCGACCACAGCCCTTAAAAGGACTGCGCCGCCTCGGCATCATCGGGCTTGCGCCCTCCGCCCGATGAGGCTCACCCTTACTTAGTACCCATCATTTAAGACAGGCAAAAGCAAGGGCTCGCCTCCGTCTGTAAGGCGTCGGCCCGAAGGCCGCACGCCGCCCTCTTGGGTTTGGCGAAGATCACCCGCGGCCCTCTGCCTTAGGCTCCCCTCGCCAAACAAATGTCATGTCTGTCAGTCTGTCAAGTCCGGCGACCTCAGCCCTTAAAAGGGCTGCGCCGCCCCGGCATCATTGGGCTTACGCCCTCCGCCCGATGGGCTCGCCCTCGCTTTTCCCTGACCCTAAGGACAGGTACTCCGCTCAGGCTCGCTCCCGTCAAAAGGCGTCGGCCCGAAGGCCGGACGCCGCCCTCTTGTGGGCCCGAAGGCCCGTTGGTTAGCAAGGTTTGCCCGGTGGCCCTCTGCCTTTGGGCTCCCCTCGCCAAACCAACACCCCCCCCACCCCAGTCGTGTCACAGAAGTCAGTCGTCGCGTCCAGCGACCACAGCCCTTAAAAGGGCTGCGCCGCTCCGGCATCATTGGGCTTACGCCCTCCGCCCGATGGGCTCACCCTCGCTTTCCCCTGACCCGAAGGTCAGGTACTCCGCTCAGGCTCGCCTCCGTCCAAAGGCGTCGGCCCGAAGGCCGGACGCCGCCCTCTTGTGGGCCCGAAGGCCCGTTGGTTGGCAAGGTTTGCCCGGTGGCATTCTGCCTTTGGGCTCCCCTCGCCAAACCAACACCCCCCCACCCCAGTCGTGTCACAGAAGTCTGTCGTCGCGTCCAGCGACCACAGCCCTTAAAAGGGCTGCGCCGCTCCGGCATCATTGGGCTTACGCCCTCCGCCCGATGGGCTCACCCTCGCTTTCCCCTGACCCGAAGGTCAGGTACTCCGCTCAGGCTCGCCTCCGTCAAAAGGCGTCGGCCCGAAGGCCGGACGCCGCCCTCTCAGGCCCGCAGGCCCGTTGGCTGGCAGGGTTCACCCTGTGGCCCTCTGCCTTTGGGCTCCCCCCACCAAACCAACACCCCTCCCCCCCGGTCGGATATTAGCCGCCGGCTAGCAAATCCACCTAATGAATTTACTAGCCGTCGTTGCCCAGGATGCACCATCGTTGCCCAGGATGCACCAAACCTAACCTAACCTAACCTAACCTAACCTAACCTAACCTAACCTAACCTAACCTAACCTAACCTAACCTAACCTAACCTAACCTAACCTAACCTAACCTAACCTAACCTAACCTAACCTAACCTAACCTAACCTAACCTAACCTAACCTAACCTAACCTTTTTTTTTTTTTTTTTTTTTTTAACGTGAGGAAAATGCTCCTTATGCATGTCCCCCGCTCGTGGCAGCGGGGGGGTCTTTCGGGCTCTCCCACGATGGTGGGCATACCGAATAAAAACCTCACGAGAAATACCTCTCGGCCATTAGCGCAGACGCCACGGGATCGCAAGCATTTCACCGCGACGCCCACTGGCCACCCCGGTATGGGGCCGGCTTACGACATCGTGCAATGCAGGCTCGGGTTTCCACGCCCTCCCCCGCTGATGTCGCTGGTGCCGAAGCACCATCCGCTCAAAAGGGTTCCATCGTCCAAAACAGAGTCCTCCTAGGTTACCGCCCCCCCCGGAAGGGCTTCACCTATAAAAGGTCAGAGTCTCTTCTGACGGTTCCCTGCCCTCTTGTGGCAAGAGAATAACTTTCCGGAACGGAATTACGTCCTAAGACAACCTCTCCTTCAAGTAATCCCCCCCACGCCAATGGTGTCCAATGTCAGCGATGTTCCCTTCAGTTGCCGAGAACATACTGTTGGACTGGAGTTTGCTCTCAGCAGCGCATTATAGCCCTCAGCTAGCACAACTTTGAGTTCGCTCCGGTATGTCGTGTCAAGGTTCACCTACGCTTTCCCTGCCCTAACAAGGGCAGGTACTTACATATGGATCACCATCGTCAAAGCTCGCCAATGCTTTTCTAAGTTCTAATAAGAACATATACTAGGCAATTGGGTTGCTGCCCTCTTGTGGGTTGGCAAGGTTCGTCCGCAGCTTTTCAGCTTTGGTCTCCCCAGGCCAGCCAATGTCAGGTCTGTCACGTCCGACGACCATAGCCTTAAAAAAGGCTGCGCCGCCCCGGCTTCATTGAGCTTTCGCCCTCCACCCGTAGGTACCCTAAGGCACCCCCTCAAAAGGGGTTCCACCGTCTGAGACTGAATCTTTCTAGGTTACTACTCCCCCTCTGAGAGTTTCACCTACAGATAAGATAGTCCTTTCTGGTGGACCCCGCCCTCTCGTGTCCCGAAAGACAACGAGGAAATAACTTTCCAGAACGGAATTATGTCCTAGGACAACCGCTCCTTCAAATAACTCTCCTCGCTATTTGTCCAATATCAGCAATATTCCCTTCAGTTGCCGGGAATATACCGTTGGACTGGGGTTTGCTCTCAGCAGTGCATTATAGCCCTCAGCTAGCACCACTTTGAGTTCACCCCGGTATCGGTCATGTCTAACGTCATGTCAAGTAAGTTGATCTGTAGTGTAAGTCAGTCGGTTGTGTCTATGTCGCGTCGTCGCGTCCGGCGACCACAGCCCTAAGAAGGGCTGCGCCGCCCCGGCATCAGGCTTGCGCCGTCCGCCCGATGGGAGTCCACCCGAACCTTTCGCTGTTCTAAAAAGAACAGGTATTAAGAACAGGTTTGTCCCCGTCAAAGACATTCACCGAAGCAAATGTCTGCCCTCTTGGTGTTGGCAAGTTTCACCCGCCGCCGTCTGCTTTGGGTTACGTTTGCCAACTAGCGTCATGTCAGTCGGTTGTCTCGTCCGACGACACTGGCCTGAAAAGATCTGTGCCGCCCCGGCATCATCGAGCTTGCGCCCTCTGCCCAAGGCCAGCCTAACCTTTCGTCGTCCTAAGAAGGACGGTTACCGAGTATAGGCTAACCTCCAAGGGTGTCGGCCCGAAGGCCAGACTCCCCCTCTCATGCTTGAAGATCTGTCGGTAGACAAGATTCACCCGGCCGTCTGCCATTGGGCTCCCTTTGCCAAACCAACACCCGCCCGCCCCAATCATGTCAAAAGTCGGTCGTCGCGTCCGGCGATCACAGCCCTTAAAAGGGCTGCACCGCCCCGGCTTCAGGCTTGCGCCGTCCGCCCGATGGGAGTCCACCCGAACCTTTCGCTGTTCTAAAAAGAACAGGTATTAAGAACAGGTTTGTCCCCGTCAAAGACATTCACCGAAGCGAATGTCTGCCCTCTTGGTGTTGGCAAGTTTCACCCGCCGCCGTCTGCTTTGGGTTACGTTTGCCAACTAGCGTCATGTCAGTCGGTTGTCTCGTCCGACGACACTGGCCTGAAAAGATCTGTGCCGCCCCGGCATCATCGAGCTTGCGCCCTCTGCCCAAGGCCAGCCTAACCTTTCGTCGTCCTAAGAAGGACGGTTACCGAGTATAGGCTAACCTCCAAGGGTGTCGGCCCGAAAGCCAGACTCCCCCTCTCATGCTTGAAGATCTGTCGGTAGACAAGATTCACCCGGCCGTCTGCCATTGGGCTCCCTTTGCCAAACCAACACCCGCCCGCCCCAATCATGTCAAAAGTCGGTCGTCGCGTCCGACGATCACAGCCCTTAAAAGGGCTGCACCGCCCCGGCTTCAGGCTTGCGCCGTCCGCCCGATGGGAGTCCACCCGAACCTTTCGCTGTTCTAAAAAGAACAGGTATTAAGAACAGGTTTGTCCCCGTCAAAGACATTCACCGAAGCGAATGTCTGCCCTCTTGGTGTTGGCAAGTTTCACCCGCCGCCGTCTGCTTTGGGTTACGTTTGCCAACTAGCGTCATGTCAGTCGGTTGTCTCGTCCGACGACACTGGCCTGAAAAGATCTGTGCCGCCCCGGCATCATCGAGCTTGCGCCCTCTGCCCAAGGCCAGCCCAACCTTTCGTCGTCCTAAGAAGTACGGTTACCGAGTGTAGGCTAACCTCCAAGGGTGTCGGCCCGAGAGCCAGACTCCCCCTCTCATGCTTGAAGATCTGTCGGTTGACAAGATTCACCCGGCCGTCTGCCATTGGGCTCCCTTTGCCAAGCCAACGCCCGCCCGCCCCAGTCATGTTACAAGTCGGTCGTCGCGTCCGGCGATCACAGCCCTAAGAAGGGCTGCACCGCCCCGTCATTAGGCTTGCGCCTTCCGCTCGATGAGAAATCTCCTAGTACCTGTCACACTATTCTAAAAATTCATTATTCTAGTCAAACAGAGTGATCTACAACTTTACATTAAACAATCATTCATTTATTACTTTTCTGTTCCGCCGGCAACCTCTCCAAAATATCCCTGTATTACAATTAACAAATGCTTTCTTCACATCTTAACAACTCATAATAAAGGTACACTAACAGTCATCACAGACAGTGCTTATAAACTAGATAAATAAACATTGAATTGTGTAACAGCTAGTCTATTATAAATTACATAAACTAAATAGTTAAATTAGTTGTACAGTGTTAAATTTAGTTAGATACTACGTTACAATAGTATGACAAACTTAATTATGTCTTGCTGTCAGGCGCGCGCCTCGTTCCGTACTCAATTAAAACCTGCGCCCTCGTAAAGGCCAACAACGAGCAATAATTATTTAACTTTCAATTAAAAGTCGCGCCTCACAGCACGACGCGCCAGATTGAAGAATCTCAACAATTATTCAACAATCAACCAACTCATCAGCCAATCAATATTTCATACGCATCCGTGTAAACTGGCAATACACATACACGCGACTTACATACGGCCCACGCACACAGGTATACGTATCAATAGACATACAATTGAACACACTTAATAGTACATACCTACTTGTACCGATAGTAACAGCAATACTTCTATTATATTCTCATTTCACCCGAATCTAAGCGGCATTCTTCAGGATGGTCGGATACACACACATACACAGCATACCTACATGTACTTATATCGATTAAGTAACGCACTTCATTCTAAAACTCTTTCCTGACCCTAATTCATCCGAATCAGTTCAGCGTTTTATAGGAAGAATCAGTTCCACACATACAACAGTTACACACACATGCAACAGTTACACACATGCAACAGTGCCTACTTGTACCTATCACAATTAAGTAACACGTTCTATTCTAACAATCTGTTCTAACCATATTTCATTCGAATCAGTTCAGCCTTTTACAGGAAAGTCGCTCACACACACTCACGCCACAGTGCCTACATGTACCTATCATATTTAAGTAACTCACTATTTTAATCTCTATTCTAACCCTATTCCAACCGAATCAGTTTAGCTTTTACAGGAAAAAACACTCACACACACACACACGCTACAGTGCCTACATGTGCCTATCAAACATAAGTGACACCCTATTCTAAGCTCTGTTCTAATCATGCTTCGTCCGAATCAGTTCAGCATTTTATAGAAAAAGTCGCTTACACACACGCACACAGCAGTGCATGCATGTACCTATAACACTTAAGTAGCATACTATTCTAAGTTCTGTTCTAACCCTATTCCAGCCGAATTAGTTCAGCCTTTTAAAGGAGAAATCGCTCACTCACCACACGCCACAGTGCCTACATGTGCCTGTCATACTTAAATAACACGCTATTCTAGGCTCTATTCTAACCCTAGGTTTCATCCAAATCAGTACAGCATTTTGTAGGAAAAGTCGCTTAAACACACACGCACACGCAACAGTGCCTACATGTACCTATCACAATTAAATAATACACTCTATTCTAACCTATTCCACCGAATCAACTCAGCCTTTTAAAGGAAAGTCGCTCACATACACATACACACATACACACGCCACAGTACCTACATGTACCTATCACATTTAAGTGACACATTTTATTCTAAACTCAGTTCTAACACTATTTCATCCGAATCAGTTCAGCCTTATACCGGAAAGTCGCTCACACATTCACACACGCCATAGTGCCTACATGTGCCTATCACACTTAAGTAACACACTATTCTAAGCTCTGTTCTAACCCTATTCCATCCGAATCAGTTCAGCTTTTAAAGGAAAATCCACACACACACACACACACGCCACAGTACCTACATACCTATTACACTTAAGTAACTCACTATTCTATCTAATCTCTGTTCTAACCCTGTTTCATCCGAATCAGTTCAGCCTTTTACCGGAAAAGCCAATCACACATACACACACACGCCATAGTGCCTACATATACCTATTACACTTAAGTAACATACTATTCTAATCTCTGTTCTAACCCTATTCCATCCGGTTCAGTTCAGCCTTTTACAGGAAAAGTCACTCACACATACACACATACACACACACGCCATAGTGCCTACATATACCTATTACACTTAAGTAACATACTATTCTAATCTCTGTTCTAACCCTATTCCATCCGGTTCAGTTCAGCCTTTTACAGGAAAAGTCACTCACACATACACACATACACACACACGCCATAGTGCCTACATATACCTATTACACTTAAGTAACATACTATTCTAATCTCTGTTCTAACCCTATTCCATCCGGTTCAGTTCAGCCTTTTACAGGAAAAGTCACTCACACATACACACATACACACACACGCCATAGTGCCTACATATACCTATTACATTTAAGTAACATACTATTCTAATCTCTGTTCTAACCCTATTTCATCCGAATCAGTTCAGCCTTTTACAGGAAAAGTCACTCAACATACACACACGTCATGGTGCCTACATATACCTATTACACTTAAGTAACTCACTATTCTAATCTCTGTTCTAACCCTATTCCATCCGAATCAGTTCAGACTTTTACAGGAAAGTCTCACATACACACTCGCCACGGTCCTACACGTGCCTATCACACTTAAGTAACTCACTATTCTATCTATGCTCTATTCTAACCATATTTCATCCGAATCAGTTCAGCATTTTACAGGAAAGTCGCTCACACACACGCCACAGTGCCAGCATGTACTTATCATACTTAAGAATTCACTATTCTAATCTCTGTTTTAACCCTATTCCATCCGGATCAGTTCAGCCTTTTACAGGAAAAGTCACACACATACACACATACACGCACACACCATAGTGCTTACATATATCTATTACGCTTAAGTAACACACTATTCTAATCTCTATTCTAGCCCTATTCCATCCGAATCAGTTCAGCCTTTTACAGGAAAAGTTGCTTACATATACACACACACACACACACACACACGCAACAGTGTCTACATGTACCTATCACACTTCCCTCACCCCTGTTAAAAGGCACTAGCTACTTGCATCCACCGAACACCCGCACCCCTGACGCACACACACACGCCACGGTCCTACATGTGCCTATCACACTTAAGTAACACACTATTCTATGTTCTGCTCTAACCATATTTCATCCGAATCAGTTCAGCATTTTATAGGAAGTCGCTTAAACACACACACACACACACACACGCACACGCACACGCACACGCACACGCACACGCACACGCACACGCACACACACACGCACACACACACACACACACACACACACACACACACACACACACACACACCCACATACACACACACACACACACACACACACACACACACACACACACACACACACACACACACACACACACACACACACACACACACACACACACACACACACACACACACACACACACACACACACACACACCCACATACACACACACACACACACACACACACACACACACACACACACACACACACACACACACACACACACACACACACACCTATCACTCTTCCCTCACCGCCCTGTTAAAAGGCACTAGCTGCTTGCATCCACCGAACACCCGCATCCCTAACGCACTCTGGCCGCGCGCCGCCGGCCGCCCCGACGGGGCCGCGGGCCGACCGGCCGCGATATCAGCACCGAGATGGAACCCTTTCTTATTCAGTTCTACTACTATTTCCTTACTAAATGTATGGAAGTCTACACAGTTTTATACAGACAAGGTTCCATGTCAGTAACAACGACTTAGACATACTGTACAATTTTGGTTATTTAAGTATATGATAGTAGACATGCAGACAAGCTATTTTCCATGTTAAAACTGTCAGAACAACGACAGTGGCGTGCGCTACACGAACAACAGTCGGCACGAGCTGATTAGATTAATACTATTATAGATTCGATACTTTAGTGTCGCGGTGAAAGAACATGCGTTTATTCGTTTTTGAGCGAGTTATCAAATAGATAAAAATTACGTTACACGAGAACATACTACAGGTACCGACCAGCATTGTTAAGTGCACGTGACACGCCTTGTGAACCAAAAGTGGTAAGGATAGAGGAAAAGAGTCAATATATAGATTATTTACTATATGTAATTATAAACAGTATTCAAAGTTACTTAATTAATTATTGCTATTTATTAAATGTTGAACCGTCATCTTTATCGTTTAAACAATCCAAAACTTCCCCCAGTTAGTAGTTAAATAATTATATCTATCCACCCTAATTATTAAAACATTTAACGCACTCGACTCTTTTCCATATCCGATCATATTTGTGAGCATTCATTATCAATTATCAATTATCAGTTAAGTTGGCGGCGAGCGCGGAGTGCCCGGTCTACGCGCGAATGCATCTAATGGGCGGCGCGCGAGGGCGGGGCCGCGAGGCGAGGCCGCGCCCCCTCGCGCCGCGCGCCGCCCGCGCTGATAACAGATAAGCGGCGCGCGATAACAGCGCGCGGCCACCGGGAGCTCGGCGTGAGAGGCGCGCGACGGCGGCGCTACACTGGACGGCACGGGCCGGCGGACGGCGGAACTAGTTGAGAGCGATGACGGCGCGACGGAGGTTTACGCGTACGAAGTGAACAGGGCGGGCAGCGCGCGGACACATTTGTACATTATTGTATATTTATATGCTTTAAGTACTTATACTAATTAATTATATAATACGATACCTCTACTTTGGTGCATTGACCCCGCGGCGGCGGCGGGCCCCCGAGCCTGTGGCCGTGTGGCCGCCTACTGTTTATTACTATCCTATTATACCTATTATTATATAATTAAATTAACATAGAATGTTTAGTGTTTGAATGTGAACTATTATTGAAGTTACCATTGTTGCGTGCCTATTATTGGCACTGTGTACCTAACTGGCTGTAGGCCGCGGTTCCATCCACTTAAGATTCAGATATCATTGATGGTGGAAGAACAGACAAACAGACAAACTTACTTACAGACTTCAGAATTTATAATATTAGTGGGACCAGCGTGGCCCTTAGACGAGTCCCTACATTGCCTATCGCACGCGCCGGCGCGGGGGCCCGCCGCGACCCCGGGGGGCTTATGGCCGTAAAATTCCAACCTTGAGAGTGAGACGGGGTACAATCATTATTGATAGAATTTGTTCGATTAACAATAATTTCTAGGCTAATTTAATTAACATTATTAGTAACTAAGTATCTTTAATTATTTTAAAGGACCGCGTGCAGTAAATAAACTAATACCTTAATTGATTAATTATTTGTTCTAGAAACCCCACTCTCATGATTGAACTTTATACTTAAAGAATGAAGAATATCCGCGCTCGCCCAACAGAAATAATACAAGCAGTGTCGCGCTCCGCGCGGGGCTGTTCCGAGATGCTGGGGTCAACGTACGACCTTGAGCGAGTGACGACACGCGCCGAACCGCGCGCTGGGTTTGACTTTCTTTAAGAAATTGATCTCGGTTTGCGCCCGGCGCGGCTCGCACCACGCACTTAGTACTTTATTTATAAATGTATACTGCTCACAAGAAAGTAAGGGCCACATGAATTTTATGGGTAAAACGAAATACTAAAATATAATTTACAATATTTTGTCTAAAAATCATTACTTATTACAACACGACACAGGACAGATTTTTTCATTCAATCTAAACGCAAGCATATTTGATTCAGTTTAATTAAATCTTAAATCTTAATTTAACCGCCAAAACTCAGGCGGCCCCCACACCCTCCCGAGCACCACATACCTACTGCATGCCCTATTTAGTTATTTAAGTACTTATGGATATTTTTTTTTTTATTATTATTATTATTATTAGGTACTTGAGGCAGCGGTGAGCGACCCGCAGCCCGCGGGACACAAGCGGCCCGTGACTTTGTATCTATTAACAACCCGTTTTATATTAACAATTTCACGTACCTATCAGTACTTATTTAACTACCAAAATTATACAACCTCTGACGACCGTCTATTTTTTATTTTTAAAATTGCTTACTATTAAATTATTAAACGTATTTCATTAAAATTAAGATGAGTCGCTGATCGCAGCCTCAGACACGTGGCCGTGTCGCATGTGACAATGTGAGTAACCAAACCCTGTCAGAATCGCTCAATCAATCGTATTGTGAGTAGACTCGTTACTGCTTTAATGAAGCTGTTCAAACCATCCGTTAACAGTTAAATACAACAATAATCCCGTCAAGCCAAGAAACACGACCTCAATTGAATAAGATTATTAAGTAAATGACCGACAGATATCCAGACAAACATACATCACACTTGGTAAGACAAACATACATCACACTTGGTAAATCGGCAAAACAATTAATGAATTATTACGACAACAAGTAGGTACCTATCACGCACAATGCGAATCAACAATGACAATTAGTCAGTCATATCAATAGATAAACAAACAGACATACTTACATAGACATACACGCGAGTTAGTAAAACACTTAACCAGGTTATGCCGTCCGACAGACAGACAGACACAATAGCATATCATGTTTAAGTCAGTATACCTACCTACCATTAATGACTTGGCACGATTATTGCAAAATAATCTAACCAGACACTGACCGCGGTGAGCAGCTAATGTCAGAGTTTAGTTCTCCGTGTGTACAACTATGGTTATTTAATTAATTTATTTTAATCACAACATTATATTTACCATCAAAGTTAAACAAGACATTTTATAAAACCTATTCTAGAATTAACAATAGTTCTATAGAACAGTAAATCATTATTAAGTAAACATCTTATTACTAGATACTACAGTCAAATACACTGGAAAACTCAACTCAGGAAACTGGGAATGGAAAGTAAGTTGACTCAATTTTAACCATCACCAATCTAAATGTCATTAATAGTTACCTATAACCTATTTTACGTCATTAATCAATGCACTAATCGCAACAACTATAATTACTAATTCAAGTATAAATTCTAACGAGTATTATTAACCGCGTAAATTGAATTTACGTTTAAGCGAAGTACCTACTCTCCGTTCCCGGTCGTAATCCCCGGCCGCCACCCAGCGGCGCCCCCCGCCCGCGGCTCAAGGCCGGCCGGGCGGCCGCCGGCGCGCGCGCCGCGGGGCAACCTAACCTAACCTAACCTAACCTAACCTAACCTAACCTAACCTAACCTAACCTAACCTAACCTAACCTAACCTAACCTAACCTAACCTAACCTAACCTAACCTAACCTAACCTAACCTAACCTAACCTAACCTAACCTAACCTAACCTAACCTAACCTAACCTAACCTAACCTAACCTAACCTAACCTAACCTAACCTAACCTAACCTAACCTAACCTAACCTAACCTAACCTAACCTAACCTAACCTAACCTAACCTAACCTAACCTAACCTAACCTAACCTAACCTAACCTAACCTAACCTAACCTAACCTAACCTAACCTAACCTAACCTAACCTAACCTAACCTAACCTAACCTAACCTAACCTAACCTAACCTAACCTAACCTAACCTAACCTAACCTAACCTAACCTAACCTAACCTAACCTAACCTAACCTAACCTAACCTAACCTAACCTAACCTAACCTAACCTAACCTAACCTAACCTAACCTAACCTAACCTAACCTAACCTAACCTAACCTAACCTAACCTAACCTAACCTAACCTAACCTAACCTAACCTAACCTAACCTAACCTAACCTAACCTAACCTAACCTAACCTAACCTAACCTAACCTAACCTAACCTAACCTAACCTAACCTAACCTAACCTAACCTAACCTAACCTAACCTAACCTAACCTAACCTAACCTAACCTAACCTAACCTAACCTAACCTAACCTAACCTAACCTAACCTAACCTAACCTAACCTAACCTAACCTAACCTAACCTAACCTAACCTAACCTAACCTAACCTAACCTAACCTAACCTAACCTAACCTAACCTAACCTAACCTAACCTAACCTAACCTAACCTAACCTAACCTAACCTAACCTAACCTAACCTAACCTAACCTAACCTAACCTAACCTAACCTAACCTAACCTAACCTAACCTAACCTAACCTAACCTAACCTAACCTAACCTAACCTAACCTAACCTAACCTAACCTAACCTAACCTAACCTAACCTAACCTAACCTAACCTTTTTTTTTTTTTTTTTTTTTTTTTTTTTTTTTTTTTTTTTTTTTTTTTTACGTGTGGAAAATGCGCCTTATGCATGTCCCCCGCTCGAGGCAGCGGGTGGGGTCTTTCGGGCTCACCCCCAGAGTGGAGGCATACCGAATAAAAACCACACGACCTTACCCTCTCGGCCCTTGTGCGGACGCCACGGGATCGCGAACATTTCACCGCGACGCCGCAGGCCAGCCCGGGATGGGCTCCCTCTCTGCGCCCCAAGATGGTATTGGGGCGCTGCGCCCCTAGGGTTTTAGGGGCGCTCGGCCAGGACGGCACGTGCAATGCGGGTCCGGGATTCCTCGCCCTCGCCCGCTGTGCCGCCACGTCACGTCTGTCGTGTCAAGTCAGTTGATGTCCTCTCATGTCAGTCAGTCAGTTAGGTCCTCTCATGTCGCGTCGTCGTGTCCGGGCGACCACAAACCCGACAGGGCTTGGGCCGCCCCAGGGCTCCCCCTTACCTTTCCCTGTCTAATGAGAACAGGTACTGAGCTCGGGTTCGCCCCCGTCATACGGCGGCCACAGCCCTCAAAAGGACTGCGCCGCCCCGGCATCATTAGGCTTGCGCCCTCCGCCCGATAAGGCTCACCCTCACCTTTCCCTGTCTAATGAGGACAGGTACTCAGTTTGGGCTCGCCCCCCTCAAAAGGCATCGGCCCGAAGGCCAGACGCCGCCCTCTCAGGGCCCGAAGGCCCGTTGCCTGGCAAGGTTCGCCCAGTGGCTCCCCTCACCAGACCAACACCCCCCCACCCCAGTCACGTCAAAGTCAGTCACGTCCGGCGACCACAGCCCTTAAAAGGGCTGCACCGCCCCGGCATCATTGGGCTTGCGCCCTCCGCCCGATGAGGCTCACCCTTACTTAATACCCATCATTTAAGACAGGCAAAAGCAAGGGCTCGCCTCCGTCTAAAAGGCGTCGGCCCGAAGGCCGCACGCCGCCCTCTTGGGTTTGGCGAAGCTCACCCGTGGCCCTCTGCCTTAGGCTCCCCTCGCCAAACAAATGTCACGTCTGTCAGTCTGTCGCGTCCAGCGACCACAGCCCTTAAAAGGGCTGCGCCGCCCCGGCATCATTGGGCTTACGCCCTCCGCCCGATGGGCTCACCCTCGCTTTTCCCTGACCCTAAGGACAGGTACTCTGCTCAGGCTCGCTCCCGTCAAAAGGCGTCGGCCCGAAGGCCGGACGCCGCCCTCTTGTGGGCCCGAAGGCCCGTTGGTTGGAAAGGTTTGCCCGGTGGCCCTCTGCCTTTGGGCTCCCCTCACCAAACCAACACCCCCCCACCCCAGTCGCGTCAAAAGTCTGTCGTCGCGTCCGGCGACCACAGCCCTTAAAAGGGCTGCGCCGCCCCGGCATCATTGGGCTTAAGCCCTCCGCCCGATGGGCTCGCCCTCGCTTTTCCCTGACCCTTAGGACAGGTACTCTGCTCAGGCTCGCCTCCGTCAAAAGGCGTCGGCCCGAAGGCCGGACGCCGCCCTCTCAGGCCCGCAGGCCCGTTGGCTGGCAGGGTTCACCCGGTGGCCCTCTGCCTTTGGGCTCCCCCCACCAAGCCAACACCCCTCCCCCCCGGTCGGATATTAGCCGCCGGCTAGCAAATCCACCTAATGAATTTACTAGCCGTCGTTGCCCAGGATGCACCAGGCCCAGACGCTACACTTTCCCACCCCATGAAGCCAAAGCTTCGGATAGAGGGAAGTTGTAACGCCCGAGCACGCGAGGAGGAATCCGACATTGCACCCCAACCTAACCTAACCTAACCTAACCTAACCTAACCTAACCTAACCTAACCTAACCTAACCTAACCTAACCTAACCTAACCTAACCTAACCTAACCTAACCTAACCTAACCTAACCTAACCTAACCTAACCTAACCTAACCTAACCTAACCTAACCTAACCTAACCTAACCTAACCTAACCTAACCTAACCTAACCTAACCTAACCTAACCTAACCTAACCTAACCTAACCTAACCTAACCTAACCTAACCTAACCTAACCTAACCTAACCTAACCTAACCTAACCTAACCTAACCTAACCTAACCTAACCTAACCTAACCTAACCTAACCTAACCTAACCTAACCTAACCTAACCTAACCTAACCTAACCTAACCTAACCTAACCTAACCTAACCTAACCTAACCTAACCTAACCTAACCTAACCTAACCTAACCTAACCTAACCTAACCTAACCTAACCTAACCTAACCTAACCTAACCTAACCTAACCTAACCTAACCTAACCTAACCTAACCTAACCTAACCTAACCTAACCTAACCTAACCTAACCTAACCTAACCTAACCTAACCTAACCTAACCTAACCTAACCTAACCTAACCTAACCTAACCTAACCTAACCTAACCTAACCTAACCTAACCTAACCTAACCTAACCTAACCTAACCTAACCTAACCTAACCTAACCTAACCTAACCTAACCTAACCTAACCTAACCTAACCTAACCTAACCTAACCTAACCTAACCTAACCTAACCTAACCTAACCTAACCTAACCTAACCTAACCTAACCTAACCTAACCTAACCTAACCTAACCTAACCTAACCTAACCTAACCTAACCTAACCTAACCTAACCTAACCTAACCTAACCTAACCTAACCTAACCTAACCTAACCTAACCTAACCTTTTTTTTTTTTTTTTTTTTTTTTTTTTTTTTTTTTTTTTTTTTTTTACGTGTGGAAAATGCGCCTTATGCATGTCCCCCGCTCGAGGCAGCGGGTGGGGTCTTTCGGGCTCTCCCCCAGAGTGGAGGCATACCGAATAAAAACCACACGACCTTACCCTCTCGGCCCTTGTGCGGACGCCACGGGATCGCGAACATTTCACCGCGACGCCGCAGGCCAGCCCGGGATGGGCTCCCTCTCTGCGCCCCAAGATGGTATTGGGGCGCTGCGCCCCTAGGGTTTTAGAGGCGCTCGGCCAGGACGGCACGTGCAATGCGGGTCCGGGATTCCTCGCCCTCGCCCGCTGTGCCGCCACGTCACATCTGTTGTGTCAAGTCAGTTGATGTCCTCTCATGTCAGTCAGTCAGTTAGGTCCTCTCATGTCGCGTCGTCGTGTCCGGGCGACCACAAACCCGACAGGGCTTGGGCCGCCCCAGGGCTCCCCCTTACCTTTCCCTGTCTAATGAGAACAGGTACTGAGCTCGGGTTCACCCCCGTCAAACGGCGGCCACAGCCCTCAAAAGGACTGCGCCGCCCCGGCATCATTAGGCTTGCGCCCTCCGCCCGATAGGGCTCACCCTCACCTTTCCCTATCTAATGAGGACAGGTACTCAGCTTGGGCTCGCCCCCCCTCATAAAGGCATCGGCCCGAAGGCCAGACGCCGCCCTCTCAGGGCCCGAAGGCCCATTGGCTGGCAAGGTTTGCCCAGTGGCTCCCCTCACCAGACCAACACCCCCCCCACCCCAGTCACGTCAAAGTCAGTCACGTCCGGCGACCACAGCCCTTAAAAGGGCTGCGCCGCCCCGGCATCATAGGGCTTGCGCCCTCCGCCCGATGAGGCTCACCCTTACTTAATACCCATCATTTAAGACAGGCAAAAGCAAGGGCTCGCCTCCGTCTGTAAGGCGTCGGCCCGAAGGCCGCACGCCGCCCTCTTGGGTTTGGCGAAGCTCACCCGCGGCCCTCTGCCTTAGGCTCCCCTCGCCAAACAAATGTCATGTCTGTCAGTCTGTCGCGTCCAGCGACCACAGCCCTTAAAAGGGCTGCGCCGCCCCGGCATCATTGGGCTTACGCCCTCCGCCCGATGGGCTCACCCTCGCTTTTCCCTGACCCTAAGGTCAGGTATTCCGCTCAGGCTCACCTCCGTCCAAAGGCGTCGGCCCGAAGGCCGGACGCCGCCCTCTTGTGGGCCCGAAGGCCCGTTGGTTGGAAAGGTTTGCCCGGTGGCCCTCTGCCTTTGGGCTCCCCTCACCAAACCAACACCCCCCCACCCCAGTCGCGTCAAAAGTCTGTCGTCGCGTCCGGCGACCACAGCCCTTAAAAGGGCTGCGCCGCCCCGGCATCATTGGGCTTAAGCCCTCCGCCCGATGGGCTCGCCCTCGCTTTTCCCTGACCCTAAGGACAGGTACTCTGCTCAGGCTCGCCTCCGTCAAAAGGCGTCGGCCCGAAGGCCGGACGCCGCCCTCTCAGGCCCGCAGGCCCGTTGGCTGGCAGGGTTCACCCGGTGGCCCTCTGCCTTTGGGCTCCCCCCACCAAGCCAACACCCCTCCCCCCCGGTCGGATATTAGCCGCCGGCTAGCAAATCCACCTAATGAATTTACTAGCCGTCGTTGCCCAGGATGCACCAGGCCCAGACGCTACACTTTCCCACCCCATGAAGCCAAAGCTTCGGATAGAGGGAAGTTGTAACGCCCGAGCACGCGAGGAGGAATCCGACATTGCACCCCTAACCTAACCTAACCTAACCTAACCTAACCTAACCTAACCTAACCTAACCTAACCTAACCTAACCTAACCTAACCTAACCTAACCTAACCTAACCTAACCTAACCTAACCTAACCTAACCTAACCTAACCTAACCTAACCTAACCTAACCTAACCTAACCTAACCTAACCTAACCTAACCTAACCTAACCTAACCTAACCTAACCTAACCTAACCTAACCTAACCTAACCTAACCTAACCTAACCTAACCTAACCTAACCTAACCTAACCTAACCTAACCTTTTTTTTTTTTTTTTTTTTTTTTTTTTTTTTTTTTTTTTTTTTTTTTTTTTTTTTTTTTTTTAACGTGTGGAAAATGCGCCTTATGCATGTCCCCCGCTCGAGGCAGCGGGTGGGGTCTTTCGGGCTCTCCCCCAGAGTGGAGGCATACCGAATAAAAACCACACGACCTTACCCTCTCGGCCCTTGTGCGGACGCCACGGGATCGCGAACATTTCACCGCGACGCCGCAGGCCAGCCCGGGATGGGCTCCCTCTCTGCGCCCCAAGATGGTATTGGGGCGCTGCGCCCCTAGGGTTTTAGGGGCGCTCGGCCAGGACGGCACGTGCAATGCGGGTCCGGGATTCCTCGCCCTCGCCCGCTGTGCCGCCACGTCACGTCTGTCGTGTCAAGTCAGTTGATGTCCTCTCATGTCAGTCAGTCAGTTAGGTCCTCTCATGTCGCGTCGTCGTGTCCGGGCGACCACTAACCCGACAGGGCTTGGGCCGCCCCAGGGCTCCCCCTTACCTTTCCCTGTCTAATGAGAACAGGTACTGAGTTCGGGTTCGCCCCCGTCATACAGCGGCCACAGCCCTCAAAAGGACTGCGCCGCCCCGGCATCATTAGGCTTGCGCCCTCCGCCCGATAAGGCTCACCCTCACCTTTCCCTGTCTAATGAGGACAGGTACTCAGCTTGGGCTCGCCCCCCTCAAAAAGGCGTCGGCCCGAAGGCCAGACGCCGCCCTCTCAGGGCCCGAAGGCCCGTTGGCTGGCAAGGTTCGCCCAGTGGCTCCCCTCACCAGATCAACCCCCCCCACCCCAGTCACGTCGAAGTCAGTCACGTCCGGCGACCACAGCCCTTAAAAGGGCTGCGCCGCCCCGGCATCATTGGGCTTGCGCCCTCCGCCCGATGAGGCTCACCCTTACTTAGTACCCATCATTTAAGACAGGCAAAAGCAAGGGCTCGCCTCCGTCCAAAGGCGTCGGCCCGAAGGCCGCACGCCGCCCTCTTGGGTTTGGCGAAGATCACCCGCGGCCCTCTGCCTTAGGCTCCCCTCGCCAAACAAATGTCATGTCTGTCAGTCTGTCAAGTCCGGCGACCACAGCCCTTAAAAGGGCTGCGCCGCCCCGGCATCATTGGGCTTACGCCCTCCGCCCGATGGGCTCGCCCTCGCTTTTCCCTGACCCTAAGGACAGGTACTCCACTCAGGCTCGCTCCCGTCAAAAGGCGTCGGCCCGAAGGCCAGACGCCGCCCTCTTGTGGGCCCGAAGGCCCGTCGGTCGGCAAGGTTTGCCCGGTGGCCCTCTGCCTTTGGGCTCCCCTCGCCAAACCAACACCCCCCCCACCCCAGTCGCGTCAAATACGTCAGTCGTCGCGTCCGGCGACCACAGCCCTTAAAAGGGCTGCGCCGCCCCGGCATCATTGGGCTTACGCCCTCCGCCCGATGGGCTCACCCTCGCTTTTCCCTGACCCTAAGGACAGGTACTCCGCTCAGGCTCGCTCCCGTCAAAAGGCGTCGGCCCGAAGGCCAGACGCCGCCCTCTTGTGGGCCCGAAGGCCCGTCGGTCGGCAAGGTTTGCCCGGTGGCCCTCTGCCTTTGGGCTCCCCTCGCCAAACCAACACCCCCCCCACCCCAGTCGCGTCAAATACGTCAGTCGTCGCGTCCGGCGACCACAGCCCTTAAAAGGGCTGCGCCGCCCCGGCATCATTGGACTTACGCCCTCCGCCCGATGGGCTCACCCTCGCTTTTCCCTGACCCTAAGGACAGGTACTCTGCTCAGGCTCGCCTCCGTCAAAAGGCGTCGGCCCGAAGGCCAGACGCCGCCCTCTCAGGCCCGCAGGCCCGTTGGCTGGCAGGGTTCACCCGGTGGCCCTCTGCCTTTGGGCTCCCCCCACCAAGCCAACACCCCTCCCCCCCGGTCGGATATTAGCCGCCGGCTAGCAAATCCACCTAATGAATTTACTAGCCGTCGTTGCCCAGGATGCACCAGGCCCAGACGCTACACTTTCCCACCCCATGAAGCCAAAGCTTCGGATAGAGGGAAGTTGTAACGCCCGAGCACGCGAGGAGGAATCCGACATTGCACCCCAACCTAACCTAACCTAACCTAACCTAACCTAACCTAACCTAACCTAACCTAACCTAACCTAACCTAACCTAACCTAACCTAACCTAACCTAACCTAACCTAACCTAACCTAACCTAACCTAACCTAACCTAACCTAACCTAACCTAACCTAACCTAACCTAACCTAACCTAACCTAACCTAACCTAACCTAACCTAACCTAACCTAACCTAACCTAACCTAACCTAACCTAACCTAACCTAACCTAACCTAACCTAACCTAACCTAACCTAACCTAACCTAACCTAACCTAACCTAACCTAACCTAACCTAACCTAACCTAACCTAACCTAACCTAACCTAACCTAACCTTTTTTTTTTTTTTTTTTTTCTGGGGAAAATCCTTTAAGGACTTCACCGGCCCGGGGAGGCCGGTGGGCATGTGGGAATCCCGCCCCAGAAGGGGGCGGTGTACCCACTAAAAACCCCAGCATGTTCCTCTTTGCTGCCTTTGCAGCCGGGCTGTGGGAACTTTCGACATCCATGGCCCGGCAACGCGACAGCTGTCCATTCTAGGACCCAGCTCAGGAGCCTTTCTCCTTACACCACCGCTGTAGGCGCGCCGGAACACTTAGCGCGCCTACCAGCTCGGGGACCTTACCAGCGGAGGACGGGCATCCCCGTGCCCGTCACCCGCAGTCCCTGTTAGGGCGGGATTACGCGGTCGTGGTTCAACCGCCGTCGCCCGACTCGCCTGCGGCGCAGGGGCTGGGAGGATGGGTCGTCCTCTCGCTCCCGCTCCGCTCCCTCCTTTATCGCCATCACCTCCTCGCAGAAGGAGGCCATGGCGATCCACGACCTCTCGCTGTCGGTCATGGATTTTACGACGGCCGGCAGCGAGAGATCATTCCCTAACACTGCCTTGAGGCTAGCCCTTTGCCCGTCGAAGGCGGGACACACTTGCAGCGTGTGCTGCGCGGTGTCCTCCGCCCCGCCGCAGAAAAAGCTTAGTTACGAGTTGTGATTCGAACTCTCGGCACATTTGACTGATTGTGGTCGCCTACAGCCTATATATCCTATCGGTGAAACCACTACGCCACCGATGCTTAATCCCGCCCCAGAAGGGGGCGGTGTACCCACTAAAAACCCCAGCATGTTCCTCTTTGCTGCCATTGCAGCCGGGCTGTGGGAACTTTCTGCATCCATGGCCCGGAAGCACGACAGTTGTCCTTTCTTGGACCCATCTCAGGAGAGCTTCCTTCCTCCACCGCTGTAGGCGCGCCGGAACACTTAGCGCGCCTACCAGCTCGGGGACCTTATCAGCGGGGGACGGGCTTCCCCGTGCCCGTCACCCGCAGTCCCTGTTAGGGCGGGATTGTGCGGTTATAATTTAACCGCCGTCGCCCAACACGCCTGCGGCGCAGGGGCTGGGAGGATGGGTCGTCCTCTCGCTCTCGCTCCGCTCCCTCCTTTATCGCCATCACCTCCTCGCAGAAGGAGGCCATGGCGATCCACGACCTCTCGCTGTCGGTCATGGATTTTACGACGGCCGGCAGCGAGAGATCATTCCCTACTACTGCCTTGAGGCTAGCCCTTTGCCCGTCAAAGGCGGGACACACTTGCAGCGTGTGCTGCGCGGTGTCCTCCGCCCCGCCGCAGTGGTGACACATTGGTGTTGTCTCCCTCCTCGCGATCTTGCACAGGTACTTGCCGAAGCAGCCGTGCCCCGACAGTACCTGCGCTAGATGGAAGGAGACAACACCCCATGTCCTTTCGACCCATCTTTCCAAGACGGGCCGAACTCCCGATATGGTCCAGTGGCCGGCGCTCGGCCGCTCCAGAGCCTCCAGCCATTTCCGGAAGAGAGTTTGGCGGGAGATGTCTCTCCATCGCCTTATCTCTTCCGGACAGGGCCGTTCCCCTCTGTCGCGCGCCTCGGCTACTCGCCGGTATACGTCGGCCAGCACCTCGGCATCCAGCTCCCACGGTGGGGTTCCCGCCAGTACGCAGGCCGCCTCGAACGAGGTGGTGCGGTACGCCCTCGATACCCTCACCGCCATGACCCTTTGCGGTTGCCGCAGGTGGGTCTTGTTCCGGGCGGAGAGGGCATTTACCCATATGGGTGCCCCGTACAGGGCCATCGACCGCACAACACCTGTGTACAGTCGGCGGCAGCCCGCCTTTGGCCCGCCCACGTTCGGGAGCAGTCGGCTCAGTGCCGATGCCGTACCCACCAGCTTCGGAGCCAAGCGCCGGAAGTGTTCTTCGAAGTTCCACCGGCTGTCGAGGACGAGTCCCAGGTACTTCATCGTCTTCCCGACGCCGATGGAAACTCCGCTCACCATGATGCTGGCATTAACTGGAGGTGCCCTCCGAGGTCCGTGAAAGCAAATGGCTTCGGACTTGTGGAGGGCGACCTCGAGGCCTAGCCTCCGGATCCTATCCACCGTTAGTGCCACGCCGGCAGTAGCCAGGAGGGACGCCTCGCGGATGGTGGCGCCGCGAGCTGTGACGAGGGTGTCGTCCGCATAACACGTTATTTCTACCCCCGTCAAGTTAGCGCCGCGCAGCACCCAGTCGTAGCCGATGTTCCACAGGAGTGGTCCTAGGACCGATCCCTGTGGGACACCGCACGACATCTGCCGCTCCACCCATTCACGCTGCGTAGGGTAGCGGATCGCCCGCTCAGAGAGGTATGACCCCACTACCCTGCGCAAGTACTCAGGCACGTTGTGGTACCGGAGCGCCTCCTTAATCGTTTCCCAGGGAAGGGTGTTAAAAGCGTTGGCAATGTCCAAGGACACCGCTAACACCACTTCCCCTCGGGACACCGCTTCATCTGCCAGGGCCCTCACCCGCGCTATCGCGTCGATGGTGGACCTGCCCTGGCGGAATCCGTACTGGCACGCGCTAAGGCCCGGCCCTTGGCCCTCCAAGTGCCTTACGAGTCGGGCAGCCACTACTCGCTCAAATAGTTTGGCCTTCTCGTCAAGAAGGACGATCGGTCTGTACCCCGAAGGGGAATCGGCCGGTCGCCCTTCCTTCCTCAGAAGGACCAACTTCCCGCATTTCCATGCCCGTGGTATGCGACCCTGCATCAGGCACGCAGAGAAAAGAGCCCTCACTCTTTGTTCTAAAGGGCCCAGTGCTAAGACCCATGCGCGGCCTGGAGTACCATCGGGGCCGGGGGCAGTGTTTTTGGCCTTTAGCCTTAGCACTGCCACCCCCAATTCCTCCTCTGTCACCTCCGGTATGTCTTCGTCCACTGACGGGGTTACTGGAGCCATTCGCGGGGGCAGGTGTTCGCCCCGCTGTGGGAATAGGGCTCCCACAATTTGGCTCACCAGGTCCGGCTGGAGACTTTGCGTGAGTGGGGGGGCCCAAGGCCGGAGTTTGCCCCTCACCGACTTGTACGGCCTTCCCCACGGGTCGCTGTTCAGAGTCTCCAGCATTTCCTGCTCTGCCAGGTCTTTGGCTTCGCCAATGGCCACGCTGAGGGCCCTGCTAGCCGCTCTGTACCTCGCATACAGCTCTTCTTCGGCCGCCAGATTCCGCCTCCTCCGCCTTCGGCTCCTCGTGTACTGGCGTCTCGCAGCCACGCAAGACTTGCGCAGCTGCGTTAGTTCTGCGGACCACCAGTACACGTTCCGCCTCGGCCCACTGGGCTTGACCCGCGGCATCGCAGCGTCGCAGATCTGCGTCATGGCCTCGCTGAGCCAGGCTGCTTCCACCTCAACATCTGCTGGGGCTTCGGGCGCTTCCGGCCAGGCTTGGACCAAGGCCGCCGCGTGCAGCAGGTCCCGGTCAAGCCGTTTAACTGCCCATCTTGGGCTATCTCCCTGCAGGGAACGGCTTAGGCCGTCCGGGATATTGTGATGAGAGGAGACGCTAAACCGAATGTATCGGTGGTCGGATAGCGTCTCCACTCCCTCCATCACCTCCCAGCCTTGGACACGGCGCGCCAGGGCGGCATTGGCGAACGTGATGTCCACGATAGAGCCACCCTGTTGCCGCACGCACGTGTCTGTCGTCCCGTGGTTCAGGACAGTCAAACCTGTAGCCACTGCCCACTCCACCAGCGTTTGACCGCGCACGTCAGTCGCGGGGGAACCCCACACCACTGATTTGGCGTTGAAGTCCCCCGCGACTAGCAGCAGGTCCGGGTCACTTCTGCCGATCAGAGCCCGCACTTCGTCGAGGAACACCTCGAATTCAGCGAGAGCTCTGTTCGGCGAGAAGTACGCCCCTACCACCGTGATGTTGCCGATGTTGGCAGCCACGTAGCCATGGCCCCGCACTACTCTCTCGAGAGGCGCAGAGCCAGCCGATGGTTGAGTGGCCAGGGCTACGAGGCTGTCCAGGTCTCCCACCCAGTTATCCCTGGACGGCACCGAGTATGGCTCGGCTACTACAGCGACATGTATCAACCACTCCGCCATGCTCTGGAACAAAAGATCCTGGGCTCTGGCGCAGTGGTTGATGTTCGCCTGTAGGTAGCGAGTTGGAGTTGGAGCCATCACTCGGTTACCATCCCTTCCTCCTCGGCTCGGGGCTCGGTTGTGCTGCCCTTCCTGTTGCCTGGCTGCAAAGAGGGTTGCAGTCTCTCGACAACTTTGCTCCGCTTGGCTTTGTGTGGGTTGCAAACCTTGCTACCCACCTTGTGGTTGGCCGGTAGCCCGGCCTCGGCGCACAGCACGCAGTTTGGTGCCGCTGTACATGCGTTGGCCACGTGGCCCGGACACCCGCAGCGGTAGCACAGCAGGCTGCGATCCACCGCCGCCTTGCATTTAGCCTTTACGTGGCCCACCTCGAGGCAGCGGAAGCAGCGCAGGGGACGGGCATCGAGCAGCTTGACCTGCGCCGACACCCAGCCCACCAGCAGCCTTCCCGCCTCTGTCACTTTCTTCGCCGCCGGAATAGGACAGCGCAGCCATATTGTACCTAGACCGGAGCGACCGCTAACGATCTCTCCGGGCCTAATATCGGTCTCCGCACAGCCCCCCACGCGAGCAACCGAGGTCACTACGTCCGTGGACAAGACGGACTCGTCTAGGCCCGAAATGCGCAATTCTGCGCATTTCATGGGCCTCGAGACACGCACTAACGCTGGGTCCGTGACCTCGGCTAGTTTTTTGGCCAGTGCGTCTGCCTTATCGCCACTTGTTGCACCGGGCACCTCCATGATGTAAGCCCCAGTTTGAGCTTTTCTCAGACGGAGGCCCGAGATGCCCAGATCCTCCAGCTTGATCTTAGCTTTGGCATCCGCAAGAACTGTGCCAAAGTCTGCCCCTTTTTCCGTCGCCTTTGGCTCCAACAGCGTCATCATGACCGCTGCTGAGCGGGGCGGACGGAGCTTGTTAGCTCCCTTCTTGCGTTTGCGTTTTTGCATGTCGACCTCCTTGTTCTTCACTTCCTTCGCTTTCCTCCGCCTTCTTCTCCTTTCCACCTTCGTCCACCCGTCAGGCTGCTCAGGTGGTGGGGGTGGTGGAGGCGGCGGAAGCGGTGGGGGCAGTGGGGGCGGTTGTTTACTGTTACCCTTTTTCGTCTTTCCTTTCTTCCGCCTTGGACCATCCGAGGCCTGCCCAGAAGCCGCATCCTCCGCAGCTTGACGGACAGGCTTCTCCGGAAGGAGCCGGTCTTGTATGCCAGCCAGGTGGGCGTCCAGGTATGGACAGACTTGAGCCATGACGGCTCGGCAGAGCTTGTCCATGTCCATAGCTGATGGACTGGCCGCACCATGACCTTCCTCTCTTCTTGTTAGGGGGGGCTGCGCAGGGGGCAGCTCCTCCCCTTCGTGTCCGGTAAGAGGGGGTTGCGGACTGCCCTGCTTCCGCATCCCCTCAAGGTCTTTTTTAAGGTCGGCCAGCTCCTTTCGGAGACTGGCCATCTCGGCTTGCAGCCGATTGTTGTCGGCCTGCAGCCGAGCCGTCTCCTCAGTGGCTGTGCGTTTGCTCAGTACCGTGAAAGCATCAGCAATCGCAGCAGCCGCATCTTTCAGGCACTTTATATAGCCACCTGACAGGTTTTTGGAGGTAACCGCAACCTTATTGATAATGGCCACGCTGTCGGCTACCTGCTGACCAAGGTCTTTATTAGCCGCGGTGTCCTCCTGGTCGTTCCTTCCCGGAGAGGTGCCTCTCTGATACCCCTGCCTGGTCGCGATTCTCATCTTCTGGACCTCCATTTCCGCCTTTAGCCGAAGCTCTTCTCGTAGGGCACGGTTGTAGGCCTCCTTCGCTTTGGCAAGTCCAGCGTACTTGCCTGTTGTAGGCGGGCGACCTCTGCCTCTTGCTTGTGGTCTTTTACCCTCAGCTGAGAGCCCTGTCGACCCTTCATCGCTTGAGCTGAGCACGGATGAAGCAGGGCGGAATCTCTTCCGCTTCTGCTTCACCCGCTCAGCTCCCTCCGGAATATTTTCGAGTTTGCTCTTCCCAGAGGACTCACGACCTCCTGTCCCCTGGGAAGCAAAACTGACGTCCGAGCTTGTATTTACCCTCAGTTCGGGCTCTTGGTTGGAGTTGTTTGGCGACTTCTGCCTTATGAGGCGCACGTGGCAGTCCCGCAAAGGGACGCTTCTTCGTTCAGCGATTTGTATCGCCGGAAAACTAATATCTAAACGTGGGCTTTGAGGGCCCACGAAGTGACTTTTGCCCCCCCCAGAGTACGATGGGGCTGACCGCGGGATGTTAGCGGTGAGGGATTCTCCCCGAAGGGTACCCTCCTGGGGTAATACTCTTTTATCGTCACTCATGCCCTTACTATTAGGGGTAAGGCCCCTGCCCCTTTTAAAGAGGGAGCCGCTCTCCTCTTGTTTTAAGGGGTGAGTTCCCCTGTGTTGCAGTTACGCCAACCCGTTCACCACCGACGTGGTACTTCCGGCAAGCCGCTAATCCAGGCCGGACCCGTTCGATCCACAGGACCTACTTGTCTCCGGCCTGGTACTGGATACGCTGCAACCCGTATCCAGAACCGCAGTAAGGAGCGGTTATCCCCGGTTTTTATAGAGGTTTTCCTTCCTCGTGGTCCTCCCTTTGCAGGCGACGACCCTCACTCCCGGCGCCTACGGGCCGGGTTGCGAGTTCCCACAGCAGCTCACAGAAAGAGCCCTGCAGTAGGCCATCCTTACAGACGGCGCTCCTCCAGATCACGTCCGCATCCCAGTCTACTCTGCTAATCAGAGAGGTACCGGGAGCGGACCCACCGCCTCTGCTTCCCCGTTGTCCCCTGCTACAGGAGAGACAGGGAGCAGGAAAGTGGCGCACCCTTTCACTAGGGCGCGCCTGCCCCGCCTGGCCCAAAATGGGCTCCGCCGAGGCTGTGCCGCTCTTGGTCACCCTCGCCCTTCGAGCTATGCGACCCGAAGATCGAGGGCTCAAGCCCCCCCACCACGACAAGGTAGCGACACTCGGGGGGGAACCTACCTAACCTAACCTAACCTAACCTAACCTAACCTAACCTAACCTAACCTAACCTAACCTAACCTAACCTAACCTTTTTTTTTTTTTTTTTTTTTTTTTTTTTTTTTTTTTTTTTTTTTCGTGTGGAAAATGCGCCTTATGCATGTCCCCCGCTCGAGGCAGCGGGTGGGGTCTTTCGGGCTCTCCCCCAGAGTGGAGGCATACCGAATAAAAACCACACGACCTTACCCTCTCGGCCCTTGTGCGGACGCCACGGGATCGCGAACATTTCACCGCGACGCCGCAGGCCAGCCCGGGATGGGCTCCCTCTCTGCGCCCCAAGATGGTGTTGGGGCGCTGCGCCCCTAGGATTTTAGGGGCGCTCGGCCAGGACGGCACGTGCAATGCGGGTCCGGGATTCCTCGCCCTCGCCCGCTGTGCCGCCACGTCACGTCTGTCGTGTCAAGTCGGTCGATGTCCTCTCGTGTCAGTCAGTCAGTTAGGTCCTCTCATGTCGCGTCGTCGTGTCCGGGCGACCACAAACCCGACAGGACTTGGGCCGCCCGAGGGCTCCCCCTTACCTTTCCCTGTCTAATGAGAACAGGTACTGAGCTCGGGTTCGCCCCCGTCATACGGCGGCCACAGCCCTCAAAAGGACTGCGCCGCCCCGGCATCATTAGGCTTGCGCCCTCCGCCCGATAAGGCTCACCCTCACCTTTCCCTGTCTAATGAGGACAGGTACTCAGCTTGGGCTCGCCCCCCTCAAAAAAAAAGGCGTCGGCCCGAAGGCCAGACGCCGCCCTCTCAGGGCCCGAAGGCCCGTTGGCTGGCAAGGTTCGCCCAGTGGCTCCCCTCACCAGATCAACACCCCCCCCACCCCAGTCACGTCGAAGTCAGTCACGTCCGGCGACCACAGCCCTTAAAAGGGCTGCGCCGCCCCGGCATCATTGGGCTTGCGCCCTCCGCCCGATGAGGCTCACCCTTACTTAGTACCCATCATTTAAGACAGGCAAAAGCAAGGGCTCGCCTCCGTCCAAAGGCGTCGGCCCGAAGGCCGCACGCCGCCCTCTTGGGTTTGGCGAAGATCACCCGCGGCCCTCTGCCTTAGGCTCCTTTCACCAAACAAATGTCATGTCTGTCAGTCTGTCAAGTCCGGCAACCACAGCCCTTAAAAGAGCTGCGCCGCCCCGGCATCATTGGGCTTACGCCCTCCGCCCGATGGGCTCGCCCTCGCTTTTCCCTGACCCTAAGGACAGGTACTCCGCTCAGGCTCACCTCCGTCCAAAGGCGTCGGCCCGAAGGCCGGACGCCGCCCTCTTGTGGGCCCGAAGGCCCGTTGGTTGGCAAGGTTTGCCCGGTGGCCCTCTGCCTTTGGGCTCCCCTCGCCAAACCAACACCCCCCCACCCCAGTCGTGTCACAGAAGTCAGTCGTCGCGTCCAGCGACCACAGCCCTTAAAAGGGCTGCGCCGCTCCGGCATCATTGGGCTTACGCCCTCCGCCCGATGGGCTCACCCTCGCTTTTCCCTGACCCGAAGGTCAGGTACTCCGCTCAGGCTCACCTCCGTCCAAAGGCGTCGGCCCGAAGGCCGGACGCCGCCCTCTTGTGGGCCCGAAGGCCCGTTGGTTGGCAAGGTTTACCCGGTGGCCCTCTGCCTTTGGGCTCCCCTCGCCAAACCAACACCCCCCCACCCCAGTCGTGTCACAGAAGTCTGTCGTCGCGTCCAGCGACCACAGCCCTTAAAAGGGCTGCGCCGCCCCGGCATCATTGGGCTTACACCCTCCGCCCGATGGGCTCGCCCTCGCTTTTCCCTGTCCCTAAGGTCAGGTACTCTGCTCAGGCTCGCCTCCGTCAAAAGGCGTCGGCCCGAAGGCCAGACGCCGCCCTCTCAGGGCCCGAAGGCCCGTTGCCTGGCAAGGTTCACCTATTGGCTCCCCTCACCAGACCAACACCCCCCCACCCCAGTCACGTCGAAGTCAGTCACGTCCGGCGACCGCAGCCCTTAAAAGGGCTGCGCCGCCCCGGCATCATCGGGCTTGCGCCCTCCGCCCGATGAGGCTCACCCTTACTTAGTACCCATCATTTAAGACAGGCAAAAGCAAGGGCTCGCCTCCGTCCAAAGGCGTCGGCCTGAAGGCCGCACGCCGCCCTCTTGGGTTTGGCGAAGATCACCCGCGGCCCTCTGCCTTAGGCTCCCCTCGCCAAACAAATATCATGTCTGTCAGTCTGTCGCGTCCGGCGACCACAGCCCTGAAAAGGGCTGTGCCGCCCCGGCATCATTGGGCTTACGCCCTCCGCCCGATGGGCTCGCCCTCGCTTTTCCCTGACCCTGAGGACAGGTACTCCGCTCAGGCTCGCTCCCGTCAAAAGGCGTCGGCCCGAAGGCCGGACGCCGCCCTCTTGTGGGCCCGAAGGCCCGTCGGTCGGCAAGGTTTGCCCGGTGGCCCTCTGCCTTTGGGCTCCCCTCGCCAAACCAACACCCCCCCACCCCAGTCGCGTCAAATACGTCAGTCGTCGCGTCCGGCGACCACAGCCCTTAAAAGGGCTGCGCCGCCCCGGCATCATTGGGCTTACGCCCTCCGCCCGATGGGCTCACCCTCGCTTTTCCCTGACCCTAAGGACAGGTACTCAACTCAGGCTTGCCTCCGTCTAAAGGCGTCGGCCCGAAGGCCGGACGCCGCCCTCTCAGGCCCGCAGGCCCGTTGGCTGGCAGGGTTCACCCGGTGGCCCTCTGCCTTTGGGCTCCCCCCACCAAGCCAACACCCCTCCCCCCCGGTCGGATATTTGCCGCCGGCTAGCAAATCCACCAAATGAATTTACTAGCCGTCGTTGCCCAGGATGCACCAGGCCCAGACGCTACACTTTCCCACCCCATGAAGCCAAAGCTTCGGATAGAGGGAAGTTGTAACGCCCGAGCACGCGAGGAGGAATCCGACATTGCACCCCTTATCCGACATTGCACCCCTTTCCGACATTGCACCCCAATCCGACATTGCACCCCAATCCGACATTGCACCCCTTTTTTTTTTTTTTTTTTTTTTTTTTTTTTTTTTTTTTTTTTTTTTTTATCCTGGGGAAAATCCTTTACGGACTTCACCGGCCCGGGGAGGCCGGTGGGCGTGTGGGAATCCCGCCCCAGAAGGGGGCGGTGTACCCACTAAAAACCCCAGCATGTTCCTCTTTTCTGCCTTTGCGGCCGGGCTGTGGGAACTTTGAACATCCATGGCCCGGCAACGCGACAGCTGTCCATTCCAGGACCCTTGCTCAGGAGCCTTCCTCCTTACACCACCGCTGTAGGCGCGCCGGAACACTTGGCGCGCCTACCAGCTCGGGGACCTTACCAGCGGAGGACGGGCATCCCCGTGCCCGTCACCCGCAGTCCCTGTTAGGGCGGGATTGCGCGGTCGTGGTTCAACCGCCGTCGCCCGACTCGCCTGCGGCGCAGGGGCTGGGAGGATGGGTCGTCCTCTCGCTCCCGCTCCGCTCCCTCCTTTATCGCCATCACCTCCTCGCAGAAGGAGGCCATGGCGATCCACGACCTCTCGCTGTCGGTCATGGATTTTACGACGGCCGGCAGCGAGAGATCATTCCCTACCACTGCCTTGAGGCTAGCCCTTTGCCCGTCAAAGGCGGGACACACTTGCAGCGTGTGCTGCGCGGTGTCCTCCGCCCCGCCGCAGTGGTGGCACATTGGTGTTGTCTCCCTCCTTGCGATCTTACACAGGTACTTGCCGAAGCAGCCGTGCCCCGACAGTACCTGCGCTAGATGGAAGGAGACAACACCCCATGTTCTTTCGACCCATCTGTCCAAGACGGGCCGAACTCCCGATATGGTCCAGTGGCCAGCGCTCGGCCGCTCCAGAGCCTCCAGCCATTTCCGGAAGAGGGTTTGGCGGGAGATATCTCTCCACCGCCTTATCTCTTCCGGACAGGGCCGTTCCCCTCTGTCGCGCGCCTCGGCTACCTGCTGGTAGACGCCAGCTAGGACTTCGGCATCCAGCTCCCACGGTGGGGGACATTGCACCCCTAATCCGACATTGCACCCCTAACCTAACCTAACCTAACCTAACCTAACCTAACCTAACCTTTTTTTTTTTTTTTTTTTTTTTTTTTTTTTTTTTTTTTTTTTTTTATTACGTGTGGAAAATGCGCCTTATGCATGTCCCCCGCTCGAGGCAGCGGGTGGGGTCTTTCGGGCTCTCCCCCAGAGTGGAGGCATACCGAATAAAAACCACACGACCTTACCCTCTCGGCCCTTGTGCGGACGCCACGGGATCGCGAACATTTCACCGCGACGCCGCAGGCCAGCCCGGGATGGGCTCCCTCTCTGCGCCCCAAGATGGTATTGGGGCGCTGCGCCCCTAGGATTTTAGGGGCGCTCGGCCTGGGCGGCACGTGCAATGCGGGTCCGGGATTCCTCGCCCTCGCCCGCTGTGCCGCCACGTCACGTCTGTCGTGTCAAGTCGGTCGATGTCCTCTCATGTCAGTCAGTCAGTTAGGTCCTCTCATATCGCGTCGTCGTGTCCGGGCGACCACAAGCCCGACAGGGCTTCGGCCGCCCGAGGGCTCCCCCTTACCTTTCCCTGTCTAATGAGGACAGGTACTGAGCTCGGGTTCGCCCCCGTCAAACGGCGGCCACAGCCCTCAAAAAGGACTGCGCCGCCTCGGCATCATTGGGCTTGCGCCCTCCGCCCGATAAGGCTCACCCTCACCTTTCCCTGTCTAATGAGGACAGGTACTCAGCTTGGGCTCGCCCCCCTCAAAAAGGCATCGGCCCGAAGGCCAGACGCCGCCCTCTCAGGGCCCGAAGGCCCGTTGGCTGGCAAGGTTCGCCCAGTGGCTCCCCTCACCAGACCAACACCCCCCCACCCCAGTCACGTCGAAGTCAGTCACGTCCGGCGACCACAGCCCTTAAAAGGGCTGCGCCGCCCCGGCATCATTGGGCTTGCGCCCTCCGCCCGATGAGGCTCACCCTTACTTAATACCCATCATTTAAGACAGGCAAAAGCAAGGGCTCGCCTCCGTCTGTAAGGCATCGGCCCGAAGGCCGCACGCCGCCCTCTTGGGTTTGGCGAAGCTCACCCGCGGCCCTCTGCCTTAGGCTCCCCTCGCCAAACAAATGTCATGTCTGTCAGTCTGTCGCGTCCAGCGACCACAGCCCTTAAAAGGGCTGCGCCGCCCCGGCATCATTGGGCTTACGCCCTCCGCCCGATGGGCTCGCCCTCGCTTTTCCCTGACCCTAAGGACAGGTACTCAACTCAGGCTCGCCTCCGTCTAAAGGCGTCGGCCCGAAGGCCGGACGCCACCCTCTCAGGCCCGCAGGCCCGTTGGCTGGCAGGGTTCACCCGGTGGCCCTCTGCCTTTGGGCTCCCCCCACCAAGCCAACTCCCCTCCCCCCCGGTCGGATATTAGCCGCCGGCTAGCAAATCCACCTAATGAATTTACTAGCCGTCGTTGCCCAGGATGCACCAGGCCCAGACGCTACACTTTCCCACCCCATGAAGCCAAAGCTTCGGATAGAGGGAAGTTGTAACGCCCGAGCACGCGAGGAGGAATCCGACATTGCACCCCAACCTAACCTAACCTAACCTAACCTAACCTTTTTTTTTTTTTTTTTTTTTTTTTTTACGTGTGGAAAATGCGCCTTATGCATGTCCCCCGCTCGAGGCAGCGGGTGGGGTCTTTCGGGCTCTCCCCCAGAGTGGAGGCATACCGAATAAAAACCACACGACCTTACCCTCTCGGCCCTTGTGCGGACGCCACGGGATCGCGAACATTTCACCGCGACGCCGCAGGCCAGCCCGGGATGGGCTCCCTCTCTGCGCCCCAAGATGGTATTGGGGCGCTGCGCCCCTAGGGTTTTAGGGGCGCTCGGCCAGGACGGCACGTGCAATGCGGGTCCGGGATTCCTCGCCCTCGCCCGCTGTGCCGCCACGTCACGTCTGTCGTGTCAAGTCAGTTGATGTCCTCTCATGTCAGTCAGTCAGTTAGGTCCTCTCATGTCGCGTCGTCGTGTCCGGGCGACCACAAACCCGACAGGGCTTGGGCCGCCCCAGGGCTCCCCCTTACCTTTCCCTGTCTAATGAGAACAGGTACTGAGTTCGGGTTCGCCCCCGTCATACGGCGGCCACAGCCCTCAAAAGGACTGCGCCGCCCCGGCATCATTAGGCTTGCGCCCTCCGCCCGATAAGGCTCACCCTCACCTTTCCCTGTCTAATGAGGACAGGTACTCAGCTTGGGCTCGCCCCCCTCAAAAAGGCGTCGGCCCGAAGGCCAGACGCCGCCCTCTCAGGGCCCGAAGGCCCGTTGGCTGGCAAGGTTCGCCCAGTGGCTCCCCTCACCAGATCAACACCCCCCCACCCCAGTCACGTCGGAGTCAGTCACGTCCGGCGACCACAGCCCTTAAAAGGGCTGCGCCGCCCCGGCATCATTGGGCTTGCGCCCTCCGCCCGATGAGGCTCACCCTTACTTAGTACCCATCATTTAAGACAGGCAAAAGTAAGGGCTCGCCTCCGTCCAAAGGCGTCGGCCCGAAGGCCGCACGCCGCCCTCTTGGGTTTGGCGAAGATCACCCGCGGCCCTCTGCCTTAGGCTCCCCTCGCCAAACAAATGTCATGTCTGTCAGTCTGTCAAGTCCGGCGACCACAGCCCTTAAAAGGGCTGCGCCGCCCCGGCATCATTGGGCTTACGCCCTCCGCCCGATGGGCTCGCCCTCGCTTTTCCCTAACCCTAAGGACAGGTACTCCGCTCAGGCTCGCTCCCGTCAAAAGGCGTCGGCCCGAAGGCCAGACGCCGCCCTCTTGTGGGCCCGAAGGCCCGTCGGTCGGCAAGGTTTGCCCGGTGGCCCTCTGCCTTTGGGCTCCCCTCGCCAAACCAACACCCCCCCACCCCAGTCGCGTCAAATACGTCAGTCGTCGCGTCCGGCGACCACAGCCCTTAAAAGGGCTGCGCCACCCCGGCATCATTGGGCTTACGCCCTCCGCCCGATGGGCTCGCCCTCGCTTTTCCCTGACCCTAAGGACAGGTACTCCGCTCAGGCTCGCTCCCGTCAAAAGGCGTCGGCCCGAAGGCCAGACGCCGCCCTCTTGTGGGCCCGAAGGCCCGTCGGTCGGCAAGGTTTGCCCGGTGGCCCTCTGCCTTTGGGCTCCCCTCGCCAAACCAACACCCCCCCACCCCAGTCGCGTCAAATACGTCAGTCGTCGCGTCCGGCGACCACAGCCCTTAAAAGGGCTGCGCCGCCCCGGCATCATTGGGCTTACGCCCTCCGCCCAATGGGCTCACCCTCGCTTTTCCCTGACCCTAAGGACAGGTACTCTGCTCAGGCTCGCCTCCGTCAAAAGGCGTCGGCCCGAAGGCCGGACGCCGCCCTCTCAGGCCCGCAGGCCCGTTGGCTGGCAGGGTTCACCCGGTGGCCCTCTGCCTTTGGGCTCCCCCCACCAAGCCAACTCCCCTCCCCCCCCGGTCGGATATTAGCCGCCGGCTAGCAAATCCACCTAATGAATTTACTAGCCGTCGTTGCCCAGGATGCACCAGGCCCAGACGCTACACTTTCCCACCCCATGAACCTAACCTAACCTAACCTAACCTAACCTAACCTAACCTTTTTTTTTTTTTTTTTTTTTTTTTTTTTTTTTTTACGTGTGGAAAATGCGCCTTATGCATGTCCCCCGCTCGAGGCAGCGGGTGGGGTCTTTCGGGCTCTCCCCCAGAGTGGAGGCATACCGAATAAAAACCACACGACCTTACCCTCTCGGCCCTTGTGCGGACGCCACGGGATCGCGAGCATTTCACCGCGACGCCGCAGGCCAGCCCGGGATGGGCTCCCTCTCTGCGCCCCAAGATGGTATTGGGGCGCTGCGCCCCTAGGGTTTTAGGGGCGCTCGGCCAGGACGGCACGTGCAATGCGGGTCCGGGATTCCTCGCCCTCGCCCGCTGTGCCGCCACGTCACGTCTGTCGTGTCAAGTCGGTCGATGTCCTCTCATGTCAGTCAGTCAGTTAGGTCCTCTCATGTCGCGTCGTCGTGTCCGGGCGACCACAAACCCGACAGGGCTTGGGCCGCCCGAGGGCTCCCCCTTACCTTTCCCTGTCTAATGAGAACAGGTACTGGGCTCGGGTTCGCCCCCGTCAAACGGCGGCCACAGCCCTCAAAAGAACTGTGCCGCCCCGGCATCATTAGGCTTACGCCCTCCGCCCGATAGGGCTCACCCTCACCTTTCCCTGTCTAATGAGGACAGGTACTCAGCTCGGGCTCGCCCTCCCTCAAAATGGCATCGGCCCGAAGGCCAGACACCGCCCTCTTAGGGCCCGAAGGCCCGTTGGCTGGCAAGGTTTGCCCAGAGGCTCCCCTCACCAGACCAACACCCCCCCACCCCAGTCACGTCAAAGTCAGTCACGTCCGGCGACCACAGCCCTTAAAAGGGCTGCGCCGCCCCGGCATCATTGGGCTTGCACCCTCCGCCCGATGAGGCTCACCCTTACTTAATACCCATCATTTAAGACAGGCAAAAGCAAGGGTTCGCCTCCGTCTGTAAGGCGTCGGCCCGAAGGCCGCACGCCGCCCTCTTGGGTTTGGCGAAGTTCACCCGCGGCCCTCTGCCTTAGGCTCCCCTCGCCAAACAAATGTCATGTCTGTCAGTCTGTCGCGTCCAGCGACCACAGCCCTTAAAAGGGCTGCGCCGCCCCGGCATCATTGGGCTTACGCCCTCCGCCCGATGGGCTCACCCTCGCTTTTCCCTGACCCTAAGGTCAGGTACTCCGGTCAGGCTCACCTCCGTCTAAAGGCGTCGGCCCGAAGGCCAGACGCCGCCCTCTTGTGGGCCCGAAGGCCCGTTGGTTGGCAAGGTTTGCCCGGTGGCCCTCTGCCTTTGGGCTCCCCTCGCCAAACCAACAACCCCCCCACCCCAGTCGCGTCAAGTCTGTCGTCGCGTCCAGCGACCACAGCCCTTAAAAGGGCTGCGCCGCCCCGGCATCATTGGGCTTATGCCCTCCGCCCGATGGGCTCACCCTCACTTTTCCCTGACCCTAAGGTCAGGTACTCTGCTCAGGCTCGCCTCCGTCAAAAGGCGTCGGCCCGAAGGCCGGACGCCGCCCTCTCAGGCCCGCAGGCCCGTTGGCTGGCAGGGCTCACCCGGTGGCCCTCTGCCTTTGGGCTCCCCCCACCAAGCCAACACCCCTCCCCCCCGGTCGGATATTAGCCGCCGGCTAGCAAATCCACCTAATGAATTTACTAGCCGTCGTTGCCCAGGATGCACCAGGCCCAGACGCTACACTTTCCCACCCCATGAAGCCAAAGCTTCGGATAGAGGGAAGTTGTAACGCCCGAGCACGCGAGGAGGAATCCGACATTGCACCCCAACCTAACCTAACCTAACCTAACCTAACCTAACCTAACCTAACCTAACCTAACCTAACCTAACCTAACCTAACCTAACCTAACCTAACCTAACCGAGTTGCGTTCCATCCGCCGCCTTGAACGCCACGATTTCCACGTGCTCCACGCTTAAAAATTCAAAAAAGTGGGTTTTTTGCATCCGATTTTGACAAGTGAGGTGTCAAAAGTTGCGCAAAAGCGAAGCGCATACACCTGTTGTATCACCAATTGTGAAAAGTGCCAGTGATATAAGAAAAAGTGCAAAAAAGTGAAAATTTGAGGTTAATTTTACCTTTAAACGGTTATAACTCAAGTTCGGCTGCACGTAAAATCACGTGCTAAGCGCGGCGCACTGCGCCTTAACGAGCTCTTTAAAACGAGCCCTAAACCAGCTACCTGCGACGTCGCACCGAGGGTCCACAGTTGAAAAACCGAAAACCACGTGGCGGCGTGGTCGCACTTCCAGCTGGAGCAGAGCAGCGAGAACTGGAGAGGACCTTTGCAGCATTAAATATAGCCTGGAACCGCAAGTTGCATAATTTTATCTTTGCTAGTTTCTTAAATAAAATTTATTAAGTGTTCGAACTTTGACTTACTTTTGCACACGAACCAAACGAGACGCGCAGATTCTGCAACTGCAGCGACTTGCGCTCTAAGTTTCAGAACGCAACTATAGCTTTTAAGAAATTTTTAGACCTAAGAATTTTGAGTTGTACTTCAAAAACCAAAATTTTGGTTTTTTGAAAAAATCTTAAAAATTTGCTATTGCCTTATATTGTTTTTATTATATCATCCAGTGCGCCTTTTGACTGTGTATTTTTCCATATTTTTTCATATTTTTGCGACCAACAGTTCGGGAGATATTAAATTTTTTCAAAATTTTTCCATAATTTCAAAAGTATTATTATTTTAAATATTTTGACACCAGGACGGTGCCTAGAAAGGTGGTAAACACCGACCGAAGCGCCGGCGCGGGTCAAAAATAATCAAAATTGACTAAGTTGAACATTTTCAGCCATTTTGTTTTTAGGTACCAGATATTCGAACTCCATTATCTCCCGAACCCTTGGCCCTAGAAGTTTGAGAAAAACAGCTCAGGCAATAGCTTTTTGGTCTTAACACGCTCCTACCAAAATTTTTTGATTTTGGTGCCTGAAATTTTTTACGGCTGGAACTACTTCTTGGAGGCAGAGGGGGTCGCGAGTATACCAGCGCAAAAAGTCCGAGCTTCCTGCGACGCTCGGTTGAGGAGTTATCAACCCTTAAAGTTGGAGTTTGACAGCTCGGCGGCCATTTTGGATTTCTTCCGGCCGTCATAGCTCCGGAACCGGGGGTCGTAGCGACCTGCGGATTTTTGTATTGGGTGCAGGGGCTTGTCATCTGCCCACCCCCCTAGGTTTCAGGCCATTTCAGGCACTGAAAAATTGGACTCCTGGAAGTAGGCCCAGACGAAAGAGGAAGAAGAGCGAAGCCGGCAAGAGAAAGTCCCGTCTTTCTACGACCCCCGGAAGCGGAGTTATCGGCTTTCAAAGTTCGTCTTTGACAGTTCTAGCCGCCATTTTGAAAATTTCAAACTCCCATATCTCCGCAACGGTGTGTCCTGGAGAGCCGGGGTTTTCTACTATAGAGGGCGCGGTCGAGGCCCTATCCGACGGGATCCGTTGCAGGCCGGATCTAAATAGTTTTCAGCCTGAAAATTTCAGGAACCCGATTCTCCTGAAACCGGTCTCCAACGGTGCGTCTCAGCAAGCCCTTTACGGGATTCAAAACCGCGCTTCGATCGGACCACTGGTTCCTGAGATACGAGCCGATACCTGTTTTTGGCGGCCATCTTGTTTTTGGTACCGAAAATCGAAACCGGGCGTATCTCCGGACCCCTTAGGCCTAGCGAATCGTGCTTGGTGTCCCCGTGCGGGGCTTAAAGAGACCTATCTGTCGGGTGTGGTCTCGAGACTCTACGTAGAGCAGGAAAATCTCTACGCCAAAAAATTTTCTTTCCTTTAATATATTTAACTTTAGTATAGATTTAAGACTTGAGCGGTATAGTGTAAACGGTTTATTAACCAAACATCGACTCTACATAGAGTCGAAGTGACAAAATTAGCATTTTATTTTATTGCTAGCCGTATTTCTAAGACCGGCACTATATAGTGCAAATCTATTGTATTGATATAGGCTCCACATAGAGCGAAAACTGATAAAAAACAATTTTCTTCGAAATTACTCATATATTTTAACTGACACCGTACGTAGTCTAGGAATTAAGTCACTATCAGCCCGGTGGCAACAGACTAAACACTGACCTTTAGCACTTTATTAAATTTGGGAAATTACTTCAACTGACAGGCAGTCCCTTTACAACTGCCTACTAGGGACAGAGTCAGGGACTCACTTAAAGCCCAACAATCCTTAATACTAACCTCATTAATTTAGTGTTAAACTGACAACACGGGAGGTACGGCTGATACCACATATACAACTTCTACAACTTAGCGGAATCAGCTGTATCAACCCTTACTAGCACGGACTGAACCTCCAACATGTTCGGTATTAGGACACCTGTTGGAAAGACCGCAGGCGGTAAACCTTCCCCTGACGTAGAGAGCCCGGAAGCCAAAGAAGCAAATGTCAGACGCAGCATTGGTGAGTGGGAAACGGGCAAGCTTAAAGCCACCCAAACCGTGTCGGAAGAGAACACCAAGGCGGATCTCCCGGAAAGGAAGTCGGCTACGCTGCAAAGCAGTAAGCAGCCAATCGCGCCAAAAGTCTCGAGCCCAAATACGGAGCAACTCTCCGAAAGGGTAGCTGAGGCGAGGCGTGTCCTTCATAAAGGGAAAACTTATTTGAATGCCGCTAGAAATCTCAAGACTGAGATCAAGACCGAGGTCACCATCGCCCTCGACAGACTATATCAAATAGTCAAAAGCTCCGACGAGGCAAGGGTTGACGCCAAGCCCAAAACCAAAGAACAGGCAGGTTTAAAACCAAAGGCAAAACCAATCACCGAAAAGCCGCCCCACCATGTTGATGACGATCTGGTGACAAAACTAGACGAACACCAGAAACTGATTCTCGAGAACAACAAGAGAATGGAAGAACTTAATGAAAAGCTGGCGCTCACGCTAGAAAAAATGGCTGAAAAAACCTATGCCGAAGTAACTGCGAACCACTGTGAGGAACCGTCTCGGGGAAGAGGAACCCTACATTCGGTGTGTGTGACCTCAAAAGATGAGACGGAAACTGGAGAAGAGGTCCTCAATAAGATCAGGAAGGCAGTGGACGCAAAGGAGGGCTGGATTAAGGTGGAAAGGGTGAGAAAGGCGAAAGATAGGAAGGTTATTATTGGCCTAAAGACGAAAGATGATAGAGAAAGGATTAAAGAACGATTGAAAAGAGATGGAGCAAATCTCAGTGTCGAGGTAGTAGAAAACAAGGACCCGTTGCTGGTCCTCAGGAGCGTGCTCGCAGTCAACACTGACGAGGACATAGAGAAGGCCCTGAGAAACCAGAATCGGGGCGTTTTCTGCGATCTCGATGCTGAAAACGACCGAATCAAGGTAAAATACAGGAGGAGAACGCGGAACCCCCACACCAGCCACGTTGTCATCAGCGTTTCGCCGACCATCTGGCGCAGAATGCTGGACAAAAGCTACGCACACATAGACCTTCAGCGTGTTCGGGTAGAAGACCAGACCCCGCTTACACAGTGCACTCGCTGCTTGGGTTTTGGTCACGGCAAAAAATACTGCACAGAGTCCGTAGACTTGTGCAGTCACTGCGGTGGCCCACACCTAAGGGGCGAGTGTGCCGACTTCTTGGCTAAAGTGCCCCCAAGCTGCAAAAACTGCGTAAAAGGCGGATTGGAACGCGCGGAGCACAATGCCTTTAGCCACGACTGCCCAACGCGGAAAAGATGGGATGAGATAGCGAGAGCAACCGTGGCTTATTGCTAAAGGCAGCCAGAAGGTAAATAAACAGTATAGAATAATGCAAGCGAACCTCCGACGATCCAAACTGGCGACCGATGAGTTGATGATCGAAGCGGAGAGGCGTGGAGTAGCAGTCGCACTCATTCAGGAGCCTTATGTGGGGTCACTTGGGGAGATGAGGGGTCGCAGAGGTGTCAGAATCTTCCAGAACACCAGTATAGGAAACGGCGTCGTAAAAGCTGCAATAGCAGTCTTTGACCAAGAGGTAGACGTTGTACAACTGCCTCATCTCACCACAAACAACATCGTTGTGGTGAGGATCCAAACTGGTGCGTGGAGGATAACATTAGCTTCAGTGTACCTTGAGTGCCCCAAACACGACCATCCCATAGGAGCGGACCTGGATAGCCTCGCCCGAATAGACCGCGAAACTGGCTCGGCGGGTTGGATTCTTGGAGGCGACATGAACGCCAAGAGCGTGTGGTGGGGAAGTCCGGTTAATGACCACAGGGGGGAGGAGCTGGCCGGCTGTCTGGACGAACTGAAAATGGCCATACTAAACAGAGGAAAGATCCCCACCTTCGATACTATCCGTGGAGGAAAGAGGTACCAAAGCTTCGTCGATATTACAGCCTGCTCGATGAACATCTTGGACCTGATCGAGGATTGGAAAGTAGAGGAAGGTCTCACGTGCTCGGACCACAACGGAATAGTGTTTCATGTTAAACTTCAAAAATCCAAAGGCATTGGAATCATTCGGACAACAAGGAAATACAATACAAAAAAAGCCAATTGGCAAGAGTTTAATGAAAAACTCAACCAATTGTTACTAGACAAAAAGATCACAACTTTAGGAATAACAAACATAGATAACATAAAAGAAATAGAGGAAACCACACAGAAAATTACAGAAATCATAACAATAGCCTGCCAACACTCTATGCCTATAAAGAAAACCAGAGAAACACTTACCGTCCCGTGGTGGTCCGAGAAACTCGCGGAGTTGAAGCAGGAGGTCGCCCGTAGGAAGCGTAGAATCCGCTGCGCAGCCCCAATCCGAAGGTCGAAGGTGGTCGGCGAGTACCTGGAAAAGAAAACGGAATATGAGACGGAAGCAACTAAAGCCCAAATAGATAGTTGGAAAGACTTTTGTGGGAAACAGGATAGAGAAGGAATGTGGGAAGGAATATATAGGGTGATAGGGAGGACATCACGGAGGGAAGAGGATCTGCCACTGGTGAAAAATGGGGAGGTTCTGGACGCAAGGGGCTCTGCTGAATTTTTAGCAGAGACATTCTACCCAAAGGACCTCACAACCAGTGACAATGAACAGCACCAAGATACCCGACGGAAAGCGGAGATAGTGAATGCCGGGGAGCAAGTTGGAACCTGTGACCCGCCATTCACCATGGGGGAACTGGTCACAGCCAGTGAGTCCTTTAACCCGAAAAAGGCTCCGGGTGAAGACGGCTTTACCGCCGACATATGCCTTCGCGCTATACAAAGTCACCCGGAACTATTTCTTGCATTCCTAAATAAGTGCCTGGAATACAGCTACTTTCCTACCGCGTGGAAAAGGGCTGTAGTGATTATACTGAGGAAGCCTGGCAAGAGTGACTACACAATCCCTAAGTCACGTAGGCCGATAGGTCTCTTATCGATCCTTGGAAAAACGTACGAGAAGATGTTGGTGGCTCGCCTCAAATTTCACCTATTGCCGACAATAAGTCCAAACCAGTATGGATTCATGCCACAAAGGAGTACCGAAGACTCCCTCTATAACCTTATGCAGTACATCCGCAACAAATTAGACGAAAAGAAAATCGTAACCTTAATATCGCTGGATATAGAGGGAGCCTTCGACAGTGCCTGGTGGCCAGCTATTAGGGTCCGACTGGCAGAGGAAAACTGTCCATTGAATTTGAGGAGGGCCATCGACAGCTATCTCAAAGACCGAGAGGTGGTTGTGCGTTACTCCGGAGAACAACATACAAGGAGTACGGAAATGGGCTGCGTTCAGGGCTCCATAGGAGGTCCAATCCTGTGGAATCTCCTGTTAGACCCTCTCCTGAAGAACATGGAGGATGGGGGTGATTTTTGCCAGGCTTTCGCGGATGATGTAGTTCTGGTCTTCGAGGGCAGAACGGCTCAAGACATAGAGAGACGTGCCAACCCTGCTCTTGAGCGTGTTCGGTCGTGGGGTGTCAAAAATAAGCTCAAGTTTGCCCCGCACAAAACGAATGCGATGGTGATTACGAGGAAACTTGTTTACGACGCCCCGCGTCTGGCCATGGGCGGGATCGGGATTGGATTAGCCAAGGAGATCAAGCTACTTGGGGTCACGATAGATCACAAGCTCACGTTCAATTCCCACATAGCAAATGTGTGCAGGAAGGCTACGGGAATTTACAGACAGCTGGCAAGGGCGGCAAAGGTGAGCTGGGGACTCCATCCGGAGGTGGTCCGAACTATCTACGTGGCTACAGTCGAGCCAATTATATTGTATGCCGCCAGCGTCTGGGCACCGGCAGCGGAAAAATTAATGGTAAAGAAGCAATTTGAAGTGGTGCAACGTGGAATTGCGCAGAAACAGTGCGGCGCCTACCGCACCGTTTCCCTGAACGCCGCACTGTTGCTGGCGGGTATGCTCCCCCTTGACCTCCGAGTACGAGAGGTGGCTACATTATATGAAGCCAAGAGGGGAGCACACTTGCCGGAGCTGGGCGACAGGGAGGTGGAGCGGATGGCACCTGCACTGGAAGCACCCCACCCCGCGGACCGTATGAGTTTGGAGCTCGTAAGCCTGCACGACCAAGAAGCATTAGACCGCAACAGCGAGCACGAGATACGCATTTTCACCGATGGGAGCAAGATCGAGGGTAAGGTCGGAGCCGCATTGTCCCTATGGAGGGGCGACACGGAGACATTAACCCGCAAGCTTGCTCTCCCAGTATATAGCACGGTCTACCAGGCGGAGCTCCTTGCTCTATGTGAAGCGACACGAATTGCAAGCAAAACCAAAGCGACATCTTTTGGGGTCTACAGCGACTCTAAAGCAGCCCTCCAGACTGTCGTAAACCACGGCTGCCTCCACCCTTTAGCGGTTGAAACAAGAAGAAACATCAAAGCAATGTCTCTCCAAGGCAAGGTATTTACTTTGCACTGGATCAAAGCGCACGCAGGACTGGATGGCAACGAAAGAGCAGACCATCTAGCTAAGGAGGCCGCTGTGGGCTCCAAAAGGCGTCCTGACTACGACCTCTGTCCGGTTTCACACGTCAGGCGAACCATTCGGATGGAGACGCTTGAGGAGTGGAACCGGAGATATGTGACTGGTAGCACAGCATCAACCACAAAAATCTTTTTCCCCGATGCGGTGGCGGCTTACCGGATGATCCGCAAAATTATGCCCCGTGGCACAACAACACAGATCATGACGGGACACGGTGGATTCTCCGAATACCTGACCCGATTTGGGTGCAAGGAGGACTCATCGTGCAAATGTGAACCAGGAGTGCCTGAAAGCGTTACCCATCTGATCCTGCAATGTCCAATTTATAGCATAGATAGATTAAATTTAGAAAATGAACTAGAAATTGATCTCACATTAGAAAATATTAAAGACATAATAAGAGGAAAAAACAGAGCAAAATTCTTAGTATACTGTAACAAAATAGCAAATAGTGTAATAAAAAGAAATAAAAATAGATAATACAAGTATGCTAATATGATATATTGAATATATTAACAATTAGCATACACTAACATCAGTAAAAAATTGTAAAATAGATAATAAGTTAGTAATAAGACATTGTAAGTAGATAAAATAAGTTAGCAATGTATTAAAAACTTGTAACTAGTAATAATTAAGTCGCAAGCCGGTCTCCACTGTACATGGTATACGTATTATTCCAGAAAAATTGTTTATAAATAAATTAGTTAATAAAGATTCCCCAAAATCCCGTCCCCTGTAAATAGAATTAAGACAAAGGAACGAAAGACAAAGTATGACAAAGAGGACAGCTTACGAGATGAAAGTATGAAAAAGAGAACGGAATGTAAGAAAAGAAACTAAAATATGTATAAATAGTTTAAAATTAGATAAGATAGAATAGATCGAAGGGTACTGACCCAACAGTAAGAAAGATGATGGAAAAAAGAAAGAAAAAGTATGCAGAATAAAAGAACGAGCAGTAGCACCAGACTGAACTGGAATGAAAAGAAATAGACATAAATAGGCTCCGATTATGTTGGAGGTAGCTAGTAAAAAAAAAAAAAAAAAAAAAAAAAAAAAAAAAAAAAAAAAAAAAAAAAAAAAAAAAAAAACCTAACCTAACCTAACCTAACCTAACCTAACCTAACCTAACCTAACCTAACCTAACCTAACCTAACCTAACCTAACCTAACCTAGCTTCTTAGAACCTAACTTTTCTGAACCTACATTACTAGAACCTATCCTTTTCAAACCTAGCTTCTTGGAACCTAACTTTTCTGAACCTACATTACTATAACCTATCCTTTTCAAACCTGGCTTCTTGGAACCTAACTTTTCTGAACCTACATTACCAGAACCTATCCTTTTCAAACCTAGCTTCTTGGAACCTAACTTTTCTGAACCTACATTACTAGAACCTATCCTTTTCAAACCTAGCTTCTTGGAACCTAACTTTTCTGAACCTACATTACTATAACCTATCCTTTTCAAACCTAGCTTCTTGGAACCTAAATTTTCTGAATCTAAATTACTAGAACCTATACTTTTCAAACTTAGCTTCTTGGAACCTAACTTTTCTGTACCTACATTACTAGAACCTATCATTTTCAAACCTAACTACTTGGAACCTAATTTCTTGAAACTTAACTTTTTGAGACTTCTTTGAACCTATAATCCTAGAATCTAACATTTTCGAACCACACTTCTTAGAACCTAACCTTATGAGATCTAACTTTTCTAAACCTACATTCCTCTACACAACGTCTACTTTTCAGAATAAGTTCTTAGAACCACGCGGGCCCGGTTTGGATTGGGTGCATTAGTTCCAAGAAGTTGGTCTGAAAAAAAAAAAAAAAAAAAAAAAAAAAAAAATCTTTTGGAAAGGTATTTGTGCCAGGGCTGGCCTGGCACATGACTTATCTGAATCGTGCCGATAGGAGTACGTTTTTGATCTCACGCGCATTGATTCAGATAGGTCTCCATAGATTGGTAGCGTAGGCAATAGAATTAAGATTAAGTATATAAGCTTGTAAATAAGTGTTCAGTTATTTCAGTCAGATCCAGTTAGGAGTCAGATCAGTTAAGTCCTGTTCCCCTAAAGTGGTGACCCCGACGTGATTTTGGCTCGAGATATCATCATCTCCACTGAAATAGCGTGGCAAGGCGACGTGGGAGTAAGTGACTACGAGTTTCAGTATCTTCTGGTCGAGAGAAACCGACAAAGTTATCTCGATATATCACACTTCCGTCCCGTAAATTTTATGAAACGTTGAATTACTACAAAAGTCATGACAAACGGCCTACGTAGTTCGACAGTGCAACTCAAGCAAGAGCGACCGACGCAGCACGCAGCGTCAGCAGAATGTGCTAAATCGTCATTATCCAAGATCAAGGTCAATCACGCCGCAAGATTGCTTCGTTTTAATTTCGTGTTAATTATGTTCCTTTAAAATTTTAAATTTTAATCGTTGTTATTTTATTAGTAGCAGATAAACTATAATTTTAACTCTGGGTATCGTGGACATTACGTGCTCTTATTTATTATTTACAAGTATTCGTCCGTTGAACCGCCAATTATCGACTGAAAAAGTGATATTAAGGTATCGGTTGCACCACGGAATCATTTATTTATTTATTTTCGCGTCAGAAACGCACGCAGCACCGTCCGCACAAGGAGACAATACATAAACTTGGACCTATGTGTTTGTAGCAAGCAAGCATGCCTAGAGTTGACTTTTGGAGTACCTACTACTATTATGAACACTATTTTCTTTTATTACCTTTCTGGGGAAACAGCTGAAAATTTTTTGTCTTACGATCTGATTTAATTATTTAATTTTTGGTTGTTTGCGATGTTTGTCAGTCCTAAATCTTAGTCTGTAGAACGTGCCTTATTGTATTTAATTTTGAAATTGTGTTAATTCTTACTTATTCTTATTTATCTATCGCTACGTGTTTAATGATAAGCCATGACGTGAGTTGCAGAGCCTACAACGCCTGCATACCAGAGTCGAATCTAAGAGTTTGTATTATATTATAGCACTTTAATATTGTATCACATAATTATGTACTAATATTGATCTTTACATAAGCAAGGTAAATACGCCTATCGCAGCCAGGTCGCAGGAGCCGATAGCAATTCGTAAGCCTCCTCCCTCATTATTGAATGACGTCACGTGGACTGCACATAAGCGGCAGGAAGCGAAGTTTACGTCACACTCAATTCAAGCCAAACTAAGTCTAGTGAATATAATGTTTTTGCCAAATACCTAAATGAATATGTTGCGTTACTCACAGGAGCCGGCCCAGAGGCCATAAGCCTCCTAAAGCCATTGTTTGTTCTGGATGCTATTGTTCTTGTTTAATGATTAGGTATATTGTTGTTATTGTTTTAATTGTCAGTTTTAATTGTATTTTTTGTATTAAGGTTATATTTTTGTTTTTCCCTAAGGGGGAAGATATGTGCCAGGGCTGGCCTGGCACATGACTTATCTGAATCGTGCCGATAGGAGTACGTTTTTGATCTCACGCGCATTGATTCAGATAGGTCTCCATAGATTAGTAGCGTAGGCAATAGAATTAAGATTAAGTATATAAGCTTGTAAATAAGTGTTCAGTTTAGTTCAGTCAGAGTCCAGTTAGGAGTCAGATCAGGTAAGTCCTGTTCCCCTAAAGTATTCAGTATTTTAGGGATTACATAACAGTTCGTTCTCCTCCCATAGATATTATTCGTGTTAGTTATCATCATCATCATCATGTTAGGTATCATCACACAATCATCTTCATAACGAAGCTTTAGTTGGCTAGGTACAATTATCTTAAGTAATATAAGCTGTAATTTATATATCCGTTCCAAGTATGTCCTATATATTCTAGCGTAACTGCTAATACCATAGTCAATCACAGAGTCTGCTAATGCTAGGTATAGTGTTCGTAATATCTTGTACGGAATTTTTTACTTTAATATCGATAGCTGAGCTGCAATGGATCTTAGTTTATTACATACATGATCTATGTGAGGTTTCCAGTTAAATTTGCTATCTACAATCAAGCCCAAGTACGTGTGCTGCAAAACTACCTCCAACGGCTGGCAGTTACATTTGTGATGTTGCGGGTCGTGCAAACAAGCGTGCTCATGAGCCACTATTCTAGGGATCCGCGTTTTTTGTTTGTAAGGTGACTTAATGTGGACAATTTTGGTCTTACTAGCATTAATGACAAGTCCCACATCGTGGGCCCACATGCAAAGTTGGTTAAAATTGTATTGCATTGCTTCCTGGGCACGGTGTATATCCTCATGAGAGGTGACTATACACGTGTCATCAGCAAACTGGTACACAGAACCCTCGCCAAATATATTACACATATCATTGACGTAGTTCATAAGTATCTCTCAATTATTTTGTCTATGCATGACAGTATGTTTATAGGTCTATAATTGTTAAAATCTATGTGTGAACCTTTCTTGTGAATCGGTCTTATTATTCCTATTTTTAGCCTATCTGGATAAGTAGAAGTTAAGATGCAAGTGTTAATTAAGTGGGTGATTACAGGTGTGATTTCATTAATTATATATTTAAGGTCCATAACTCTTATGCCATCAGCACCGGGGCTTTTTTTTACTATTTAATTTACATATTATATTTAATACATCCGGGTTACTGGCTTTTCTACATCTCATTGTTAGACTGGGTTTGTTCCAATAAGGCTATTTACTTAACAATGGAATCTTAGATTTTTGCTGAATTCTTATTACATTATTTTTGAATTCATTAGCAAACCTATTAGCCAGATTTTTGTCATTAGTCTGAAAGTGTTTTAAAATAACGCCGTCGATGCATTTGCATAATTTTTGATGTATTAATCATTTTAAATTTTATTCATTTAGTCAATTTTTTCACTTTATTATGATGATGACGACTTGTTTTGCTGAGGATTCTCAATTTTATATTGTTTTATAATGTTGATATTTCAATATCCGCAGTTGAACGAATGATGGCATATTTTTGCATGTCAGCTTTCCTAGCCAGTATTTGTCCGTTTTTTAGCCAAACATACTTGCAGAGGCCAGTGCTTCTCAGTTCAGTTTTTGCTTTCCACAGCAGGTAAGAATTAAACGGGGTGAGTTGTTCGCGGGTGTAAATCTTTGAATTTTTGCTCAACCCTAGGTCTACAGGATTGATAGCCGATGTCTTGGCCGCTTCGAGCCACTGGTCGCGGCATCCGCTACGTAGTTTTACTGTGATTGCTGAGTGATTGCCCTTTGGGGTTGATTTTTCGGTTTGTCGGGCACTGGTAATTTTGCGCGATACCTCGATATTATCATTAGGCTTTTGTTGTATTGCTGTCGCTAGGTCACTTGCAATTTTTAGTACGTCCTCCCCTTCCATTTTTTCTACGCCACATATTTCAAGGTTATTAGATATTCTCGATTCATCCTTCCGTGTCTTATCATGTATACAAACGTGACGTCACAGGTGACAATGACTAGTGACAGAAAAGTCGATAAAATGTACATAAACCGTGACCGATATTTTGCTATTAACGTAAATAAATCCATAAGCAAGCCAAGTCGTCAGAAATATCACAAAAGGAGTGTACACGTAACGTATGACATCAAGCGAAGTAGCGAAATGATTGAAATTTCTAGATTCAACTCTTTTTATTTTATTTTCCTCTAGTGGAGTGGCTGAACACCATTACAGCTAAGTTTTCATCATATTTTTTCTACTTTTTTAAGATTCAACTCAATATGAAATGACGTTTAGCATAACCATAGACACCTACGCACTGTCCGTGTCCGTCCTCGTTTAAAATAAATATTGAAATCAACCACAACAAATCCGAGTAATTATTATGATTGATTTCAATGCATTTTCCGAAATTTCTACATGAAGTATTAATCCATATCGATAAGTTGTCGTTTCCCATCAATACTTTTCAATCCGTTCCAAAGACAATCTTGACACTGCAATGTCAGACATTTTTGAAGTTATTCAGTCGTTCCTTCAATTATTGAAGGCAATCTTATTAGAAATGATATTATTCAGTGGTTAATCGGTTGATTTCAATACTTTGTGAGTTTTTGTGTAATCCAACAGAAAAGTGTGTCTGTGTCTTCGAGAAGTGTTTGTTTACACGATAAGACACGGAAGGATGAATCGAGTTGATAGGTAGCTTTGTTCTAGTCCATAGATTTTTGCTTTGGATTTTTGTTCCAAAGCTTGGTATTTTGTATCTAGGTTTTTAAAATTATTTTTGAGGTCTGTATAATGGTTTTCAAGGATTTTTGTAGTGGTTTCGAATGTTTGAATCTTTTTTTCGTAATCATCAATTTTGTCTGAGTAAAATTGTAGAGTAGTTTATAGCTCCTCTCTTATAATATCTCGTATCTCGCGGCGTAGGTCACGACTTATTTAGTTATTTGTTGCACCATTGAATTCTTTGATAAGATTTCTGTGTCGACGTCAGTATTATCATCATCGTCGAGGTCGGGTAATATGCATGAAAGCCGTTTCGGCCGCACTCCACCTACACACGAGCGGCATTTCCAATCCACGGACTCTGTTAGTGATAGGGCGCTCAGCTGATCAGGTGTTATTGAAGCGCAGGTTCCGTGAAGCTACTTATTGCACTTGCTGTACTGAACACCAGGACACTTTTTTGTGACGTTTTTCGTACACTTTGCACATTTAACCATGATTTATTGATTATTAAATACGAGAGCTAAAGAATGTACGTGTGGGTAGGGTTGTAGTCCGAGTGACAACTTCAAAGAAGTTACGTCTCAAAAATATAGGTTCTAAGAAGTTAGGTTTGAAAAGTAGAGGTTCTAGAAATGTAGGTTCAGTAAAGTTAGATCTCATAAGGTTAGGTCCAAAAAGTGAGATTCTAGGATTATAGGTTCAAAGAAGTTAAGCTCTTAATAAGTTAGGTCCAAGAAGTTGGTTTGAAAAATTTAGGTTTTACCAGTTTAGATTCAAAGAAGTTACGTCTCAAAAAGATAGGTTCTAAGAAGTTAGGTCTGAAAAGTAGACGTTGTGTAGAGGAATGTAGGTTTAGAAAATTTAGATCTCATAAGGTTAGGTTCTGAGCAGTGAGGTTCGAAAATGTTAGATTCTAGGATTATAGGTTCAAAGAAGTTAAGTCTCAAAAAGTTAGGTTTCAAGAAATTAGGTTCCAAGTAGTTAGGTTTGAAAATGATAGGTTCTAGTAATGTAGGTACAGAAAAGTTAGGTTCCAAGAAGCTAGGTTTGAAAAGTATAGGTTCTAGTAATTTAGATTCAGAAAATTTAGGTTCCAAGAAGCTAGGTTTGAAAAGGATAGGTTTTAGTAATGTAGGTTCAGAAAAGTTAGGTTCCAAGAAGCTAGGTTTGAAAAGGATAGGTTCTGGTAATGTAGGTTCAGAAAAGTTAGGTTCCAAGAAGCCAGGTTTGAAAAGGATAGGTTCTGGTAATGTAGGTTCAGAAAAGTTAGGTTCCAAGAAGCTAGGTTTGAAAAGTATAGGTTCTAGTAATGTAGGTTCAGAAAAGTTAGGTTCCAAGAAGCTAGGTTTGAAAAGGATAGGTTCTAGTAATATAGGTTCAGAAAAATTAGGTTCCAAGAAGCTCGGTTTGAAGAGGATAGGTTCTGGTAATGTAGGTTCAGAAAAGTTAGGTTCCAGGAAGCCAAGTTTGAAAAGGATAGGTTCTAGTAATATAGGTTCAGAAAAGTTAGGTTCCAAGAAGCTAGGTTTGAAAAGGGAAGGTTCTAGGAATATCTTTTCAGAGAAGTTAGGTTTGAAAAACTTTTTAACTTCTTAAACTTTTTTTGGTTTAGGTTGGCTTTGCAAAAGTATGGTGAAAAAAATTTAGATTGCTTAAACTTGGGTGCAAAAGAGTTGGCTTAAAAAATGAGTTAGGTTCGACGATATAGATTTCTGAACGTTTAGGTTCAGAAATATTATTATTTTGTTGGGTTTGTTTCTAAAAGGTGGTGTTAAAAATGTTTTTTCGCCATGATTTCGCCACAACGCAAGCAATTAACTAATGACTGTGATCCTCGACCATATTTACTTGATATTTTACATAATTGAATACAAGTTTGTCATGGTTGTTTATACCGAGTTAAAATGTGACAAAAAATGCTAATTATGCAATTTTATCACTTAAATCGAATTATTCTAGTAGTTTATCATCAGGTCTATCATCCCCAAGCACTCAGCATTCAAAAAACGTGCAAAAAAATCGCCCCCCACACCCACCCATCAGAGGCTCGCTTGGCTACATAACCTCGGTCCGTAGGTATTTAACATGTTTTTCGTAAATAACTACCAAACGTCTCGATTATTGAGGCTTTATACATTTTTATAAGACGACGGTATTTATTCCCCACATTTTAATACCTTTTTCACCCGTGTTACTCTTCTCTATCGTTACTTATTGATGTTTTAATATTTTTTTAACCAAAAAATTGACCTAAAATAAGGATAAAACTGGGTTTATTGCCCTTCTTGTGCTTTTAGGGCCACTTCAAGCGGTCTATAATTAACTCTAACATTTCTCTGTACTTTACAAGTATTTCCGCACCACTAGCACGTTTCAATGCAAAATAAACCTTGTTATTATCAATTCATTCTCAAGTATTTTACAATTTATTTGAATAATTTTGTGTTAGTTATCAGCTATAAAGTATTACGTAGTTCGTAAAAGTTAAATACGCTTTTCAAAGCTCGCCTTTTTACCCTGCCTCGGTACAGTGTCACATTTAGTTATTGAGTATTTTGTTTATTTAATTGCAAGCATCAAATTTAGAATTCAAAGAAAATAATTAAAGCTGATCAGATTTAGCTAAAGTTCTTTGTCCAGATAAATCACCTCTAAAGTTTGTTAGACACCGTTTGTTATACTGTATAACTTATACATATCCATGTTAGAAGAGGTTTTAAGCAAACACTTCTACTCTGTAACCATACTGGCTGTATCCCTGTCTATTTGATTTGTTGTCATGTTTGTTTATTGTCAATATATAAAATTATACCTCAACATGGTAGCAGATGCGTATCGAAAAGTATTTTAAAATAAAATATTTGTGATGTTATATTTCTAATGAACGAAACGTAATTATTTATCTAAGAATAATTAGTAACAATTTTCACAAGTTTTTCTAACAAGGCCTGTCAAAATGTCAACTTCGGCAACGAGCTGCAAAATTGATATCGGTCGTTTAGAAGGAAAAGAAAATTGGTCCACATGGCGCTGCAAGGTACTGTTATTGCTAAGAGGAACGTCTGGCGGATTAGACGCTATCAACGGCAACCTAAAGCCACCTACGCACCCAGATGCAGCAGCGAACCCGGCAGCCATGGCTTCTTATCAACAAGCTCTACAAGACTATAACGAAAAAGATAGCGCCGCTATGCTTATTTTAATGGCTAATATGTCAGATGTTACACTACAAAAAGTAATGAGGCTAACAAGTGCGAAACAGATTTGGGATGAATTACACACTCTGTTCGACGGCACATCTGAGGATAAAAGCTATAATCTTTGCTACAGCTTCTTCAGTTATCGCAAAGATCCCCTACATGACATGTCCATGCACATATCCAAATTGAAAAATATATGGCATGAATTAAAGGTTGAACTACAAAAGGATGAAGCTAAATATGATCTTCCAGAGATTTTAATCATATGCAAGATTTTAGAAACGCTACCCGATGATAGTTACTTCCCATTCAAATCAAGTTGGATGCTCATGTCTAAAAAGGATCGCAACATTGAGAATTTGACTGCCCAAATTTGCAGTTACGAAAGATCATTGGCGAATAAAGAAGAGGAACCTGACGCTCAAGCGCTAGTAGTACAGAGTTTGAGTCGCAATACGAAGAAAAAATGTGGATATTGCAAACTATTCGGCCATAAAGTCAAGAATTGTCGTAAATGGATCTCGGATGGGAAACCTCCTAAAGAAATAAAACCATCTACATCTACAAGTCAAGCTAACAATAAAAACTTCAACCTGACTCTAATGCAAGTTGAGACTAACGAAGCAGTGACCACCTTTGAAGATCCTGACAGTTGGTACGTCGATAATGGTGCCACAAGTCACGTCACCGGTCAATCTGACGTATTCTCCAGTTTTGAACATTTCACCAAGAACCAAATGGTCACTACTGCAAACGGGTCTACAACAGAAGCTATTGGAAAAGGAACAGTTGAATTGATAGCAAATGTTCATGGTCGACAAGAACGCATCACACTATGCGATGTATGGTACGTTCCCGCAATAAAGAGAAACTTATTTTCTGTTCTTGCCGCACAAGATAAACTTGAAAACAGTGTCTTCAAATCTGAAAGAAAATCTTGTCAACTGATAAACAATGGAAAGGTTAACTTGATTGGCACACGAGTCAAAAATGGAGGCCTCTATAAGCTGAAAGTTCAAACTTTAAAAAACCAAACTCCAGAATTAAGTACCCTGTCAACAGAAAACACTTTGCAACTTTATCATGAAAGATTTGCTCATCAGAGTAAAAGGCATGTCAAACAAGTGATTGAAAAGGAACTTGGTATCAAAGTTAAACTCGATTCTGAATTATGCACAGGATGTGTATATGGAAAAACACACCGTCATAAATTTGGAACAAGAGAAAGAGCTAAAGAACAAGGAGAGATAATACACACGGATGTGTGTGGTCCATTTCCAAATTCATTCACGAAACTTCGCTACTTTGTACTGTTTAAAGATGACTACAGCAACTTCCGTCATGTTTACTTTATCAAGCACAAATCTGAAGTCAAAGATAAGCTCGTGCAAATGATCAAAGAAGCACAGACTGCTGGTCATGTTATAAAAACAATACTCAGCGACAATGGTGGAGAATTCAAAAACAAAGCTGTCGAGAAAATACTCCACTCTCATGGTATTCAGCACCGGTTTACAATGCCCTACACCCCTGAGCAAAACGGATTTTGTGAAAGGGAAAATAGAACTCTCGTAGAAGCTGCACGCACCATGATGCATGCTCATGAAGAACTCCCACTTGCCTGTTGGCCAGAGCTTGTTAACACTGCTGCATACATCCTGAACAGGACTGGGCCTACTACTGAAAAAGGAAAGTCACCATTTGAACTTTGGTTTGGAAAGAAACCCTCCATAAAACATTTAAGGGTTATTGGTACAGAATGTTATGCACATGTTCCAAAACAAAAGCGAACAAAAATGTCCAAGAAAGCTCAAAAATGTATTTTGATTGGGTATGATGGTGATGATGGCTATCGGTTATTGGGTTTTGATAAGAACAATCAACCGACATTGATCCGTTCAAGAGATGTAACGTTCAAGGAATCATTGATTAAATCGGAAGGATTAGAATCTGATATATCTGAAGAGGATGCACGAACTACGACTGAAATCGAACTTAACTTCCGAAAGAATGAACAAAATCATCCAATGTTTGAAGCAAGGGAGGATATACCACAAAGCGATGGAGTATTGCCCCAAACATCAAATGATTTAAGTCAAGAAGAAGAAGAAGAAGATCTCAACGATTCGCCTCCTGAGCCAGATGATTGTCGAATAAATTATTCAGACGAAGATCACGATGACGTCCCCGATACCAGAACTCTTCGCGACAGATCCACACTGCGACTTCCCAGTAAATATGACGACTTTATTGTCTCGACTATATTAAATGACGAGCATGAACCCACGACATATAAAGACGCCATGAAAAGTCAGCAGAAAACTGAATGGATGAAAGCAATGAATAGCGAAATTAAATCTTTAAATGACAACAAGACTTGGATCTTGGTAGATCGACCAAAAGATAGAAAACTAATTTCTTGTAAGTGGGTTTACAAAAAGAAAGTTAATGCCGATGGAAGTCTTGATAAGTACAAAGCTCGACTCGTAGCAAGAGGTTACACGCAAGAAAAAGGAATTGATTATGATGAAACATTCAGTCCCGTTGCTAAAATGGCTACGATCAGATCAATCCTAAGTATTGCAGCTAACGAAGGACTATCTCTCATGCAATTCGATGTAGCGACTGCCTTCCTTAATGGCTCAATAAACGAAGACGTCTACATGAGTCAACCAGAAGGGTTCAGTGATGGCACAAACAAAGTCTGCAAATTGAAGAGGAGTCTTTATGGTCTCAAACAAGCTCCACGATGCTGGAACAAATGTATTGTTGACTATTTAAAATCGATCGGATTTAAACAATGTGACACAGATCCATGTTTATTTATTCGACAAACGAATGGAAATAAAATCATAATCGGACTTTACGTTGATGACGGTTTAATAGCCTCAACGAATCCAAAGGAATCTGAAAAGTTTTTGGCTGAATTGAAAAGAAGGTTCAAGATAACCACAAAGCCAGCTTCCTATTTTCTTGGACTAGAAATCTCCAACGGTAAAGATGGTTCCATTAAAGTGTCTCAAAAACACTATACAAACAAGCTTCTAGAAAGATTTAAAATGAGTGACTGCAAGGCTATCAGTACACCAATAATTAAAGAAGCACAACAAGATACGGAAACTGAGAAGGAAGTAAAGTTCCCTTACCGCGAAGCTGTCGGTGCATTGGCATACCTCCAGACAGGAACCAGACCAGACATATCGTACGCCGTAAGCGTCGTATCCAGAACATTAGACAGTCCATCTAATGAAGACGTTCTCAAAGTTAAACGAATTTTTCGTTACCTGAAAGGAACTATCGATTCAGGGATTGTTTACAAAAAAGGACACAAACCCGGAGTGTTAGAATGTTATAGCGACTCCGATCACGGCGGAGACACAAATACAGGACGTTCTACATCTGGAATTTTGTGCATCTATGCAGGAGGAGTAATCTCTTGGGCAAGTCGCAGACAAACATCTGTAGCGATCTCGAGCACAGAAGCTGAATTAGTTGCAGCTAGTGAAGCAGGACGTGAAATAGTTTGGCTGAAAAGACTTTTCAATGAGATAACCACACTGAAAGATATCCCAACTCTACAAATTGACAATGATGCAGTTATAAAGCTTGCACAAAACCCAGAAATGCACAGAAGAACGAAGCACATTGCGATAAGGCATTTTTATGTCAGAGAACTTGTAACTGACAAAGAGCTGCAAGTGAAATATGTTCCCACAGAATACCAATGTGCAGATATTCTCACAAAAGCTGTTTTTAAGCCTAGATTGGCATTTATTAGTGGGTTAATTGGCCTAGCAATGTAGATAGAGTTTGCCAAAAAGGGAGGATGTTAGAAGAGGTTTTAAGCAAACACTTCTACTCTGTAACCATACTGGCTATTTGATTTGTTGTCATGTTTGTTTATTGTCAATATATAAAATTATACCTCAACAATCCATGTCTACTTTGAGTAGGTAACTCACCTAGTTAACATGCTTATAAGTAATTACTCTCACTTGTCTACTACCCATGTAACTTTGTATACAATGGAATCTTTGAACTTTATTTTTACCCGCTTTTTATTAGGGTTCCGGAGCCAATATGGCAAAAACGGAACCCTTATAGTTTCGTCAAGTCCGTCTGTCTGTCTGTCTGTCTTTCCGTCCGTCCGTATGTTACAGGCATTTTACTCGAAAACTACAAGATGTATATCTATGAAATTTGGAGTACAGAGTCTATATTATCTAAGAGTACAGATGTCTTGTCAAAGCCGCTATTTAGTCTTGTAAGAAAAATATTACTTAATTTTTTCGTAATGGCTACGGAACCCTATTTTGGGCGTGTCCGCCACGCTCTTGGCCGGTTTTTTGTGGTATGTATGTACTCGTATTTATACGAAATTCGGCTAATAACAGTAGTTTTGATGACAATACTTGGTGCTAACCTGATGATGGAGCCTGAAGCTAGATACTGGAATCCTAAGACAGGGTAACGTTACGTAGCCGTTTTTGGGGCTGTTTGAATATTCTTAGGGCGTACTTTGACCGAGAATGATATTCTACGATCTGATGATATAAAAATATTTGAATTTGAATCTGAATTCGGATGGAGCGGTCGGGTGAGGCAGGATGACTATTAAAGCGTTATTTTATATTATACTAGCTTTTGCCCGCGGCTCCGCCCGCGTGGTATTCGGTTATCGCGCGCTATTCCCTCGGGAACTGTGCATTTTTCCGGGATAAAAAGTAGCCTATGTCACTCTCGGGACCATAAACTATCTCTATGCCAAAAATCACGACGATCCGTCGCTCCGTTACGGCGTGAAAGAGGGACAAACATACAAACATACAAACACACAAACACACAAACACACAAACATACAAACACACAAACACACTTTCGCATTTATAATATTAGTATGGATATCTGCTAGGCTGTTGTCCGAGGCTCCGTCCGAATTCGTTTAGCGCGCTATCCGGCGAGAACTAACTATGCAATTTTCCAGGATAGAACTAATCTTCATCCTTCCCCGGGATTAAAAGTATGTATATATCGAATTTAATCTAAATTACAATATTTTAGACTAACGCAGTTACTAATTTTATTAATTTTATGTATTAAATTGGGGCTTTGTTCCGTGTAGGTACCTTGATTTTACTGAAGCTCAATATTTCGGCACGTTGCGCGCGCCGTCATCGCGAAACGACAGACGATTAAATTCATAAAATAACCTAAATCGGTTCAGAGATTTCGACGTGAAAGAGGTAACAAACAAGCAGACTTACAGCCTTTCGTATCCCACTAATATTATAAGGTGACCCCGGCTATTGTAGCTGGGGGGGGGGGGGGGGGGGGGAGAGATATTGTATCTGAGCCGTCCGATGGCGTCCTTACGACGCCATGTTCGCCATGTTCATGTGTGTTGTGTGAAGACAGTCTTCCGGCGAACAAAAAGTAAAATGGCCGAGAAGAACATGGCGTCGTAAGGACGCCATTAGACGGCTCAGATACAATAGCCCCCCATATGCCCCGGGTCACCTTATTATCGTCTGGAACGCCTGATTTTGATGAAATTTAGTATACCTACAGATGGCTTAAGCCTCGAATACTTAGTCTTCATCCCGGGAAATTTGCATAGGTCCCGCGGAATAGTGAAAATCCAATTCTACGCGAACGGGGTCGTGAGTAACGGCTAGTTTACAATATTAATAATAATAATGTTCTAATATTAATAATGGGAGTACTTATCAAAATATTTTTCATGTCTAATATAAAAATATACTTACTTAGGTACCCTCTGCGAAGTCTCCTCTTCTCGAGCGCGGATTGTACCTACCTAAACTTCACACGCACCAATTGCTTTGCAGGTTTGTGTAAGTTTCCATGTGATGTTTTTCTTCACCGTAAATGTCGTTGTAATTTAAAATGTTATTTTGCACATAGATTTCACAAAACTCAGAGGCACGGGTCGGGCTCGAAACCACGATCCTCTGCATGAGAGGCAATACGTGAAACCATCGCCACCGCGGCTTTTTCATTCGGCAATTGTATAATTAAAAAAAAAATATTTTTAACCTTCATGGGAAAAATTACATTATTCATGATTCATCGCATTCGAGTTCAAAATCGCGCGTCGCCGCACCTTGGTTCCATGAAGTATCTTTCTTGACGCCGGAGACGTAATACCTACTTACGTGCGTATTTTATTAATCGATTACTTTAGGGTTCCGTACCTTTAGGTACCCGGCCAAGTGCGAATTGAACTCGCGCACGATGGCCTCACCATCTAAGTACCTATACAACGTTTGTTAGACAATAGCAAAAAACGCCTAAAAATCACGTTTTTTGTATGGGAGCCCCCCTTGAATATTTATTTTAATATGTTTTAAGTATTTTTTGTTATAATGGCCACAGTGATATCAATGAAAAATTTTAACTGTCTTACTATCACGGTTGGCACTGCTGACAGACGGACGAACAGCGAAGCTGCGAAGTCTTAGTAAAATAGGGTTTCAAAGGGTAAAAGGAAACTAAGACTTAACGCATATAACAAACGTGACTTTTTAAACGTTATTCTCTATTGACTAATGAATGTTGTATACTTACATAGATGGTACGGAGCCCTTCATGCGCGAGTTGGATTCGCACTTGGTCGGTTTTTCATTTTGTACCTACTCATTGTATGTGTCAGAATTATATTGTGCGTGGTATTAATTGAACTTTAAACCATTTTTCCTATTTTGTAACTGGTTACGAAACAGCCAAATAGGAATACGAGTACATGCAGGAATTGCACCGTCTTATTATTGGAACATTTCAAGTGGGGGTGTTTTTTTTTTCTCATCCAACCTTTGTTGGATAGGTCTTTTAAAATTATTACTGGGTTGCTGAAACGATTTTTCGATTTAGTGATTTGTTTGCGAAATATTCAACTTCAATTTTTCTTTAAAATCGAGTGTCCCCCCCCCCTCTCTAAAAACTAAATCGGTGGATAGAAAATTTTTAAAAAAATCGGGATGATAGTAGGTAAGTTTATCAAACTTTCAAGGAAAACTATAACAGCTAAGTTTGCTTGAGAATTAGTAGTAGTTGAAGAGTAAATACCAGCCTATGGTATAAAATATACCTAAACTTGGAGAATTCCGTGTAAAATACCAAATCCTTAGAAAAATATTACTTAATTTTTTCGTAATGGCTACGGAACCCTATTTTGGGTGTGTCCTACACGCTCTTGGCCGGTTTTTTATTTGTAATCGAAAACTTATACTTATACCTATTTTCAAACTTCTAAGTCCAGAAATGAGAAAATTTCCATACAAACTTTACCCCCCCCCCCCCATTTTACACCTTTAGAGGGAAATTTCGTCAATTTTATCGACATATACAGATCATTTTTAATTGTAATCGAGAACTTATGTACCTATTTCCATACTTCTAAGTCCAGAAATGAGAAAATTACGTATAAACTTTACCCCCTTAGGGGTTGAATTTCTGTAAATCCTTTCTTAGTGCTCACTTACATCATGGAAGGAACCCGCCCTGTACCAAATTTCAAGTTTTAAGGCCCAGCCGTTTGGACTGTGCGTTGACATACATATAGGTAATAGCGAGTCAGGTTCGCCTTTTATATATATATAGACTAGCTTTTGCCCGCGTGGAATTCGGTTATCGCGCGCTGTTCCCTCGGGAACTATGCATTTTTCCGGGATAAAAAGTAGCCTATGTCACTCTCGGGCCCATAAACTATCTCTATGCCAAAAATCACGTCGATCCGTCGCTCCGTTATGGCGTGAAAGAGGGACAAACATACAAACACACAAACACACTTTCGCATTTATAATATTATAGTATGGATAGGTAAAAACGTATTTAATGAAGTTATTTATCAGAATGCGAATTTTTTATACTCTTAAATTCAAAAATAATAACCTCAAAAAATGGCTGAACCGATTTTGATGAAACATGTCTAAGAACCATCGCTAGAGAACCTGCTCTCAAATAAAAAAACCGCATTCAAGTCTATCCACCCGTTTAAGAGCTACGGTGCTGTAGAGAGACACACAAAGCAGCCAAAGTTATAAGACCCCTCTTTTAGCGTCGCGGGTTAAAAATAAAAATTCAAAAGCATGTGGTCACTTACGTCCGTAAGTACAAATATTTTTTATTTCAAGTAAGTAATAAAATTTGACACATTCGTCCATGCAAAAGTCTTAACTAATATTACAAGTAATCATTCTCATACACAATTATGTTCAAATTCGTGAGGTATCATTTCTTTACATTATGTAGATTGATCTGAGCCGCAGCTCCCAGCATCGAGCTACGAATAGGGAATATGCGAGCACTTCTGTATTTGTTCAAATATAATTTATACCAATATGCAGCAACAACCACTGAAAGTTAAAAAATTATAAGAAAGAAGAAGTTAAAAGAAATTTATTTTTTCTGGAAAGAGATGAGATTTCTATACAAGTTCGAGTGCGAGCTCTACTCCTACATTGTTACAGTAAGGGCTGTGGCCCATTAGTCTTGAAGCTTTGTGGGCATACATACCGACGTACGTTGAGGAATAGTTGGACCCAAAGGGTTACCACTGCGAAAATTCTACATAGAGCTCGACAGAAGCTGGAGTTTTTGGCCATCATCAAGTTTTATGTGCTTGAATCTTGTTTAGTGGTTAGGAATAATAAGTAGATATAGCTTTTAGCAATTGCGATGGGTAAGGTTGCTGGCAGGAGATGAGTCTGGCGGAGAAAGAAGTTGAGGCTTCATTACATGCGGCAGCGCACGGCAGCGCGAGCGCGCGGGCTGGTCCGCCTGCGCGGGACAGAGACAAGCTCCAGCAGCTGATAGCCGATCTTTACTGGTTAGAGAGGCACTCGTAGAAGAAAAAAAAGATTGAATGCAAACTTCTTTCGCCCGTAATATCCTCATCGTCAACAGTTACTGATGATTTTTATGGCATTCGTTTTATTTTCCAGTTTTTGTATTAAATATTTGCGGTTCATACATATTCCCTATCACTCTGTGGAACTATTTTATATAACAATGGTTGCGATCGTATTAAATTATTTACTAAGATAGGTACATAGTTGTGATTGTGACTAAGTTTGTTCACGCCCGACGAGCCGCGCGGGCGGGGCGCGGCGCCCGGTCCTCGCGACACTCCGCACTCCTCTCGAACGAACATCACCGGAACACAGGCGGCCGTCGATCACTCGATTATCGGTACAAAAATAAATATCATATTCAGTATTCACAACGCGTCAGGCGACGTCCGGCGCGGCGCGCGGGACGTCCGGCCCGGGCTACCGGCGGCGGCGCCGGCCCTTGCGGTAGCCCTTGCCGTACCAGCCGCCCTCGGGCGCGTCGTCCCCGCTGGCGGCGCCGTCGTCGCGCGGGCAGCACGCGCACAGGTAGCGGCGGCCGCGCGCGCGCCGCCACACGCGGCCCGGCGCCAGCGGGTCCAGCCGCGGGTACCACAGGCAGCGCCGCGAGCCGCGGTGGCGCGCGCACCACGCGCACTCGGCGGGCGCGGCGGGTGGTGGTGCGGGCGGCGCGGCCGGCGCGGGCGCGGGCGGCGCGATGATGGTGTGCAGGCCGGGGTAGAGCTGCGCGCGGCACAGCAGCACGGCGCGCGCGAAGATGGCGGCGGCGGCGCGGCGCGCCAGGCTGTCCGTCTTGTCGTCGGCGGGCGGCAGCTGCGGCGGCGGCCCGTGCCGCAGCAGGCGCCGCAGCCGCGCCGCCGCGCCGCCGCCCTCCGCGTCACGCTTGGCCGGGGGCGGCCGCCCGTTGGCCAGGGGCCCGTTGGGCGCGGGCGCGGAGCCGGCGGGCGCGGCGCGCGCCAGTCGGAAGCGCCGCAGCTCACTGAGCGCGCCGGGGCCGGACTCCGCCGCCGGCGCCGGCGCGTGCTGCGCGCGCAGCAGGATGGTCGCAGCGCCTGTGATCATCGAAACCTGAAAATGGATAAAACGATTTACTGTTATACTTCAGGGTAAAAAGACAACAATTTAAAATACATCAACATGGAAAATTGTCCATTCTAAATACCGTTGAAAATGGAGCCTCGAATTTGATGTATGCTGAAATTGACCACTCGTTTTTACGTACACTGAAAAATTTGACGAATTACAAATACATTCCACCCGAAATCATTTGTTTCGGGCCTACATATTCAGTTAAGACTCGATTTAGACATCATTCACTTATTGCTTATTTAATTTTGCTCCTAATTTATAATGGACAATATTCCATTTGGACTTAATTAATTGACAACAAAAATAAATTTGGATGTTAATATTTTTCAGATTGATATACATTTTGGTTCAAATTCAAAATAATCAATTGAGATGGACGATCTTCCATTTGCAAATGACAGTAAATCGATAAAACATATTTTATTGTGTTATATTGTACTCTCAAGTACTTCTCTATATTACCGTAGAAGATACCGAACTTACTAAATTATCGATGATCAATGAATTTTATACCTTCGAATTGATAAACTTTGATAGTACGATGTTAAAATGTACCTGGCGGCGACTTTTCTAATCGATGGTTGGGTGGAGCTAGAGGTCGCTACAATAATTCACAGTATAATAAAAAAAAATCCTAAGATAGTACTTAGAGAGCCGGGGTCAGACCCAGACATGATCAATGTGGGCATAACAAGTGGGATTCGGGCAGAGAATGAAACTATTTTGAAGAACTAACAAAAGTCCACTAATTGTGGTCAAGATAAAACCAAAACAATACGACACTCATTCACTGAAATCTTAGAAATGCAAATATATATTGCGAGGACGCCATTGCAGCTTTTGTTAAACATGTTCACACAGGTATTGAGAACAAACAAAGGTGTATAGGTGTTTTTTGTGACTTTTCCAAAGCATTTGATATGGTAGACCACAACATTCTGTTAGCTAAGTTATCATCTTATGGCGTTAAAAACATTGATCTTGAGCTAATTCAGTCGTACCTATAAGAGAGGGATCAGACTGTACAAGTGGGTGATGAAAGATCAGAGAGTGTTAAGATAACAAGAGGCGTGCCTCAAGGCTCTATATTAGGACCCTTGCTATTCATCATTTACATTAATGATCTCTCGAGTGTTATTCCTGATTTTTTTACTTTTTATCTCAGATTTAGCAAGCAATATAAATGAGTAATACCTTAAAAGAAAGAGCAATAAACAGGCATGTTTTTAAAAATGTTTCAACATTTCAAGGATTTAAAAAACAATGTATTTCATTGAAAATAACTCGGTTCCAACCTAACACATTTTTAGTAATTTTGATCGACATTTGTTTGTTTGGGACTTTAATTAATTTGACGCGTTAATTTATGAACAATATTGAAAGACAACGCGAAACTTAAACCCACGATCGAGGTGAAATTGCGATTTGGTGCATCGCTACAAGGAATAATAATTTATGTTTTTGCGGTAAAGAACTAGCAAAAGAGAAATAAGAGATAATTAGAGCGTCATACGGTAGGTTACCTGAAAGGATCTGAGTTCGACGTCCGGCGTCGCGGAGGAGATTCCGTTCTCGAGGATCGGTCTCGTGTCGGGAACCCGCGGTGCGTGCGGCGGTGGCTCCTCGCGCTTGATCGAGAACGACTCTTCATATCTGAGCATCAATTGCTCTCTGAATTTGGGTATAGAGGGCGCTTCATACTTGGGCGTCAGTGGCGCTTCATATTTAGGCTTCAATGGCTCTTCACATTTAGGCGCCAACGGCGCTTCATATTTAGCCGTCAACGGTGCTTCACATTTAGGCGCCAACGGCGCTTCATATTTAGCCGTCAACGGTGCTTCACATTTAGGCGTCAACGGCGCTTCATATTTAACCGTCAATGGCGCTTCATATCTAGGCGTCAACGGCGCTTCATATTTAGGCGACAACGGCGCTTCATATTTAGGCGATAACGGCGCTTCATATTTGGGCGTCGACGGCGTTTCATATTTAGGCGTCAAGGGCTCTTCATATTTAGACGTCAAGGGCTCTTCATATTTAGGCGTCAAGGGCTCTTCATATTTAGGCGTCAAGGACCCTTCATATTGAGGCGCAAACGGCGCTCGATATCGAGGCGCGAAGGGCGGGTCGGAGCGCAGGCGCAGGCGCTCCTGCAGGCGGCGCAGCGGCAGCGCGTCGTCGGCGTCGCTGTCGTCGCCCGAGGAGGACGAGGGGCTGGAGGGCGGCGAGGGCGTCGTGTAGGCGCTGCGGTCGCTGGAGTCCGGGGAGGGCGGGTGAGGCGGCGGCGCCGTGTGCAGCTCGGCGGGCGCCAGCGGCGTGGCGTGCGCCAGCAGCGGGTCGGCGGCGCGGCGGTAGCGCGGCACGCGCAGGCGCAGGCGGCGCGCCAGCTGGCGCAGCACGGCGTCGCAGCGCGCGTTGATCTTGAGCTCGGCGGCCGCGTCCTTGGGCGTCCACTGCAGGTTGACGATGAAGAGCCGCGGGCGCTCTCTGGGCGGGCGCTCCATGCGCCACAGGCGCGGGTAGCGGCGCAGCACCTTGAGGCTGGAGCCGAGGCAGAGCACGACGTCGGCGGCGGCGGCGTGGCGCAGCGCGCCGGCCCAGTGGTGCGGCCAGGCGGCGCGCGCGCGCTCGCCGAAGTGCACGATGGTGTCGCGCAGCGCGCGGCCGCAGCGCGGCGCGGGGCACGTGCGGCGCGTGGCGTGCGCGTGGCGGCGCGTGCGCGTGGTGGTGTCGAAGGCGCGCGCCAGCACGGCGCGGCAGCGCGGCGCGGCGCAGCGCTCCAGGAACATGTCGCCGTGCAGCTCGGCCAGCGCGCGGCGCGGCAGGCCGGCGCGCGCGTGCAGCCCGTCGCAGTTCTGCGAGACCACGAAGCGCGCCAGGCCGCGCGCCACGAGCGCCGCCAGCGCCATGTGCGTGTAGGTGGGCCGCGCGCGCGCCGGCCACACGCGCGCCACGCGCTCGCCGCGCCGCAGCCGCGTCCACACGCCGCGCGGCCCGCGGTAGTCCGGGATGTCCGCCGCCGTGCTGATGCCCGCGCCCGTGTACACCTGCCGACACCCCGCAACAGACACGTTACACGACTGAAGATACAGATAGGTAGGTGTAGCCGGCCCCAAACCCGCCCGTTCTGTTCTGTTCTGTTTACAACAGAACGGAGACTTGAAATGGGCAGGCTAGAAAAAGATAAAAACTTGTCACTACCGACTGACCCATGACAGTCAGTGTGTATTACAAATATTACAGTGAATCCGTAGACCCGTAGGCTAAGACTCGATTGGAGCAATAGTGATTATTGAACTGAAGCGACAATCATGCCACGACTTGAATTTCTGGCCGTTGGCTTTAAGATCTTACTAAACAGATATAGAATATCATAATATTCTCAGTAGAATAAGTCAAGAGCAATAATAAAGTGTTTAAACCATCAGGCAATTTTATGTTAAGAGTTCGATCAACTTTTCCCTGTACCATATTGCCATGGTTACATCCCCTGGACCACTCTTTAAAACGAGAAGCATGTTTTCTGTGGTTATAATTCATAGAGCATATATATTTTTGTCATAGTTACAAGCCCATTATTTAATGGACAATCTTCTAAGCACATTGTAGCATATACACCGTGGGCCCGAATGACCCGAGGGATTTTAACCATCGATTTTAGAGCCTAATTGGAGTATATAAAGTAGTATAACATGTAGTCCTATAACAACCCGTTTTTGAGATAATCGTTATTTAAGAAAAATCATAAGTAGAAAAATCTCAAGTGTAATACACCCTAAGTATGTGACGTAGTATGTTTAACCACTTAATATTTTTTAACGCAGACATACTAATGGCATGCTTTCTGGCCAGTTGGCAGTATTTAAGTTTGATATCCAACTACAAGTAGGTTTCATTATCATGGTTATTTCTACCGATATTGAAGATGCGACTTAAAACTGAGTTGAGTAACAGACTGCTGCATAGCCGTGTAATTATAATATCTTTTTCTTGACTTAATCACAATTAGTACTCCGCACTTATCGCTAAAACTTAAGATTGTTTCTATCGCGATAGGAATCGCGAGTTGCGAGAGTGCAAACTATTTGTATTTACCTATGCTATAATAACTGGCCGATATCATGAAATAGATGTTACTAAATGTCAACGTTAAAAATGATTACTGATTGTCACGTCAGATCAAATCACGGTCGGTGTTAAATCCTATTTTTGCTAGAACAGTCGGTATTGCAAATAAAGTGTAATAAATAATAAATAGCTATGCCGAATTATCCTCCTGCTCACTTAGCGGACATCCATTTCATTTATGGGTTTTGTAACGGCAACTCGCAAAGAGCAGTTGCTGAATACCGGAGAAGATTTCCCACTCGTCGCGTACCGCACCATTCCACCTTCGTGGATACACATAGACGGTTATTCTACCGGTTATGGTGAAGAGAATGAAATGTATTTTTCTAGAAACACCAAAAATAAAGTTTTTTTTAAATTTGTGGGTTATGAATGAACAAATTGAGATATTTTCATTTAATTCAGTTCAATACAAGCATGTTATGACATTTGTTGTCACAAACTAGTAAACAATAACATGTCACATGACATGAACCACACTGCACTCATTGACTCGAGCATCGTATGATATCGGAGCGACTCGTGAAGTGTCATGTTCGCTTACTCTGTTTCTCTACTAAAGATTGGTTCCTCTTACTCACTCTCTTAACTAAAGACTTGTTCACAAGGCCGTGCTAAGCTTAATTGAATTATTTTGTTCTAAAAAATAATTTTAATTAAAGTACATAATTGAACCTATGTTCATATAACATTTTTTACTCGTATTATCGTCAGAAATACCCTGTTAAAATCCCTCGGGTTTTTCGGGCCCACGGTGTATAATAATTAATCATAACAGTTTTTGTACGAAACTCTGTCACTGTTGTCTCTTGGGCAACAGGACAAAATAACAAACAAGAAAAAGTTGATTGACCCTGTGATGTTTATGTGAAATGCTGGCTGATATGCTATTTATTATCTAAAGCAACCATTTTCCTTTTTGTTGTCTTTTGTTTTGTAAATAATGACATGTATCTATATGTAATAAAAAAAATAATAAAAAAAAAAAATAAGTATAATAAAACTTGAATTTTCTTCACAATTAAGTACCTATAATTTTTCTGAATTTCGTAATGGTTGTCCTGTACATCATGCTTTTTATCCACTTGTTATCAACTTATTAAATGTGTATCCTCTCACTATTGAGACGTCAACACATAATTTTCTGTCATCAGGGCTTTGGTTATAACCATGTAACAGAAAAATGTCGCTGTTTCTTTGATGTTATTATAAAGGGAGCATACATCATAATGAAGTGGGTAGAACTCTTGCTTTTTAGGTTTTCGTACCTCGAAAGGAAAATACAGAACCCTTATAGGATCACTTTGTTGACTGTAAATTATGAAAACCGTAAAATTTTTAGTTACATAATAAAAATATTTTTAATAATTTTAAAGTTACTACCTACAGGTTTGTACGGAACCCTCGGTGCGCAAGTCAGACTCACTTGGCCAGTCATTATAATAAAAAGTGATCAATGTAGGGCATACACACATTCACATTCCAATGTATGCATGAAGGCGCAGCTCCCTGATCGAATGAAGTATAATATAAAGTGATGGAAGTGTTTCACTCGGGGCCGTCTTTCACCTATTAGAGGCCCTGGGCACAACTCGTCGCATTCGGTATGCCTGATTTTCAGGTGATGGAGCAGGGACTAGGCAGCCCCAATCCATCCTGGGGCCCCGGGCTCGTGCCCTATGGGGAAGAGGGGCCTGGTTTCATTAGACACGATAGTAACTTGCATGTAGTGTCAAATACCAAATGAGGCCATCCAAACCAGATAGTTCCATAGGGGATCAGAAGGCTCGTGCGTGTGTGCGTGTACTGACCACGAGGTGGCGGGCGGAGCGCACGGCGCGCGCCAGCAGGCGGCACTTGCGGCGCAGCTCGGCGGGGCTGTCCTCCACCTCTTGCGCGCGCTGCGCGGCCCGCGCGCGCCGCTCGGCCGCAAGCGCCGCCGCCGCGCGCCGCGCCGCCGCCGCCGCCGCCCCCGCCGCCGCGGGCGAGGGCGAGGGCGCGGGCCCGGCGCCGCCGCCGAGCCTGGTGCTCGAGCGCACGGCGCGCTCCATGCCGAGCTCACGCGCGCGCGGCGCGGCGCCGGCGCTGCCCGGCGCGCCCGCTGCCGTCGGTGACGCGCGTCGACCGTCGCTGGACCATCGCCGGCCCGTGCTTCTCTCACCGATGCTGATCGCCGTTCATAAACATTAAACGATGCCAATGGCCGACCGTCTGTCTGTCAAAATGTCACCTGGACGCTTGTCGCCGATGTTGCCAGCGAAGAAAACACAATCGAACAATCGAACGACGTTGTATTTTTGTTTTTACGTTCAAAAGCCATGACTGCGATAAGGCTGCGTTCGTAGTCTGCCCAAAATACCAATTAATAAATAATGTTAACCCAACTGAACCTAACACATCCTAGCACGCTCGCTTTCATTGACATCTAAGACAAACTTTAATTAATCGGCAACATAGTTAAGTAGATCTAATTATTATCTTAGGTATATTCACTTCCTTTCCAAACGAGAAAAACATGATTTAGGTTCAAATCATGTTTCTCTCGTTTAGAAACTATTAGGTATACCAATTATTTGTTTACCTTTACGCGGTGTGATGATTCCATCTAAAAATAGAATAACATCTGGTGAGAAGCCGGCGCGCCACCGCCCCGCGACGAGACGCGTCGCAAGCCGCAAGCGCAACGTACGCCTAACCCGACCCTATTACTATACCCTATACATACGAAGTGCAAAATTCTAACTTCGTATTTTGCCGTTCCGCTGACGCTAATATTATTTAAAACGAGAGCGAGAGCGAAGAACGATACGAACTTCGAATTTCGTAGTAGCCCCTCGAGTCTCGACCATATCATCACGGCGCGGCTCCACTCGCTCTCGCTACGTCCACTCCACGGATGCTGTTATCTTTATCGGCACCGCTTCCGTCCGCGCTACCGCGTTACTGAATATTCAATATTATATATAATATAGATAACATCGACTACTTCATAAGTTTATTTGGATTAAGCTAGTTCTCGTGAAAGTGTAAACCTTACAGCAGTGATATAATTAAACATGAAGTAATTTATTTTTCGGCTCGATACATGTGCCATTCGCTGAATATTATTTCAACTTAAGGATTACTTGAAACATCTTTTCTAAGGTGAGTTAATATTTGCTTCAAGGCAGGTTTTCAAAACGAGCGACAGATCTAACTTGAGATAGTTACTGCACTAGAGTTCAGCAGACGCAGTAGGCAGCCTCGGAACGTCTCGGTACATTTTGTCTGCATCTTTCTTGGTGACATTGATTGATGCTTGTTTCGAGCGAGAGTCGAACACATTTTTAGAAGTACAGTTAAGGGCAAAAATATGATGATGCTAAAATGTATACATATTTTGCCCTTAACTGTACTTCTAAAAATGTGTTCGACTCTCGCTCGAAAGAAGCATATCGACGGGGAAGAAGTAAATTCTCCTACTTATCTCATTCAGTAGGCCTGTGTGAGATAGGAGAATTTACTTCTTCCCCGTCGATATGGCAGTTTAAATATGACGAAAAAAGACAAGGTACTACAGTGTATACATATTTTTGCCCTTGACTGTACCTACCTACTTTTCATAAGTGTGTTATAGTCGGCGATGGCGCTGGGACGCGGCTGGGCGGCGTGGCGCTGGCGCTGCGCGGCGGCGCTGGCGCTGGTGGCGCTGCTGGCGCGTGCGGCGCTGCACTCGCGGCTGGAGGGCGCCGCCCCGCGCACGAAGCCGCACGTGCTCGCCGCGCACCTTGCAGACTTCAACAACCTGCACGCACATTACAATCACATGTATGTAATACACTCGAAGAAACCGAACTGAAAATCTATAGAACTTTTTCACAGACGCCTGGGGGATTATTCAATTTGCTTGGTACGAATAAATATATCATTTGTTTGTTAGTAGATTGCTAGATTTAAAGTAATTACCTCGTTGATATTTCCGATGAAAAGATTCCACAGAGGCGTGCGTTTTTCTTCTTTTTACAAGCTTTTATTTAGTTTCACCTGTACCGTTGTCCGTCTGTTTGTGATCAAATCCTGCAAGTTGAATTCGACCAGCTTCCAGTATTTATACTGTCTTAAAATTTGTGTATACGTATGTTGATGTTGTTGGGATTTATTGGGGAGTTTAGCAGTAGTACCTTTACAGAACTGTTGGTCGACCTGTTCGCAGGTGATAGTTGCTGCCTGGTCTGCAAACCCTCATAATGTCTTCTCTAGTGGCTCCTAGTAGCTGTTGTGTGCGCAGCGGCCACATCCCGGTAAACCACGTCGACCCGTGGGCTAAACCTAGGGAAGGGTGCTATGAACGCTTCGGCGGGCGTAGTGACCTTATTGGGCGATCCCCCTTAAGCACATGAAGACCTTATCGGTGTAGGAGGCGAGCAACGTCGATAGGCAATCGCATCCGGCTTCTCCAGCGACTAGGCAGGGCACGTGTGATGTGCCACAAAGAGCGTACGTCAGGATACTTCTAGTGACATACGGTCAATCGCTGCACCTTCTGCCCCCCGTCAGTCGTATCGGCCATCCGGTCCACTGGCACCGGGGGGCTGAGGGCGAGAGAGTGGATCTGCACCAGCGCAACTGCTTTTCCACTTTAATATATTCACGCGTAGATGACTCCGGCAATGTTCAACGGACTACGAGTTAAAAGCCCTGCGGCGATGGAGTGCTGACGGTGGGGTAAGGGCATGGTGTGCCTGAGCCTTAGTTGGTGCTCTGCACGTTAGGCGGTCAGATGGTGATGGTCGCTCCGGACTCGACAGAGACGGGAGAACTGGTTCGGCAGCTCATCAGGCGACAAAGCAGCCCTATTTAGGATCGCTCTGCTTTCCCCAATCCGGGGAGGGGCCTAGAAAAGGTGGCCTAAACATAGTCCGTCTCAACTCTGCGCAAGTGGCAAACCGCAGTCACTTGTTCACCAACCTAATGCGGTCGAAAAAAGAAGCAAAATTATGAAACCAAACATCTTACCATTGGAACCTGGAACGTTCGTACCCTATTGGACAATGATCTTAATTCATGTCCAGAGAGAAAGACCGCTCTTATTGCTAGGGAGCTGGGCAGATATAACATCGACATCGCAGCGATAAGTGAAACTCACCTTAGTGATTCCGGTGAACTGTGTGAGCAACTTGGTGGATACACCTACTACTGGAGTGGAAAACCATCCCGTGAAAGGGCTGCAAGTGGAGTAGGTTTTGCCATACGTAATAAGCTGGCAAGATCGCTTACCGAGCTCCCAAGGGGCGTTAATGACAGAATTATAATACTAAGACTTCAAATGTCGTCTAAGAAGTACGTCCATCTGATCAGCATATACGCTCCTACATTGCCATCCCCTGATGATGAGAAGGCCAAGTTTTACCAGGAACTTCGAAATGTTCTCGAAAGGATACCTCCTGCAGATAAAATCCTCTTGCTGGGAGACTTTAATGCGCGAGTTGGCGCCGACTGCTGTGCTTGGAGTGGGGTTCTTGGCCGCCATGGAGTTGGGAAATGTAATGCTAATGGCTTGGATCTCTTGACTCTTTGTGCAGAGTTTGAGCTCTGTTTAACGAACACCTATTTTCGGCTGCCGGAAAAATATAAGACCACGTGGATGCACCCGAGATCAAGGCGTTGGCATCTCTTGGACTACGTGATAGTACGCAAAAAAGATATTTCGGAGGTACTAATCACGCGTGCAATGAGAGGTGCCCAAGGCTGGACCGACCATCGTCTCGTCAGGACCAAACTACGCATTACTCTACAGCCACCACGTCGTGCTTCGCACAGGATACCAGCAAGATTAGTCTGCACAAAGTTAGTTCACGATCGAGATCTACAAAAAAGGTTGGATGATGCCTTTGGTGCCGCGGCGTCGAATATGCCGGGGGCGGCGTCTGTAAATGAGCAGTGGCACGCATATGCGGCTCTACTACATAGTTGTGCTTCACAAGTGATTGGCAAGCCTCTGAAGAAAAACCAAGACTGGTTCGATGACTCTGATGTGGAGATCACAAAGCTTGTTGAGGTTTTCAGGCGCTCCCTGCGGTCGTCAGATGTCACCCTGCGTAGAAGCGCTCACCATGACCTAAAAGTGAAGGTTCGCGCTCTTAAGGATAAATGGTGGGAGGAGAAAGCGCATGAAATGCAAATGTATGCTGACACTAACCAAATAGGCCGTTTCTTTGAGTGTCTACAGACTATCTTTGGTCCAAAATCCAACAAGACGGCGCCCATTTACAACAGAGACAAGAGTGCTCGGCTTACACAGCAGTGTGATATTTTGGCGCGGTGGGCAGAACACTTTAACGAAGTCCTTAATCCTCGCACCCAGACCACTGACTTGCAATACATAGAAACGCTTGAAAACTTACCAGTAGATGTAAGCCTAGCTGACCCCCCCATCATTTGCTGAATTTGAGGCAGCGACGAGGAAGCTGAAAAATGCCAAAACGCCGGGATTAGACAGCTTACCGTCAGAGTTATATAAATACGGTGGGCCAAACATTAAGAACCAACTGTTTGAACTGATAACAAGAATATGGGTGTGCGAAATTGTCCCACAAGAATGGAAGGATGCCTCCATTTGCAAACTTTATAAAGGCAAAGGTGAAATATCTGACTGTAGTTCCTACAGGGGCATCTCTCTCCTCTCCACGGCGGGAAAAATTTTGGCCCACGTCATTAACATCCGGCTGACTCGTCTCGCAGAAACACTGCTCCCAGAAACCCAGTGCGGTTTTCGCCCAAATAGAGGTACGGTGGATGCCATCTTTGTTGTAAAACAAATCCAAGAAAAGAGTCTGGAACAACATCGCCCTCTGTTAATGTGCTTTGTCGATTTAGAAAAAGCTTTCGACCGAGTACCGCGTGAAGCCCTCTGGATTGTTCTTAGGAAAACTGGGTGTCCTGAGAAGTTTGTGAACTTGATACGCCAATTTCACGATAATATGACGGCAAAAGTTCATCACGAAAGCGACTTTTCTGACCAATTCCCAGTAACGTGTGGTGTAAAACAAGGCTGTGTTTTGGCTCCCACCCTGTTTGCGCTGTACTTTTCTGCCGTAATGAAGGATGCAACAAAAAATTGCAATGGACGTATAGGCATAAATTCGAGAACAGACAGGACAATCTTCGACCTTTCTCGTTTTAGGGCGAAGCGCCAGGTGACCAACCTCTCCGTCTTGGACATCCTCTACGCGGATGACGTTTGCCTCATGGCTGATTCCGCTGATACGCTTCAAGTCTATGTGGATTCACTCAATGCATCATGTTGTAGGTTTGGCTTGGTGATCAGTATTACCAAGACTCAGGTCCTAAAACAGCCACCTAGGGGTTGCTTTTTGGATGACTCCATTATCACACTGAATGACAAGGCACTGGAGGAGGTGTCCCGCTTCAGATACCTGGGGAGCCAAATTTGTGATGACAACGGCCTTTCATCGGAGGTGCCTGCTCGCATAGCCAGCGCCGCGGCAGCCTTTGGAAAACTTAACCACCGTGTCTGGAGATCTCACGATATCAAGCTTCAGACTAAAATGTTGGTTTACAAGGCTATAGTTATACCAACGCTACTTTATGCTGCAGAAACGTGGTGCTGTTATAAGGCAGACATTAAAAAGCTAGACATCTTTCATCTCCGCTGTCTCAGATCAATACTGCGTTTGAAATGGCAGGATCGCGTACCCAATACGGAAGTTTTGCGTCGCGCAGGCATGCCTGGCATTGAGGCGCTCATAATGAAACATCAGCTGAGATGGTGTGGTCACGTTTTGCGCATGGACGATGTTAGATTGCCAAAGGCAGTGTTCTACTCGGAACTCTCGTGCGGAAAGCGGAAGCGGGGAGGCCAATTTCTGCGCTATAGAGATGTCCTCAAACGCCACCTTACAGCTTGCGGTATACCCTGTGATCGTTGGGAGGAACTTGCACTACGGAGAACGGAGTGGCGCTCTACTGTTCGCAAAAGTGTCGAACGTTTTGAACGGATGCGTCTTGAGGACCTGGATGCTAAGCGTCAAATACGAAAGGCACGACCAAGACGCTCCTACACTTACACATACAACAGTTCCGGACAACTTCACTGCGCACCTTGTGATCGAATTTTCCGGACTAAGTTCGGTTTCGCGAGTCACATCCGAGCTTTCCACAACTTGGACGGGAACAATTGACGGAGTCGCTGTCGCCGGATACGGCGAGGAGGACTATATATATATATATGTTGTTTGTTGCGTGACAATACAATAATCTGGTAGTAAGATCCTGGCAGTCCGGCTAGGGTCGTGTCCACAGGACGGAACTCTTCAACGGTTAATGGAATTGGCTTGAAAATTGGCGTGCAAATATACATATAATATTCATAGTTTGGGTGACAATACAAGTACAGTTAGCAAAAAGCTTGTATTAAAAATGTTTTTTTTATACCAAAAACTTTTTTTTGTTGATCGCTTTTATATCGTACGCTTTGCAATTTTTGCGTCTGATTACCTTGCGATGTGATAATTATATCGTGAGACTCTTTGACGAAAGAAAAGTAGCGTCTTGATGTTATTTTCACTCTCGATGAAGGCCTGAAATTATTTTACCGTAGTGGTCACTTGTGACCTCATTAACAGACGTTGGAAGGCCTTCTGCGGCAATCACGCACAATACGTCGGTCAAAGTTCATAGTTATGTTATGATATGATTCAAGTTTGATGGTGATGTATGCAGCGAGTCGTGGTGGATAGAAGAGCAGTGGAGCAACTACACATCGTGGCGCTACACGGCACGCTTTGTGTGCGGCGCGCGGTGCGCCGGCCACGCGCGAGTCACCGCACACGACTCGTATGCGGACGAGGGGGCAGGGATGCCGCGGCACGGCGCTGCGGCGCTCGCGCACCAAGTTCTACTAGAGCTCAGCTCGTGCCGGACTTTGCCATTTTTGCCCTGGCCGTCTTTCTGCGGTAAGTACAGCACATAAATAAAAACAGGAAATAACAGTTTACAGCACAAACCAATAATAGTTTTTACAGAGTGTCGAAGTGGTTTACGTAAATTATGTACGAGTACGATTCACCGACGGTGTATATGATTAATATCTCGGATATAATATATTAAAGCTTCTACTCGATACAGATGTGAAATACGCACAAAGCACTCATCATAAGCCTTTAATCCTTCAAACCTGTAATCCACCTGTATTAGTTAATCTAAGCTGTTGGTTTTCCGAATAAAAAAAAAAACAATTTGAATGCTTATAACTAGTTCGCAATTGTTTTCAGATGACATAACCGTGGAAGCGTCAGTGCGCAGCGACGGTGCGGCGGGCTCAAGCTACGTGGAGGCGGCGCAGGCGCGCGCGCCGCTGCTGAGCGCGCTTCTGGGAGGTCGCGGCGCCGCACTGCGCGCCGAGCGCCGGGCCCACTGGCGCGCGCTGCAGGCGGCCGTAGCGTGACCTGACCGCCTGACCAGCTTACCTTTTCTCTCTCTCATCTCATAGGGGCTACTACGAAGCTCTCAAATCGAAGTTCGTATCGCGCATGTCCCTTTTACTTGCGTATTAAATGACATAAGCGTCAGCGCATCGACTTTACATGGATTGGGTTCTAACTGGTTACAAAGTCGATGCGTCAGTACGAACATACGAAGTTCGAGTTTTGCACTTCGTGGTATAGGGCTACATACGTACATCTGACAAATATTGTAAACAGACACTTAGTCTTGTCTATTGCTGTTAATTACGACAAACATAACTTACAATTAAATAAATAATACATATTTCAATACCTACCATAGTATAATAGTACTTAAGTGAATTTTAACATTATCTGTAATGTAAGGAATGCTACATAAAAGCATCCAAATGAATTTCTATGCCACAAGGCGCCACATAGTGATACAAATAATACCTACTGTATGTAAGTAATAACCTGTAACTTGCCTATGTTGGACAAATAAATTATTTGTATTTGTATTTTTTTGTAAAAATAACTAGTGATATCACGTTTTATTTCTCCTTTCTCCTTGTTCCTTCTTTGCTGCAGTTCGTTGCCGTACACTACATAATAATAAGTTCCTGTTTTGAAAACCAGTAGTTAGTAAGAGGTGTAGCAAGACGAATACATCAATACACGTATTTTTTTAAATGCCTATTTTCGGTTGAATAATTTTGGTTTATCAAACTCATTTTGAGTCGCTGTGTCACAAATTGGATTTTTTTATCAAAGCGAATGCAGCAGAAATAAAGTTCATCTGGCTTCGCCCTGTTTTCATTTCTGGTTAGCTGTATGGAACCTATTCCTTTGTCTTTTTTCAGTGGAAATAGTAACGTAAAAAACCTTGCAAATATATTCTTGCAAAAATTTGTGTTATTTGTGCTAGTTGGCGTACTTGAAACTTCATTAAAATATGCGAGGCAAGCATACTGACTTCTGTATACTCGTAATAGTAACGCCACCAGTGCCAGCGCCACTGCGCGGAGTCAGCGCCATGTCGTCCAGCCGCGCGTGCAGCGCCGCATGCGCCAGCAGCGCCACTAGAGTCAACGCCAAGCCGCCCAGCCGCGCCTCAGCGCCATCGCCGACTATAAAACACCACACACAACGTATAAATCTATCCTCAGTCATACTTCTGTTCGATTTCGACAAAAAGTTTGTTCTTTTGCACTCAATATGAGTGACAGTGATGACAAATTGATCTCCAGTAAATTCATTAGCAATGGAGAAAACAAAAATTGAATTTTAGAAGTAAAAGTTGAATTTTTTTCTTATGAAACTGCTGCTTAAACAAGGTGTTAATTAAATAACTAAAAACCAGAAAGTAGTTTGCTCAGCAGGGCTACTACGAAACCTTTTGAAAATTCTAATGCTGAAAGTTTTCGGTTTCGGTATTTACGGTTCGATGCTTTATTTCGATATTTTAACATTCGATATACAGATGTGTACCCAAAAGCTATTTAGTGACTTGACCTCAAAAATGCTGTTTTTGTTTTTGTTATTTACACGTCATCAACAAGTCATCAACAGACAGAAAAAAGTTTCGTTCATAAATAAGGCATTTGGGTCGGGACTCCTTTGTCTTTCAAACAAAAAAAAAATTAAATGTCAATTCGGACTGTCAGGTGTCAGTGTCAGTTGAAGTTGAAGCTCTTTCAGAAAGTTTGACAGGTGAGAGAAGTGCGATTTTGTAGAACGTTTTTGTAAATCTTAGTGAATCTCGATTTATTTTGTAGAATTCAGTTAATTATCAAACAAAAACACTACTTATTTCATCCAGTAGTTCAAATTTAGAAAGATTTTTCTGACCGCTCTTATATTTCCTTACAGGTTCTTGTCAACATCGGATCAACTTCATCATGGTAAATATTGGTTATTTTCGTCTATTTATTAGTGTCTCCTAGTGTGTGCATCATTATCAAAAATGTCTCGCTGGTCACGGGGTTTTAGTGTGTAAATTTGTAGCTTTGTATTGACCCTATTGCACTTGTTGTGTTTGTGTGCGAGCGGCGATCTGACGAGTGTTTGTGTTGCAGCCGCGCGAAATTAAGGACATCAAGGACTTCCTCCTGAAGGCGAGAAGGAAAGACGCTAAATGTAAGTTTTGTAATATACCAAATATTTACTTAAACACGGTAGATCCACACGACATCCATGGTTTTGTTGAGTGATTGCTCTGCTATGGTGTAATGTAACCTGTCAAAACCTGTCTTTTAGTAATGTTGAGTGAACATGAAGACCATTGTTTAGAAATTGACCAATACACATATTTATGTATGGGATGGGATACATACACACATACAATACAATATCGCCGATGGTCAGTTACTTAATGTTTTAAGTGAAAATAGCTTTCGATGTTTTAAAGTGTACAATTGCCGATCCATCCATCCATCCTAGCCTATATACGTCCCACTGCTGGGCACAGGCCTCCTCCCAGAACAAGAGGGCTTGGGCCATAGTTCCCTTGCAGGCCCAGTTTGGATGATGATGTTTTCCTTCACCGTAAAGCTCATGGTAAATATCAAATTTCATTCCACACATGAATTTAGAAAAACTCAGAGGAGCGAGCTGGGGTTTGAACCCACGACCCTGTGCATGGGAGTTGATAGGTCAAACCACTAGGCCACCATGGTTTCACAATTGCTGATGTTCAACTTTAATTTGGTAAAGGTATTTCTTGGTTGACTCCACATGCCCTGTCAGTAAAGTATGTGTATAGGATGTTGGGGACCAACTTTTTTTCTAAATGATAGCAAATTGCCTTGTGAATCCCTACTTATTATTATAAATGCGAAAGTAACTCTGTCTGTCCGTCTGTTACACTTTCACGTCGAAACCGCTGAACCGATTTTGGTGAAATTTAGTAGAGATAGTTTAAGCCCCAAGAATCAACATAGGATACTTTTTATTCCGGTAGAGGGCGCCACCGGGCGATAACCTAGGTCCGCGCAGGCGAAGTCGCGGGCATAAGCTAGTTTCTCATAATTTGTGTAAATTTCTTGGGGGAAAATATTCATGTAGCATGCACTTTGTTAAGACTCCTATGTGCAGTGATGCTTGTTACTAGCTCCGAGCAAACTTTGTAGTGGTGAACTTTTACAAATGTTTCGCATTGCATTTTTCAGTGGTTAAGATAAAGAAGAATCCCGAGAATGTGAAGTTCAAGGTGCGATGCACGCGCTTCCTGTACACCCTGGTCATCACCGATAAGGAGAAGGCCGAGAAACTCAAGCAGAGCCTGCCCCCAGGTGAGCCAATGCACTGGAATTGTTTGACTAGCCTTACACAATCTCAGTTGGTAAACCAAAATGTCATGAAATGCCATAAGTAAATTGAAATGGTGATTAATGTAAGAAGAATTATTTACTAGTAAAGTTAATGTTGTGTTAAAAATATGATGTGTTTGGGAACTATAATTATTCTAGCAGAACAGGTTATTACACTTAGTGGAATCGACTTGAAATTTGGTATGAACAGTTGAGGAGCTCTGTCCTGCAGAGACGATCCGAATTCAGATTTAGATAAGAATTCCAAATTTGAAGTCATTTAGAGTAGTGGAAGTGCGTGAAGTTCACCTTATAAGATTCGACCCGAATGTAGTAGTATGTACCATCAGCCAAATAACTGGTCTAATTTTTAAACAAGTTCCTACCAAATGAATATGTCTCTAAAGTCAAATTTTCAAGTTAACAGACACATCTATTGGCATTATTGTTTTATGACATACAAACGATTATCAACTTTAGGGTGGTAGACCACATAGTTGGCTGATGGTACATACATACATGCATATGATTCACTTCTCACATAAGATTCACACAATCACTTCTAACAACAAAAAAAAGTGCACAATTTATAAAAAAAATTCAGAGATTTTGACCTGTTTCCATTCTCGGTTATGTATAAAAGTTAAATCAAAATAATTTACAACCAACTTAGGCCTCTAGGTTGGCAACTCATCTGCAATACCTCTGGTGTTGCAGATGTTTATGGGCGGTGGTGATCTCTTACCACCAGGAGACCCACTTGCTCGTTTGCCTTCCAGTAGTATAAAAAAAAAAATGCAATTTTTATTAAATCTATAATCGAAGCCATGGTCCCTAACAACAGATTTCGCTATCTCATAGTTTGGATTAATCATTCTGTATATAGGAATGCATGAAAAATAAAAGGTACCTAGTAAGTCTCCACTGTTGCTATTAATTTCCTCACAATCGAAGTGAAAAGCAGAGTGCGAAACTCGAGCATTAAACCCATTTTCCCCTCGACGTATCTATCCACCCTTGCTATCTGACGCGGGTGGCTATATCAAATGAACACAGTTGGGTTGTAATAGGTAAAAGTGGTAGTCTCACTCATTCAATACCCAGCTATACACATTTAGATAGATAAAACATTATTGTAAACACACTCCACAATCGTAAGGTCGCCTCGCCTCCCCTTAAAGCCGGCACTATAAATAAGCAATGCTCAAGTCGTGTTTCCTTGTTACAGGTCTGCAAGTGAAGGAGGTGAAGTGATGTGTGACTAAGTGTAAGAAATAAAATGTAAAATCCATTTGTATGTGTGTCACTCGGCCCCGGCCGTCCCCCGCCCCCCGCCCGTCACCTGCCCAGTCACCGCAGCGCTAGCACCAGTGGCGGATTAGGCATATAGCAAGAGTAGCAAATGCTACGGGCCCCGCGCATCTAGGGGCCCCGCTGACCAATGCTTTCTGATCGTAAAAAACGTCAATTCAGATAGAAGCATGTTTTTTTTCAAAATTAATGTAAATAGAACAAAACCAACACAAAACACCGCTAAAGAAAGAGATGGTATCAATATGATCGATTTAAATATAATATTTTACTTATACTATAAACTTGAAGCAAATCAAGGGCCCCATGATAAAATTTGCTACAGGCCCCGCGCTGACTTAATCCGGCTCTGGCTAGCACTAGCACAGAGCGGCTGCTTAGATAGACAGCTTTACCGTGCATTGTATAAGCTTACGAATTAAAAAGCCAACAGACAAGCTCCATTTGATGTATTTTGTTACATGTTATGTTAGAGATATAATCCAAAACACACACAAACGGGCAATGTGCTTGAACAAAACTACAGATATTGAAGTTTCAGTCACTTTTCTTTCAGTAATTTGGAGGAAAATTTCTCCTAATAAGTTGAGATTGGGAAGTTTAAAAAAATGTGTCATTTATTTTAGACTAATCTCTAACATAATCCATACTAATATTATAAATGCGAAAGTGTGTGTTTGTTGGATCGACGTGATTTTTGGTATAGAGATAGTTTATGGACCCGAGTGCGACAGGCTACTTTTTATCCCGGAAAAATGCACAGTTCCCGAGGGAACAGCGCGCGATAGCCGAATACCACGCGGGCGGAGCTGCGGGCAAAAGTTAGTATCGAGATAAAATCTGAGCCGCGCAGGGTTTTTAGGTAGTGTGTGTGCCACCAAATTGAAGTCGCGGCGGCTATAACGATGACAGCGCGACGAAGGAAAGAAGCACGAAAGAAGGCATTTTTTTAGTCTACTTGTTTACTTAATGTTTACTCAGTTCCCCAAAAGATGGCACTGTGCTATGTAGCAGATGGTATCCATATGGTTGATATCCGTACCCCCTCTTCTAAACTTAAGAGTTAATGGGGCAAGTTTAGCAGGGTACTATAAGTCGTAATAAGATTCAGGTGCAAACTAAACTCAATCGAGTGTGGTGGATACCCCCCTTTTTGGGGTTGAATTTTTTATAACCTGGCTGGGAATTTTCTCGACAGATTACTAAAATTTGCGTCAAAATCCGTTCAGCCGTTTTCACGTGATGCGTGTCAATAAACAGATAGGTAAACAGACAAAAATTCTAAAAACTGTTCAAGGGTGTTCTGTTATCTATTCTAAGTATCCTCAGCCAACTTTTTTTCGGATATCTTCCATGTAGTTACAGACTTTCGACCATAGTAAAAGTTTTAACACTCACTATGCTTTCGACATCTCTTAGTAGTCTGTGAGCGTTGGCAGGCCTCCCACCAGGGTGGACTGACGACAGTCGTGCGAACTGCGGATAACCGGTGGATGCAAGTGGCCTTTGTTCAGTGGTGGATGTCTTCTGGCTGATGGATGATGATGATGAAAACATAAATAGAGCCACGGCCACGACAGCCGTGGAACTCGCACGGCACCGGCTGGTACTTGGTATAGCCGTGTAACCGGCATATGGTACGACGGCCGCGGCAACGTCGGCGGCAACCGGCCCGGCGGCGGCAGTCGGCGCGCGGCCGCCGTCCGGAGCGCCCGCCGCTCATACTGGGCGCGCTGGCGTCGCGAGGCGCGTGTCGCTTGACGAGTGCATTTGCTCGGTGATTCTCTAATCTAAGCCAGCGTTTCTTAACCTCGGATCACGACCCCAATTTGGGTCTCGGGTGGCATTGGGATGGGTCGCAGGGATTTACTGATAAAAAACCTTTAAAAAAATATTAATTAATACTATACCTACTATTCTATTTTTAATTTATTTGACGTAAATTTTTGCGGTATTGTGAGCCAAAAAGGTTAAGAACCGCTGCTTTAACTACGCTTTAACTAACTTTATGCCTGCTTTGTCGCTGTTCCTGAAACTTTTGCCGAAGTTTACTTTTTCGCGAAAAAAAAAAGTTTTGCAATGCCAGGAGTATTGTGACCAAGAGTGACACGTAGGTATTTAATAAAATGTAAAGAATGCTGGTGTTGATCCTATTTTTGTACTCTTGACTAACCACGTGTATCTAGACAGTAGGTAAACAAAATGATACCAAAACAAGTTTCTGTTAAAATTTTCATTTTTAATATTTACTTAGTACAAGTTTTTTTGCCAAACTGGGCTAAAGTGGACTAAACTGACGAGTCGGCCGCACGGAAAGTTTAAAAGTTTTTTTTTTTTTTTTTTTTTTTTTTTTTTGCTATGTCTTTCGGTTGAGCCAGCGTCATGTCGATTTCTCTTATAAAAATTCGGAGGAGAAGAAGCAGTTGCTATTCCTGAAAACAGGGAATCACATACCCAAAGTACCTAAACCAGAAAATAAAAACCCACTACTGTTAGTAATTATTTATACTTGCTACATACTATGTTAAGATGTCATTACTTTAATGTTAATCAATATGTTAATTAATACGCAGAGAGCGTTTTAGTAGGTAGTTGGATACCCAAACCACCACAAGAAATAGAATTGGGTAATTATGATTTATATATTTTATCTATATACGTGTATATATATATACTCGATTTCATAATAAATGTACAATTACCTACAGATTGAGATCGTTTTGCTGACAGAATTGGGCAAGTGCGAAAAATATTTCTTTTTGTTTTGGCTTAAATTGCAGAAGCTCTAAAATATGAGTAGGAAACGTTTAAAAGATTGAATAGATTTTTAAGTTCAAGCCCATATGACGAATTACAAAAGGTTCGTGCGGCTGATTCGTCAGTTTAGTCCACGGTTTGCACACCTACGAGATTAATAACGGGAAAACGCTGCTACGCGCTACGAACTACTCGCTACGACTCGTAGCGAGTAGTTCGTAACGCGTAGTATAATCTACGAGCTACTGCTGTAGTATTTCGTCGCAGCTTCAGTGTAAAATTAGGGCTTATAGCTGGGCGCGTAGGGTTAGAAACTTGGCTCTACAAGAGATCTGATTACTTTTTGACAGTGCGAGCTACATGGTACGAGACCTTTGACTTTGAGACTTGACAACATCTTCTATCTTCTATCTTCTATATATATATATATATAAAAGGCAAACCTGACTCACTGGGTTATATATCAACGCACAGCCCAAACCGCTAGGCCTAGAAACTTGAAATTTGGTACAGGGATTCCTTTTATGATGTAAGTGAGCACTAAGAAAGGATTTTTGGAAATTCATCCCCTAAGGGGGTGAAATGGGGGGGTGAAGCTTATATGGAATTTGCTCATTTCTGGACTTAGACGTATGAAAATAGGTGTATAATTTTTCGATTACAATTGAAAATTGTTTGTTTAGGTGAAATGGATAAAATACCCCCATATAGGGGTAAAATGGGGGGGTAAAGTTTGTATGGAAATTTTCTCATTTCTGGACTTAGAACTATGAAAATAAGTGTATGAGTTCTCGATTACAATTAAAAATTGTCTGTGTAAGTGAAATGGATAAAATTGCCCCCTAAAGGGGTAAAATGGGGGTAAAGTTTCTATGGACATTCTCTTATTTTTGAACTTAGAAGTATGAAAATAAGTGTATGAGTTCTCGATTACAATTAAAAATTATCTGTGTAAGTGCAATTGATAAAATTTCCCCCTAAAAGGGTAAAATGGGGGGGTAAAGTTTGTATGGATTTTTTTTTATTTCTGGACTTAGAACTATGAAAATAGGTATATAAGTTCTCGATTACAATCAAAAATTATCTGCGTATATGAAATGGATAAAATTCCCCCCTAATGGGGTAAAATGGGGGGGTAAAGATTGTGCGGAAATTTTCTCATTTCTGGACTTAGAACTATGAAAATAGGTATATAAGTTCTCGATTACAATAAAAAAATATTTGTGTGGGCGAAATGGATAAAATTCCCCCCTAAATGGGTAAAATGGGGGTAAAGTTTGTATAGAAATTTTCTCATATCTGGACTTAAAAGTATGAAAATAGGTATACAAGTTCTTGATTAGAATCAAAAATTATCTGTATAGGTGAAATAGATAAATTCCCCCCTAAAAGGGTAAAATGGGGGGTAAAGTTTGTATAGTTTCTGGACTTACCAGTATGAAAATTGGTATACTGACGACATGGTCCTGATAACAAATAAAAATGATCTGCGTAGACCAAGATAAAGAAAGAAGAAGTAGCGTTCGATTTATTAGGGGGAGTTTCCATGAGACTTACTTATTTCTGCACTAAAAATATGGCTGGTCACAATTTAAAATGATCCGTACATGGTGTTGGCGACTTCAGTACGGGAGGGAGTTTTTTATGCAAACTGTACATCTAAAATGTGGAAATTAAATTGATACCTATTTAAAATGATGTGTTAAATAAATTTGCAAATAATTATGCAGTACCTAACTTAAAAATTACTCATCGGGTTGTGCATTATAAAATCAATAACATTAAGGAAGCGTAATTTATGTCTTATTATCCGTTCTTATTTATCTTTTACTTACCTAATTTACAAAATATTATGTAAAGAGCAAATTAGAATATATACTTCGGGTTCTACAGTTAGATTCGGTTCTCGCCGGAAGCATAAGAAATAATTAATTTACTCTCGCGCGTTGCATAGAACTTTTCATAAACTAGCTTCAAAACTGGTAACAAATATTGTTTATAGCGAAGTAAGTACTAAAGTAAACTGTCACCTATCGTTTACGGCAGTACTTCGCTCTACACACAGATACAAGTATACAGAAATTATAACGGGGGTTAGTTGAAACATATGCCCTGAAAACTAAAGAATACGCGGACGAAGTCGCGGGCAAAAGCTAGTATAACATATAACATGAAATGTGGGATAAGTAACTTTCTGAAATATTTATTTTGGAAGAATTTGAAAACAGCCAGTAGGAGTGAGGTCCGACAGCAACAAATAAACTTTACAAAAAAAAAAACCGGCCAAGAGCGTGTCGGATACGCCCGAAATAGGGTTCTGTAGCCATTACGAAAAAATTAAGTGAACTTTTCCAAGTTTTTCGCATTCCGTACGGAATATTCCAAGTTTAAAAAAAAAGTTTAGGTATATTTTATACCTAAGGCTGCTATTTACTCTTAAACTACTAATAATTCTAAAGAAAACTTAACCGTTATAGTTTTCCTTGTAAGTTTGATATACTCTGAATATTTTCAAATTTATCCACCCACCGGTTTAGATTTTAGAGGAACGGACGCTCAATATTAATGAAAATTTGCACTTTAAAGTTGAATATTTTGCTAACACATCACTGAATCGAAGAATTGTTTTAGCAATCCCGTAATGATTTTAAAAGACGTATCCAACGATACCCCACACTACGAGGCTGGATGAGAAAAAAAAAACACCCCCACTTTACGTTACAGTAGCGTACAGTTACAGTTGCCGTGGTCACGAGTAGATCACGGCAACTGTAACGTTGCCGAAACGTCGAGGTAAATATTACTTGTGTAAAAATAGCGTGATAAGTCCCGTTTATGGTATTTTGACTATGAGGGCTTTCATGACTCTATGTTTGTAATTCTAGTACCGCCCGTGCGACATGCAATGTTTTTCATCACATTTGCGCAATCATTTGCGAGTAAAGTTTTATATTTGTAAAAGAAAAAATATATCTACTTACTATATAATAATAAGTCGGGTTTTCCTTCCTGACGCTATAATTCCAGAACGCAAGAAAAGATTTCGAAGGTTTTGCATTCGTTGGAAAGGTCTCGGGCTCCGTGAGGTTTATAGCAAAGAAAATTCCGAATACCGCGCGGGCGGAGCCGCGGGCAAAAGCTAGTTTATTCTAAATATTTGCGATACCTCACCTTTGTACATATTTGTTTTTTTGTCAATTGTGTTTTACTTATTTTGTACAATAAAGAGGTTAATACATACATACCTTAGGCTGCACTCTTGGTAGCGCAGCCCTCCCTCTCCCGCAGTAAACGCCTGACGTGCAGCAGCAACGCGCCATGCAGTGTCAGTAGGTACGCGCAGTGACTCGTTAGGTACTGACCAGGGGTTTCAAGGCAAGCACATTAAGGTCGAGGGTTTTGTTTGGGGGGTCGCAGTCAAGGTAGCTCGCATACACTGTTTACGAGCGAGTGTGATGAAAAATCCTTCGTAAGCGACGCGACGCGTGAAGTAGCGCTGTTCATACTACTTTTCAATAGGCGTCCACCAGCTTTGTTGTACAAACCGCGTCAGCTAGCGAGCACGTCCCGGTCGGTCGGACGGCGACTCAACGGTCTTGTAACGCGGTGGCGCGGCAGCAGGTGCCGGGAGGTGCATGGTGCGGGCGGCGCGGCGCGGGCTGGCGCTGGCGCTGGCGCTGCTGCTGGCGCGCGCGGCCGGCGCGCCGCCGTGCGCCGCCAGCCCGCTGTGCCAGTGCGCCGCCGACCACTTCAGCTGCGACTCCGTGCCCTTCCACCGGTTCCCCGAGACAGGTGCGCGCGGGGCGGGGCGGGGCGGGCGGGCGACAGCTGACGGCTGACAGCGCGCGTGTTGCAGAGGCGGGCGTGCGGCACGTGTCGCTGTGGGGCGCGCGGCTGGGCGCGCTGCCCGAGGCGGCGCTGGACGCGCGCGCGCTGCTCACCCTGGTGCTGCCCGCCTGCCGCCTGCATCGCCTGCACCCCGCCGCGCTCGCGTAACTACCACCCCGTATTTACCACGAGACCGCACGCACACTCACTGCACGTTCACTCGCATTACCGCACTTAGCCCGAAGGACCCTTACCCCCTCCGTCATATCATATAATAATCTAACTCCCCAAATTTCACGCACATTCATTACACATTAAAACTTCGCTTACGTGCTGTTCAGTCAGTTCAGTCCATCACCATCATTCTGGTTTTCTGTTATTCACATAGGATTTACGACATTATCTAAAACGTTTAATTTTCATCAGTCTAAACCATTGTCCGTGAGTTAGACGGCAATTTTGTCGTCATTCTGATCAGTGATGAATTAAACTTGTACCAAAATGACAAGGAAAAACGTCACCAAATTAGTAATCATTCCGTCACTCTTAAAATATTCAAAGTCTCGCGAAATCAGCCTGCAACGGTTGGGCCGGCGGAGATCGATCCAGTCGAATCTCTCGTTAAAGTTTTTCGGAGTCAAAAGTATCGGGTTGAACGTACGCGTCCGGTCGCCAGGTCGATGCGGGCCACGCTGGCGTCGCTGGACCTGAGCCACAACGAGTTCGGCGAGCTGCCGCTGGGCGCGCTGCGGGACCTCCGCGTGCTCAACTGGCTGGACCTGCAGAAGTGAGTGCAGCGCGGCGCGCGCGACGCCCGGCGCGTCGCTCCCGGCGTCGACGACCCGAACCATAGCGCTCCGTCGTTTCAGTAACCTGATCGAGGAGCTGGAGCCGTCGGCGGAGTGGGGCGGGCTCGCGGGCTCCCTGACGAGCCTGTCGCTGGCCGGCAACCGGCTGGCCGCGCTGCCGGACGGCGCGCTGCGCGGGCTGCGCGCGCTGCGCACGCTGGAGCTGGGCGACAACCGGCTGCGCGCGCTGGGCGCCGCGCTGCCCGCCGGCCTGCACAGCCTGGCGCTGCCCGGCAACCTGCTGCGCGCGCCGCCCTGCGCCGCGCTCGCCGCCCTGCCGCACCTGCAGCAGCTCAGCCTGCGCGACAACCTGCTGGGCGCCGCCTGCCGCGCGCCCGCCGCCCCCGCCGCGCCCGCCGCCCTGCGCGCGCTCGACCTGTCGCACAACTCGCTCGCGGACGACTTCCGCCTCGAGCTCGGGCTCCGCCTGCAGCTGCGGGAGCTGGTCCTGGACCTGAACGAGCTGACAGCGCTGCCGGCCTTCGTCGCGGAGTGCGGGCGGCTGCGGCGGCTGTCCGTGGCGCACAACCGGCTGGCCGGGCTGGCGGGGCCGGCGCTGGTGGCGCTGGCGCGCGAGCTGCGCGAGCTGGAGCTGGACCACAACGAGCTGGCGGCGCTGCCGGCGGCGCTGCGCGGGCTGGCGCGGCTGCGGCGGCTGTCGGCCGCGCACAACCGGCTGCGCGAGGCGCCGGCGCTGCCGCCGCGGCTGGCCGCGCTGTCGCTGGCCGGCAACGAGCTGACCGAGTTCCCGGCGGGGCTGCGCGGGCTGGCGCCGGGCGCGCTGGCGCACCTCGACCTGGGCTACAACCGCATCGCGCGCGTGTCGGCGGCCGCGTTCGGCGCGTGGGCGGGCGCGCTGCGGACGCTGAACCTGCGCGGCAACCGGCTGGCGACGCTGGGGGTCGGCGCGTTCCCGCCGCTGCCGCTGCGCGAGTTGGCGCTCAGCTTCAACGATCTCACCTTGGAACCGGGTGCGTTAGCACCGCTGCGCGCGCTGGCCGTGCTGGAGTTAGCGGGCGCGCGGCCGGGCGGGGCGCCGGGCGCCGGGCTGCCGCGCGCGCCCCGAGGGCTGGTCTGGCTCGCGCTCGACGACAGCGGCATCGACCGGGTGTCGGCCGCCGACCTGCGAGCGCAGCCGCAGCTCGAGCACCTCAACCTGGACTTCAACAGGATCGCGGCGTTCCCGAGCGGGCCGGCGGGCGGCAACGGCACCAGCGCGCTCAGGGAGCTCCGGCTCGCGTACAACCTCGTCAGCGAGCTGAACGGGGAGTTCCTGTCGACGCTGGGGCGGCTGCAGAGCGTCGACCTGTCCTACAACCGCATGCGGAACCTGAGCGAGGGAACCTTTTCGAACCTCGACAACCTCGAGTTCGTCAGCCTGGCGGGGAACGCGATCGAGGCCGTGGGCGCCGGCGCCTTCCGCGAGCTGCCGCGGCTGCGCGCGCTGGAGCTGCAGGGCAACCGGCTGGCGCGCCTGGCCACGGCCGCCTTCGAGCGCGCGGGCGCGGCGCCCGGCCTGGCGCTCAACGCGAGCCACAACCGCATCGCGGCGCTCGCGGGCGGCGGCGCCGCGCCCGTCAGCGTGCTGGACCTGTCGCACAACGCGCTGGAGAGCCTCGCCGGCGCGTTCTTCGAGGGCGTCGCCTCGCACCTGACGCGGCTGCTGCTCGCGCACAACCGGCTCGCGGCGCTGGACGGGCTGGGCGCGCGCGCGCTGCCGCGGCTGGGCGCGCTCGAGCTGCGCGGCAACCGGCTGGCGGCGCTGCGGGCCCCCGCGCTGGGCGCCGCGCCCGCGCTGCAGGAGCTGGGCCTGGCCGCCAACCGGCTGGCCGCGCTCCGGCCCGACCAGTTCCGCGCGCTGCCGCGCCTGCGCGCGCTGCGCCTGCAGGGCAACCGGCTGCGCGCCGTGCCGCCCGGCGCGCTGGCCGGCACGCTGCTCGAGGCGCTCGACCTGAGCGACAACCGGCTGGCGGCGCCGCCCGCGGCCGCGCTGGCGCGCGTCGGCTTCACGCTGCGCGCGCTCGAGCTGGGCGGCAACCCGCTGGGCCGGCTGGGCGCGCGCGCGCTGGCCGGCGCCGGCTTCCTGCGCGAGCTGGGGCTGGCGCGCGCGGCGCTGCGCGCGCTGCCGGGCGCCGCGCTGGCCGGGCTGGGCGCGCTGCGGCGGCTCGACCTGTCGCACAACGCGCTGGACGCGGACCTGCGCGAGCTGCTGCGGCCGCTGCCGCGCCTGCGCCGGCTCGCGCTGGCGGGCGCCGGGCTGCGCGCGCTGCCGCCGCTGCCGCTGCCCGCGCTGCGCGAGCTGGACGTGAGCGGCAACCCGCTGGGCGAGTTCGGCGCGGCGGCGGCGCGCGCGCTGCCCGAGCTGCGCGCCCTCAACCTGTCGCGCTGCTCGCTGGCGGCGCTGCGGCCGGAGGCGTGGGCGGCGCTGCCGCGGCTGGCGGCGCTGGACGTGTCGCACAACCCGCTGGCGCGCGTGGCGGCGCCGGCGCTGGCGGGGCTGGCGCGGCTGCTGCGGCTGCGCGCGCACGCGCTGGGCGCGGCGGACGCGCTGGCGCCGGACGCGCTGCGCGGGCTGGCGGCGCTGCGCGCGCTGGAGCTGGACGCGGGGCGCGGCGCGGCGGCGGGCGCGGCGCTGGGCGGAGCGCCGCAGCTGCAGGCGCTGACGCTGCACGTGCGCGCGGCGGCGCTGGAGCGCCAGCTGGCGGCGCTGGACGCGGCCAAGCTGCGCGCGCTGGAGCTGCGGGGCGGCGCGCTGCGCACGCTGGCGGCGGGCGCGCTGGCGCCGCTGGGGCGCGCGCGGGCGCTGGCGCTGCGCGTGCGCGGCACGGGCGTGGCGGCGCTGGCGGGCGCGCTGGGCCCGCTGGCGCGCGTGCCGGCGCTGTCGCTGGAGCTGAGCGGCAACGCGCTATCGGCGCTGCCGCCGGCCGCGCTGTACGCCAACCTGACGGGCTGGAGCCGGCGCGCCACGACGCTGCTGTCGGGTGAGTGGGGCGGGGGTGGCGCCGCGGCTGGTCGGACTCGACGGATAAATGTGATGCCGTCTCTGTTTGTTTCGTTCGAATAGACGGAGACGGCATTACATTTATTCGTCAAATAAAATTAATTAATGGTCGGTGAGATAGCCCCTTAGTTTCCAAAAATTGCTTCCGGACGGAAGGAGAGCGAAACGATGTACCCCCTCGGTCAGCGCTGTGGTGGGTGTCCTCAGGCGGGCTGGTGGTGCAGGAGCGGTCGCTGCGCTGCGGCTGCGCGCGCTGGCTGGGCGCGTGGCTGCGGCGCTGGACGCGCGAGGTGGGCGGCGGCGCGCGCGCGGCGTCGGCGGCGGCGCGGCGCGCCACGTGCGGCGCCGGGCCCGCGCGCCGCGCGCTGCTGGCGCCCGCGCCGCGCCCGCCCGCGCCCGCCTGCCGCGCCGCCGCGCCCCCCGCCGCGCCCGCAGCCCCGTCCGCCGCGCTGGCTCCGCTGCTCTTTCTGATGATAACTGTGATACACCAGTGATGCGTCGAATATCTGATGACAATCGTAGAGAAAACTTTCAGCTTTTTCTATTTCTCGCCGGCCCTTATAGATTTCTAGCATGAATGTTTTCATTTGGCTTTTATTTATTTACCTGTCTACAAAAAATATTCATTATTTTGTACAGTTCGTTCATTCACTAGAGTAGGTACACCAGCTGTCTGGATGTTCAGTGAATCACTAAAGAAATAAAATAATTTAGTAGAGTGAAAAGTGTCGTGATCAAAGTGACAAAAGACCGAAAATTTGTGAACATGCGAAATCATGAGGTTTCTATTCGTGTGAAGGTTTTTATCTGTATTAAAAATAAATACGTACAGTATTTATTTTGGTACGTCATACATAGACGGACGACGATGTTGCCTCCACTGGAGTGTTCGGACCGATTGCAGCGGACGCGGACGGTGATTCACATAAGTATACCATTTTAATTTTAAGCTGTGACATGGCTGCGAGGCTCTCAATTGTAACACGTTTTGTAAATAAGTGAAAATTCAGACTAATTCTACTAATATTTTTGCTACTGTTAAGTTTAACGAAAACATTTTTTATATTGTTATCTCTGTTAGAGCATTGTGTAGGTAGCATATGATAGGTAGATGTCTAACTCAGGTTTTCTTGTAAACGAGTCTCGCGGCCGCCGTGAGAGCTTATTGCCGGATTTAGAGGTGTGGAGGCCTTGGGGCAATAAAGGAGATGAAGGTCCCCCAAAACTATTTTCCCAATAAAAACAATAATTTGTTTCACTCGAGTTTTTCAATAGGAACTAATTCTGGCATTTAACAGCTCCCTGATTCGATTCCTGGCAGGTGCAGATATTGGTATGAATAATACGAATGTTTGTTCTCGGGTCTTGGATGTTTAATATGTGTTTAAGTATGTATTTATCTATACATATACTTAAGTATTTTTATCCGTTGCCTAGTATAGGTAGAGTCATTCACGATGACGCGTGCCGTGGTTCGTATTACAATGGCGTTTGTATAGACATTAATGCCTAGTAATAAGCTATAATCTGGACATCTTTAAGCTCAAAGTGAACAGACACCTTCTAGGCAAACGTGTACTATCTTAGGCCTCATCTTCGCCTTCCATCAAGCGAGAATGAGGCCAAACGTAAGCCTATTTTTTATAAAAAAAGTTTTGACAAAATCACGCGTCTACGTGGAAGGCACTAAGTACATTATATCCATAGTAAAAGCTTTGTTTAGTTTAATAATCGAAAACGAGCACTATCTGAAAGAATTTTTTTGTGTAAACGAACCAAACCTTCCTAGCTTTTTCGTCGAAAAATTGTTAAAAAAAGATTTCCGAAGTCTCTATTGTGGGGGCCCTCTTTTGTGGAAGCCCCGACCGGAGCTGTAGTCCCGGACGTTCTCTCCTAAATCTGGCCCTGCGAGAGCCGGCCGTCCACCGCCGTCCTCCAGTCGTGTTTTTGTGAAACTTCGCTAGTTACTAGTCGTAGAAAAATATCTTGGATGTGTTTCGAAGACGTCTGCGCCGGGACTCCCATACGAGTAGAGCATTACTGTCAAATGCTGAGCTGAACGCTGTTTTGCGTCTTCTGGCTGTAACAAGTACGACACTAAACCTGCACGTTGTAATGTCGTTGCAGACGTGTAGTAGTCACCAGCTTTATTGTCTGCCGCAGCGCAGCGTGTGAAAATGTCTGACACGTCCTTCCGGTCCTAGAAATAGAGTCGTATCAGATATATGCACGCTTGTTGTATCAGATATTGGTGCTGGTGACTATACAAGTCACATCGTTAACCGTCACAATGCCATAATTTGGGGGCCATTCCTAAATTTGAAGTTCGTATCGTTCATAGTCCCTCTCACTCTCTTATTAAATACCATAAGCGTGAGCGGGATGACACGATACCAAGTTCAAAAATCGGACTTCATTCATAGTTATAGTTCTTATGAGGCCTTATTGTTCATCCCTCATCCCTGTTCTGGACCATAATTCGTGAACACTTTAATTTTACTTATTGTTTCGAGCTTGCGGCGCAGAACGCCGAACAGAATCGAGCTGTGTGATTTCTGAAGAGATGATGATATGAAATTTATATGATGATTTCTGCCAACAAACTGCTATGCAGTTTGGCAGAGGTTTATATTTTTAAGTATTTCTGTACTTCTTTTGTTTTTATTTGAGTAAATAAATAAATAAAAAAAATAATTATATTTTTATATTTACAATGTGTTTCAATATCCTCCTAAGTCCTGGTGAAGCGACTGGTCGTGGTCGCCGGCTGCGGCGCCGGTCGCAGCTAGCTGCTCTGTCCGCGGGCATTATGAGTATGTCCGCCTGGAGAGAGATTCCTCTATCTATTGTATTGTCCGGCAACGCTATACAAGAAGTACCTATACAAGTAAAGGTACTGAATTAGGTGTATAGTCGTTTAATTCCTACTTCAGAAATAAAACAATAAAGGCTGATTGTCACATTGACTTGTGAGTGCAAATAAGCTTTGACGTTTGAAGCGCAACAAACAAACAAACGTACCATTCAATATCTTCGCAGGTGTGCCTATCGTGTTTTGTCACGATATTTTCCGTTCATGGTTCATTTCAAATGTATTTACGACTAAATATTGCTTTTTATAGGACGGATTTATTTTGTGGTACCTTGTGAGAATGGTAAATTGCTCTCGATTAGATAAAAGATCAAAGTAGATAGATTAAAGTAGTATTTTTGTGCACCTGAAACTAAACCTATCCCCTTCAGTCCAAAAAGAAAAGCGTCCGCTATATTTTACGAGGAGACAAAAGATGTTTAATAGTATATTTTTTACCGAGAGACTAAAATAAGCCAATATATACCCGAGGTGGTTAGACACCCGAGCTTTAGCGAGGGTGTCTATTTATCCGAGGGTTTATATTGACTTTTAGTCTCGCGGTGAAAACTATTTTTCACTTCGATTGCGAGAAAAAATAGTCAGTAAAATACTTAAGTAGTAAAAAAATAAAAATAAATCTTTCTAGATTTCGGCGGTCAAAGATTATAAATTATGTCTTTTGCTCTTTGCTCGACATCATAATTTTCACTATCACTTGATGATATTGTGAGAATAATCAATTTATTTTAATCATTTACGATTTACGCTCTATAACAATTTCAAAGTTTTTACGGTAAGTATTTTTTTCCAACCAGACACATATAACAAAATAGCATCGGCGAAATGGTCCATACACAAACGAAAAAATAGAATGGCGCCACCTTCTATGCGGAAAAAGCATAGAACTAAGAACTGTCCTAATAAGGACAGAAAGCCATTTTTTAAAAAAGAGAGAGATAGAACTAAGACCACGTAGACTAAGAACGTAACATTTGCGTCATGAAAATGGTCCACACACAAACTTATTTTTTGCAAGTAACTGGCTGTTTGAGTTTATCTAAGTCACTCGAAGTAAATTAAAAAATTAATTACTTTTACTCCCTAGGGACTAAAGTACTCACTTTACTCCCGCCTTGTAAGGCTATGTTGACCTACTTTTAGAGTATGAGAAGTGAAAAAGTGTTTTAAAGGCCGCGTCCAATAAAACGGCTGTCTCGCCGCCCTGCGGCCGGATCTCGCCCGGCCGTAAAGTCGGTCTCCGGCGATTTGCCGGACGCAGCACGAGGCGTGTGGACTGAGCTCCTGTGTTTTTTCCTGCTCAGCTCGTAAGTACCTAAGCGTTTATCAACCTACAAAAGAGACCATGCAACAGATAACTATACCCGACTGCCGCTTCAACTGTTTGTACCATATTAAGCCGGCAGTGGCCGTGTCCGTGGCCCTATGGGGCTGTTTGATTAAAAAAAAACTCGTTTAAGTATTCATAAAAAGTTACAACCCTTTTCTAAGAAAATTATAGTCTTCGTGTGGCAAAGTAAAATGTTAAAGTGACAGGCAGGCGATTAGAGAAACAAATGTTAAGGTAACATAAGCTTAACTTAAAAAAATCAAAAATATTTATTCAGTATCAACTAATGTTACACAGTATTTATGTTCGGCCCCTCCTGGTAAGTATGACAATACTTGTGTTAGGAGGTTCCGCTCCTCCCTTCCGGAGTGGAGTTGCTGTTGTTAACTGTTTTTTCCAATGATTTTATTAATTTTCTCACCTTGTTTGTGTACATACTCATATATAAAGGTATAACGTGATTTAAGTCTTTAAATCTTATTATGATAATATGAAGAAGTATTAATTGTATAGGAATGATGTACTATCCAGTTTGTAGACAAAATAAAAAAATAAAATAAAAAATCTGATCGAACCGAAGTAAAAAATAAATCTACACTTTTTTGCTGCAAAAAGTCATCCTCTATAGTATCAGAAGCATTTTAAACTTAAATACTTTGTCCTCGCTCTAAGTACTATAGCGCATAAACGTCAGGGGTCAACTTTTTTAAATCTCTTTTGCTAATGAGTCTTAACATCAGCTGTAGCGAGTTGCAGCGCCGTGGCGGAGGCTCCGCCGGGCGAGCACGCTACACACTTTTACATGCTTTTACTATGGCGCTACGGCACGAACTGCGCACTACGAGCTCGTAACTACTGAGGTGCTATTAGCACCGCCTACATTACACTATAACAAGATGAGACTTTTGCGTCTTACAAGAGTTCTGCAATATACCAGATGTGGTCTGTAATACGAGCAAATAATTAAAACATAGATCGTACTCGTCAAACCGAACAACATTAGTTCAGTGACTTTTAAAAATATTTTTTATTTTTTTTACACTTTAAAAGTTTAAAGTTTATTCGAAGAAGCAATGTAAAGCAAAATGCTTGATGTTTGTAGCGTGACAGGCAACGTCAGTTGGGCTTTCTTTAAAATCATGAAATGGCCGCATTTTATGACATGCCTAGGAATTTCATGATCCGCCTGAACGTCCTAGGCAAATCTTTAAGCGGTGAATTTTGAACGGTATGGCGGCTGTCCCTTAGCCATATATATCATGAAATGGCGCCATTTCATGATGTGCCTAGAAATTTCGTGATCTGGCGGACTTTACGATCGGCCACCAACATATAGGCACATTTTTTGTATAGGTAAGTAGAGGTAGACGGTGAGTATATATGTAGTAAAATATTTATAGTTCTTTGATATTGTTTTATACTCGTAGTTCAAAGAAGCAGTTTCGTCACGATATGAGTGAATTCATCAAGACTGAGTAAAAGACAGGAACGTTCTACAAACTGCAACATGAAAGAATCCACAAACTGCAAGTTGAAACCGTTGATTTTAAACGTTCTTGCGAGCTATTTCTCCACGAAGAATTTTCTTCTAAAACTGAAATTACAAAGAATTTTCGCGCTGAGATTTTCGTGCCAGTTGTAAGGTAATGAATGCAAAACAGCGGTCGCACGTGCGCCGCCCGGCGCCCCACGCCCGGCGCCCGGGGCCCCACGCCCGACGCCCGGGGCCCCACGCCCGGCGCCCGGGTCCCCACGCCCGGCGCCCGGGGCCCCACGCCCGGCGCCCGGGGCCCCACGCCCGGCGCCCGGGGCCCCACGCCCGACGCCCGGGGCCCCACGCCCGGCGCCCGGGGCCCCACGCCCGGCGCCCGGGGCCCCACGCCCGGCGCCCGGGGCCCCACGCCCGGCGCCCGGGGCCCCACGCCCGGCGCCCGGGGCCCCACGCCCGGCGCCCGGGGCCCCACGCCCGACGCCCGGGGCCCCACGCCCGGCGCCCGGGGCCCCACGCCCGGCGCTCGGGGCCCACGCGCGGCGCCCGGGGCCCACGCGCGGCGCTAGGCACCCGGCAGAACTTGTAGGCTATTTTGAAGCAATTTAAAAGTTTGAACTTACTTTAATAATTGTAATGCGAGCGGTAGAGTCGACAGCGGTGATTCCACGGGTGCCTATGCCATTGTAGAGGCTGGAGGATTCAGTCGCTATACGAGTACCATTCAACAAAGTAGATTCACCACTGGGATTACCTTTAACCACTAGGATTGCCCACAGTTCTGTTTCATATGATCTGATTTTTAGGGTGTTCCGGGGCGTTCTGAATAGTTTTAAAAAACTGGCCAAGAGCGTATCGGACACGCCCGAAGTAGGGTACCGTGGCCATTACGAAAAAAATAAGTAATATTTTTCTAAGGATTTCGTATTTTGTACGGAATATTCCAAGTTTAGGTATATTTTATACCTTAGGCTGCTATTTACTTTTAAACTACTAATAATTCTCAAGAAAACTTAACCGTGAGGCCTTTGTTATCCAGCAGTGGACGTCTTCCGGCTGATGATGATGATGATGACAAGTTAAAAGAAAAATTGTTACCGACTTTCTGTATGAGTAATAAATATTTTGACTGGCTGACAGGCAGTGGTGCTAGAAAACAGAATACGGCTTAAAATTGAATAAATATAATAGTGTGAAATTTTGTTCCTATGTATTTGAAAAGCGTTACGCGCGCTTTCATTTCGGTATAATAACAATTTTTTTATAAGTTTCGAATACATGTCTGCATTTGATTGTAGGTAAATACCGTGTATACAATACAATGTGGCAGCAATCATTCCATGTTCCACAGCCCAGCAAGCAGCCTGCAGTGCAGGGAACAGTCACTTGGCGGCTGCAATGTTGCATGTTGCATCTAATGCAGCTCCGGCGGAGTGCGAAGTGCGAGCTCATAAAGCGCATAGCGACCCCCCTCCCCCCCCCCCTCGCTGCATGCGATGCGCTCACAAACTATGAAGTAAGTTGTAACTGAAGTCGAAGCTCGGGGTCTGAGTCCGTCAGACAATTAGTTTTATTCTGCTTGTCGCTGCTCCCGACACGATGTAATTGTTTTGGAGCTGAAAAGATCAGGAGTCGGTTTTATATTTAGTAAGCGCTTATTCTAGCGCCTGTGAGACCTGTTGCTGTTTTTTACGTTCATAGAAATGAAAAAAATATATAACAAATTATAATAAAAAATTGAACCGACTACAAAAACCATGAAAATAGTTTTCTACCAGTCGGAAGTCGATGCCTCAGCACGAGCCTGAACCATAAAAAAATATGACTACATTTTTTCGTAATGGCTACGGAATCTTATCTTGGGCGTGTCCGACACACTCTTGGCCGGTTTTTTTTATTCACATTAAATTAGTATTATAATCTATCATCTAGGTATTCATCTACTGAGTAGGTACCTAGGTGCGCATTTTTCTATCATGAATAAGAATTCATGATAAAGATTAATTTTTTCGTTATATTCGTCTGCTATTTGTCTGCTTGTCTTCAGTAACCCATGTCAAATGACCTCGAACTTTGAATTTGTAGAACAAACGCGATGTTAAAAAAATTACTATCACTGTGGATATATGTACATAAAACAAAACAACCGTTTTGTTCTGGATTCCTCATCAACGTAACCTGTTTTAGTTTAATTCATATTTATGTATCAAGTTTATTCTATTATTATGTTGAGTACTTAAATGCTTGTGAACTTAAACGAGATTAATTACGGAGACACGTTTCTTCGATCGGCCGGAGAGTCGCCGTCGCGACGTCTCCGGTGTCCTGAAGAATAAATAAGGGCTAAAACGAGTGCGCCGGCGGCTCCGCCAGCTTGCCTTTGTGAAACTAAACACTTAATTGGAAGGTCCATTATGATGGGCCGAGGCTGAGGTTACACGACGCTAAATATTTTAATATGAATATTTTTTCCTTGCCGTGGCCGTGGCGTGCCGTGGTGGCCTAGTGGTTTGAAAGCCGTGGTGGCCTAGTGGTTTGACCTATCGCCTCTCAAGCTGAGGGTCGTGGGTTCAAATCCCGGCTCGCACCTCTGAGTTTTTCGAAATTCATGTGCGCAATTTACCACGAGCTTTGCGGTGAAGGAAAACATCGTGAGGAAACCTGCACAAACCTGCGCAGCAATTCAATGGTGCGTGTGAAGTTCCCAATCCGCACTGGGCCCGCGTGGGAACTATGGCCCAAGCCCTCTCATTCCGAGAGGAGGCCTGTGCCCAGCAGTGGGACGTATATAGGCTGAGATGATGATTTTTTCCTTCGATCCTATTAGCTGGACGAAAAACCTCTTGACGTTTTAATGTTTATTTGGGCACAAACGGTACAATTTAACTTAGATCTAACGAACATAATATCTAATATAAACAAATAAAGATGGCACCGTGAAGGTACATAAAATGAAAATGGATTGATGTCTTCAAGGTACATATAGATAATATTATTATTAAAATACGATTACCTAAACGATATAAATAACTTAACCCCATACAATACAACGTTTTCCCTTACATTGATTCTATTTTCTTTAGCAGTTGGCACTCAAAATGTAGGGTTTACCTAGACTTTAATTCACGAGCCACCATGGAACCATTTTACAGTAAATGTCATTCATAGTGACATCGCATTAATTAACAAGGAAAATAGTAGGTAATGACTTTTCCTTTGAAAAGGTTCCATGGTGGCTCATGATTTAAAGTTCTTGCTTGACCATACCTGCGACTCCACTAACGCCATAAGTGCAGACTCTAATCAAGTTGGCCGCAACTCGATTAGATTAGACCCAAGTTCTACTGGTTTATTGCCGAAACCCTGTGCGATCTACCAATCCCTACTATTTATAATTTATAATATTATAAATGCGAAAATAACTCGGTCTGTATGTCGGTCTGTCTGTCTGTCAGTTACGCTTTCACGTCGAAACCGCTGAACCGATTTTGATGAAATTTGGTATAGAGATAGTTTTAGGCCTCAAGGATCAACATAGGATACTTTTTATTCCCGTAGAGAGCGCCAGCACCACGCGATAACCTAGGTCCGCGCGGATGAAGTCGCGGGCATAAGCTAGTTACATATACATATTACTTGAAATCTTAAATGAAACAGCATAGTTCAGTAATTTATATTTTTGCCTTGACACGATCGAATGGACTAATAGTCACGATCGACCAGTCTTTCGCGATTGCCCGTTGACCACTCCAAATACATTTGCTAACACCATGGCGGTGAACAGGCTGAGGGGGAGTGTGTTCTAAAATTGCATACAATTGTGAGATATAGTTATGAGTTCCCTAGTCTACAAGTAAGGCCCGCGCAGCAGTTACATCTCGCGTGGAGCGCCGCCTCGCGCGTTATGTTATGATAACGACCTCTCTCTCAAAGGCCGCCAATTTGCGGCGGCCGCGGCCGCTCGCCGCAGCACTCGGAATGACTAATAGCACAAAGTAGCGGCGCAGGGCAATTTCGCGTGCAGTCATCTGAGTGTGAAATTACCATCACAACTCCAGCACTGAATGAAGAGATTGAGGACAGTTGCCACAGGCCAATAGCGGTGTTATGCAAAATCATAAATATCTGACACGTCCTGGAAATAGAATCGTATCAGATGCACTGTTTGTTGTGTCAGATACTGGTGCTGGTGACTGTACCATCAGCCAGATAAGTGGTCTATCGATTTTTAAACAAGTTTTTTATCAAATGAATATGTCGCTAAAGTCGAACTTTCAAGTTAACAGGCACGTCTAATGGCATTATTGTTATCAATTTTTAAACAAGTTTTTATCAAATGAATATGTCGCTAAAGTCGAACTTTCAAGTTAACAGACACGTCTAATGGCATTATTGTTAATGTAGAGCTTTGATGTAGTGTGACAAACGGATTCACTGACAAAGAGAAAGATAGACTAGACAGTGCAAGCTTAGGGCGCCATTTGAATACGGAACCCTAAAGAGTAATAAGCAGAGCCAGGCGCGCGTGCTCTCTGCGATATATTTAGGTGCGGTTCTTTAATTAAGTATTAAATAAAACACACTACGACATCGTATTTCTAACTCTGTAGGGTTATGTGCTCCGCTCGTGCACACTCGCAGTCTCTGGACTAACGAGTTGTAGGTACTTCTCGTAAACCAAGTTTTGTAAAGCCCACTATATCCTTACTACATTCATCTGTGAAAAATAAGTCTTTTCCCTTTGTCATAACAGTTAAGCTTGCTTTTCCCGCCGCGCTGCCAAGCGTTCCCTTGTAAAATATGCATATGCCCTCAAATTTCAGCGCCGAAATGAACCCCGCGGCGACTAAACGCAGTTATAATTGAAAAAGCATTTATTTTACGTCTAAAGTTTCATATTAACAGTGTAGTGGGCTTATAATTTAATCAAGTTAGTGTTTGTTTAACCTTTTGGGGCAAACCCGGCAAAAAAAGACTGATAATGATAAGAGCTGCCATTACTGTTCTCAGAATTCGCACACAATCTTTAAATTACATCCGGGAATATCCACGATTTCCACGAGAATAGCGACACTACTGGAATTAAAGCAATTAAACATTAAATTGTATTGAATGTACTTTTCACTATGGCCCAGTGAACTAACTATTAAAAGTTCACTACGCATTACGTGTCGTTTATGGGCTGATGCAAATTTGTTTTACGAATACGTGTTTTTTTATTATACGAAAGATATCGTATTTTTCGAAAATTTTCGTTTTAGATTTTAGGTTGACAGCTTCTACAAAAAAAAGCTGTCCTTTTTTGGATGGAGTTTGCTCGTTCCCCGGCTGCGCTCGCGCGGCAGAGGGTTTCGCCGGAAGCGGACACTTCGTTAATATGAACGTTCAATAAATGTATAAGTAGGTATTGTATGATCAATCAAGTAGGTCACTAGTTGCATAAAATCAGCCCGTTGTCCGTCATTGATTGGTTTAATTGGAGCAGTTTTTACTTACATACCTAATTATCAACGTTCGCATGCAAATAAATCGTTCGTTTCTAATTTTGTAAATGAATATTGACTCATTCCGATTTGAGGGTTATTGATTCATATATGTTCATACAATAAATAAATAAATAAATAAATATCACTGGACAATTCACACTAATTGACCTAGCCCCAAAGTAAGCTTAGCAAAGCTTGTGTTATGGGTACTAAGCAACGGATAAACATAATTATATAGATAGATACATACTTAAATACATATTAAACACCCAAGACCCGAGAACAAATATTCGTATTTTTCATACAAATATCTGCCCCGACACGGGAATCGAACCCGGGACCTCAAGCTTCGTAGTCAGGGTCTCTAACCACTAGGCCATCTGGTCGTCATATACATGTGTATTTAAGTCGTATCTTTATGTCGTTTAAAATATTATAATCTACTATGGTCTGCAAAAACCTTGTATTATGTTAATTTTTTTGGACAAAAATAACTCCTTTTGTATTTACGGTTATTTACCATACTTACCTACGTGTTATCATAGGTATTTAATAAATGAACCGCAATGAAGAGTTTGAAGCAAATTTCTTGGTCGACCATATTATTATAATAAACACTAAGAACGTCTTATAGGCTGTTTTAAATCTCGATTCAAGGCTTACACTTACAGTTCATATGGATCTAACAGGACTTAAGACCACTTAAACCTAAAAAGCTTGCAAGTGGACGTAACAGTGTAGTAATCTATGCAAATGCCATATTTGAAAACAAAAGCACTGTAGTATCATTTTCCACGCAATTATCGTAAAATTTGATACGCTGTACGGCGCAGCCTAGTTCAGTACAATTAGATCAAAATTTGGCAAAATTAAAGCAAGAGGTTTATCTATCAGGATATGTAGGTTATAGAGAAAAAATAAATTTTACCCACTCTCCCCCCCCCTCCGGGGGGAGCGTCACCCCCCCGCGCCCTCGAATATGTCCCGGATCGCGGTATTTTCCATTATAAAAGAAAACCGTACACGATACATAAAAAGTGTGTAGGAACGAAATAATCCTAGATAAATTTACTATAAACCTTTCATACATTTAAAAGCGATATCACTTATAGTTCCAGCGCAATATGATACCAAATACTAACTTTTTTTATAATTAATCTATTTTTTCGGCTAAAAGGTTAGTTTTCTCAAATACTTCACATTTTACCGCCAAGATATGTATGACAGAAGTAAAGAATAGAATATTTTCTTTATAAAAAGGTATAATTAATTTCTAAAATCTTTCATTTACCATTGCTATGCTATTTTTTTTATTTAGTTCTTTTGGCCATTCAGCGAAATATAAATGTTCATACTGGTTAAATGGTGTTACTTTAAATACCATTAGAGTCTCATATGTTTTCCTATAAGCTATAGGTATGGACCTATTTTCTGTATTTAAAAAAAAATGTAGGCCCTACTGGGCTTTTAGGAGATAGGGGCGGGGAAATGGTTAATTTTCACCTATTTTCTTAAATAACTTCAAAACGGATTAATTTAAAATAATGAAAAATATATATTTGAGATTTTCATAATGTACCCTTTCATTTGATATGTCACATGATATAGTTTCTAATTTTTTTTTCTAATTTACCCCCCCCCCCATCCCCCCAAACTGGCCCCCGTGTTTAAAATTAATTAATTTACTTTACACGTCCGTGTTTGGGTCATCAATTTACATAGGTGAACTAAATTTGAATTCAATCGGTCTAGTAGTTTCGGATCAAATTGGCTATGACAGATGGACGGTTTAGGTATATTTATACCTTAGGCTGCAATTTATTCTTAAACTACTAATAATTCTCAAGAAAACTTAACCGTTATAGTTTTCCTTGCAAGTTTGATATACTTACTATCGTCCTGAATTTTTTTTAATTTTTTCTACCCACCGGTTTAGATTTTAGAGGGGGGGACGCCCGATTTTAATGAAAATTTGCGCTTTAAAGTTTAATATTTTGCAAATGAATCACTGAATGGAAAAATTGTTTTAGCAACCCCCTAATGATTTTAAAAAACCTATCCAACGATACCCCACACTACAAGCTTGGATGAGAAAAAAAAAAACACCCCCACTTTACGTCTATGGGAGGTACTAAAAAAAATTTTTTTTTTTAATTTTTTATTATACTGTTTTGTCTGCGTAGTTTACATATATATTTGTGCAAAATTACAGCTTTCTAGCATTGATAGTCTCTGAGCAAAGCCGAGAACGAACAGACAGACAGACAGACAGACATGGCGCTACTATGAGGGTTCCGCTTTTGCCATTTTGGCTACGGAACCCTAAAAAATGTGTAATATTTTATTATAATCTTACTTACGGACTAAATAGTTTTTTTTTTGGTACTTTTTCCTAAGTTAATGTCGCAGTAGCTGATTATGGTGAATTTTCAAAATAGCATAGCAGCGTCAAATGAATGAGTTTAGAAATGAATTATACCTTTTTATAAAGAAGATATCCTGTTCTTTACTTTAGTCATACATATCTTGGCGGTAAAGTGTGAAATAATTGAAAAAACTAAACAATTAACAAAAAAAACTGGATAAATTATTAAAAATGTTCGTATTTGGTGCCAGATTGCGCTGAAACTGTAAGTGGTATCGCTTTTGTATGTATGAAAGGTTTATAGTAAATTTATCTAGGATTATTTCGTTCCTATACACTTTTTATGTATCGTGTACGGTTTTCTTTTATAATGGAAAATACCGCGATCCGGGACATATTCGATGGCGCGGGGGGGTGACGCTCCCCCCGGAGGGGGGGGAGAGTGGGTAAAATTTATTATTTCTCCATAACCTACATATCCTGATAGATAAACCTCTTGCTTTAATTTTGCCAATTTTTCCATACATTGCAATCTAATTTTCTTCAACTAAGCCAGCTCTGCCGTATGTTCGGACTTTTCGGTGTCAAATTTTGCGAATCACTCGCACGCAACACATCAGTGTTTAGGCAAAAATATAGAGAATTTCAAAGCCAGTTTTCTCAACAAACACAAAACACTTTGAGATATTTACGAGTAAGCAATACCTGATAATTCAAAAAAACATCAGTAGTGTAGGATGACAAAGAATTTCTATTTCTATTTACTCGACTACGGCAAAGAAGAGCAATGATTTTAGCAGTCTATGTATGTTTTTAAACAAGTTTTCTATTAAAACTGTAAAAATAAAATAAAATATATATATTATTGATATCCATACTATACTAATATTATAAATGCGAAAATGTGTTTGTATGTTTGTCCGTCTTTCACGCCGTAACGGAGCGACGGATCGACGTGATTTTTGGCATTGAGATAGTTTATGGGCCCGAGAGTGACATAGGCTACTTTTTCTTCCGGAAAAATGCATAGTTCCCTAGGGAACAGCGCGCGATAACCGAATACCACGCGGGCAAAAGCTAGTATTTTATAAATAAAAAAATTCGTACCATGTAATACTGCGACTTTAATGTGAGTTCTGTCAATTATTGAATTAGTTTCAAAATCGATGGAGCACTTATTTGGCTGACCGTATGCAAGTGTCCCGCCGATAACGGGGTCTCGGCTCTGGTGCCTACGGGTGTTATCTCCTTATTACCTAGGACGTGCATCTCGGGACCAGTGTCGGTGGCGCCCGCACTGTCCGCGAGGCCTCAGAGATACACAGGTTGATGTGGATACAATTATGAAGTGCAAGTTGACATTACTTTTGTTAATGGTGGTATCGCTCGGTAAGTCTGTTATCTGTGTACATCCCGTACCACCAACTCAGGAACGGAATAACATAATCTCATCTCCGAGCTCTTTAATATTAACTCCATTATCCATATAAAAGATTTTCAGTTTATAACAAAAACATAATTTTAAAAGTGATGCACGGTAATCCATAATTTTACCGAGAAATGATTCATCAATTTTCGTTTCTCATAACACTGTTCGCAGAATTTTATTACTACACAAGATTCATACATCGAACTTCGTTACATCGCTCATATGACTACTCGAATTACCTTTTACACAAGAATAAATTCATCGAATTTTACTTCATCAATTGGTGTACATATCGACATAGTTGTTTATCGAATCGCCTTTACTATAATTTCGGTTCATCGAAAGTTTCAGTTCCTAAAATTATTATAAGAAAATCGTTTCACCAGTGTTACTAAACTTGATAAAATGTTTCAATGACAATACATACATTTCATTGAAACTGCCCGCTAGCAACAAGGGGCACGGAGGGCGCAGCCCGCCGCCACTACAGACAGAACTACATATTTAAAAAGCTTAAGTCTATCAATATTAATAGGTTAGGTTAGTATTGCATCAAGGCACTTAAGCATGTGGAATAGGAGCTCCGTCGACTCTGTCACGTGATAGTTCACAACTAGTCTATATTTTTTTAATGCTTATCTTTTGGCTCATAAAAGTATGGGATGTTCGATGAAACGTTACTGCGATGAAACATTCTTCATTCTTCACTATCTGTGAATCATGTTTCGATAATTTGTTACTTCTAATAACTGATTATTATATGATAGGTAAATTCGATGTAACGGAGACAAATTCGAAACGATTTGCGATAAAAAAAAGTTATTCGAATATATAAAAACTAATTAATTGAAGATTATTTGAATTAAAAAAAAACTAATGAAATTCGTGGAATAGTTTTCGATGAAATGAAAATCGACTTAACAAATTGTGTCAGATGGCGCGCGCTACCGCAGCGACTACAGCTTCGTGCCGGAGACGGGCGGCTGGCTCAAGCTGCACCGCGTGCCCGCCAACTGGCACGAGGCGCGCCTGCGCTGCCACCTCGAAGGTAACAACACTCACTCAGTTAACTACATGGTTACCTAATGATTCATCGACAATTTTTACGCAGATTATTGATTGGCAGACAACGTTCGCCGAGTGACAGTACGCCGATGAATTTGTTCCTAGATTTATTATTTCGCAGCTCTTAGCAGCAGTATTGAGCTCTCGTGAGACATAAATTATAAAATGTTTTATTTTATGTTGACTACAATTGTGGACTTTGGTTAGTTCTCCTTTTTTTGGGATACAATATTAGCCAATATAAAACGTTTGCTTAATAAACGTTTACCTATCGTCATAAAATTTGACAAAGTAAAATTATGCCAAATGATATTTTGACCGAATGAATAAAATACGAAATGTAAATATGCCAAAGATTCGTTTGCGAAATGAAACTAGTGCTATAAGTTCTTTGGGAAGTGAAATTTGTCGAAAAATATTTTGGCGAAACGGCAGTACACCCTTACTAAGACTTATTTTGAAAATATACTCACGTATTCATACATAATCAACACGCAGTACTTATAACAATGTGATCAAGTTTTTAAAATGACTCAACATGATTTTTAACTCTACACTCGTAATTTCTATTTGTTAATTGCGCTTTCGCATCTCTAGAAAAAAAATCAATCCGTTTTTTTTAAGTAATCACTAGACCCAACAGTAAAAATAGTTAAAATAAAAACATGACCTGCTTTTAATTAGGTGGAGCTCTCAAGCGTTACACTGCCGTTTCCCCTGTGTTAAGAAATTGGATGATATTCATGAAGTATAATTATTTGAATTCAGACCACACACCATACGTGGTGGTGGTGATTAGGATTTTCGTAACTCTCGAGTAACGGCGGCTGGAATGCTTCAGAGTCTCACCCTATTATAGTGCAGAATCTACTCTTGATTCTTAACAAACTAATTTTAGGCTTTCAGTTATTTATTAGCTTGTTTAAACCTTGCGAGTAACCCAGTGTCTGTGGGCAGGCGGCACGCTGGCGTCGCCGCTGAACAGCCAGATGGCTCTGGCGCTGAAGAGTCTGATGGAAACACACAAGCTTAGCTGCGGCCTCTTCACTGGGATCCACGCCACCTTCTCGCGCGGGGACTTCGCCTCCGTCGAGGGTGAGCGTCAATATCGAATGAAATCCAAAATCATTTAGAAGCAGGACAGTTCATTGATCTAAACCAATCACTCGCGAGTACGTGATTGAAATCGGCTCTTGTCTTATCCGCGGGCTCTCGCGTTCGTATTCATTCTTCTTCTAGCCCCATCTTGTACTGTTTGTTCAACAGAACGAAGTAGTGAAAGCGATTGTGATTCCGGGTGAGTTAGACAATGTAACTTCCGGTTAATTCTTGGATGCATTCTAATTCTAGACGAGGGCAGTGTGCCTTGCCCGGTTTTAGAACAGGGTGGACTCGTCCCTTCCCGTAACGATCGTAAAAGACGTTTAAGGGACTGAATGAATGATGAGAATGGCAGCTGAGTTTTCTATTGCCAACTCCGGACTCTAGCATTTTGGTGTAAAAAGGAAAGGGAATCCATCTAATATTTTCCTAAGAAAGTCATCATGAAGGTACTGCATCCTCAACCGACGACCACGACTACTCCGTCAAGAGTGTAGCGACTTAGTTAGGGCAACGGAAGCCAAGAATAGAAAAGCGTGTCGTAACATGCAGGAGGCCTATGTATGTTCAGCTGAGAATGTATCTACATATGTTTATTGGATTGTTTATGCTCATTTGACTCTTGTCCTCTTGGTGTGTTCCCGCTAGTTCTATTGTCAGTAGGTACTAGAGTTCTAAAATAGTACTGTCAATAGAACTAGTGGGAACACACCGTCCTCTCTGGAGCGGCATACCGTTCCACCTATAACAGCGTGTCTTGTGGACGGGCTTGCGCGCAGGGGTCCCGCTGGCGCGCATCCCGCTGCGCTGGGCGGCGGGCGAGCCCGACAACGCCGGCGACGGCGAGCAGTGCGTGCTGCTGCTGCCGGGCGGCGCCGCCGCCGACGTGCCGTGCTCCGACGCGCTGCCCTACGCCTGCTTCCGCAAGAAGACGCCCGACCTCGTCATGAACGCCTGCGGGACCTTCGACAACGGTAACCACCAGACGCATCCCGGCACTGCTTTATAACCCATCCATATAATACAGTGATACCCCAATGCTGTCCTATCATTATCTCTCAAAGATGTGTGTACTTGTTTGCTGTTGACACCGTCGGCGATGCCCGTCCAATATCTAAGTGGGCAAATACTCGCATAGTGGCTTTCAAAAATGTGAGTGTTCCTGTTCTGTGATTCTAGTAATCACCAGCTATGTTTTTCGAATGTCAATTTTTAAAGTTAAAGCTGTGATGTGTGCGCGTGCGCAGGGTACTCGCTGGACACGCGCACGGGCTCGTGCTACAAGTTCCACACGACGCCGCGCACGTGGTCGCGCGCCTACATGGCCTGCATGGCGGAGGGCGCGCACCTCGCCGTCATCAACAGCGAGACGGAGGCGGCCGTCATCAAGGCGGTGTTCGCCAGGTTCCCCCACCACCTCATCCCCACGCGCGCCTTTTTCGGCAAGGTACGTTAAAATACGAGTATAAGTAATATTCGTTAGAGTGGAGGTTCTCAACGTGGGCGATAATGCCCCATTGTGGCCGTTTAAGGGTTACGGGGCAAGGACAGTAGAATGCGCCGACAAAATTAGGAAGTGTTACTTTTTGTGTAAAAGTTGTATCAATTTGAAACTTGGCTGTTATGTATACATACATAGTTAACTATCATATTATGGTAACTACCTTTTAACTGATCTGTTGTTGAAGCCGGAATCTAGGCACTGGTCCTGGTGGCTGGTTGTAAGGACAAGACAGAACTGCATAATCTAGACCTAGCCGTGTTTGAACTTTTTAGAATAGTCTTTGGCTCTTTGACTAAGAATGATATTCTTTCAGGGTCTAATGAGGGGGCAGTCAGGCATGTTTACTATTGGTTTACGATTACCTAAAGCTAAAACACAAATACCTATGATAGGAATTTTTATAGTTTTTTTTTAAACTACGTAGGTAGTAAGGTTTTTTTAGAATAGGTGGCGTCTTGGAATTATTGTTGAAGTTAGTTTGAACTACCCAATTGTATTTTCTTTTATATTTATATATAATCGTTTGTATAATTGTCCTTGTTTAGGAGGTCGTGTTCATGGGCTTCCAGGACCGCGACGAGCCCGGCGAGTGGATGACCGTGCACGGTGAGTGGCTCCAGAGCCAGACTGTCATGCATACGCGTTGTTATAACACAGACGTAGACTAAATTAAATCGATACCCGTTTGTAGATCTTTCGAAGCGAACCAAAACTACTATGATAATAATTAGGTAATTATAGGCGACCAGCGGCTGTATTTTTTTTGTTCTCTTAGGTAAGAGAACAAAAAAGTTACGGCCGCTGGTCGCCTAAAAGAGCTTTACTTATCTGTTTCATTTACGAATGTGAATCACCTTACTTACAGGCTTAATGAGTGTTCTTTTATTTCCCTATAAGACTAGTAAATACTTATCACATTTATCTAAAGTAATCATTTATTTACTGCAGTGCGTGGGTTACAGCAGGCGCATAAAATCGTGCCTTTTTTGGACCACGTCTATTTTAGTTTCTCGATGATCGAACGATGTGTCACTGTCCTCCCTCCAGGCCAGACGTTGGAGGAGGCGGGCTACAGCAAATGGCAGGGCGGCGAGCCCAACAACTCGACCACGGGCGAGATGTGCGGCGCAGTGTACCGCTCGGGCAACCTGGACGACCTCTGGTGCGAGGGACTCTACAGCTTCATCTGCGAGAAGGCGCCCGGCAGCCTGCTGTGGGACGACCAGTCCGACCAGCAGTGACCGACTACGAATCCATTCAACTTACGCCCATTACAGATGGACTGAATTGTAACTGCAACCGTCGACTGCCCGTACGTTCTATCTAATCGCAGCGGGCGTACAGTTTGCGTACAGTTTTATCGACTGCAAGGAGCTGTCAATTATACTTTTGCATGGCTTCTTCAATCAATCAGTGAGCGTTATGGTGGAGTTGGAATACAGTCGTCTGTCTATAACGGTCCTTGTGAAAAGACGTAACACAGTTTCCACGCTAGCTCCCTCATTCCCAATGCACACAGGCACATGCGGTCTAAAAGTATGAAATTTAATTGTATTATATACATAACTCTTTATTGTACATACTTAAAACTGTAAATAATCAATCATGATAAGCAGACTATAATGGACCGAATACAATGATTTATCTCGTGCTTGATTAATAACTTTACTGCGGTTCCTGAAACATTTGTGGTATGAATTCCGAAATCTGTAATATTTGGAAAATAAAATTGGTCATTGGTTTGAAACTAATTGTATTTCTTTACCTCCATTTGCACAACTACGAGTATTTCAGTCACACCTTTACCTATCTTGTGCTTACACTATAAATAAATAAATAAATAAAATATTTATTTCAGATGGGAGATCCATATTGTGTTAAACAAAAACAGTAGCGATAACTTGACTAGATGTTAGTATACGTAATGCAATCAAAAAGTTATGTGGCAGCCCCGCGGCCCCGTACCAAATGCCCACACAGTACATGAACAGAGGGCCAGTAAGATGTCCAACCAACATGTTCAGAATGCCGTTACTGCTGTTCTTCACACATCTTAGTACCGAGGCGATTCTTTTGCGCCTGTTGGCATGAAATACGTTAGTCCGCGTCGCGCCTCCGCGAACACACCCGAACCACTACAGTGCCGGGGGATCTTTAACAGCATTCTGATTCCGTGCCGAATACCGGATAAACTACGCCACTATCCGGTATTCGGCCGAATAAGTAATAAAATTGTTGCCGGGTATCCAACATTTTCATTTCATAGGAATTAGTTTAAAGTTTAAAAATAGATAGATTGATAGAGCACTTATTTGGCTGACCGTACGCAGTGTCCCGCTGATAGCGGGTCCGCTGCCGTTGCCTACGAGTCTTATCTACTTTTTAGCTAAAACTGTGCTATCTCTTGAGCAGCGTTTAGGACGCACTCAGCACTCACTGCCCACGAGCCCGCAGAGCTGGTCTGGTTTGAATACAATAATGAAGTGCAAGTTGGCATTACTTTTGTTAATGGCGGTAGCGGTATCGCTCGGTAAGTCAGTTATTGCTTGCAACTTTATAAAGCGTAAATCAATTCTCGTATGGAATGGCATACTGAAGGGCTACTCTGAAACACAAAATTCGAAGTTCACACACACTTATACTATTTAATACGAGAGAGAAAGGGATCGCACGACACGAACTTCGAATTTTGTGTTTCGGAGTAGCCTTCCTGTTCTCATTTTCGAGTACAATTTAATATTAACTCCTCTATCCATATGAAAGATTTCCAGTTTATGAAAAACGCATAATACGGTATTTGACTATTTTGTATCCGTTTTATAAATTAAAACTGGACAATGGCTGTTATCGAATAGAGAAACAAATTTTAAGCTATCTTTACAAATAACAAAAGTATAAAGGTTTGAACTTCACGATTAGACATAGTGGTATATGACGTCACACGCCAGTAGCGCCATACTTGCTGCATAGAGAAAAACGTTTGAGAAAGAGATGGATTTTCAAAAAATCACTATAAATCCAATTTTCAACCGATTTAAGTTTTCTCTTCACTAAACACTATCTGTATAACTATATTTTCATAATATTAAGACATGGCAAATTCAGGAGTTGTCAAATTCCGTATAACGTCAGTAAATGTTGCGGAGGGTTCTCTAATTTTTCGCCGAAAATTGTTTTGCCGAATATTACTTCCCAACCAACTTTTCGCAGAATTTCATTTCGCCGAATGATCACTCGCCAACTTATAAAAAGGGAACTGTTACACTGAAGAAACGTTATTCGTTTAATAGTTGTTTGACCTAGTGAAAGATTTGACAAATGATAAGTTTTCCAAACGTTTTGAGGCATTTTGATATTCTGCTATATAATAATTCGGCCAAATGATACGTTGCCATTTGCCAAACAAAAAGTTGGTAATAGTTAGTTGTCAAAGTGAATCTTCGGCGAAACGTTGGTTGGCAAGTGATATTCGGCCAAACGATTTTCTGCGAAAAGGCAGAACACCGTTGCGGAGATGTAATACGACTTAGGGTATGGTGTGTGGCGGCATGTAGCGTGTGCGTGTGTGTCAGATGGCGCGCGCTACCGCAGCGACTACAGCTTCGTGCCGGAGGCGGGCGGCTGGCTCAAGCTGCACCGCGTGCCCGCCAACTGGCACGAGGCGCGCCTGCGCTGCCACCTCGAAGGTAACGACACGCAACTAAATCAATCCCGACGCTTATAAGACAGATTCTACATCCCACTAATCCTACTTCCTAATTAATAATTTCCTAATCCTACTAATATTATAAATGCGAAAGTTTATGAGTGAGTATGTTCTTTACGCTGAGACGGTTGGACAGATTTGAATAAAATTTAGTAAAAAATTAGTTTATAACCTGAATTAAAACATAGGATAGGTACTTTTTATCCCGATATCACTGCAGGACAGGGATAAAATATTGAAATTTAAACTGCTGGGTTTAGAGTTTTGTAATTTTTCACAATTGTTCTTAACACAACCTCAATTTAAACCTAATGAAGACTACGATATAAATTTTGGGAATTCCCAGGGAAATTTTATTTTTGCGTGTACTTTTTTACAATTGCTACTTTTAGGTCAGAAAGAGGTGTATTTTCGAAAAAACTTAAAACTCCAATAACTCGAAAACCACTGAATCTGGACCTCTAGTTGACTGGGCCAAAATCATTGCAAATAAGCTTTAGAATGACCGCTTTCATGGAATAGGTCCAATTACCAGTCACCCTGTATTATTTGTCGATTTCCATAACTCTCGAGGAACGGCGGCTGAGATGCTTCAGTCTTATACAGAGCAGGATACTTTTGATTCTTAACAAACTAATTTCAGGGTTTCAATTATTTATTACCTCATTTAAACCTTGCGAGTAACCCAGTGTCTGTGGGCAGGCGGCACGCTGGCGTCGCCGCTGAACAGCCAGATGGCTCTGGCGTTGAAGAGTCTGATGGAAGTACACAAGCTTAGCTGCGGCCTCTTCACTGGGATCCACGCCACCTTCTCGCGCGGGGACTTCGCCTCCGTCGAGGGTGAGCGTCAATACTGAACGAAACCCAAAATCATTTAGAAGCAGGACTAATCAGGATTTGTTTGATCTAGACCTGTCACTCGCGAGTAGTACGTGATTGACATCGGCTCTTGTCTGATGCGCGGGCAACGGAACAAGGGCAACGGAAGCCAGGAATAGAAAATCGTGTCGTAACATGCAGGAAGCCTATGTAGGTTCAGCAGAGAATGTATCTACATAATATTGGATTGCTTATGCTCATTTGACTCTGGTCCTCTTGGTGTGTTCCCACTAGTTCTATTGTCAGTACTAGAATAGAGTTCTAAAATAGTACTGTCAATAGAACTAGTGGGAACACACCGTCCTCTCTGGAGCGGCATACCGTTCCACCTATAACAGCGTGTCTTGTGGACGGGCTTGCGCGCAGGGGTCCCGCTGGCGCGCATCCCGCTGCGCTGGGCGGCGGGCGAGCCCGACAACGCCGGCGACGGCGAGCAGTGCGTGCTGCTGCTGCCGGGCGGCGCCGCCGCCGACGTGCCGTGCTCCGACGCGCTGCCCTACGCCTGCTTCCGCAAGAAGACCCAAGACCTCGTCATGAACGCCTGCGGGACCTTCGACAACGGTAAACACCACACACGCATCCCGGAACTGCTTTATAACCCATCCATATAATACAGTGATACCCCAATGCTGTCCTATCATTATCTCTCAAAGATGTGTGTACTTGTTTGCTGTTGACACCGTCGGCGATGCCCGTCCAATATCTAAGTGGGCAAATACTCGCATAGTGGCTTTCAAAAATGTGAGTGTTCCTGTTCTGTGATTCTAGTAATCACCAGCTATGTTTTTCGAATGTCAATTTTTAAAGTTAAAGCTGTGATGTGTGCGCGTGCGCAGGGTACTCGCTGGACACGCGCACGGGCTCGTGCTACAAGTTCCACACGACGCCGCGCACGTGGTCGCGCGCCTACATGGCCTGCATGGCGGAGGGCGCGCACCTCGCCGTCATCAACAGCGAGACGGAGGCGGCCGTCATCAAGGCGGTGTTCGCCAGGTTCCCCCACCACCTCATCCCCACGCGCGCCTTTTTCGGCAAGGTACGTTAAAATACGAGTATAAGTAATATTCGTTAGAGTGGAGGTTCTCAACGTGGGCGATAATGCCCCATTGTGGCCGTTTAAGGGTTACGGGGCAAGGACAGTAGAATGCGCCGACAAAATTAGGAAGTGTTACTTTTTGTGTAAAAGTTGTATCAATTTGAAACTTGGCTGTTATGTATACATACATAGTTAACTATCATATTATGGTAACTACCTTTTAACTGATCTGTTGTTGAAGCCGGAATCTAGGCACTGGTCCTGGTGGCTGGTTGTAAGGACAAGACAGAACTGCATAATCTAGACCTAGCCGTGTTTGAACTTTTTAGAATAGTCTTTGGCTCTTTGACTAAGAATGATATTCTTTCAGGGTCTAATGAGGGGGCAGTCAGGCATGTTTACTATTGGTTTACGATTACCTAAAGCTAAAACACAAATACCTATGATAGGAATTTTTATAGTTTTTTTTTAAACTACGTAGGTAGTAAGGTTTTTTTAGAATAGGTGGCGTCTTGGAATTATTGTTGAAGTTAGTTTGAACTACCCAATTGTATTTTCTTTTATATTTATATATAATCGTTTGTATAATTGTCCTTGTTTAGGAGGTCGTGTTCATGGGCTTCCAGGACCGCGACGAGCCCGGCGAGTGGATGACCGTGCACGGTGAGTGGCTCCAGAGCCAGACTGTCATGCATACGCGTTGTTATAACACAGACGTAGACTAAATTAAATCGATACCCGTTTGTAGATCTTTCGAAGCGAACCAAAACTACTATGATAATAATTAGGTAATTATAGGCGACCAGCGGCTGTATTTTTTTTGTTCTCTTAGGTAAGAGAACAAAAAAGTTACGGCCGCTGGTCGCCTAAAAGAGCTTTACTTATCTGTTTCATTTACGAATGTGAATCACCTTACTTACAGGCTTAATGAGTGTTCTTTTATTTCCCTATAAGACTAGTAAATACTTATCACATTTATCTAAAGTAATCATTTATTTACTGCAGTGCGTGGGTTACAGCAGGCGCATAAAATCGTGCCTTTTTTGGACCACGTCTATTTTAGTTTCTCGATGATCGAACGATGTGTCACTGTCCTCCCTCCAGGCCAGACGTTGGAGGAGGCGGGCTACAGCAAATGGCAGGGCGGCGAGCCCAACAACTCGACCACGGGCGAGATGTGCGGCGCAGTGTACCGCTCGGGCAACCTGGACGACCTCTGGTGCGAGGGACTCTACAGCTTCATCTGCGAGAAGGCGCCCGGCAGCCTGCTGTGGGACGACCAGTCCGACCAGCAGTGACCGACTACGAATCCATTCAACTTACGCCCATTACAGATGGACTGAATTGTAACTGCAACCGTCGACTGCCCGTACGTTCTATCTAATCGCAGCGGGCGTACAGTTTGCGTACAGTTTTATCGACTGCAAGGAGCTGTCAATTATACTTTTGCATGGCTTCTTCAATCAATCAGTGAGCGTTATGGTGGAGTTGGAATACAGTCGTCTGTCTATAACGGTCCTTGTGACAAGACGTAACACAGTTTCCACGCTAGCTCCCTCATTCCCAATGCACACAGGCACATGCGGTCTAAAAGTATGAAATTTAATTGTATTATATACATAACTCTTTATTGTACATACTTAAAACTGTAAATAATCAATCATGATAAGCAGACTATAATGGACCGAATACAATGATTTATCTCGTGCTTGATTAATAACTTTACTGCGGTTCCTGAAACATTTGTGGTATGAATTCCGAAATCTGTAATATTTGGAAAATAAAATTGGTCATTGGTTTGAAACTAATTGTATTTCTTTACCTCCATTTGCACAACTACGAGTATTTCAGTCACACCTTTACCTATCTTGTGCTTACACTATAAATAAATAAATAAATAAAATATTTATTTCAGATGGGAGATCCATATTGTGTTAAACAAAAACAGTAGCGATAACTTGACTAGATGTTAGTATACGTAATGCAATCAAAAAGTTATGTGGCAGCCCCGCGGCCCCGTACCAAATGCCCACACAGTACATGAACAGAGGGCCAGTAAGATGTCCAACCAACATGTTCAGAATGCCGTTACTGCTGTTCTTCACACATCTTAGTACCGAGGCGATTCTTTTGCGCCTGTTGGCATGAAATACGTTAGTCCGCGTCGCGCCTCCGCGAACACACCCGAACCACTACAGTGCCGGGGGATCTTTAACAGCATTCTGATTCCGTGCCGAATACCGGATAAACTACGCCACTATCCGGTATTCGGCCGAATAAGTAATAAAATTGTTGCCGGGTATCCAACATTTTCATTTCATAGGAATTAGTTTAAAGTTTAAAAATAGATAGATTGATAGAGCACTTATTTGGCTGACCGTACGCAGTGTCCCGCTGATAGCGGGTCCGCTGCCGTTGCCTACGAGTCTTATCTACTTTTTAGCTAAAACTGTGCTATCTCTTGAGCAGCGTTTAGGACGCACTCAGCACTCACTGCCCACGAGCCCGCAGAGCTGGTCTGGTTTGAATACAATAATGAAGTGCAAGTTGGCATTACTTTTGTTAATGGCGGTAGCGGTATCGCTCGGTAAGTCAGTTATTGCTTGCAACTTTATAAAGCGTAAATCAATTCTCGTATGGAATGGCATACTGAAGGGCTACTCTGAAACACAAAATTCGAAGTTCACACACACTTATACTATTTAATACGAGAGAGAAAGGGATCGCACGACACGAACTTCGAATTTTGTGTTTCGGAGTAGCCTTCCTGTTCTCATTTTCGAGTACAATTTAATATTAACTCCTCTATCCATATGAAAGATTTCCAGTTTATGAAAAACGCATAATACGGTATTTGACTATTTTGTATCCGTTTTATAAATTAAAACTGGACAATGGCTGTTATCGAATAGAGAAACAAATTTTAAGCTATCTTTACAAATAACAAAAGTATAAAGGTTTGAACTTCACGATTAGACATAGTGGTATATGACGTCACACGCCAGTAGCGCCATACTTGCTGCATAGAGAAAAACGTTTGAGAAAGAGATGGATTTTCAAAAAATCACTATAAATCCAATTTTCAACCGATTTAAGTTTTCTCTTCACTAAACACTATCTGTATAACTATATTTTCATAATATTAAGACATGGCAAATTCAGGAGTTGTCAAATTCCGTATAACGTCAGTAAATGTTGCGGAGGGTTCTCTAATTTTTCGCCGAAAATTGTTTTGCCGAATATTACTTCCCAACCAACTTTTCGCAGAATTTCATTTCGCCGAATGATCACTCGCCAACTTATAAAAAGGGAACTGTTACACTGAAGAAACGTTATTCGTTTAATAGTTGTTTGACCTAGTGAAAGATTTGACAAATGATAAGTTTTCCAAACGTTTTGAGGCATTTTGATATTCTGCTATATAATAATTCGGCCAAATGATACGTTGCCATTTGCCAAACAAAAAGTTGGTAATAGTTAGTTGTCAAAGTGAATCTTCGGCGAAACGTTGGTTGGCAAGTGATATTCGGCCAAACGATTTTCTGCGAAAAGGCAGAACACCGTTGCGGAGATGTAATACGACTTAGGGTATGGTGTGTGGCGGCATGTAGCGTGTGCGTGTGTGTCAGATGGCGCGCGCTACCGCAGCGACTACAGCTTCGTGCCGGAGGCGGGCGGCTGGCTCAAGCTGCACCGCGTGCCCGCCAACTGGCACGAGGCGCGCCTGCGCTGCCACCTCGAAGGTAACGACACGCAACTAAATCAATCCCGACGCTTATAAGACAGATTCTACATCCCACTAATCCTACTTCCTAATTAATAATTTCCTAATCCTACTAATATTATAAATGCGAAAGTTTATGAGTGAGTATGTTCTTTACGCTGAGACGGTTGGACAGATTTGAATAAAATTTAGTAAAAAATTAGTTTATAACCTGAATTAAAACATAGGATAGGTACTTTTTATCCCGATATCACTGCAGGACAGGGATAAAATATTGAAATTTAAACTGCTGGGTTTAGAGTTTTGTAATTTTTCACAATTGTTCTTAACACAACCTCAATTTAAACCTAATGAAGACTACGATATAAATTTTGGGAATTCCCAGGGAAATTTTATTTTTGCGTGTACTTTTTTACAATTGCTACTTTTAGGTCAGAAAGAGGTGTATTTTCGAAAAAACTTAAAACTCCAATAACTCGAAAACCACTGAATCTGGACCTCTAGTTGACTGGGCCAAAATCATTGCAAATAAGCTTTAGAATGACCGCTTTCATGGAATAGGTCCAATTACCAGTCACCCTGTATTATTTGTCGATTTCCATAACTCTCGAGGAACGGCGGCTGAGATGCTTCAGTCTTATACAGAGCAGGATACTTTTGATTCTTAACAAACTAATTTCAGGGTTTCAATTATTTATTACCTCATTTAAACCTTGCGAGTAACCCAGTGTCTGTGGGCAGGCGGCACGCTGGCGTCGCCGCTGAACAGCCAGATGGCTCTGGCGTTGAAGAGTCTGATGGAAGTACACAAGCTTAGCTGCGGCCTCTTCACTGGGATCCACGCCACCTTCTCGCGCGGGGACTTCGCCTCCGTCGAGGGTGAGCGTCAATACTGAACGAAACCCAAAATCATTTAGAAGCAGGACTAATCAGGATTTGTTTGATCTAGACCTGTCACTCGCGAGTAGTACGTGATTGACATCGGCTCTTGTCTGATGCGCGGGCAACGGAACAAGGGCAACGGAAGCCAGGAATAGAAAATCGTGTCGTAACATGCAGGAAGCCTATGTAGGTTCAGCAGAGAATGTATCTACATAATATTGGATTGCTTATGCTCATTTGACTCTGGTCCTCTTGGTGTGTTCCCACTAGTTCTATTGTCAGTACTAGAATAGAGTTCTAAAATAGTACTGTCAATAGAACTAGTGGGAACACACCGTCCTCTCTGGAGCGGCATACCGTTCCACCTATAACAGCGTGTCTTGTGGACGGGCTTGCGCGCAGGGGTCCCGCTGGCGCGCATCCCGCTGCGCTGGGCGGCGGGCGAGCCCGACAACGCCGGCGACGGCGAGCAGTGCGTGCTGCTGCTGCCGGGCGGCGCCGCCGCCGACGTGCCGTGCTCCGACGCGCTGCCCTACGCCTGCTTCCGCAAGAAGACCCAAGACCTCGTCATGAACGCCTGCGGGACCTTCGACAACGGTAAACACCACACACGCATCCCGGAACTGCTTTATAACCCATCCATATAATACAGTGATACCCCAATGCTGTCCTATCATTATCTCTCAAAGATGTGTGTACTTGTTTGCTGTTGACACCGTCGGCGATGCCCGTCCAATATCTAAGTGGGCAAATACTCGCATAGTGGCTTTCAAAAATGTGAGTGTTCCTGTTCTGTGATTCTAGTAATCACCAGCTATGTTTTTCGAATGTCAATTTTTAAAGTTAAAGCTGTGATGTGTGCGCGTGCGCAGGGTACTCGCTGGACACGCGCACGGGCTCGTGCTACAAGTTCCACACGACGCCGCGCACGTGGTCGCGCGCCTACATGGCCTGCATGGCGGAGGGCGCGCACCTCGCCGTCATCAACAGCGAGACGGAGGCGGCCGTCATCAAGGCGGTGTTCGCCAGGTTCCCCCACCACCTCATCCCCACGCGCGCCTTTTTCGGCAAGGTACGTTAAAATACGAGTATAAGTAATATTCGTTAGAGTGGAGGTTCTCAACGTGGGCGATAATGCCCCATTGTGGCCGTTTAAGGGTTACGGGGCAAGGACAGTAGAATGCGCCGACAAAATTAGGAAGTGTTACTTTTTGTGTAAAAGTTGTATCAATTTGAAACTTGGCTGTTATGTATACATACATAGTTAACTATCATATTATGGTAACTACCTTTTAACTGATCTGTTGTTGAAGCCGGAATCTAGGCACTGGTCCTGGTGGCTGGTTGTAAGGACAAGACAGAACTGCATAATCTAGACCTAGCCGTGTTTGAACTTTTTAGAATAGTCTTTGGCTCTTTGACTAAGAATGATATTCTTTCAGGGTCTAATGAGGGGGCAGTCAGGCATGTTTACTATTGGTTTACGATTACCTAAAGCTAAAACACAAATACCTATGATAGGAATTTTTATAGTTTTTTTTTAAACTACGTAGGTAGTAAGGTTTTTTTAGAATAGGTGGCGTCTTGGAATTATTGTTGAAGTTAGTTTGAACTACCCAATTGTATTTTCTTTTATATTTATATATAATCGTTTGTATAATTGTCCTTGTTTAGGAGGTCGTGTTCATGGGCTTCCAGGACCGCGACGAGCCCGGCGAGTGGATGACCGTGCACGGTGAGTGGCTCCAGAGCCAGACTGTCATGCATACGCGTTGTTATAACACAGACGTAGACTAAATTAAATCGATACCCGTTTGTAGATCTTTCGAAGCGAACCAAAACTACTATGATAATAATTAGGTAATTATAGGCGACCAGCGGCTGTATTTTTTTTGTTCTCTTAGGTAAGAGAACAAAAAAGTTACGGCCGCTGGTCGCCTAAAAGAGCTTTACTTATCTGTTTCATTTACGAATGTGAATCACCTTACTTACAGGCTTAATGAGTGTTCTTTTATTTCCCTATAAGACTAGTAAATACTTATCACATTTATCTAAAGTAATCATTTATTTACTGCAGTGCGTGGGTTACAGCAGGCGCATAAAATCGTGCCTTTTTTGGACCACGTCTATTTTAGTTTCTCGATGATCGAACGATGTGTCACTGTCCTCCCTCCAGGCCAGACGTTGGAGGAGGCGGGCTACAGCAAATGGCAGGGCGGCGAGCCCAACAACTCGACCACGGGCGAGATGTGCGGCGCAGTGTACCGCTCGGGCAACCTGGACGACCTCTGGTGCGAGGGACTCTACAGCTTCATCTGCGAGAAGGCGCCCGGCAGCCTGCTGTGGGACGACCAGTCCGACCAGCAGTGACCGACTACGAATCCATTCAACTTACGCCCATTACAGATGGACTGAATTGTAACTGCAACCGTCGACTGCCCGTACGTTCTATCTAATCGCAGCGGGCGTACAGTTTGCGTACAGTTTTATCGACTGCAAGGAGCTGTCAATTATACTTTTGCATGGCTTCTTCAATCAATCAGTGAGCGTTATGGTGGAGTTGGAATACAGTCGTCTGTCTATAACGGTCCTTGTGACAAGACGTAACACAGTTTCCACGCTAGCTCCCTCATTCCCAATGCACACAGGCACATGCGGTCTAAAAGTATGAAATTTAATTGTATTATATACATAACTCTTTATTGTACATACTTAAAACTGTAAATAATCAATCATGATAAGCAGACTATAATGGACCGAATACAATGATTTATCTCGTGCTTGATTAATAACTTTACTGCGGTTCCTGAAACATTTGTGGTATGAATTCCGAAATCTGTAATATTTGGAAAATAAAATTGGTCATTGGTTTGAAACTAATTGTATTTCTTTACCTCCATTTGCACAACTACGAGTATTTCAGTCACACCTTTACCTATCTTGTGCTTACACTATAAATAAATAAATAAATAAAATATTTATTTCAGATGGGAGATCCATATTGTGTTAAACAAAAACAGTAGCGATAACTTGACTAGATATTAGTATACGTAATGCAATCAAAAAGTTATGTGGCAGCCCCGCGGCCCCGTACCAAATGCCCACACAGTACATGAACAGAGGGCCAGTAAGATGTCCAACCAACATGTTCAGAATGCCGTTACTGCTGTTCTTCACACATCTTAGCACCGAGGCGATTCTTTTGCGCCTGTTGGCATGAAATACGTTAGTCCGCGTCGCGCCTCCGTGAACTTACCCGAACCACTACAGTGCCGTGGGATCTTTAACAGCATTCTGATTCCGCGCCGAATACCGGATAAACTACGCCACTATCCGGTATTCGGCCGAATAAGTAATAAAATTCTTGCCGGGTATCCAACATTTTCATTTCATAGGAATTAGTTTAAAGTTTAAAAATAGATAGATTGATAGAGCACTTATTTGGCTGACCGTACGCAGTGTCCCGCTGATAGCGGGTCCGCTGCCGTTGCCTACGAGTCTTATCTACTTTTTAGCTAAAACTGTGCTATCTCTTGAGCAGCGTTTAGGACGCACTCAGCACTCACTGCCCACGAGCCCGCAGAGCTGGTCTGGTTTGAATACAATAATGAAGTGCAAGTTGGCATTACTTCTGTTAATGGCGGTAGCGGTATCGCTCGGTAAGTCAGTTATTACTTGCAATTTTATAAAGCGTAAATCAATTCTCGTATGGAATGGCATACTGAAGAGCTACTCTGAAACACAAAATTCGAAGTTCACACACACTTATACTATTTAATACGAGAGAGAAAGGGATCGCACGACACGAACTTCGAATTTTGTGTTTCGGAGTAGCCTTCCTGTTCTCATTTTCGAGTACAATTTAATATTAACTCCTCTATCCATATGAAAGATTTCCAGTTTATGAAAAACGCATAATACGGTATTTATTGACTATTTTGTATCCGTTTTATAAATTAAAACTGGACAATGGCTGTTATCGAATAGAGAAACAAATTTTAAGCTATCTTTACAAATAACAAAGTATAAAGGTTTGAACTTCACGATTAGACATAGTGGTATGTGACGTCACAAACCAGTAGCGCCATACTTGCTGCATAGAGAAAAACGTTTGAGAAAGAGATGGATTTTCAAAAAATCACTATAAATCCAATTTTCAACCGATTTAAGTTTTCTCTTCACTAAACACTGTCTGTATAACTATATATTCATAATATTAAGACATGGCAAATTCAGGAGTTGTCAAATACCGTATTACGTCAGTAAATGTTGCGGAGGGTTCTCTAATTTTTCGCCGAAAATTGTTTTGCCGAATATTACTTCCCAACCAACTTTTCGCAGAATTTCATTTCGCCGAATGATCACTCGCCAACTTATAAAAAGGGAACTGTTACACTGACGAAACGTTATTCGTTTAATAGTTGTTTGACCTAGTGAAAGATTTGACAAATGATAAGTTTTCCAAACGTTTTGAGGCATTTTCATATTCTGCTATATAATAATTCGGCCAAATGATACGTTGCCATTTGCCATACAAAAAGTTGGTAATAGTTAGTTGTCAAAGTGAATCTTCGGCGAAACGTTGGTTGGCAAGTGACATTCGGCCAAACGATTTTCTGCGAAAAGGTAGAACACCGTTGCGGAGATGTAATACGACTCAGGGTATGGTGTGTGGCGGCATGTAGCGTGTGCGTGTGTGTCAGATGGCGCGCGCTACCGCAGCGACTACAGCTTCGTGCCGGAGGCGGGCGGCTGGCTCAAGCTGCACCGCGTGCCCGCCAACTGGCACGAGGCGCGCCTGCGCTGCCACCTCGAAGGTAACAACACACCACTAAAACAATCCCGGCGCTTATAAGACAGATTCTACATCCCACTAATCCTACTTCCTAAATCTTACTAATACTCGTATTATAAATGCGAAAGTTTATGAGTGAGTATGTTCTTCACGCTGAGACGGCTGGACAGATTTGAATGAAATTTAGTAAAAAATTAGTTTATAACCTGGATTAAAACACAGGATATGTACTTTTTATCCCGATATCACTGCAGGACAGGGATAAAATATTGAAATTTAAATTGCTGGATTTAGAGTTTTGAAATTTTGGACAATTGTTCTTAACACTACTTAATAATTAAATAATTTCTTAAATAATTATTCTTATTTTATTTCTTAAATAATTATTCTTAAATAATTTCCTAGGTAAATTTTGTTTTTGCGTGTACTTTTTTACAATTGCTACTTTTAGGTCAGAAAGAGGTGTTTTTTCAAAAAAACTTAAAATTCCAATAACTCGAAAACCACTAAATTTGGACCTCTAGTTGACTGAGCCAAAATCATTTCAAATAAGCTTTAGAATGATCCCTTTCATGGAATAGGTCCAATTACCAGTCATCCTGTATTATTTGTCGATTTCCATAACTCTCAAGGAACGGCGGCTGGGATGCTTCAGTCTTATACAGAGCAGGATACTTTTGATTCTTAACAAACTAATTTCAGGCTTTCAATTAGGTATTTATTACCTCATTTAAACCTTGCGAGTAACCCAGTGTCTGTGGGCAGGCGGCACGCTGGCGTCGCCGCTGAACAGCCAGATGGCTCTGGCGTTGAAGAGTCTGATGGAAGCACACAAGCTTAGCTGCGGCCTCTTCACTGGGATCCACGCCACCTTCTCGCGCGGGGACTTCGCCTCCGTCGAGGGTGAGCGTCAATACTGAACGAAACCCAAAATCATTTAGAAGCAGGACTAATCAGGATTTGATTGATCTAGACCTGTCACTCGCGAGTAGTACGTGATTGACATCGGCTCTTGTCTGATGCGCGGGCAACGGAACAAGGGCAACGGAAGCCAGGAATAGAAAATCGTGTCGTAACATGGAGGAAGCCTATGTAGGTTCAGCAGAGAATGTATCTACATAATATTGGATTGCTTATGCTCATTTGACTCTTGTCCTCTTGGTGTGTTCCCACTAGTTCTATTGTCAGTACTAGAATAGAGTTCTAAAATAGTACTGTCAATAGAACTAGTGGGAACACACCGTCCTCTCTGGAGCGGCATACCGTTCCACCTATAACAGCGTGTCTTGTGGACGGGCTTGCGCGCAGGGGTCCCGCTGGCGCGCATCCCGCTGCGCTGGGCGGCGGGCGAGCCCGACAACGCCGGCGACGGCGAGCAGTGCGTGCTGCTGCTGCCGGGCGGCGCCGCCGCCGACGTGCCGTGCTCCGACGCGCTGCCCTACGCCTGCTTCCGCAAGAAGACGCCCGACCTCGTCATGAACGCCTGCGGGACCTTCGACAACGGTAACCACCAGACGCATCCCGGCACTGCTTTATAACCCATCCATATAATACAGTGATACCCCAATGCTGTCCTATCATTATCTCTCAAAGATGTGTGTACTTGTTTGCTGTTGACACCGTCGGCGATGCCCGTCCAATATCTAAGTGGGCAAATACTCGCATAGTGGCTTTCAAAAATGTGAGTGTTCCTGTTCTGTGATTCTAGTAATCACCAGCTATGTTTTTCGAATGTCAATTTTTAAAGTTAAAGCTGTGATGTGTGCGCGTGCGCAGGGTACTCGCTGGACACGCGCACGGGCTCGTGCTACAAGTTCCACACGACGCCGCGCACGTGGTCGCGCGCCTACATGGCCTGCATGGCGGAGGGCGCGCACCTCGCCGTCATCAACAGCGAGACGGAGGCGGCCGTCATCAAGGCGGTGTTCGCCAGGTTCCCCCACCACCTCATCCCCACGCGCACTCCTTTCGGCAAGGTAAGTTAAATATCTTATCAAATATGATTCAGAGTGGAGGTTCTCAACTTGGGTGACGGCATAGTCCATGTCGGATTTTCTATCTAATTGACGATTTAAAACGTACATATCTTGTTTTTAACCGACTTCAGAAAAAGGAGGAGGTGCTACGTGTACGTTCGACTGTAGCATTTTTTTTTTTTTTTTTTATACCGATTACTTCGCCAATACTGGACCGATTCTTTTTTTATTTGATAAAGTATAGGTTACCTACAGTTAATTAAATACCTAAAAATATAGTTGTATAAGCTTTTTGTCAAAAAAAAAAGAATAAAAAATCACTATTCATTTCATCACACACTAAAAATATATTTGAACAAATAAAAACAATATAAAAATATATTTGAACAAATAAAAATTGCTTGGCGTCAACTACTTAATCGTACTTGCCTTTATATCTTGTATACATACAAATAAATTGTCCTTGTTCAGGAAATTGTGTTCTTGGGCTTCCAAAACCGCGACGAGCCCGGCGACTGGATGACCGTGCACGGTGAGTGGCCCCAGCTCCAGCCTGACACACAAATTGACAACTTCAAGGGACTTTTTTTCTGCCTGGGTCAAACAAATCTGCCGCCCGATACCCCATCACCACGAGGTCGGAATGAAGATATGTGGGGTGTTCACGCACTAAGACCCCCGGGTTGTTCCTTCCCCGCCTTAACCAGCGGGCAGCAACGCGGTTCAGCGGTATAATCCGTTACAGTCTGGGGGAGCCATTCCTGGTTCACCTTTCTCAGGAATGACGTGTTCGGAACATTTGGAGAAGGGTCTCCTCAAGTTCTTGCGGGTTACGAATACTGGCTGGGTGGCTTGATGTCCTTAATTAAGATTTTCAACTTTATTAAATTCTTGCTTCTATTCTAAGGAGGTAATGGACCCGATTCTACAGCGGCCGCTAAAATTCCTAATTTTATTTAGACGTCGCTAAATCACTTTGCTATTCTATGAGCACCTGTCATAATCAAATGACAACGCTAATTTAATCTGACGTTTCTTATTTTAGCCGATCTATCTAGCCGGTCAGCGTGACTTTCTGGAATAGCACTTGTTAAATCAGCCGTCTAAATGTCAATTAAAATTTAGAAAATTTAGATTTAGACAATTTAGCCGACGTACGCGTAGAATCGCATACAATGGATGCGATTCTACGCGCACGTCGGCTAAATTGTCTAAATCTAAATTTTCTAAATTTTAATTGACATTTAGACAGCTGATTTAACAAGTGCTATTCCAGAAAGTCACGCTGACCGGCTAGATAGATCGGCTAAAATAAGAAACGTCAGATTAAATTAGCGTTGTCATTTGATTATGACAGGTGCTCATAGAATAGCAAAGTGATTTAGCGACGTCTAAATAAAATTAGGAATTTTAGCGGCCGCTGTAGAATCGGGTCCAATATTTGCTAAACCATCTCCGTGTTACTTGTTAGGCATTGGTCTGTATTGATTCATTGAACATCGGTCAATTACTAACTGTGTGACTTTTACCTTTTCACGTGAAAACAGCTGAACTGATTTAGATGAATTTCGGTATACAAATAGTTCGAGTCCCGGGGAACGATATGGGATAGTTTCTATCCCGGAAAATTAGACAGTCCCCACGGAGTAGCGATAAATGAACGTCACGGGCATCAGCTAGTTCTCTTTTTATTGAATTTCCCATCTATTAACAATAGTTGCTGTGATACTATTTCCTATGACATGATACTTATCACATTCAAAGTAACCAATATCTTAACAGTATCTCCACGAAATGTAACAACAACTTGTCTTATAAAATATTTTTTTTACCATGTGTATTCTACTGACTCTCACTGTGATACTGAGCGATACTGTCCCCCCCCCCCAGGCCAGACGCTGGAGGAGGCAGGCTACAGCCAGTGGCACGCCGGCGAGCCCAACAACGACACCTTGGGCGACGCGGCGGGCCAGAAGTGCGGCGCCGTGTACCGCGTGGGTGGCCTCGACGACCTCGGCTGCGAGGGGCTCTACAGCTTCATCTGCGAGATGACGCCCGGCAGCCTGCTGTGGGACGACCAGCCCGAACAGCTCTGAACGAATGCAACTTACGCCCATTATGCAGCGTCTCCGCCAGAGATGGGCGAGGATGTTTCGAGGAATAAGATATTTTTATTTTTAACGAACTCATAGAAAAAACCACAGGAAAAAACATAAAATTTCAACATAAATTTTACCTATTGACATTAAATATGATTTTTTTTTAAGATAAATATGAATTAGTATACAAAATGTGTCATAAATAATTATAAGTAAATATTTGAATAGATAGACATTCTTATACCCTTACAGGGTGTCATGTACCTACCATCTTGTAAAACTACCATCTAATAATGTAATGAACATGAATTTGAATAAATGAATATGAATATGAAAGCTTATTTACCTATCCTCGCACAGCACCACGTGATATATATTGTCTTATATATGTATTATTCCAATCGCAGCTAGAGTGCAGTTTGCATGCAGTTTTACCGACTGCAATAGAACTGCAATGAAAAATAAATCGGCAGTCGGCTGTTGGCAGTTATGAATTAAACTACTTTTGCCGAGCTTCTCCAATCAACCATGGTAGATATGGTGCAGTTGGGATGCAGTACGTCTGTAATTAATTAATTATGAAATTACTAACCATAGCGATAACATTGTAATTTGTAACTACTAATACTATAGATTCGAAGTATAAAATAAATGATTATTTTTAAAGGATTGCAGCATACATTTCTTTTTATTCTTGAAACTACTTAAACAGCATTACTTATAGAATAGAATAAAAGGTAGATAAGGTAAAATAAAAAAAAAACTAGGACTATAATTAAAATGAAATAAGCTAAAACTATAATAAACAAAATAAATCTAAAAATGGACTCTGCAGCGTGGTACCAAAGATGCTGGCAATGATTTATTGTATTTGTAATGTTCCGGTATGACAGGTATAACACAGTTCTCACGCTGGCTCCCATCCCCAATGCAGACTCGTATGCAGTCCAAAAGTATAGAATTAATCACGATGCAGACTAAATGGACCGAATACAATGATTTATCCGGTTGTGGTTCATTAATAACTTTACTACGATTCCTGAAAGTTTTGTGCTAATGAATTCCGAACTCCTATATATGTAGGTATTTTATTTACTTAGTTCTGAAATATTTGGCACAATAAAATATTGAGCACTGCTTTGGAACTAATCGTTTTTCCTCGTCACAATTTGCTGGAAAATAGACGTAAGAAAAATAATACAACGATTTCAGTCACACACTTGTTAAAAATAATTTACATTTGACTAAAAAACAAAATTGAATTTTATGCAAAGTCTAATAAATGCAAAACGAGAATTTGTTTCTATTAACATAATCTGAATGCAGCGGCTGCAGCGGGTGCAATAACGCGGGGCAGTGCCGACGCGGAGCGGCCCGGGCCCCGCGGCGCGCTATCATTCCGCCGTATTGGCAAAGTTTCCGCAAACGCCGCCTTTTCCGGAACACTTTTTAGTATTCCATTTAATCGTTTCAAAACGATTACTTTTTGAACTTGCGTAGCGAGTTAAATCTCATTATTAAATATACTTAAATAGTTACTGAGAGCATTCGGGGCAAGAAGGCGTGAGTGCAAGGTTGATCGAGGTCGCCTCGTCTTAACACCTCAGTTTCTAATGCGTTTAATTAGGTATCTACACCCGACGATAACGCAATGTTTAAGTAGCATATCCGAGAGAGTATGTACCGTCAGCATAGTTTGTTTCACAAATGGTAATGTTAACTAAAACTTATTACTCTAATCTCCAACGGAAGTACATGCTGCAATGCCACGAACTTTTTTACCAACCAGTTAAAACCTGTAGCTTCGATATTGAGCTCAGCGCGGCGCACGCTTCGCCAGAGAAGAGGGAATTCAGTCGAACGCCTCCAGACTATTGGAAAGTTGATGATATAATTCACTCGCCAGCTGCAGAATTGTTTTCCGAACAAGCGCCCTGCTGGCTTGACTGCGCCTGCCCGCAACCTACACCACTTCGCGCATCACTACACCACACTGGTTAAATCGTTAACAGAGTTTTTTTTGCGAATTGAGAAAGAAGTATCTTTGATAAATTGGTAGGATTGGGAATCAGGGATAGCAGACACTCTTAATTGTTTATTTATTTTGGAGGTAGGCTTTACTTGACGTTTCGCTCGTGTAAATATTAGTTTTAATTAATTTTCATTAAAATAACATTGGTGTTCCGTAATGTTGTATGACAAACACCTGGGCAGAGGTTGAAATTTCTTGATTTTATTCCGGTCCCGTGAGAATATCGGGGTGAAATGAAAACCACCTTCTGTAGGTAATTCCAGAAGTCCATTGCAGATATGTATCAAATTTTATTTAAATCCTTCAAGCCGTTTTAGCGTGAAGGAGAAACAAGGCACACACAAAATATCCCATTTATAATATTGGTAGGATTACAGTAGGATGAGGAGCATTAATAAATCTCAGTAAGAGGTCCGCAGCACCACAATCAGGCAGCGGAGCGCGAGTCTTTCCGCCGCACGTCGTAGCGCGAAATGAAATTCTTCTCCAGCAAACAAACAAAGCGTGAATGAAGTGTGAAATACGAGTGCACCCCGTCGCGGCGCCGAGCGCAGGCGAGTGCATTACGCCGCCGCGGAGCGACTTATAATAACGCGGTTCATCAGGGGGGGACGATGCTGCCATCACACCTGCTGACGTAGAGCCGACGCCTCTTATGATTAGAAAACGTTCTTTGAGAAGTGAAATGATTATGAAATTTAGTAAAATTTTACTAAATTTCAAATTCATACGTCAATGACAAGTTAAACGATTCTTCTTCGGAATAGAATTTTGAAAGAAAAAAAGTTTCTTTAATATCACTTCATTCCCTTTCTTTTACATTTTTTTATAAACAAAAAAAAACACAATTTATTTAATCAACGAGCTCTAAACAACGATACCGCACTAGATAGTCTAGATAAGTTTGTGAGATGTAACAAGAAGATGCAGTTGGTAAGATTCCTGGAGGTCTAGTTGGTACGACGCCTCTACTGACGAGAGCGAGCGAGCGAATTTATAAAAAAAAACATAATACTTAACTAATGTGGTATGTTTTCACCACCGGCACAATAAACGTAAGTTGTGTGTATTGTGCCACCGGGCACTGGCGCCGGACACCCGGCAATCGACACGACACGTGTGAGTTGGTCTGCTCGCCCCCGGCGCGGCGGCGGTCAAAGGCGCCGCACCCGGCAGGCGGCGCACGGTAACTCACTCCGGCGTCCGGCCGCAGCCTCGCAGTAATTAACAGCGGCATCAGCGGCGGCCGCACACCCGCTACCATTCACAAGAAATATTACTAAAGAAACAGATACAAAATTTAAATCTACTGTCAAGAAGACGTTAATATCTAAGGTTCATTATAAAGTCAATGATTATATTATAAACAGGGATATTCGGAAATAATACCGATCTGCATTAGCGATCCCTTCAAATAGCGAACCTACTGTGTTAAAAATAAAGTTGTGTTAAATACTTGTGATGTGTAGTATAAAGATATCATTTACAAATATTGAGAATCATTTAAAAAAAAAAATTCCTCGTTGACTTTTTTGGCTGATTCTCCTCAACAGAGGTTTTTTCGAAGTGGTAAATTTTTTTTGACGTTCGTAAGTGCTTTTTATAGCCTAAAATGAATAAAGAGATTTTGACTTTGACTTTGAAATTGGACGTCAAAGAAAGAGTCAATAAATAAATATCTGGCAACACTTTATACTAACTTGGCTTTCATTATCACCTCGGTCTTTATACGTCCACGTTCCAAGCCCTCTCAATCTGGGAGGACCCCGCAGGCCTCCTTTCATGAGTTCGCCATAGATAGTTCCCGCGAGGGCCCGGTGCGGATTAGGAACTTCACATACACTATTAAATTTCATCGCCGGCGTGTGTAGGTTTTTCTTGCGATGACTTCCTTCACAGGAAAGCTAATGGGATAGGTATTTTAAATGTACCTAATTTCGTACATTTAAAAAGAAATTAAGGTGTCAATAAACAAATTCGAAAAAGACTGGGCTCGAATCCATAACCCTCTTGTTACTCTAAGTAATACTTATTATAAAAGAAAAGTATCTCTATCTGTCTGCTTGTCTGTCCGTCTGTTACATGCCAAATCAGGTCGGCTTGACAGTAACTGGATCGCTATTAGGCAACGGACCCGTATATAGATGTAGATTCAGTATGAAAATAGTTCGGGACCCTAGGAAGGAGATATGAAAGTATTTATAGCGGACAATTGCATGTTTCCCGCGGGATAACGATAAACGAATTTATAGCAGTCGAAATCGCGAGTAACAGCTAATCTAATATCGTTATTATGATAAGCTTAAGTCCTATAGGTGTCCAGTGTCCATTATCTCCCCGCTATATTCCAGACGGTAAGTTGTGTGGCCGCCGGGCAGAGGTCTCATCTTAATCCCGGCACAGAAGGGCTACTCCGAAACACAACGTTCGAAGTTCGTGTCGTGCGGTCCCTCTCACACTTATACTATTTAATACGAGAGCGAGAGGGATCGCACGACACGAACTTCGAACGTTGTGTTTCGGAGTAGCCCTTCAGCTTGGCTTGCGGAGCGGCAGTTTCGCCGGATGCAGTTATTAACGTTTATCGGATCTTCCGCCGCACCGCACCGCGCCATCGCGCCCGGTCCGGTTCGCCGCGCGCCAGTTGCGGGGCCCATTCATTTAAAATTTTGTCTGATACAATTTATCACGACTAAAAATAAAATTGTCTTTCTGGGGTTAGCCGTGGCGTACTACTTTTTAACACGCTAAATGCTCGTATTGGCTTTACATCCATATACTATACTAATGTTTTAAATGCGAAAGTGTGTTTGTCCGTTTTTCACGCCAGAGCGACGGATCGACGTGATTTTTGTCAAGATAATTTATGGGCCCGAGAGTGACATAGGTTACTTTTTATCCCGGAAAAATGCACAGTTCCCGAGGGCACAGCGCGCGATAACCGAATACCACGCGGGCGGAGCCGCGGGCAAAAGCTAGTATGTTATAAGTATGTAACTATTTATGTAACGGAAACTTTGAACTTGATTGTTTACCACAATTGTGTTAATAGCCCGAAGCTATGCCAGTTGTGCAATACAATAATATAGAACCATCGAACTCATCTGCTGATGAAGCTGGGAGCTGTTTGTTAGAATAGTTAGCCCAAGAGTGTAGTTTTATCAAAAATAATGCCCAAGGTCTTATGTTTTTTTTTGTTTTTTTTTATTCGACTGGCTGGAAAATAAGCAAGAGGGTCTCCTGATGGTAAGAAATCACCACCGCCCATAGACACTTGCAACACCAGGCAGTGGGATTGCAGATGCGTTGCCAACCTAGAGGCCTAAGATGTGATACCTCAAGTGCCAGTAATATCACCGGTTGTGTCTTACTCTCCACGCGGAAACATAACAGTGCGAGCACTCCTGCTTCACGGATTAACGAGCAAGATGGTGGTAGCAATCCGGGTGGACCTTGCACAAGGTCCTACCACCTGGCAACGATGATGAATGATGATGGAGCAGTCAGGCAGGTTTATCATTAACTTTTCATTTTGATTTAACAACAAAAGCAGTTATAATTCTGTTGTATACAAAGCAGATGCTCCGCACAATACAGTCCCTCCTCGACTCTGCGCCGGTACTTCAGGGCACTCCTGTGAAACATTCGCTCTCTAAGTTAGAGGGATGTAGCGGCGTCAAGTGTCTGCAGTCGGTGAGATGCAATTTAATTCGGTCGCATATTGCAACGCCGGCTGCGGGGCGCATTACCGCGCCGGCCGCCTAATGACTGCAATACATCGCCACCTTTATGCCGCCGCTGCTGCCTCGCAGCCTGGCGCAAAGTATATATAGGGAGAGCCTGGCGGTGCTTTGCTGGCCGGCTCGGACTCATTTCTGTTTGGCGCTAAATGCGGTAACTCTACACTTGGGATTGCTTCATATGTTTTATGCAAATTCGTATAAGTATGTTTACATTGGCTAAAGCCCACGATTTCGCCTTTATCCCGCGGATTTTTTTCATTTTTCGAGATCAGAAATAGTAAATGTCTGATAATACAAATACAGATTTCCATAATTTTTAAAATCATCGGTTACAAAATCCATTACAAAATTCACACAGCCCCATTTGTTCAACTTCGCAACATTAAGTTTTTGATTTAAATCTTAAAAGTTAGTGTTTTTTTTTTAGACGAAAATTTTGACGACTGGATGACCAAGTGAATAGAGAACCTGACTACGAAGCTTGAAGTCCCGGGTTCGAATCCCGGCCGGGGCAGATATTTGTATGGAGAATACGAATGTTTGTTGTCGGGTCGGGTCGGGTATATGTATTTAAGTATGTATTTAACTATATAAGTATGTTTATCAGTTGCCTAGTGTCCATAGTACAAGCTTTGCTTAGTTTGGGACTAGGTCAATTGGTGTCAATTGTCCCATGAAAAAAAAAATAGTATCCAAGACATTTAGTTAGTTAGTACTATAAGACAATGAGGTAAGTATGTGTTCATGGAAGCTAACGATAAACTAAGGCTTGAATTGAGTCATCCGCGGTGCGATAAACTCCGTCTTGTTTCCGGCGCGGGCACAGCCGTCCGGCGCCGGACGTAGCCCCGTGCCACCGGACGGCGTTTATTTCACCGGGCAGAAGTCGCACTGGGTGGCCTCACTGATGTATTTAAATTACTTATGTTAATTAAGGTATACGTACGTACGAGTGCTTGTCACTGTCCCAATATACCTCTATTTAGTTGTGAAGAGGGCCGTAAAGGTGACGGGAAATTCTGCTAACAACAACATTTCACAAGCCCAGCGGCTGCGTAGATAGTTTTGCAGCGCATGAAAATCGGCGCTAACTCGATTATGGATTCGATTCCCGGCCAATTTCAATGGAGCCTCCCGCCCGCGCACCCCTCGGGCCTACTGCAGCCCAATAAAATATTCGTTTGATATTTACGTGAGTCCGCGCTGTGCCCTGTTTATCGGTGGCATGGAGCGAACATTTTTGTAAGGCAACCTGGAGCATAAGAGAAGCGTGAGTTAGAACGTCTTCGGTTACAACACTTCCAACAGAGTCCAGTTTCTCGAAGCATATATTAATTAGGCTAATAATATTAGTATTTTGTTTCATTTTTTCGTTCTATTTATTTATTAGACACAACAGTAATAAGCATTTATTAGTCTTGTATATAAGCTTTGAGAAACAGGGACCTAAAGTTGCAATGCATTGGAGTTATAGTGTACACAAAGTTTTCCGTATTTAAAAAGAAAACCAAGTGGGAATCGACACTTTCCGAAGCCACACGGCACTGCTGTTTATATACAGAGTCGGTATTTTACATGTCTTCGTTGCCTTTCAATGACTCTTACCAGTTAGGTTGTAGGCTTGTGTATTGAAAACTGGAAACTAATTAATAAGATATTATATTATATTACAAGCTCATTATATGCTAGCTATAATGTACCTCCATAGTATTAGTCATAAGTTTTAGTAAAAACTGCCTGCTTCTGATAAATATATTCTTCTAAGTAATCGACACCGATGGTCATGGTTCTGGAATTTTAACAAAATTTCCCGAAATAGCGCCATTTACACTAATATTTTCGTCAGATTCTGAATAGGTCACGCACGTGACACGGGAAACCCCGCGTGTTTCCTGCGACGTTCAGTGCAATTTTTGTCCAAGCCATTAATATTTTGTAAATGACATGTTATTGTTTTGGTGCTCTATTTTCTGTTTAGGTGAGATGTAGACCAGGAACTTTAAAAGAGTGCATGGAAATGGTTATCTATTCTTGTTGTTTTGAGCGCTCTCCCCTGAGAAGAGCTGATGGGTTCCTACTGAGCGCAGAGTATAAAGTTTGCCGAAAACTTTAAGTACAGTCAGTCAAGAAATTGCTCTATCAGCTCGACAGTACAATCTATTAGTTCAAAAATGTCCGTAACGATGTCGAGATTGAAGTAGTATTGAGTGGATAGCGTAGGCACACATAGGTTTTTTTTTTATTCGACTGGAAGGCAAACGAGCAAGTGGGTCTCCTGGTGTTAAGAGAGGTTAGGTGATTATATTTGACAGTAAAGGTGACCAGTTATAGTACCGAAATCTTTTTGAAGTAGGATATATTTGACGCCTTTCAATGCTGGTATTAATTTGGTTATGTACGAGAAACAAAATCACAATGCAAGGGTGGAGTTGTTTTCATGTTTTAATTCGACAATAATTCGTCGAGCAAACATACTGCTAGTTAAAACAAATTATATTGGATTGTAATCGCTGACTGTAGATATATAGGAAAATGAAGCTGAATCGTGTGCGAGGGCACTCAGCGGCGGGTGGTCGCGCCGCGGGCCGCGGGCCGCGAGCACTCCGCAACTTGGTCCTCGGGAACTTCCCGATCCCGCGGGATGGCGGGATACCTCGCCATTCGAAATCGCGCTGCTTTATTCCCCTTGAAACCATACAGACTTCGATCACTGAAAAAAAGGATAGCTGAACTAGTTTGGCTACTTGACGTTTAGCTAAAGTTTACTAAATAGGAACCAAAATTATGCTAATATTACAAAAAAAATTTGCAAGACATCACGTACTTTTAGCTACTAGTAGGCCTTAGTTTTGTATTTCCCATTCAAACTAAAAAGTATAAAATAAATTATAGTTTAAAAAACTAAAAAAACACGCTTTTAAAAGTAATTGAACTAAAAAGTCAAAAATAAAACTGTAATAATCAATTGAAAAATTCATATTATTGTACAAAAAGCGTGGGGGGCTTGATTTTGATTGTTGCAAATATTTTATATATAGTTTATTATATCCGTAGTTATTATGACAAGCACCCCACGCTTTTTGTACAATAATATGAATTTTTCAATTGATTATTACAGTTTTATTTTTGACTTTTTAGTTCAATTACTTTTAAAAGCGTGTTTTTTTAGTTTTTTAAACTATAATTTTTTTTTGTAAGATTGATACAAGTTTTGATACAAGTTTATTTGATGAATAAATCTCAAAGTCAATTTGATCATCAGATACGGATGGAGTTCGACGAGCAAAGGGATCTGTACAAACCACAACAAACAATAATATTAAGGACGTGTTATACTGAGTTCTTATTAAAAATGTTACAAATATTACCGCTCAAACAGATACAAAGTCCAACTAAAAATATCAATGGACCTGAGTACTAATAGTTGTGAAGTATTATAATGATTAAGGAAGTAGGGACTGGAGGAGTGAGGGGGGGGGGGGGTACTTCAAAGAGCCATCCGGGGTAATCAGAGGTACGGGCGGTTACTAAACTTAGTACCTTCGGGATGGTTTACTTAATATCTAATTCGTAAATGTTTTGTCTAATAAAATCGTAATTAATTTTTTTTTGAACAAGCAATGTATTGCAGAGTATTGATCCGTGACAGCTGTCACGTCAGAAAGTGCGATGTCTTAAATAAAAACAAAGTAGTAATAAGTACTTGGACAAAATCGGTAGGCATTTAATGCACAATGCATCACCTGCATAAGTTTCGAGCGCTTTGTCTGACAGCGAATGCATTAACCCAAGCAAAGTACCTTCTGTATAGAAAATGTGTCAGAAAATTCTCGCTCGTTTGTACTTAATATTCAACACGCTGGTTTTTTAGAGTATTTCGCAAATGTTTCCTGCGGTGGTGGGCGTTATAATACCGCCATTAGCACGGCTCGACGACGTAATTATAAGCGCGGGCGGCACGCGGGCGGCACGCGGGCGGCGCGCGGGCGGCGCGCGGGCGGCGCGGCGGCGAAGCGCTGCACGCGAGAGAATTAGCTGAAGTTTAATTGTGTGGCTTTTGATTTTGATCTGATTTTAATTGGAGTTTAAATCTTTCACTTATAGGAAAATTTAATTTGTTTGATCAATACTTTTACCTACGCTTCGGTATTATACTCGTATTTATATCGACGGTTTCCGGGCTATTTGTTTTAAGCGACATAGGAATACGTTGTCGCTTAATACAAATAGCCTTTCACCCGTCGATATCTTAAACCGGCTGAGGAGACTGTAAGATTCAGTACCAACATGCGCCAAGTACAATTTTGTAGCTGTTGCCCGCGACTCTGTGTGCGAAGATAGATACATAAATACGTAACGAAACGAAATGAATATCATCCAAAGCTCCAGAACAAACAATGCTTTATTACATAAGTATCGCTCTCGTAGGACAACTAAGCATATTTCACACTTATGACAATATTGCAATATGAGTGAATGTTAACATATTTTGACCCCCGTACTAGTTTAAAACTGTATTACGGTGCAAGAATGCGTGGGTATATTATTTTTAACACAACATTATTTATTCCATCTCTGTACCAAATTTCATCAAAATCGGTTCAGCGGTTTTGGCGTGAAAGCGTAACAGACAGACAGACAGACAGACAGACAGACAGACAGAGTTACTTTCGCATTTATAATATTAGTATGGATTATCGTCTCCGATTGAATATAGAGCCGGGAATCTCGCGCTTTGTGCCAGTTCTCTATCCCTGAGCCATAATGTCATCATCGAAGTTCAAATTATGGTACAAAATGTTACCAAAAATCAGTCTAGATCAACATAATTCACCATACATTATGGCATGCAAAATTTATAATCGGATTTAATAAATAATTCCTAATAATCCTATAGTAATCTTTTTTGATTATTCGACTATTTTATATTTTAAATGAATATTTTGATAAAGTATATAATTAATTTAATGAAGCTTTTAAATTAGATTATTAATTTGCGATTAGGATTTTGCATGCCAAATTGGAGCAGAACAAAATATGATAATTATGTACCTAAGTACTTATGTAATATTTCTTCTGACATGTGTAATATTTGTAACACACGCTGTGTATGTTCCTGCGAAATAATTAATTTCAATTTCATTTCATGTCAATTCACATTTCATTCATTATCATTCAATTATATAGAAATAATGTCAGAATATAATAGGTAAGTAGTTACAAAAAACAATATACAAAAATAATCAATTATAATTATACCACCCACTTAGTCACAATTATTAACTACGTTTCAAAGAATTCAGACATAGTATAAAAAAAAAATCCTTGAGCCAGAACCGCAGTTTAGCTACATATATTTTATAAGTCTCTCATCTGCTGGTAGTTGTGTTATTGCTATTCCTAACTGCCTAAGTGATAGATAATTACAGTGTTTTGTCGTGAGTCATTACGGAATTGCCTTAAATAAATAAATCAAAAACAACGGCATTATTCAAATAGTAATAAAAGAATTATAGCTCGTCCATATTCCGGCGATAATTGATGGCGCGTCGCGTGCCAATAAATACCGCGCGCTATTATCATCCGTGCCAGGGCAAAAGGGACGCTGCCCCTGTCACCTTATGGCTGTGGTTGGAATGCTGCAGCAGTTAATAAAGGCACATAAAAGTTAGGTTTCAGTGCTACGACGTGTCTGCCGCGCGCTTTTCAATGTTTCTGTTTTTGTCTGTGACAATTAGCTACCTATACATAATCCATGGCGGAAGAAGTAACCCAGTTCTTTAATTCATCTACTGATATTTTACTTCATACATACTTCATTTACACATTCGTAAGTGACACCACTGAAGCATTTCACTTACTTATAGCACAAAATATATAATAGTACTAGCGTAGTTGGTTTAGCTTCTTAACATTTACTTAGAATTTTCAGTAGAGTGGTGTAGAGTTATTTTCCATTCGTAATTTCGTCGTTTAGTTTTGGGTTGAGTTTGTGCTAATTTAAGCATGAGATATCTGTGCCATATTTATTGTTTAATTTGAATTAAGAGGACAAAGCGTCATTTAATCACTATGTTTGAATAAAGCGTTAATTAATGTTAACACAAAAATAATAGTAATGTGTTGGTCAGCATTACGTACCGTGTGTATCGAACCTAATTTGCACTAGTATTGCAAATGGGGAATGTACGTGTAGGTTTGGTAGCGGTCCGCGTCGAAGCTTTGGCTGTGCAACCGGGGCGGGCGGCGCGCGGTCAACCAGTACCCTTAGTGTAAGTTTTCGGTTACAAAATACGTCTCGTGTTCGCGTTAAAATCTCAATTTGTATGGAAACACGAACAGCGCCTCTAGCGGAACGTTTGCGATGTTCGTGTTTTTTGTAACCGAAATCTCAATTTGTATGGAAACACGAACAGCACCTCTACCGGAACTTTTGCGATGTTCGTGTTCCCATACAAATTGAGTTCTTAACGCGAACGCGATCGATACATATTTTGTAACCGAAAACTTACACTCAGTCAAATTCAAAGTCAAAATCTCTTTATTCAATTTAGACTATAACAAGCACTTCTGAACGTCAAAAAAATCTACCACCGGTTCGGAAAAAGCCTCTGTTGAGAAGAATCCGGCAAGAAACTGAACGAGGTATTTTTTTTAAACAGATTCACAAGGGTACTGTACCACTACCATGAGTTTACAGTGACCGTACTCGATAGCGACGGCGTAAATTACTTGTATGGAGAATTGTAACAAATAATTTCCGCAGTCGCTATCGAGTACGGTCACTGTAAACTCATGGTAGTGGTACAGCAGCTTTGAGGCCGGCGCTTTGCCGGGGCCGGAGCGGACTATTTGAACAGGATACATGCCCGTGCGGTTGATGGCAGCGGTTTGTTTACGCTGGCGCCTCCAGCCCCATTCACGGCACACGATCCTTTAACGAGCCTCCAGCTGGCTGTTGTAGTCAAATGCAGTCTATAGTTAAAAAAACGTTGCAAAAAGTTATTAACGTTTTAAGAACCTGTCGGTTACAAAGGAAAAGCTTAAATAAAATTATCTCCAATCTATTTGGTATAGGTAGGTACGTATACTGTTGAATATAGGCATTTTCTCAGAATGAGAGAGCTGAGGCTGTAGTTTCCACGTGGACCCAGTGCGGATTGGGAATTTCAAACCATTTGATTGTTTGCTATTTAACAATTACTTTTATTTTGTTATAATTTTTAAATTAAATTAAGTCTCTACAAAAAGTAATGATATCCCATAAAAAACTAGTTTATTGGAAAAGCTGTAAGCGCTAAATGCTCTTTTATAAGTACATACTTACTACTACTATTAACTAACTACTTTCTTTTATTATATTTTTTTTCTAATTAGGTAAGTATTTATTAGTTTTATTAATGTTTAATATTAGGTAACCGCTACGATATTTACCTTCATCGAAAAACGGGCGAAATGACTTGAAAGCCAATTAAAATAAAGTCAGCGAAAAGCTAGTATTTCTTTTTTTACAAGAACTTATTGGAGAAAACATAGTCCAGCGTCAGCGGTCAAAGCGAGCAGCACCTGCGTCCAAAGCGCTGAGGCGGCGCGGCCGGCTCTCGGCAGTAATTGCACCTGCACAATGCACTGCAACAACAAGCGGCCAGTCCTGGCGGCACGGGCGCTCGCCGCGGCGACCGCTGCCTTGTTGGGTCACAGTTATAATGCTATCCTTGCCTATTGGGCCATAGCTTAGCGCACGAAGCGACTTCCTTCATCTTTCATAATGCGAATTGCTCAGGAATGGGATTCGCTCCTGTCGCCTGTATTTCCGGATAAATAGGTACAATCTAAGGATCTTCAAGGCTAGACCAGTGAGATACACTTTTGGTCTCATCTGCCCTTAACATCAGGTGAGATAGCGGTGATCACGGTCAGTTTTATCTAAAAAAAGGATCTTCAAGGCTGGACCAATAAGATACACTTTTGGTCTCATCTGCCCTTAACGTCAGGTGAGATAGCGGTCATCACGGTCAGTTTTATCTAAAAAAAGCTTTTAAGTTTTTTTTTTTTTTAGACTATTTTAGGAAGGATGGAATCCAAATAAGTTTTATTTTTACCTAACAATGGAAAAATAAAAAGGCATTATGATTATTATCTGTGGGATCCTGTAATTGGCTCTGTGTTGCTATTCCTTCTGCATATTGTGTTTTAAGCTGTTGGTTCTTCTTACATAAATAACAGTTTTGTTCTTACGTAAGATTACAAAAGTACCTACCCAAAACGAATGATCAGCTTATTGAAACCGAATACAGAAAAATAAGTATCGTGTTACCAGTTAAAGAACTGTGGTCTTTTCTTTCTTACTCGCAAACATACACCAACTCCACTCGGATTTCATGGATTGGACGGCAACTGTCAATTTTATTTAACTTTAATTAAAATTATCATGTAGGTTAGTAATTGAAACGCATAAACGTCGCGATTGCTATGGGTATGGATTGTTATTGGATTGTTGGGGCCTTTACGTGATATAATTTCACACTTAATGCTATGTACGCTGCTTTCCTATTGCTTAAATCGTAAATTTTCTCTAGTTTTTCGGAATTGTTTAGTATGTAGTGCTCAATAAAGAGTTATCGTATTTTACGGGGGCTGTGTCGAGGTGGGGCCGATCGCGGCGGGCACCGGGCCTAGCCGCTAGACTCTAGTTAGGGTTGCCATAAGTGTGGACACTTAGACCGGGACATTTAAAGAAAAAGTAGTAAAGGTCCTTGCCTAAACACAAAACAACTTTTAACACAGTCATTTAACGCCAGCAATCCGCCAGTTAAGTTCTCTGTTCGTAGGTGCTTTTCGCTACAAAGCGGAAAATACACGTTACCGGCTATGTTTTGTAGCCTAGCTAGTTAGTCGCGTTTATTGCAGGTATATTATTTACCAAGTCCAGCCCCCTAATAACTATGATTTTTAAACCGGGACAATTTGTTTATCGGCCGAGACGCCGGGACACCATGCTTCAAACTGGGACATGTCCCGGCGTACCGGGATGTTTTTGCAGGTGGTAAGATCTTGTGCAAGGTCCGCCCGGATTGCTACCATCATCTTGCTCGCTAATCCTGCCGTGACGTGAAACAGCAGTGCTTGCACTGTTGTGTTTCGGCGTGGAGAGAAAGACAGCCGGTGAAATTACTGGCCCTTGAGGTATCCTATCTTAGGCCTCTATGTTGGCAACGCATCTGCAATCTCCCTACCTGGTGTTGTAGGTGTCTATGGGCGGTAGTGATCTCTTACCATCAGGAGACCCACTTGCTCGTTTTCCATCCAGTCGAATAAAAATAAATAAATATGGCAACCCTACTGTAGCGGCTAACGAGCGCTTTGTCCGCGATCTGCATGCGACGCGCCGCGCCGCGCTGACGCAAGCCTTCGCCGAAGCTATTAGGCTTTCAAAATGTTCACCGGCTAGAACAAACACTCTTTTAGTTGTGCTTGAGTAAAGCCCGCCCGGTAAACAAGCGATGGAATTATATATGTACAGAGGCTTTCTGAATGTAAAAAAAAAGATACTTCGGTTCAAGCTTCGAATTTCGTTCTGTTATAGTTCGATATAAAAACAAAAAAACGGAACCTGAACCAGAACCGGTGCCTGAGTGATAAGTGGACGAGATGTTAGTGTAGCACCTGGCAAGCGGGGCGATGAGCGAATGGCTGTTATGAACCTGTTTGTTTTTGATGTCCGCCGCTTACGAACAAGTAATATCTATTTGTTCGTAGTCCGCCGCTCATGCCCCGCCGCTGCGCTAAGCATTGACATCCGATATAACTTATGTTCTAAAAGTAACGGAACCGGAACCGAAACGGATGTGTAATACCAAACAGAAGTTCCGACTTAATGGAAACGGAACCGAAACGGATGTGTAATACTATGGTAATACCAAACGGAAGTTCCGACTAAACGAAAACGGAATCAGAGCTCCGTAACATCCCTGCTGCTGATTATGTTTATGCTAGCTTTTGCCCGCGGCTCCGCCACACACCTGCCACGCCACACACCACATAGCCTGCATCTTTTGAATTGTAATTATCACTAATTAAAAATCACTAACTAAAAGTATTTCCGGTTAACCTAGAAACTTAAACAAACAAACAAATTCTTTATTCACCAAAACCTTAGGTATGAAGGTAGCTCTTACAGCACGACTACCCAATAAGATAAGTCTGAGAATTTTGTTTTTTTTTTTGTCTGCCTGTCTGTATTAGCAAATCCAAAACCAAAGGATTCAAAAATTCAAAAAGTTTATTTGGTTCTTTTACATTTTAGCTAGTTACTAGGTTGTAACTTTCCATTAAGCATACAGTTATGCTTGTATCGGAAAGGATATGTATACCTACTTTGTACGGAACCATGCAGTGGTGCGCGACATTTGCCCGGTTTTACTTGTTGACGCTAGTAGGGAACCCTGCGACCGAGTTCGATTCCTATTTGGTCAGTTTTTCCGAATCAGCGCTTCACTTGAATGCATTTTAACGGTGCGCGGAAGCGGGGAATGGACAAAACAATCACAGCCCGCTTTACATTCTGAACGAGCACAGCCCGGTAAATTGAATCGTTGGCTTTACCCTACAGTTCTTTTTTTCTGTAAATCACAATATAAAGACATGAAAAATAATAATAAATTAAATATATACCCAAAAGAATATAACGGCCACTTGAATTTTACCGGTAAAATTAATTCAAAAAATGTTTGGGTTTTTAATTGAATACATTTCATTGAATAAAAAGTATTTGTACTGAGTTATGTTGGATTTAATATAACCATTTGTAGACAAGGAATGTTATAAAGAATTATATTTATTAGTATTTTCGTCTCACCTATAAAATTCACGTGGTCCTTATTTTCTTTCGAGCAGTATAATATTAAAAACACTTAAAAAAAAAAAAAAAAAATTAAAAAATATTTATTTTATAAAAAAACATTCTTACAAAATTAAGGGTTGGGGCTTCCTATTAAGTAAATATTATACTTGTATCAGGAAGCCCCGCTCCTCCATAACACAGTTGTGGTTATAGGAAACATAAAACAAAATAAAACAAAAAAAGAACCAAAAAAGAAAATAAAGGAAAATTATAACTATTATACTTAATTAAGCAGTGTGTGTGTGTGTGTGTTTAAGTGTGTGTGTGTGTGTGTGTGTGTGTGTGTGTGTCTGTGTGTGTGTGCGTGTATGCATGTACTTAAGTTTGTGCGTTTATGTGTGAGTGTGTTCGTTACTCTTTCACACAACAATTAGAATAGTGGTATGCAGATAATAATATATCTTTGAAATATTACATAGCTTAGTTTATTTTACATATAACGTAAATGAATTCCGGAAACATTCACTAAACCCTAGAACTGATGGTTCTGATATCTGTTGAATTTATTGAACGTAAAGTCCACTAACAGAATAGTCGACGTTATCGGAAAATTAACATTACGTGCAAATATTCAATCGTTAATTAAAACGTATCAATGAGTGTTGAAAATCATTATTTAGACGGTTAAATGAAATATCGGATTTCTGGCCGCAGGGGGCCAGGACAGGAGGTGAGGTGTCCGCTACACGCGATTGAAGCCGATATTCAATTAAGTATTGACGTATTAATAGAGAGAGCTCGGGCCGAGGAAGCAACAGTCGACCAGGTCGAGACGCACTGCTGAATGCGAGGAAGTGTTCACAGCTGGGACATACGTACTTGATTGGAAATTGTGGCTTAACTAGTTGGTCCCACGACTTTATCCAAGTATCGTAAAGGATCTTGCGAACAACTGCACTCCAGGCCATGACCTATCTATGAGGGAATTTCTAAATGCAGGCAGTTAGGCAGTATTTTATTGTGACGAAGTGACGAAGCAGTGGTATTAGTAGGATTTAACCCATTACAATACAATACAATACAAATATTCTTTATTGATCACCAAAAGCAGTAGCTACAGAGGGACATTACAAAAATAAAAAATAAATATTCAGGTAGACAATATCTTATCGCTAAAAAGCGATCTCTTCCAGACAACCAATTTCTGAGAAATTATTTACTATCAAGGGAAAACAACGTTCGGTGTAATTGAAAAGAAACAAGTATATCCCATCAAAAACATTATGTAAAAAGCTGCAAGACTCGCAACGCAACGCAGCTGCGCAGTTCTTGCGAGTATATTTTGCAAAAAAGGTTTGAGATACAATGTTATAATTTCAAAATAAAAGGGCTCATAGTTCCCTTACGCCCCCGATGCATCATTGCATTTATTCGCAGGTGTGTGAAGGATTCCTCACTCGAAAAACTCAAAGGCGAAAGCCGCGGGCTAGAACCTACAACTCTCTTGAGAGGCCATAGGTGAAGCCCTCCACCACCACCACGGTTACCTCGGTTATTTTTAACGCATAAGACCATCGTGAAATGCAGCTTCCAGTTGCGTTGTATTTGCGATCATCGTCCATAGAATCCCTCCAGCAGGTGCCAAAGCGCAAGAGCAGCGCGCCGGGGGTGGCAGTATTGCATTTGCGAAGGCTTTAAACGAGCAGTGACAGTGATGCATCGACGCGGGATGCGACTGCAGGGAGGTCCCTGCGTCTATACTTGGTTTGAATAGGTTTTTAACTAAATGTGAACAAACTTCAGCTGCCAGATTTGGTACATTCAAGGATTTTAAACATTTTACTTTTTTCCATTCAGATTTAAATTCGAACGCGAACGCGATCGAGACGTATTTCGTAATCGAAAACTTACACTAAGGGCATAGGACTTTTCTCTTTCAACAATTTCGACTTAATGAGGATTAACGGATGTTTTATTAATTATGAAACTATGGTTCTCACTAAACTAGCATTTTGGATATGCATATATTTGTATGTAGTAGTGTATTTTTATGTTAGTATTATTTGTAGATTTGTGTATTTTATTATTTAAAGCAATGTATTGTAGCTTCCACTATGCTAATTATTAAACTCACTTTTTGTCTGTCCCTGACTGAATGCTCCTCTCATCCACTCAAAGGTTGACTGGAAGAGATCCCTTAAAGGGATAAGTTCGCCTTTGTACATATTTGTTTTTTGTCAATTGTGTTTTGCTTATTTTGTACAATAAAGAGTACATACATATATACATACTAGCTATTGAGCTAGGCTAGCTCGGTGGGTGCTAGCCCGAAGGCAGGCGTTGTATGAATCATTCTCTTTTCAAACAAACGCCCTGTTTTCACAGACCTAAGCACACACTGCCCAAAAATGTAAGAATAACAAGCAGGTCTCGCGAACACTTTTACATTGCATATTTAAAATTTTATCGCCGCGAATGAATTACATTGTTATGTCCCAACATATTTGAGGCTGGAATAAATTCAATCTACATAATTTAAGTCAAACAAGAAGCAATTCTCTTCCTAAACAGGCTATCATTTGCATTTAGGCTCTGCTTCTGTTTTGCATGACATGCCAGAGTGTGCAGCTACGCGTCTGATATGGCGCGTAGGCAGCTACGGCGTAGCAGTGTGGTGGAGCTACGAATAAAGCTCATCGCGTAGCCGGCGTAGCGATATCATTTCTAATAGTGAGCACAATAATAGGCACAATACAATACAATAGCTCTTTATTGCACACCAATACAACAGTAAGCAGTACAAAAAACATAGCTATAGGCATTGCAAGTATAGGTATGTATAGGTAGCACTTCTTTGTTTCAGCGCTGTCTACAATCGGTTTAATAGCGGCGCGAACCGAAGGTCGAAAGTTAACTGATAGTTTTTGTTTTTTATTTGCAACTAGCTTTTGCCCGCGGCTTCGCCCGCGTTAAATTTGGGGTAACACAGATTTACTTTTTACGATATTTATTTTCGTGTTTTAATTGATTTTTCGGAAGATTATATTTGCAAATTTTCGAATTTAAAAATCGACTTTGAAGCCTTGTTTCACATCTTCAGGTCAGAGGTGTAATTTTAGAAAACCTACTTGTTTCTTTTGCCCGCGACTTCGTACCTGTGCGACATAGGATTCCCGTGGGATAAAAATAAGTGAGTTCAATAGAATACCACACTGACCGCGATTGAATTAAAACAGGCTTCTATTATTTAGGGTATCGATTTTTAAAAAGCTGTTGTTTCAGAGATTACCCCCAATAAACAAAGAAACAGACAAAGTTTAAAAAGTTTTTCTTCTTTCTTTCTTTGTAATCAGTTGATTGGTTTGGCGTAGGTACTAATGTGCCCTAACCGTTAAGGAGTTATACCTTCCAATATCAGCTCACCTGAGTAACCAGAATGAAAACAACTAAACGTCTATACCTACATATTAGGTATAATATTTAAAAAAAAACCTCAACTCCTAACCGTTATGGAGTTTTACCTTCCATTATCAGCTCATCAACATGAAATGATCTCTATCAGACGCAAATACTGAGAAAATATATGAAAAACGTAATGCGTCCCTACACAATTTGAAGTTTACCCTCCTCGATTTCCCTGAGATCCCGTCATCAGATCCTAATTTGGTCACAGTGGACCACCTTGGTAGTATACTCTTTCGAATAAAAAAAATATTTTTAAAATAAATAAGAAAGAAAAAGAAAAGTCCCAATTTTCCCATTCCCGTTAATAATTTTCGGGAAATTCTCTCTCAACGCTCCCCTACACTCCCCAAGGAACCCACTTGCCAAATTTCAGCTTTCTACGACCAGTAAAACGAAAAATCCCGTTTTTTCCCATTCGAAAACTCCACTCTCAATGCTCCTCTACACTCCCCAAGCAATCTACATGCCATTTTCAGCTTTCTGCATCCATTAAGCGAAAAATCCCGTTTTTTTTCCCTTTCCCGTAGGAATTTCTACGGGCACGTATTTGAATATCGAAATTTAAAATATCTAAGGTCAAAACGTCGACGGTCAAAATATCGAAAATCAGAATGTCGAACGATTATAAGGTCGAAATTCAAAATGTCGAAAGTATAAATTATCGAACGGCACAATTATCGAATGCTAAAATTTCGAAAATTCTAATATCGATGGATAAAATATCGAAAATTGAAATTACGAACGATTCTAAGGTCGAAATCCTAAATATCGAATGTCTATAATACCGAAGGGTACAATAGTCGATTACTGATATGAAATTTAACTTTGGCACTCGCCGGCCGCTGCCGCGGCACGCTCGCTTCGCTCGCTCGGCTCGCGCTTGTTTTGGCCACAGTTGAACCTAACACGCTCCTCCTCGCTACGCTCGTCGTCGCACCTAAACTTTGCGATTGAATTAATCAGACTTCAGTTTTAAACTGTAGGTACAATCTAATCTAAAAATTAGGTGCGACGACGAGCGCAGCAAGGAGGAGCGGTTAGGTTCAACCGTGACCAAAACAAGCACGAGCCGAGCGAGCGAAGCGAGCGTGCCGCGGCAGCGGCCGGCGAGTGCCAGAATCGAGTTCTATGCATTTTTCTTGATATTAAGATACTTCGCTATTTCAATTTTCGATATTTTAATATTTGGTTTTTTGACGGTTGATATTTTGTGTTTCGATATTAACATATATCGATCATTCGATTGTAGATATTTTGAACTTTCGATATTTTAGCCGTTCGATATTTCGGTTTTAGGAATTCCAGACGTCGATATAATCATAGTAGATATTTAGATCATTCGATATTTTGATTTTCGATATTTTGACCGTCGACATTTTAACTTTCGATATTTTAAATTTCGATATTCAAATACGTGCCCATTTCTACACTCCTCAAGCAACCTACATGCCAAATTTCAGCTTTCTAGGACCAGAAAAACGAAAAATCCCGTTTTTTCCCGTTCCCGTCAGAATTTCGGGAAATCCTTTTGTAATAGACTCCTAGACCCCCCCCCCCCCCCCAAGGAACCTAAATAGGTACTAAATTTCAGTTAAAACGATAAAACCATCCCGTTCAACTGAATATAAATCCCGTTTTTTCCTTATCCCGTGAGAATTTCCAAAAATCCTTAAATTACCTACTTCTTATAATTACTACCTATAATTACCTACTTCTATGCCAAATTTGAAGAGTCTAGTAATTATTGTTCATGGGATTCCGTTGAACTGAATATATAAATCCCGTTTTTTCCTTATCCCGTGGGAATTTCCAAAAATCCTGAAATTGATGTTTTTATTAATGTAATACCTACTTGTGTAACAAATTTGAAGAGTCTAGTTATTATTGTTACAGAGATAGGGTCACTCAGAATCGAATATATAAATCTTGATTTTTCCCGTTCCCGTGGGAATTTTCAAAAATCCTTCCTTAGTGGATGCCTACATTGTATAAGGTATCTATGTGCAAAATTTCAAGTCTCTAGGTCCAGTGGTTTGGGCTGTGCGTTGATATATCAGTCAGTCAGTCAGTCAGTCAGTCAGTCAGTCAGTCAGGACTTTGAATTTTATATATATAGATGTGTTACATACGTGTGAGACTGTGTGAGATTTTAAAGTTTTAGTTTTTTTTGAGAGCGGTGGCGCATAGTTCGCGTGTTGCGGCAGCCGCCGAGTCGCGTGCTCCAGTGTTGAAGGGTTTCGAAATAACCCGAAACATGTCCAGCTAAACTCGTTTTAAGACGTGAGTTATCCGTTATAATATCATTAAATATCGGTGGCAAAGTTACGGTCGCGAGCCAGAATGTTTATTAATTATGTTGTCAGTATACCCCGAGTGCCCCCTGTCAACAGCTCACCTCAGCATATTGTTGTCATGTCATTCGTCAATATTTGATGAGCGCAACGGCCGCGGCGCCGCCTCCGGTTAAATATGCATGCGCTGGGAACTATTAGTAACTGGTAACTAGGGTTGCCAACTATACTGTTAAAAACAGTATTATACTGTATTTCACAACATTACACTTTTTACTGTTGAACAAAAATTAAGTATACAATATACTGTCTTCAGCAACAACATACCAAGCACAAGCTAAGTCAGTGCACCTTACTTAGTCAATCACAGAAGTGGCGTTTCAGGACGAATCTGTCAATATAAATATACAAAAAAAGTGCTTCTTATTTATTTAATTTTAGTTTGTTTGTCGCTAAATTAATTAGTTGTGGGAAAAAGATTAAAAATTTGTCTTTAAAACAATAAAACACTGTTTTGTCCTAAAATACTGTTCATATTTCTAAAATACTGTTTATTTTCTTTCTCAGGCCTAAATATACTTTATTTATTGTAAAAAAAGTTGGCAACCCTACTGGTAACACCCATTTTTGTCGGCTGGCTCGGTGCCGTGCCGTGCCGTTACAATGGTATTCGTGTTCCGAAAGGGAAGGCCGTGGTAATGAGTGAAACAACTCTAGAAAGTATACACATTGTTATATTTTAATTCCTTTAACTGTAAAACATTATCATCATCATCAGCCGGAAGACGTCCATTGCTGGCGTCCACTGATGGATCCTAGTTATCTGAATAAATAAATTTTATTATTATTATTTATTACTGCTGGACAAAGGCCTCCCCCTTAAAACGCCACAATGAACGACAACTCGCCACTTGCAACCACCGGTTTCCCGCAACTCACGATGTCGTCAGTCCACCTGTTGGGAGGCCCGCCAACTCTTCGTCTTCCGGTTCGTGGTCGCCACTCGAGGACTTTTCTCCCCCAACGGTATCTGTTCTTTCAACGGTATCTGGCCTGCCCATTGCCACTTCAATTTGCATATTTTTCCAGCTAAACAAGGCAGGTTAAATGAAGGCTTGGAATAAAGTTTGAAACCAATCAATAAGTAATAAAATCTGGAATATCGAAGGATATAATGGCGGTTCCCACCAGTAAAGTAAAACCAAACCAAAACAATTTTAACTCTCTTCAAACTAGACCCGTAACTTTGTGAAGCCATCGATTACTCGGTAATCAGGTGGCGAGTTAAACTGCAGTTTACATGATAGGCGCCGAGCACGCCACGAGCCGTGCGAAACTCGAAGTTTGTGTCGTGCGGACCCTCTGACACTTATACTATTTAATACGAGAGCAAGAGGGACGGTACGATACGAATTTCGAGTTTCGTAGTAGCCCTGCAGATGCCGCGCGGGCGGGTTCGTTGCCGTCGGGACTGCAAGTCAACTCACTCTTTACTTCACTTTATATCTCAAACTCAAACTCACAAAATTTATTGACATAAAAAAACACACTACCTCACAACAAAGACACAGTAAAAACATAAATACAGAAGAGTAAAAAATAAGAGACGTGGTGCTATATTTCTTCAAGCTGTGTAAATTTTACATACAACAGTCTTTTCGATACATTTATTTACTTATTACATTTCTCTGATTTTTTGTAGTCGATTAAATTTTTTGTTATGATCTTTTATTTGTTTTCAATCAAAAGCGGGGCGGGGAAATAACTGCATGAGTACACATGTCGTGATGTCGAAAAGGAATTGACTCAGCATTATGCTGCAGTAAGTATGTGCTGCCTACTACAGCGCTGATTTTCAGTCAACACCTTCAAACATTCATTCATTTCTTTCATTTAATTCAGTTAAATGTCCTTATTCAAATAATTTGCCGGATTCGATGGTTCAGGCGAGCGAAGCCACGGGTAAGGACTAATGTATAACTAATGCTATGTCAATAAACAAGTTGTTCGTCCACAAGACGACGGCACGTTGCGAATTAGGCAGAACCGCCCAATCAGCCGCTGATTGCGGGCAGAACTTCCCCGCGCCGTCTCACGGCTAGTACCCACGACCCGCATGACCGCCCGCCACATTAACACCCCATTACACTCGCGCGCGAATAACGAGTCGAGTCGCGAGGCGAACTACATGTGCAGATTACAGTGTATATGATTGAGCATTCGCGACTCGAACCGCGCCTCGTCTCGCTTGTCGCTGCGCTTATTTCGAGTACGGTATCAAAGAACTCTGTGACGAATGCGAGCGTGATGTTTACATTCGCGTTGCATTGTCATAATAAAAAATGGCGACTGACTTTATTTTAAAATAGTTTTCCGCAGTAGTAAAAACTCGATTAAACAGAGGCTTGTTGTCACTATTACTCCATCGTCCTCTATGGTCGCTAGCTCATATGTAACTAGACCTTTATAGTGTTTTCTATTGATGTGAGGTGCCTGCGAGATATGCGATACATGACGAGAGTGTAAACGTAGCACAACAAACAACCCGTCACTGAAAAGAGCCATCCACATTTTTATGATGCTGTATCGAATATGGTTCAAAGCATAGAACTAATAGGAAAAAAATAGAAATATCGTCACAGCTAAAAGCGTGAGGTAGTTATAGCTAAAAAGCCACCCATATTTATTTTCATGACAAGAAATTTAATAAATTACTCACAAATAGCAGAGATTGAACTTCCAAAATAAAAACGTTAGCGAATTATTCGTAGGAAGAGCGAAAAAATATCGACATCGTCTCCGAAAAACATAAAGCAATAAAATTTCCATTAAATCTGGGGCATGAGAGTCTGATGACGATACAAGAACCATTTTAAATAAATTGAGTAGAATGGCAGCACACTACTGCCGCCTTAAGGAGAAGAACCATAAGAGTCATTTTTTTTAAAATTTTGTTTTCACCAGCCTCGTACTCAGGAAAAAAAACTGAGTAGGTACGAGGCTGGTGAAAAGAAAATTTTGCAAAAAATGTCACTTATGGTTTTTCTCCTTAAGGCGGCAGACTAGGCGACGGTACCGGCTTCTAAAGATACACGAAACAAGGAGTAAGTTTATTCGTAGCGGGCGGAAACTTCGTAGAGTCAATATATGAGTCGGAAAAGTTAGTTGTTTCCGGAGCGGCCGAGCGATGGAGCGGCGCTGAAACAAGTCCAAACAAGATGTCAAACAATTCGATCGTGCACCGCGTGCAGTGTTGTGAGCTGCACTGCGATAAATGAATTTATAATCAAACGAGATCACCAAATGTGAAAACCGGCTTCAAAGCAATCGACAAAGTTACTTTCCAAGCGAAAGGCGACAACTGCAGAGACGTCAAAGTGATATAGGTCCTTTAAATGTACTGCAAAAATCTGCACTCCACTAGATTTGTAATGGCCTATTTAAGTATGCAAATGGGAGCACATTTTTTCTTTAAGAGTTTGAGTCATAGATGGGTCGTATTGCGATACAACCCTACTTACCTCCAGTCCAGTCCTGTCGGTCTGTCGGCAACCAACATCCAACGATCGAGTCTGTTGTACCCGAAGATGATGAAAAATCTACTTAAATTCATTGGTGTTATTCCGTTACATGTATACCGTGGGGTACGTGGGTTCTTCTACATTCGACGTTTTATCTTAATCTAGTACACGCTTTACTCAAGCGTCTAAGCTGGCTGAACGCTGAATTACCGGCGGCGCAGGTGGCGAGCATCTGGCGCGCCGCCAGCAGGGCTACTACGAAACTCGAAACTCGAAGTTCGTGTCGTGCGGTCCCTCTGACACCTTATGCTATTTAATACGAGAGCGAGAGGGACGGTACGATACGAACTTCGAGTTTCGTAGTAGTCCTGCAGGGCTCTCCCGCGCAGCTCGCCGCTCCGTTTGCCGCGAGCGAGCTGTAGGTATTTGTAATGGATGGCAGCGGCGCGGTGCTGGCGCGGCGCCAGGACCAAGCGTGATGCACAATTGATATAAAAAACTCAATTTCAAATAGTTTTTTAACAGAATGTTTTACTGAGATGTTGTATGATACTAGATTCGGAATATTTCAGCAGATTAAGGGGCTGTTTCACCATCCATTGATTAGTGTTAACGGACGGTTAAATGTGATGCCGTCTCCGTCTATTCGAACAAAACAAATAGAGACGGCATCACATTTAACCGTCAGTTAACACTAATCAATGGATGGTGAAACAGTCCCTAAGTCTTGAGTTTGGACTGCACATCTCTGTAAAAAAAATATCATTGAGCCACGAAAAAGACGCGAGAAATAAACATTAGTTAACTATGCAATATCCCGAGAAACATGCAGGGGTGTTAAGTATTCTTTTTATAAGTAACAGCAATCTACACGCGAGTTGTTATTTCTCATGGATTCCCGGTATTTTATTTGGCCGAGACGTGACGCGTGATAATTTATGACCCTGACCTCACGAGGTGGGGGCGGGAGACTCAACAAGTGGCTATCGGCAAACAAAAACCCTCGGTAACGCAGGATTGGTCAGGCTGCACCCAAAATATTCAAAGAGATATGTCTACACAACTTGAACTTAAAGAAAATAAGGTACTTAGTACTGTCATACTCGTACTTACAGTACCTACGAGGGATCGACGGTTATAATCTTAATATACCAACTTGATGCAACTCAAATTGAAAGTTTCTAAGGCACCCTTGCACAGTCCAGGGTTCAAAAATCAAATCATTAGACCTGAATTAGGATTGACCGTTTCATACATTTCGACACCACTTCACTCTGGGTCAGCAGTTAACTCGGGAGTTACAAGTTAACTCATAACTCCGAAACGCGCAAGGCCGCATAACAAAACTACATGTATGTAACAAAGAAAAAACAGCGCGTCGGCCTAAATCGTTAACCTTCTAAGTCCATTTTGAGTAACTTTACAGGACATTGAAAAAACTGCATAAAATCTTAAATCGTTGACTAATCAAAATTTTGTAAATCCCGTTGGTAGCTATGAATAAACTTAATATTTTAAAGATATAATTAACAGCATATCTTACACAAATCACAGGAAATTAATAAAAATGAGTATTTAGCAGGTTTTCGTCTCGAAGGTTAAATTGAATGTAGGACTTGGCAGTTATTAGACTTAAAATGAGTATGCTGGAGAAAATATCCATAGTATTTTGTTTATTATTATTTTACAATAAAACCAATTCAGCCAGTAATAAAAATTGTATTTAGTGTTAATCAATCACTCTAATAATTATGAGATGTACTTACACCTAAAAGTGACTCTTTTTACTAAACAATGTGCAATAGGTAATTAACGAGCAAGTAATGATTAAAATATATGTTCTCGATGTTAAATAATACCATATAATACATATAAATATGAGAAATAACACAATAAATTTACCCTGTTGATAATTTTCTGTTGTCATACTCAAATAAACCGCATTTTCAGTAAAACATCGCATGACGCAACAGCACGTGGCATCGCAAATAACTGTCAGTGCAAAACTAAGGCCCGAAGTGGACTTAGCAGATTTTCTGTGTTCATTTCCACACAGCAGTTTTTCGGGTATAAGATTTGACACTTACTTTATGCTGAAAACGCCGAGATTCCTTTACCAAACGGTAGAGAATGGTGTGCACTTTTTGACAAGTATGAAAAGTCATTTTCGCCTAAAAGTGGACTTAGCAGGTTAACGATTTAGGCCGACGAGCGATATTTGTCGCTCATTCAGCGCCAATATCGATCGATAACTTCACAGCCAGAACAATACGAGATGCGGCGTAATGTTGACGAATAACGCAGAGTTTTTTCCCATCAAAAACATATTCCTAAGTAGGAAAGTTGAATTGCTTTTGAAGATTCAACTCAAAGCGACAACGTTCCAATACTTTCGTAGCTCTCAAACTGATTTAAACTTTATAACAATCCCGACAAAGTTGTTAGTTGTTCGATGAGGCTGGAGATGTATCGCCGGGTGTCAGTAAACGATGAACGGGACCGAAACTCTATGAATAAGAAACACTTTAGAAGGATTTCGCTGGCGTCGGCAACTCGCGGCTCCTAAACCGCATTGTTAACCCTGCAGCAATAACTTACTGCCGATCGGATATGGCTCAATTATAATACTGACTTTCAGGTTCCACCGTTATTTTTAACAGTGCAAGGGCTTAGGTTGTGGTTAAATAGAAAGCTAGCTGTCATAGTTTCGCCTTGTCCGTCTGTCGATCTCTATAACCGAGTTTAGACTTGCAAAAAAAGTCGTGCAAGTTGCATTACATTGTGGCGCTCGATTGACCACTACAAACTCGTCTCACAACTCGCAATGTAATGGAACTTGCACGATTTTTTTTGCAAGTCTAAACTCGGTTAAAAAGTTATTAGAGTAGGCGTTAGTTAAAAAATAATAGTATATTTTTTATCGAGAGACTAAAATAAGCCAATATATACCCGAGGTGGTTAGCCACCCGAGCTTTAGCGAGGGTGTCTATTTACCCGAGGGTTTATATTGACTTTTAGTCTCGCGGTGAAAACTCTATTTTTCACTTCGATTGCGAGAAAAAATAGTCAATTTAGTACAAAAAGTTTTAACAAAAAATAAAAATAAACCTTTCTAGATTTCGGCGGCAAAAGATTATCAATTATGTCTATTACTCTTTGGTCAGCATCATAATTTTCACTATCACTTGATGAAATTGTGAGAATAATCAATTTATTTTAATCGTTTACGATTTACGCTCTACAACAATTTCAAAGTTTTCACGGTAAGTATTTTTTTCCATCCAGACACAGATACTACCAATACAGATACTAACAAAATAGCACCGGCGAAATGGTCCATACACAAACGGAAAAATAGAGTGGCACCACCTTCTATGCGGAAAAAGCATAGAACTAAGACCACGTAGACTAAGAACGTAACATTTTCGTCATTAAAATGGTCCACACACAAACTTATTTTTTGCAAGTAACTGGCTGTTTGAGTTTATCTAAGTCGCTCGAAGTAAATTAAAAAAATAATTACTTTTACTCCCTAGGGAGTAAAGTGCTCACTTTACTCCCGTCTCGTAAGGCTATATTGACCCATTTTTTGAGCATGAGAAGTGAAAAGATTGATTAAAACGTATGCGGTAAATATGGAATATTCTGGGTTCGGCGCAAAGAACTTATTTCGTCAGCAACGCGGCAACACCTTGTTGTTTTCATTCTGGATAGTTTTCTGACAGTGCAGTTTCTTTTTAAATATTACATCCATCCATACTAATTTATAAATGCGAAAGTGTATGTGTTTGTAGGTTTGTACGTGTGTCCGTCTATCACGCCGCAACGCATCGTCGTGATTTCTGGCATAGAGATTGTTTATAAGCTAGAGAATGCACAGTTCTCGAGGGTGTTTAACGAATCACACGCGGACGAAGTCGCGGGCAAAAGCTACTTGTATAATAAATGGCGAGCTCGAGGAACGCGACCGAAATTGAAACGTGGCGGCGTGGCGCCCCAGTGCCGTTTGTCAAAACGCGCTATTGTTAGCGATTTCTTTTGAAATATTTCTTTTCGATGTGATCTCATTCAATTGTCTGTCTGCGTGGATCCTCTTGAGTTTTTCATTATTGGTTGAGGGTGGAAAACAGACAAGCATCAAAGGCTGGTGAGTAATCAATAGTCCACTGCCGGCCTCTATGACGACTGTTGGACAGGCCTCCCCCATAGACCTCCAGCAGCTTCGGTTGGAAGCGGCCCGCGTCATCGTGAGCCCGCGGCTTAATATTCATAACTTCACAATTAAGTTGTAATTAAAATTTATGTAGAAGTCATGCATGACCTAGACTCTAGACCCTAGAGGTTTGAGACATTGACTCTCAGGGGAGGGTCGTTAGTTCCAGGCCGTACTTGCACCTCAGAAACTTTCGGAAATTATGTGCGAAATCACACTCGAAATTTGGCTCTGATTTTCGTATTTATAATATTAGTTAAGATTTTTAAAAATATTTGTGATTACATTTATTACATTACATTATATAATATTTAAGTACATTAATTCGATAGGATATTCCTATGTCGATACATTCAGCCCCTATTTCTGCGACACCCATGCCACAGTATAATATATAAGCTAAAGCAGTACGGAAGCTACGAACAATGATCGAAACGAATACACTCATAATTATAAACACGCGCCCTACACAGCCTCTAAGGAGGTATCGCAGTACTGCAGTACCGCCCGACCGTGCGTGCGTGAGGCCGTGTACAGCACGCGTCTGTGTGAGTGTGTTCGTTTCGATCGATTTGTTCGTAGCTTCCATACTGCTTTAGCTTATATATACACTGTGCCCATGCAATCACTACCGATTTATCGACGCCGAGAGCGCGGCGCCGCACCCGGGGCTGATTTTTCGTGTAATTATCGATACGGCGCCGCGCTCATACATATGTATGAAATTATGTTACCGCGCTCCAGCTCACTATGTCTCTAATTTCAGGGATCCTTGGGATGCTGCCAGGAATTTAAATCCTGACTGTAATATTACAGATGTGAAACTGAGTTAGTTTTTAGGGTTCCGGAGCCAAAATGGCAAAAACGGAACCCTTATAGTTTCGCCATGTCTGTCTGTCTGTCCGTCTGTCTGTCTGTCTGTCTGTCTGTCTGTCTGTCCGTCCGCGGCTTTGCTCAGAGACTATCGATGCTAGAAAGCTGTAATTTTGCACGGATATATACGTAAACCATGCCGACAAAACAGTACAATTAAAAATTCAAAAACAATTTTTTTTAGGGTACCTCCCATAGACGTAAAGTGGTGGTGATTTTTTTTTTCTCATCCAACCCTATAGTGTGGGGTATCGTTGGATAGGTATTTTAAAACCATTAGGGATTTGCTAAAACGATTTTTCGATTCAGTAATTTTTTTGCGAAATATTCAACTTTAAAGTGCAAATTTTCATTAAAATCCAGCGTCCCCCCCCTCTAAAATCTAAACCGGTGGATGGAAAACTTTGAAAAAATTCAGGATGGTGGTCAGTATATCAAACTTTCAAGGAAAACTATAACGACTAAGTTTTCTTGAGAATTATTAGTAGTTTATGAGTAAATAGCAGCGTAAGGTATAAAATATACCTAAACTTGGAAGATTCCGTATGAAATACGAAATACTTAGAAAAATATTACTTAACTTTTTTGTAATGGCTACGGAACCCTATTCTGGTTTTGTTCTGATTTCAAATTCTAACTACTGAACCGATGGATACGAAAACATACATAGACTTAGGACGCATTGCCTAATTGATCGATATTCCTTAACTATGCAGTTTTCTGGGAAACTATCATTTGTTCTTCCCAGGGTATTTAACTAAATCTAAATCAGTTCAACAGTTTAAGAGTGAAGACGTAGCAGACAAACCGACAATTAGACAGAGAAAGTCACTTTCACATAGTTTTAATAAAATAATAAATAAAAATAATATTAACACCAATTATTATTGATCCAGTTCCAAACTAAGCAAAGCTTTTACTATGGATAAACATACTTATAAAGGCAAATATATTTTAAACATTCAAGACCCGAGAAGAAACATACGTATTATTCACACAAATATCTGCCCCGGCCGGGAGTCGACCCCGGGGCCTCAAGCTTCGTAGTTAGATTCTCTAACCACCTGGTCATCTGGTCTTCAAATATGTATAATATTAGTAAGGATTAAGTAGTTAGAAATAGAGTAAGTACATTTCGATGCGACGTGAACAGAATACCTCCAAAGGAATTCTATGTAAAACGGAGATCGACATCGTGTCTCATTTGTTAGACGAGTCCAGTTCCTGAGTGTTATTGCCTATCGCGCGGGAGCTGCTGGCGCCGAGGAGCGCTCGACGCTGAGCTATGGGGCTGTCTGCAGCGCCAGCTCCAGCAAGGGGGGGCATCTGTCACGCGCGTGAGGGGCCTCCGCACGTGCCGCTCAGTGATGCTGCCGGCAGGACTGCTTAGATCTAACTAATAGTGAGAAGGCGAAACTATTTTAAAGTCTTTTGAAGGTTCCGTAGCCAAAATGGCAAAAACGAAACCCTTTTAGTTAAGCCATCTGTCCGTTCGCGCTAGAAAGCTGTCATTTTGCACGAATATATTATGTAGCAATCATGCCGATCAAATGGTACAATTTTTTTTCACACCTCTCCTTCAGAAAAGTAACTTTTTCTCCCTAACGAGAGGGAGCAAAGTGCAACTTTTCTGTTCCAGGCTTTTCTAAGTGTTTTATTGCAAATGCTTTTTTTGAAGTTGATAATTGTAAAGCAACGCCGTTTTCTATGCTAGTTATTCTTTAATTATTTTGGATTTTTTCTTTCAACTTTCTTAATGCTCGATGTGAAAAGTTGTATGAGCCACTCGGGAGCAAAATTATTTTCATCTTGGGCGTTAACATTTGAATCCCTCATTACGCTCAAGATTCCTCCTTCCAAAATTAATCCTTCGCTACATTCTGGATTCAATGTACGCCCTCGCGGTAAATACACCATTTTGCTCCCTAGTGACACAAATAACTAAGTATTCATATTCATATTTATTTATTCAAATTCATGTTCATTACATTATTAGATGGTAGTTTTACAAAAAAAGTTATTGTAAATTTTGTGCCAAACTTAAAGGTTAAACTATTGTAACGATCCAAGAGCGCGCTGGCGAAAGCGTCACTGTGAAACCTCTCGTAGTGTGGGATATCGTTGCTGAAATTGTTTTAGAAATAAGCATTCAACTTTAAATCCTTCAGCATTCGTGAGAATGCTGCCTCAAGTTGCTCAAGTCAACCCCCTCCCTCCTGTCTTCATATTGTTTACAGCAGGGTAATTGGCTCGTGGCCGTTGCCAGGGCACGAAATGCGAGACAGCGTGGCGGCGCTTAACCCGTCGCGGTTACTGGAGCCGGTTACAAACTGCGAGATCAACTTTGATATACACCATGTTAATGTTTCGTATGATGCAATGTTGCAAGAGTTTGTTTCAAGAACTGTTTACGAATTATCTATCTAGTAGTTTACTTTTAAAGGGCTGATTTATTTATAAACAAACAAATAAAATATACAATAATTAACAGAAATAAATAATTAAAAAAAAACTATAACTAACTTACTCTAAACCTAAAAATCTATATTTTTACAAATATCACCCAAGTCGCTACTATTAGGGAGGGTGCCCATAAAGCTGGCTGCGTTTCCTCGTTGTATGGCAATGCCAATACGTTGACCGAGGAAAGAGCCAGCCCTATGGTCACCAGTGGAACGGGCAAGCTTCTTTTTTTAAAATTTAAATATTTTTTTTGCTTCGGGACCCCAAGGACCAAGCGTTTCAACAGCAAAAGCCGCGAAGGGGTAAAGGGGTAATTCCTATGCCGCATATTTATTTTTTGGGCATTTCGGGCATGGCTCTATAAACTTCAATGACATTTGCAATGTAGGGTATTTCGAGGGCGAACAATAGATTTAGCATAGTCTTTTTATCTTTTTTTTTATACAATAAAGGCTTGTGTTTGATCACAATCACGCCTGATGTAAAGCGAAGATGGGGCCTACAATAGAGCACGCTTGCCTAGTAAATGCTCATTCACGCTAGACTTGAAATCGGCCAAATTATAGTGTTCAGGAAACACATCACAGTCGCAGACGGGGAATTCCACTCCTTTGCTGTGCGGTTGATGAAGGAAGAGCGAAAACGCTTTGTGCGGATTATAGGAATAATGACAACTTAAGCATCTCTGCGAAAACGGGTGTATTTTTGTTTCAGCCTGTCGCCCAGATGCTTTGGGCTTTAAAATGCACATTTCTGCTAGAGTCGAGATCGTTGTCACACATAAAGATGTGCTATTTGTAAACTGTGTTTCCCGTCCCCGTCGCCGCGCGCTCCTCTCGGCATCGCGTCATCCGGTGCCCCGCGCTCGCGTGGCCTCACTCGCTGCGGCATCTCTCGTTTATTTCTACCCTCAGCCCCTGCAGGGGGTGCATTGAATCGAAGCGGAATTGCATGCAAATGCGAGGCGCCGCGCGGCTAGCACGACTGCCACTGGATTGCACTTTTCTTTTATTACAAGCTTCTCTTTAGCTTGCCCGTTTGTTTAGTTAGGTATTTAATTTTGTTTGTTTGGGTCAAATCTAGGATGCAAATTTGACCCACTTTCAATGGTCCGATTGACTTGAAATTTGGCATAATTTATGTAAATCTGGTATCAATCTGGTAATCTGGTAGTGATATGATATCCTGATAATCCGGCTATGATCATCTCCGCAGAACGGAACTCCTCAACGGTTAATGGCAATCGACTTTAAATTTGGTCTGGAAATTTGATTTGGATGACAACATTTGATTTGGATGATTACATTTTTAACAAGAACTTAGGACATATTAGCATTTACATGCGGCTTTTTTCGCATAAACAAGATTCGGTTGTTGAAGTGAAACTAGGGATCTTACTAAATTCTGACGAGAATTCTCAAAAATTACGTCATCTGGAAATATGGTATGGGATTCAAAAAAGGACAGAATATTTTTATTAAATTACACTCATATTAAATGACATTGTAACGGATAACTCACGTCTTAGGTAAAGACTTGCTACGGGCGTGCGACTCGCTCGCTCGCGCTGCGCGTGTGCTAGCCGGGCTGGCCGCGCGCCATTCGGCCGGCGCACTCTGCTATGCGGCCATTTATTCCAAATAAAATATCTATCTGCTTCAGTTGTTTCTCCCATGTTATAGCAAAGAAAGAATAGATAGGTACATTATAGTTCCTATATATTTTGTAAACAAAAAAAGGCGAGAAAGATTTTCTAGCTCTTCAGATGGGAATCGAACCCATAGTAATATTTAGGTAGATGATAATATTATACATATTTTAATTATACAGATTCATTATTATGCTAAAGTTATGCACAATGATTTCATGGCAAATTAGTTATGCGATTTCACATTTATGTCAATGCGAAATAAAGGGCACCTCACCCAGACCACAGAATAAATAATAGTACTATGTACCCAGTCTGCTGAACATTGGACTTTGATCATGTACCTACTTACACAATTTTAATATGCGTTCATGACATGACAGCATCCTTATGAAGGTGTGTTGATAACAAAAACGTCACCTTTTTGTTACCCGAGCCTCTGGAGCCCGCGCGATGCCAGGACAAAGGGATACCCGCGTCAACCGGCCGTCACCTGGGCCGCGGTTTGCTTCTCCCGCTGTGAGCTGAACAGGTAAAAAACTTAAAAAGGCCTCTCTGGTTTTCAGTAGCAACGCTACGCTTTAAACACACAAGTTGACGTCAGGTAAGAAATCTTTTTCGCTCGTAAAATTCGGGTGTAAAGATTTTGGGCGACATAAAATTACTTTTTCACTTCTCATGCTCTTAAAATGTTACTTTAGTCTCTGCATATCGGGACTAAAGCTCCTTTTTATTCTCTAGGGTTTTATTTTTTTAATTTTACGTTGAAAACCCCTAAACAGCCAACACTTGAAATTTGAAATCCATACTAATATCACAAATGCGAAAGTGTGTTTGTATGTTTGTGCGTTTGTCCGTCTTTCACGCCGTAATGGAGCGGCGGATCGACGTGATTTTTTGCATAGAGGTAGTTTATGGTCCCGAGAGTGACATAGGCTACTTTTTATCCCGGAAAAAAGCACAGTTCCCGAGGGAACAGCGCGCGATAATCGAATGCCACGCGGGCGGAGCCGCGGGCAAAAGATAATCACAAATAAATGTTACCAAATCACGAGAAAACTTATTAACAGCATCCTGCATATTCTATCGCCCACGTTGTCTTAGTTTAGTAACAAGAAGACGCCGAACTAGTTTCACTCGCCTACGGCAACGGCAGGAATTAGAAGAGTTTCTAAAAGTACGCGATCAGATAAATGGAACAATATCTATTGATTTAGATTGGAGAAATATTCTTAAATAAACTAACATAAATACCGAAAATACAAACTGAAATATAGATGCACAGAAAAACCTGAAAAATAAGACCAGTGCTGGGAATCGAACCCAGGTCCTAACAAGAATTAACAAAAAACAAAAATAACAAAAAGTAACAAAAATTTGGAGTTGAAATAAAGAATACAAAAAGATTCCAAAAACCAATCTTAAGATAAATACGTTCTGTACCAGAAGGATGACAAACGCGACCATCCATACTAATACTAATATTATAAATGCGAAAGTGTGTTTGTGTGTTTGTATGTTTGTGTGTTTGTGTGTTTGTGTGTTTGTATGTTTGTATGTTTGTCCCTCTTTCACACCGTAACGGAGCGACGGATTGACGTGATTTTTGGCATAGAGATAGTTTATGGGCCCGAGAGTGCCATAGGCTACTTTTTATCCCGGAAAAATGCACAGTTCCCGAGGGAACAGCGCGCGATAACCGAATACCACGCGGGCGGAGCCGCAGGCAAAAGCTAGTATAGTTATATATAACGCTACACTAGATATCCGTCCATCTTTCAATTGCCAAATCCTACCTACCTACCTACTTACCTTAAAATTAGGCTCCAACCTTTTAGCGCGTCAACCAGACAATGGATTTTCATTTTCGCGCTATAAGGACTTCAAGGACGTGGCGTATTTACTTACTCAACTCGGCTTTAAGTGAAACAAAGAAAAATGGGATGAATTTCAGAGCGGGTAATGTTGACATTGGTCGTGTGGAAGGATGGCAAAGAGCGTCCCGGTAATCCCGGCATTTGGCGCTGCTGCTGATTTTATTTTATTTTTATGTTTACGCAGATTATGCTCAAGGGAAATAGTAGTTTTTTAGGAGAACCAACAGCTAAAGTGTGTCAGTGCGTGCGCGCAGTGCGTGTGTGTGTCTGTCTGTCTGTCTGTTCATCTGTCCATCTGTCCGTCCATCTGTCCGTCTGACCGTCCGTCCTTCCGTCCGTCCATCCGTCTGTCTGTTTTCTTCAATAAATACGATGAGAAGTAATTGGCAATAAACCATATTATTTTATGTAGTAACAATTAAATATACTTCAATGTTTTTAGTACCAGGGTACTCATAAGATGACCTAATTTAGTAGAATACTTTGTTACAGGGATACTATTTTTGTTAGGTCTCCCGATAAATTACTTTTAAGTTTTATCCGAGGCCGAGCCGCTGCCGCATTGGTCAATAGACAAACTGGTTTTATTTATTTCCTCCTTATTAGTTTTTGTCTCCAATCTCCAATATTTTAACTAATCAACGCTTGAAATAAAAATAAAACGTCTTATTACAAAATGTAAAAATACTTAGGATAGCTTGGGTGATGATTTAAGTAACTTTTGTAAAAAACATTTTTAATTAATATAAAATACCTTAGCACTAAATTAGACAATAATTTAACTAAAAATAACTTAAATCAATAATGAATCCGCTAGACCGTCGGCTCGGCAGGTAATCCTCCGTAACACGGCGGTAATTGTCCGTAGATTCCTCCTGGCTTGACTTCCATCCTCCATCATCAGCGCGAAGCGTCTCCGTTTCAGTTTATTCAAAAATGCTTTCTTCTGACCTGTAGCCTATTCTCTTTTTTTTCAACATGAAACTCTACAGGTCATGAAACCTACTTATAACTAAAATTTTCATTGTGAAATACTACCTACATTAAATTTATCAACCGATCCTCATAAAATTCGTTAGCAATATTTTTTTTTTATTTAGCATTTGGAGTCAGCGATCAGGGTTTGGAGTTCATGCTGAACAGGAAAATAAATTAAATGGCTTGTTAGCCCAATGACGGTCGCGTTTTTATGTCCATTGCAGTGACATATCTGTTCCTCTTATTAAAAGATCTGTGCTTCCTTGTTACGATCGCTATCTAGTGTTCGATGCCGTAGTCCTGTTTGATGAGCAGCGCAGCGTGCTCGGCCAGCAGCGCGACGGGCGCGTTGATGTTGCCACTGGGCAGCGTGGGCATGGCGGCCGCGTCCACCACGCGCAGGCGGCCGGCGCCGCGCACGCGCAGTCGCGGGCCCAGCACCGCGCCCAGCGGCGCCGTGCCCACCGGGTGGAACACCGTCGTCGCCATGTGCCGCGCGTAGCACGACCAGTAATCGTGACTCCCGAACTCCTCGAGAGCGCACTCTTCCAGCTCCACGTTCACGACTTCCGAGCCCACTCGTTTGAAATGCGTAGTGTTCAGGATTCGCAAAAAGTCTTCGGTGTACGCGGTGTGGCGCTCCAGATCCACGGGGTTGTCGTAGTAGCCCATGTAGATGCTGGGCGGGTGCGTCGGGTCGGGGCTGTGCAGGCGCACGCGGCCGCGCGACTCCGGGTGCAGCAGCACGATGCTGGCGAGCAGCGTCGAGTTCCCGGCGGCGGCGGCGTCGAAGCGGTCGCAGATCTCGTCGCGCAGACCGAACCCGTTACACATCAGCAGCATCACCTTGGACCCGCGAACCAACGGGTAGCTCATCACCTCGTAGTCGGGTTGCGACTGCGTCTCGTTCATTGCGGCGAATCCTACAATCGTGGGCGCCGGAAACTCGAAGATGGTGGTCGGATCCGGTCGTGTAGTGTTGTCGTCCGTGAGCAGAAGCGGGACCAGGATGTGGTCTTGGAGGTTCTCTCCCACGGGCAGGTCCGAGATCACGTCGATGTCGAACTGCTCGAGTTGTCGTTTAGGCCCGATCCCCGATAGCATCAGGATCTGCGGCGTGTTTATCGCTCCCGCTGACAGTATGACTTCTTTTCTAGCTCTGAAGATCGATTTGGAGCCATCGGTGGTCAAAGCTTCGACGCCGACGGCGACTCTGTTCTCGTCGAAGAGCACCCGGGAGACCCTCGTGTGGGTCAGCACGTCCAGGTTGGGGTGGTGCGCCGCGAGGTACGTCGCGGCGGTGCTCTGGCGCTCGCCCTCGAAAATCGTGTACTGGCCTTCGGAGAAGGACGGCTCCGGGCACGAATTGTAGTCGTGCGAGATCTTGTGTCCCATCTCGAAGATGGCCTGGAAGTATTTAAGGGTGTGATCCCGATGAACCTGTCTCGTGACCTTGACCTCGCCGTCCGTGCCTCGGAGGTGTCCGTCGCGGGATTTCAGTATATTTTGGTCCTGCACGGCCTCGAACTTTTTGAGATGCTGCCAGAGGTGCTCCCAGTGCCAGAGGGGCCCGGCGGCGTCGACCCAGGGCTCGTAGTCGGCGCGGCTGCCCAGCGCGTGCAGCATGTAGTTGGAGCTGCTGCAGCCGCCCAGCAGCTTGCCGCGCTCCAGCTGCACCTTCCCTTTTTGAGCGCGCAACACGTTCAGAGCCGTATACGCCTCGTACTGCCAGTCGTACTCGGATCCCGCCAGCAGAGGGAACAAGCCGGGTATCTGCAACGAAACGAAATAAAACTAACGCTTTTGCGGCGGTAATTTAGAACCGAGAGATCGTGAAACTAAGCGTCGCAGAAAGTTGTGAAATGCATGAGCTGAATTGGTAGTTGTTACCTCGGACTGCGCCGGCGCGGGCCCGCCGGCCTCCACCAGCAGCACGCGCTGCGAGGGGTCCTCAGCCAGCCTGGTGGCGACGATGGCGCCCGCCGTCCCGGCTCCCACCACGATGAAGTCGTAAATGGTACCATCTGCCGGCCAGACGTCTCTTATTATAGTACCTACAGTGTGTAGCAACCAGTGCTTAGCTACTTAAATAAATACTCGTAGTGGGGCTCTGTTATTTGCTCTGGCTGATGATGTTGATGACGATAGACCCTCATAAAAGCTTGGTGGCGCAAATGCGGCCCGCAGGTCGCAGGTTGAGTACAGCTGATTAAAACTCTATGCACTAAAGGTATTATATTTGACGACCGGATGGCTAAGTGGTTAGAGACCCTGACTACGAAGCTTGAGGTCCCGGGTTCGAATCCCGGCCGCGGCAGATATTTGTATGGATAATACGAATGTTTGTTCTCGGGTCTTGGATGTTTAATAATGTATTTAAGTATTTATTTATATATTTAAGTATGTTTATCCTTTGCTAAGTTTCCATAGTACAAGCTTTGCTTAGTTTGGGACTAGGTAAATTGGTGTAAAGTGTCCCATGATATTTATTATTATTATTATTATTATATTTGGCAAGGAATGTGTTGGGTCCTCACCGGGCACGCGGGGCTGCGGCTGCAGGCTGGTCAGCGCGAGCGCCGCCAGCGCCGCCTGCACGAACTCCTTCAGGGGCGCCACCTGCGCCGCGTGGAGAAACGACGGCCACATTTTAGGCTTCTATCACTTCTTTTTAATACACAGAGATCCTTAGTTTATGACTAAAGTATGATGGTGTTTGAAGCGATGGTTGTATTGGTAGCGTGTAACGGCAGAGTGCCCCACAAGAGTGGTGCGGCGCTGCAGCGCGGGTTCGCTTAAATACTGTACGGCGGGGCTAAATTTAGCTCCAATTAAACAGCTGCTATTTTAGATTCTTTTTTCATTTGTTTGCGTCGTTAATTACGCCTGTTCACGCAGGCTGTACACGCACGTTAGAAGCATTGTTGTTAACTATTCCATACATTAGATAAACTAATATCTATGCTATTACCTATCTACACACATATTGCGCATATTAAAGTACAGTGTTCTGGATAATTCATTGAATCGGCCGCGGCCACACCGCTGCTTAAAAAACGCTGGCGGTACGGAATCGCAGTGACGCATCGTATGGGCACCGTTTTTATTACTGCATATTCTTTACACCGCTCTGCTTAAAATACGCAAACGGTGCGGAATCGCAGATCGCAGTGGTGTATCGTAAACAAACGTCAGGACTTTATCGCATGCTCTCTTCCATCTCTACCAAAAGTCGTGACGTTTACGGCACGTCACTGCGATTCCGTACCGTCTGCGTATTTTGAGCAGCGGTGTGGAGGGCTGCGATAAAAACGGTGCGCATACGATGCGTCACTGCGATTCCGTACCGACACCGTTTTTTAAGCAGCGGTGTGACCGCTCCTCTGCAATAAGCGTAATTTAATGTGTGTTGACATAATTATACTTATTTACCAACTATATTTTTTTCTTATTTTTCACGTCTTATCGAATAATTATGATTTTATATGGTTAAAATAATTTATAACATTAAAATGAAGTCTCCTTTCTGTATAATTGTCTGTCTATAATATTCAAGATGCTTTCCCTCCATTTGGCATGGTCTTGGGACACCCGTAGACTCTATGGCTGGTTTAGACTAGATTTTTATTTTTATATTTAGACCAAATAAATAGACGTAGTTACGTACGTGCGCCAGTAAAACAAACCCCTCTTTTAGGTAGTCGGGTAAAAACACAGCTTATTAACCGTAAACTCTAGTAAATTAGAGATATCGCCGTAATTCCGTACACGCCTTCTTTTAAGTACCCTATTTTCGAAAATGATCTGGTTTCGTAAACAGAGAAAGAGAGAGAAACATTTTTATTTACACATATTCGATACACTAAAAAATACATTGGACGGAAAGAAAAAAAAATAACATCGAATAGTACCTATAAAGTGGGCCCCACTCAGCATAATGCTACGGCAAGCCGCAACGCTGTTTTTCAGTGGGACCCGTTTAAAATCTAAAACATATCACAACGAGCAAAGCTTGTCATGAGTGCTAGTCGCGCAGCTATAAATCTTTCATTACTTTTTAAAGGGTCAATGTTGGACGCCACAAAGGATTGGAAGCGGGCAGCGCTGTGGACACAGCTGCAGCGGCCACCGCATTGTTCACAATGTGACACACAAGGTTAAAAACAATATTTACGCCAACTTGACACAAAATGGTTCTTTCGGTCAACCAAGCACGTCACACACCCGCTTATAGCGCTTATTCACCCGATGCCACTTCAACTTGCATATTTTTCCAGCTATATCTGACACTTATGCTTATACTATTTATTACGAGAGCGAGAGGGACCGCACGACACGAACTTCGAGTTTCGAGTCTTGAATCTTGTCAGTATTGTCCAGCTTCATCTGCATCATCTACCGAATATATAAAGCAATACCGTGAAACACAGGCATTGTTATTTCTTATCTGCTGACGTTCCCCGCTCATCTGCATAGCATGCCAGTCTGCTATAAATGGCTACAATAGACTGTCTGTCTGTGGTGACGCAGGAATCAAATTCTAGAACTTTTAGCTTTTTCGTCAAGTAGTGTATTAGAACGTAATTTAAAAAAAAGTAATTCTCTTTTTGTGTGTTGGCAACACTGCACCCTTTGGCCTCCGACTTCTGACCTAGTCGGTCGTATTAATAATAATAATAAACGTGTATTGCAGACCATGGGTCCATAGATTGTTAGTAACATGCAATGACATTTAAACCGGTATACCTAATTCATCAAAGGTAACATGTATCTTATTTAAAAGGGCTGGTAACACAAAGAAATAAAATTATAATCAAAATTAAAGTTAAAATTAATGTTAACTTATTTTTTTGTAAATAATATTACGAAATAAACCACTGAAGACCTAAAGAAGAATATTTATTTACCAATAGTTCAAGTAGGACGTCAAAACAGCCGACAAGGTGGCATACCGGTGCGTCATGCTAAATATTGTTATGTAAATTAGGTACAACCAATAAATAAAATAGGTATGCGTCATGTACATATAAATCATAATTATTTTATTTAAATAATAGTTTATAAGTTATGGTGTTGACGTAAATATCCGGCACCAAACGACATGACACAGCTGGGACCGCACAAACTACAGGCTCTTAGGATAGGCATTCGTAAATAAACTTTAAGGTGTGTTATCTATTTTTTAGGGTTCCGTGTCCCAGTCAACAAAAAGAAAGAAAGAAAAATGATTTATTTACGGCTCCGACAGTACCACCACCAAACACTTAATTTAACTTAAGTTAAACATTACAGCTATAAAATACAACAAAATACGTCGTAATGGTGGTGACACCAGTAGCCACCGAAAAAGGGTCTCCACTCAGCATGTGTTGCTACACAGTGGGTGCAACGCTGATTTTCTGTAGAGCCCAAAATATGAGCTACACGACAGCTCCACTCGTTACGTAGTAATAATTGACAAATTACTGACACAAAATTATTATAATTAGATAAACATTGAAATATTTCCCACGCACAAACTAGGACCAAGCCATAACGGACCACTATAATAGGTACCACTATTACCACTATGGACCACTATAATAGTATCACTTTGTTTTCCGTCTGTCTCAGTCTCACAATCCCCTTTTTAAGCCCCGACGCAAAAAGAGGGGTATTATAAGTTTGACCGCTATGTGTGTCTGTCTGCATGTCTGTGGCACCGTAGCTCTTAAGGGGGGACCGATTTGAATCCATAAAAATGCTGGGGAATTAAAAAATGCCGCATTTAGCCGAAGTGAGCAGGGAAGGGAAGTGGGTTAGAAAGTAGTAGAGTGTTAGCACGACCGAGCCAGTTGCATTGTCACTGGCGGCTGCCTGCCGCTCCTCAAAAGAGCAGTTTTGTGTGGAACTTAAAACATGATATATCCATACTATCCATATCCATACTAATATTATAAATGCGAAAGTGTGTTTGTGCGTTTGTGTGTTTGTATGTTTGTATGTTTGTCCCTCTTTCACGCCGTAACGGAGCGACGGATCGACGTGATTTTTGGCGTAGAGATAGTTTATAGGTCCTGGAGTGACATAGGCTACTTACTTTTTATCCCGGAAAAATGCACAGATCCCGAGGGAACAGCGCGCGATAACGATAACCGAATTCCACGCGGGCGGAGCCGCGGGCAAAAGCTAGTAAGTAAATAAATATAAGTATAAGTAAGTAAATATAAGATGTTATGGTGCATGGCGCAGAGTATTTAGTCGACCTAAGTACGACATGCGAGTGTGTTATTTTTTTTGGTCGATTGATTAATCATGGACAATTACATATAATTATCTTGTTAACTATTATACATTAAGAAATAATTGTTCAACAACAACATACATTCTTACTCGATCAACAAGATCGAAGATTATGGTGTTCAATATAGAGTCGTATTGTATTGTATTCATAATCAGGCGATATTTAAATTTTAATAAATCATTTGAATTTCATTTATTCGAAGATATTTTCAATCGCATTTCTTTTATTTAAATAAGTAAACAAGATGAAGATATCACACGTTACCTGACATGACTATAGCTCTACTACATAATATTTATCTTCTATTTTAAAACCCAACTAATTTATCAAGACGAGTGAGTGTCTATATAGAATATCGATCGTAAGTTGAACCGTGTGATTTAGTAACTTAAAGAATAGAACTCATCCAGATAAATTCAAAATAACAAATGAAGGATTATTTCGTTATTTCCAGTGAAGAATAATTTAGTTTAGTCTTCCCGGTTATTCGTAAATATCCCCCCCACTTACTAACTACTTACCTAACTTTACCCAACTCTGATTGTATTGTACGCATATTTAATCCATCTAACTCGATGCTGACAGTAAAGCTATAATAATAAGTTTCAACAAACCTTAAACATGAAATAAAAACCAGAATGCGTAAAAACTTTACTTTCATTCAAATTCACTACCCCATCCAGGAGCTCGTCGCTGACGCCCGCTTCAGTTTTCGCGCTGCTTGTTTGTTTGCTATTTCGTCCCGCTGTAACTCTGTAACCCTAATTTGCAGTTCAAATATCACGGGCAACTTACAACTGCAGTTTCCCTGACCTACTTGTGAGCGGGAGAGACTGTTCGCGATTGTTTTGTTGTGTTTACGTTGCAGAGGAAATAAATCGCAACTGAGCAGGTAACTTTACATAACGACAGAGGAATAGCACGGGAATAGATTGGCTTGCGGAGAGATAGCAAAAAAAGAATAAAGTTTTATCTAAGCTTTTTGAGTCAGTTCGTAGACTGTATTTGTCTGTCAAATGATTAAATAAATGTATAAAATAACTGCACTAATATTATAGTAAATGCGAAAATGAAAGATAAATATTGGAAACATTTCATGAGATGAAAAAAGTGGTGTTTTTCATGGTTGTCTAATGTTTGCCCGAATTTCATATGCCCGAATGTATCGTTTTCTAGAATTTTCATTTGCCATAAAGTAATTTATTTCAAAAATGGTATTATCTTCAGAGTTGATATTAAACTAACCTAACCTAACCTACGCATTCTATAAGAAGACATTATAAAAAATCTTGAAAACAGTACGGTTCTATATATTTTATGGCAAACGTTGGTATGGAAAGTGAAATTCGGGCAAATGAAATTCGAGCAAGTAAAGGTATTCGGTTTTTCATACAACGTTAATTGGTAAAATAAATTTCAGTATACATGTTATACTAAACTAAGTTAAAATTATTTATTTATTTATTTATTATTCTGAAATTATCACTCAACTACCGAACCTTGGCTGGACCTAAGATCTATGCAAACTAAGCAACGATTAAGGCCTCTTATTACTTATTTTTATTTTTAACGCTCTTTTTTTGGTATAAAGTTTCTGAAATTTTTCAAAAACAAAATTATCACGTGAAATATAAGTGGTAAAAGTTCAAGACAATGTAGAAAAGTCCCGCGAGAAAAGCGGGGGGGGGGAGGGAGGGGGCTGGGGCGACGCGATGGAAGGAAAACACTCCGATATGAAGTACTCGATTGGAAATTTTTAATTGCAACTTCCATTGGATTGCCGTTTTAATACCGGACGTGCGGCGCGGCCCCTACCACGGGGCCTCACTACGTCTGCACACTTTGTCACAACGATAAATTACACAGACAATTTGGTGGGTAGGGTAAGGATACCACTTGGTGTTTCCTAGTTTCACAGGCAGAAATTTCATAAAACTTCGATTCACAAAATAATAATATTAATCTTTTTAAATTATTGTCATCCAAATTAATTGCGGCTTCGGGTGACCAGAGGGCTGGCTTTTTCTTAGCGCAAAGAATAAGCATCGCCATACAGCGTGGTAATGCTGCCAGCCTTCTGGGCACCTTACCACCTGGCAGCGATTATGGGCAAATTTTTTATTTATAAGTTTAGTTTGTATGTAGTTTTAGTTACCTTTTTTCGATTTGTACCGTGTTATGTTTTATTAATAAACATTTTCATTTCAAAATAGTAAAAAAATCACAGAAAATGTTTCATAATAATAAAACCCTGCCTCTCCTTATCCTTGTATTTTTTATTCGAATATTCTTATTTTATTGACTCTACTTTAATGAATATCTCCCTCAGACACAATTCAATTAATTCAACAGTCTGATTTTTATTCATCGTACGATTTCGAATGTAACATGAATTTTGAAAGCTCAGAGAGTGAGCCTGGATCCCACATTCATTTGCTTTTTTTTATTCGACAGTATGACAAACGAGCTTGGAAGCTTGGAAGACCAGAGGTCAAAACACTAATTAAACATGAATTGTTAATGGCTGTTGGCGCCTGATTGAAAAAAAGAAAGAGAAGAAAGAAAAAATATTTATTCGTGACAATTACACAAAAAAAAAGAAAACTAAAAAATACGTATCACGGTCATGAAATGGTCCCAAATAAGCATAATGCCGTCCGCGCGAACGGCGTTGGTCTTCTTTTAGGACCATCAGGACTGATGATTGTCTTGGTCTTATGTAAAGATTTCACTTTGTAGTGGATACTAGTGGTTACTAGGACGTAAAAAGTCACTGTATGTCTCCTACATTTAGTAAATATATCCTTTTCGAGCATGAGAAGTGAAAATAAATTTTTCACCAAAACTTAATTTATTATTTGCCTTGGATATTCATGGTAGCGCCCGGCGCTCAGAGCGCGTTTCCTTCCGATAACTTAAAATGAAAACTTCCCCAGCTTTATGAAAAGACGGTCTATTATATAACCACAGGGCCCCTGAGCAGCTCGAAGCCGAGAGTTAGATATTCAAAGCGTTTTGCAAAACTTTAGTGAGAATAAGAACAAAATCAAGTAGTTTTAAAACGTTTCTATTAAATCCACTGTATTTAAGTGTGTAATTACCTACCCCGGCCAATATGCGTCCATCCGACCGACAGACTTAGTTCCCACACGGGCCAGTGCGGATTCTTCTTCCCATACACCACTTTATTTGCAAGTGTGTGCACGTTGTTTGCCTTCGCCGTAAATCGCAAGCAAAATTTCAAAATTACTTAACATCAAACATAAATTCTGGACAAATCAGAGATGTAGCCTGGGCTTGAACTCACGACCAGAGGCTATGGCTCAAACCTGGCTCATTTTCAAGTGAGTAAGTGTGTCATGGAATCATATAAATATTACAACGATCTGAAAATTAAATGACATGACATAATTCTTACCTTCTCAGTAACACCTATTGACTTGAAAGTAGGAACAGAAATAAATAAATACGAATATGCTAAGGCACGTGGCGGAAACGAACACACAGTAATTTTAGGAATAATCGTGATATAGTCAGCGCTTCTTTGTGTTTCCATAATCGCGATAAGGCCAGTTAATTAAAAAAAAAAAACATCGTCTCATCTCATCTATCGCGGCCGTTTATTAAAACTGTCAACAAAACCGATTAAAGAATTCAAAAGGCCCTCAAAGATGTTAATCACGCGACGCGCCAGCCGGTGTCCTGGAACTTCCACAAAAGCCGATAGCAACTTCTGACGCTTGTGACGATGCTGCATAAACCGATACCTTCTTGCGCGCAGTCATCAGCTGCCCGTCAACCTACCTACGAAATAAATTCACAAGGTTTTTTTAGTCAAAGAAAGAAAAAAAGAGAGAAAGTGTTTATTTTTTTTTTATTAATAATAATAATCCAACGTCACAAAATACAATACACAAACACTAACCTAGTCAAATAACTCGCCCCTTGCCATTCCCGGCGCAAAGGTGCCCATAACGCTCACGGCATTTCCACGCTGGATAGCTATGGACAGCCTTTGCACCAGAAATGACTCGGAGCGAGGGTCCTCTCCTTTTTGTCTGAGTCTATTGTTTATTTCTTAGACTATGGTAGGTACAGGTAGTTTATTATAATAAATGTCAACAGCATATTCTGTCAGATCTGGCAACTCTATCCAAACAAAAGAAAAAATCTATACTCAGCCGTAACACAAGTAGTGACGTTCAGACATTCTTGAAATTCACCACTACATGATGAATTTTCAGGTATTCGAAAGAAGTTATCCAGGAAGTGTTGTCTTCCCTAATATTGTGTACGTTTGTGTCTCAGGTACCACGTCTGCAACTAATTCAGCAGCACCGGCCGTTCCCACCGCGTCTCAACCGCCCGTCTTCGGCTACAAAGCAGGGACGCACAACCTTAATAAGGACCATGGGCCACTCATACTGATTCTGAGCTAAAGGCGGGCTGCAGCAAATAAATACAAATAAAATTTCGCTCGGTTTTTGCTATAATGTCGCTGGTGGGCCACACGTGAGGGTCGCGGTCTTTGCATCCCTGCACAAAGGAACAATGCTGATGAAGATTAGCACGGAAATGTGAAAGTGCTGTAAAAAAAACTTGCTCAAAGAAGAGTTGGTTACTACAATCCAATCGGTTCGGACCGCGTGCTTAGACAACCTGACTAAGAAGCTTGTGCTCCCCAGGCTCGATCAGATCAGAATGCGTAATGCGAGTCGCATAAAATTTATAGACGAGTTGTGTTCGCAACGGCTTTTTTCCAGGAAATGTGGAACTTCGAATCGAATAAAAGTTTGAACGGGAAACTACGTATATAATATATAAGGTCCATATTTGTTTGGATTATACCTTGGAATTCATTTCAAGGAATCAAAATCTTGAAACTGAATTCCAACTCTATCGTCGTCCTTATAAACAGATTTAGCGGTGGTATTGACGCGCGGTCGGGACTCTCTGGGAGTGGCCCTGCAAGTCGCATTGATGCTTTATTTTCCATCTCGTGTTGTGTAATTTACTTTGAGAACTGAGTTCCCTCTGTCTCATCCGACGCCCTCGTCGTTGCAGTTCCTCTACGAGTAGCATCGGGTGTTTACAGAATGTAATGCTTAACGTACCTTAATGTATTATTAATGTTCTACGTTCGCGTGTGGGTTGAATTACATAAGTAGTTACAGTTAATCCTTTACATGTATATTCAACTAGTTTTAACTCTCCATGGTAATTGAAACTTCATAATACCGGATGTGACCTATAATACGAGCAAAAAATAAACGTAGATTGACTTTTAAAAATAATGGAGTCTTTAATTACTCATTTTTCATACGAATTAAATACTGTTATCGATGTACGTCATCCTAGAACACAACTGACGTCGCATCTTATGCTACTTTACATTGCTTCTTCGAATAAACTTAAAAGTGTAATAAAGATTAAAAAACTAATTATTTATAAAAGTCGTTGAACTAATGCTGTTCAGTTTAAGAAGTATTACAATAATGGTAACCTTTTACGATTAAGTATTTAAATACAAATAACTTTATTTCGCTTGAAATACGGTACAAGAGGTGTTAATTAAAAGACAATATTGGTTCACATATTTCACCATCATGTGGCATGCAAAATGTCATAAATTACAAAATATTATTTTTTATATTAAATTTATTGCTTTACCTAATTAACTTCAATTAGATCCTCAGCATAACCTGTCAGCTATTAAATCAAGTTACATAGTACATCTACAGGCTGCGTTTTCCTTGCAGCCGCGTCGAGGCGCGCCTTCACCACCTTTAAAATCAGACGCGCTACAAAAACCACATCCCTTCCTCATCAATTCACACCGGCAATGGATTCTCGTGCATTCTATTTCTGAATTGCATATCTGCAAGTGTAATTAGTCCGGCCTCGAATGCACCGCGCGGCTTGTTGACGGTGGCCAATTACCCTGGCCAATCATTGCATGAATATAGTGTTTCGTGCTTACGACAAGTTAAATCTTTACCGACCCTTGCATTCACTTGAGTTAAAGTGCGCTTTTCTTTGTTGGTGCATAAAATTAAATACTTAATCTAGTGGTTTCAGTTAACTATGGAATAGGTTATGAGGTTGAAACTCTTATAAATTCTTATTGATTGCCGTAAAACAGGGCCAATTTGGACGAACGGGGCGACTTTTAAAACTTAAGTACCTCTGGTTTGAGGACGAAGTATTTGATTTTCAAATACGTTTGTTATTCCCCGTCGATGCTTTCATCGATTTTTGTTATTCGTCTAACCTATAAACTCGTATAGGATTATACCTAATTTAAAATATGTATGTATGTAAACTCTTTAATGCACATAAAAATAAAAATACAAATACAAAGAGAGGAGAATAAAGGCGAGCTTATCCCTAAAAAGGGATCTCTTCCAGCTAACCTAGTGAAGAGAACGTTGAGTTTCTTGCCGGATTCTTCTCGACAGAGGTTTTTCCGAACCGGTGGTAGATTTTTTTGACATTCATAGGTGCTTTTGAATATATTTTGAATAAAAAGAATTGAATAAATATATTTTGACTATGAGAAGACAATTTGTTATGTGAAAATTACGTGCGCGGTAAAGAGAAAAAACAGAAATACTCAAAAGAGAGAAAATAAATACAAGATGTGATATGAAAAGCAATGAAATATCAAAGTAATGCGTTGCTAAGAGAAAACCAATAGGGAAGTCTATTGACGAAATAACTGTGAGAGTTGTTACATCGGACATTACATCGGAGTCCGATTCTGCTTTGTCCAACCAGTGGCGTAGCGTGGACTAATGTAGACGTGGGCAAAGTCGTATCAGCGAGGCCCCTTTCCTATGGTCGCATCGCATTTAAAGAGGCCTCGTGAGGCCCTTTTAAGTGCGAGGCCGTGGGCGAGGGCCCACTCCGCCCACGCCTAGCTACGCCACTGTGTCCAACTTTGGACAAGACAACTTTGAAGCCACAGCCAAGACCCTTCGTTTATAGAATACGTTAGAAAATATTCCAAATTATTTAAAAAAGTATGTATTGCTGCCAAGGCTGATTATCTTAGTAATAAAGTTAAATCCGCTGATAATAAAGTAAAAGCTGTATGGAATGTAATAAATTCAGAAACAGAAACCTCTGCTCCGGTGCCCGTCGCAAAGATTTCCTTTTCGCCATCAAGATTTTAGTTAAACAAAAAAAACTGCTAAATTACCTATCGCATTAAGCTTAGCCTATAATGGTAATTATATGTTAAGATGAACAAATAAATACACTATACCTTTAAGCAGCTCATGTTTATTTAACTTTCCACTGCTCTAGTCTAAAAGTTACGAATGCAGCATAATGTCAATCAAATGTCTCGGCGAGCTTGCATGCTTAGACAATAATTTAATACTGGCCGTTTTAAAGATTAGAAAAAGTTAGGTACGAATATTTTTGGAAATAATTAAGGTACATGAAAATATCAAAATCAAAAGCAACTTAGTTAAAACAAAGAAAACATTGTTCGAGGTTTTCAATTATTTGATGTATACCTTTTATAATGTGCATTGGATAGATATCTAATAGCTTCATATGAGTAATTCTTCACACACGTTAAGTAATCAATTACATTTTTTTTACAAAGGACCCGGAACTAAAAACATGAAAAATGTGGTTTCAGTTAAATATTCTGATGTTATAGATTTCGAAGTCTTGAACAAAAGGCTCTAAGAGTGCTACCCAATGACATTTAAACCAGGACGCACATTGCCGAACAAAATCCCCTTCAAAGAATGTCAGAACTATTGATTTGTTTGCGTGACAAATAAAATCATCTCACACAAAATAATTAAAATAATACGAGACGAAATTTGAACCTAGTCTTTACTCTATTACGGGCGAATTTCGCTAGCGGCAAACTCCACAACACTTGACACTTGACAACAACGTACTGAGAAAAAAGAAGGCCACTTTTACCAAAGTGGCAGGCGAGCATTCTACCAACCTATCTACCTACTATCGACCTACCGATCGACCTATCGACCAACCTATCGACCTAACCTATCCCGGTGATCTGAACCAGTGATTTTAGGCCAGTGATTACCAAAGTGGCGCTCATTTGGCTTGGACATATTTGGGCGCGCGATTGTGAATCTACAGGTATAATTCATCAAAGGTGCTACCTCTTTTTCCGAGTCCCTTTCAGAGTTTAGTTTTTTAGAGACTTTTGTTCAGTATTTTGAAATCTATCATATCAAAACTTCAGGATATTTAATTGAAACCACATTTTCCATACTTTAGGTCCGGGGTCCTTTGTTTTAGTTGAACATGAGTCCATAGAAATACTACCTAAAATAATTGACTTGATTTGTACTAAGATGTCACAGCTTTTTGCAGTGGACAAACCGCGTTGCGAAACTTGAATTTTTTTTTGCCTTTTATCTTTTTAGTGGGATTTAAGTACATACCAGCAGTTGTCGTAACGATTGGTGCCATCTGTGCCACGTCAATGAATGCGGTGACAATAACCTAACTACAAGTACAGTACACGACGATAAATATTGCACATCGGTTTTTGGAAAGAGGCTCTCTGATTTCGGCTAAATAGAGCGTTGTCATACACTACTTAATAATTATCCGACATTTGTCAGTCGTTGTACATACCTACAGGTGCAGTAGAGTACGGACGTATTTAGATAAAAATATAATACTAGCTTTACGCCCGCGACTTCGTCTGCGCGGATCTAGATTATCGCGTGGTAGCGCCCTCTACCGGAATAAAAGGTGTTCTATGTTAATCCTTTGGGTTCCAACTACCTATATACCAAATTTCATCAAAATCGGCTCAGTGGTTTCGACGTGAAAGCGTAACAGACAGACAGACAGAGTTACTTTCGCATTTATAATATTAAGTAGGGATAGAGCTGTTGAAACCCTTCAACTTAAAATTGTAGGGCGGTAGGTATCTCTAAGAAAGAGAGGGAAACCTTAGACCTTAGATAATATAGACGGTCAGTCACACGAAATTATTTGCAACGTTTTATAATTATTCTGACGAGGGTAACATTGTCAACACAATTGTCTTTTTCCAAAGACCGATTTGCAATCTTTTTACAGTAGTACAAGATTTTAAAAATTAATAAGTAATAATTAAGTCAGTGGTTGGGTTAGGTTGATTGATAACAAGTTAAAAAAGATCTTTCATCCAAATTTTAGGTTCAAAATGTTGTCACGCTTTTAAACGACCAGGTGGACAGATGTAAAAAACAAATAAATATGTAAATACAAGAGTGTTCAATTAAATTAACCTAACTACCTACCTACTGAAAATTTCCGAATTATCAAGAAAGATTGCATACATACTTTTAAGTGTAGTTACTGTTTATAAATGATATAACGTCATCATAATAACATGGCCATATAAATGGTAGAGAAGCGTTTAAAGCCCGCATCGCCTGCGCCGCATCTCAGTAAAATGTACACATTATTTTCTTGAGGAAATTGCATCGCTGCAATGCAATGACGTATTTTGTCAGGTCGCCGTAAACTCCGAATGGGATCCTGTATAACGAGAGTCTGTTGAGAGGCTCCGATAACTGAAATGTATGTAGCTAAATTCATATTTAGCTACATGCTTAGGTATATTTTCAGTTATCTGTGTCTCTCAATACTAAGCTCTAAACAAACAAAAAACAGTCAAGGGCAAAAACAAGTATCTATTCGAATCACTCAAAAATATTTTTCTTCGGCCTTATTGCGTTGGAATAAGAGTCTGTGGTACTTATTTCTGAAACTTTGAATAATATCATATCTTTACACTTGACTGTCTACCAGAGCTCTTTATGTATCTAGTAGTCACCCCAGTCACAGGCCATTATAGGTCTGTGGTAGAAATAAATATATTATATTATAATACTTATAAATGTAGTTTCTCAGAGAATACTTATTTTTGATGAGTTTTTTTTCGGACTGTTGCTGTTCGCCTGAGAGAGCTTTTACAGCTTACCGGAGAGAGGGCGAGCTGCCAGAGGGGCCGCTCAGCGTATCGCTTTCGCACGGAATATTTATTTTTGACGAGTTTATAGGAGAAACTTGAGACCGGTATGTTGAACAGCTTCCGAAGACCAAGAGAAGTATGAAAAGCAGTTTGGTTTCTGAAAAATTACTGGTAAACCTCATTTGCTTATGATGGTTTACATTGACTAGTTTAACGATCCCGCCACGCTATACGCTTGATTGATGGCGCGACGCCCATTTTCTGTGTCCATTGCGCGGCCAAGGCGCACACTCCGCGTTACCTGCGGAGCACAATGTATACAATGCACGCAATGTATACGGACGATTCTCGCCGCACCGCCGGTCCCCATTGCAGTGACAGCGTCCAGGCTTTAAGAACCTGATCATTAAGTACATCACATGTCATCAGTAGGAAGTATCCACCGTTGAACAAAGGCATCCCTCTTGGAAAGTCACACTAAACGACAACACGCCACTCATGCCACTTATATCCACCGGTCGCCAACGACTATCACGTCACGATGTCATCAATCTATCTAGTGAGAGGCGTAACCATTAAGTAAAAAAACCATTAAATACCTGTGTCTTAATCAAAAGCTGAAGTTGTTCTTCCGTGCCTGTTTGATTGCGTGCCAAAGTTGAACGTGGCACCATAATGACTTGAATACCGGGAATAGGTTTTTGCTTCGGCTTGCCTATTGGAGACACGAGCGCGGAAGCTAACGAGTTTAGTCAGCGTGCAGCTCGTGGCGCCTCATGGGGCACCAAAACCCGGGACTCCAAACATTTAGCCCATCACACACTAAAGCCCATCACACACTAAGCAGATACGATAAGATATCTGCATCTGCACGCATATCTGTCCATATCGCTCCCTATACAATTCAATGAGCCAACACACACTGCGCAGATAACTTATATTTTATCGTCAAGCATCTGCGGGCACCGACATATATCGACAGATGCCACAGATTATTATCTGCGTATATAAATTGATCTGCGTACCTATAACATTACAAACCTGTCATCATTTCATTCACTACTCAATAAGTACTGTTTTATATCATTTTTATATGATGGATGGATGACTGATCAGCTTTCGTGTCAGATAATATATAGATAAAGCGCTTGAGGAAAACAGTCGTAGCATCTCTGCTGACTTTGGGATTTTACATTAGACCAACACTGAGTGGAAAGTTTAAGATGCCTTATTTTATTACCTACTTACGTCATCAACAACAGAAATTGGTGAAAGACTCTACAATTTCAGTTAAATATGAGAGGTGGATGCTAGTCGTCGAATCTGTGATCCATCATTATGATAAATACTGGTGGATTACATGACATTCCCATAATGTAGGTAGGTACTACATACAGGCAAGGCTTGATGTACCATATTCATCACGTCAGTGCTGCAACGACGTGTAATCGAGTAGTGTAATATAATGATGGACGTCAATATCCACAATTGTACACTCACCAGCACCAATATCTAACACAATAAAGCGTGCATTTTATATTACTACAGAGCCGTTATGATGTGTAAAATATTTTTGAAAGCTCCGATGCGGCAAGTATTAATGCAGGTGATTCCCCGAACTGACAATACGAAATTAAGAAAGAATTTTTTGTGACAAATTCTGATACTAATCCGTCAAAACGCAAGATTATTTATACGATCAATACAAAACCACGTGGTACTCGTAATATATCTTCGCCTAAGAGACTTATAATTTGGAACTTTTCAAATATAATATGTATGCATGTTCGGCTTTGAGGTATTTAAGTAGTAGAGCTCAAAAAAGAATTAAATAGTAACTTCGCAAAGGCGAGCGTAGCCGTGTAGCTAGTCATCCAAAGAGACGTCGCGACGCCATCGCCGCGGCATCCGCGATCCAGTGATAAGGCATTCCGTGCCGACTTTGCGCAATTTCCAACAACCAACCCAATAGCCAGCCGCGCGCTCTCCATGATGTCTAGCTCTATTACCTACCCTGGGAATAACGCAATCCTTGGAGAGCATGTTCAGCTACTATTTGGATTTAGATAAAATTCGGTACACAGTTTGAGTCCCGGGGAAAGACAGAATAGTTTTTATCCCGGAAAATTGCATAATTCCCGCGGGATAGCATTTTTATTTTCATTGCGGCATATTCTACGCAAACGGAGTCGCGGCAACTGGCTAGTAGGTGTAGGTAATATAACCTAATGTTCGTTCGTGCTTGGTAACAACAAATTGTTAATTTATGCGCTTGACACAAAAGGCTAGTGTAGATAAAGTACATACATTAGACACACATATTTTCTTTCATGTTATCCTTCATGCCAATTATAATTACTAGGTTTTGCTCGCGGCTTCGCCCGCGTGGGATTCGGTTATCGCGCGCTGTTCCCTCAGGAACTGTGCATTTTTCTGGGGTCTCTATGCCAAAAATTACGTTTCGTCGTGAAAGACGAACAAACATAGAAATAAACACACACACTTTCGCATCTATAATATTAGTATGGATTCCGCCATTTGAGCACATCCATACTAATATTATAAATGCCAAAGTGTGTGTACTTGTACGTTTGTATGTTTGTCCGTTTTTCACGTCGTAACGGAACGACGACGGATCGACGTGATTTTTGGCACAGAGATATTTTATCGGCCAGAGGCTACTTTTTATCCCGAAAGAATGCACAGTTCCCGAGGAAACAGGGCGCGATAACCGAATTCCACGCAGGCGAATCTGCGGGCAAAAGCTAGTACCTTAATATATTATAAATAGCCACAAAACAGAAAAGTGTAAAAATTATAACTTATTTAAAGTTTCAAAAATAAGTACCATAGACTCTTATTTTGCTGCAATAAGGTCGTAATAACAAATTTTTGAGTGGTTGGAAGAGATACTTATTTCTGCGCTTAACTGTACATGCAGCTTTACAAAATCTTTCCAACGCAAATGGAAATACCTATAAACAATAATGGACGGATGAAGAATTCCTTACTTTGAAACAAACCTTATAGCAAACGCTAGCACCATCTATTTCCGATAGAGAAATAACGCCACTAGAAAAAACCGCATTCAAATCCATACGATGCCACAGATAGACAGACATACATACTCACAGACATACAGACACACAGATATACTAACACACAGACACACATAGCGGTCAAACTTATAACACCCCTCTTTTTGCGACGAGGGTTAAAAAATGTGAAAACTGTTGGAACTTTTTTTCGAATATTCTTCAGCTTTATTATATGTATAGATTATTTTATTTTAAGTAAGGTATGTTTAATATGTATATTATTTAGTTTCTTTTATCAATAAAGTTTATTTATTTACCAGCAAGTAGATAGACAGATGTATAGATATAGAGACGTTTCTATAAACTGTGGATGATCCATATAACAACCGTTTAAATTACATTAAAATTATTGTTTTGTGACGAATCGGAACTAGTTTCGCCATGATCTCACCTAATAATGTGGATATTTTATATATTTCTTAGTATTGTAAGCCATTGTTTTTTCAATCAATATACTCTTGACTTATAATAAATCAAATAAACACTTCAATCTTAAAGTTGGAATAAAAAAAAATGATTACCTTTTATAGGTATTCGTGGAATCCTGTTATAAATAAGTGTCTATACGGAGGGACGATCGGATGTTGTTAGTGTTTTGTGTCATGTGATGGGGTGACAAATAAAAATTACCAAGTGCGGGTAGTTGTGAAGTAGTAGTAGTGGCCATAGATAACCAAAATCTAGTACACAAAACTGCCTTTGTGTACATTTAACAGTTGACTCATCTATGGCTAGCAGAACACGACAACAATGTAACACATTACGGTAACAGGTCGTATCAATATAGGTATTTCATACTACGATACGACATTTTAGAATATATTTCAGAATTTCATTCCCGGCGTGCCGAAACAACAATCGGACTTTATCGGACCAATCAAAATTAATCGTCTGCTGTCTTTGAGCAACGCAGTCTATGAATTGTTATTGTTTGGATTGTTATGGTTAGGAATTTTTATGGTTAGGATCGTCGCAGGACGGAACTCTTCAACGGTTAATAGGATCGACTTGAAATTTGGTATGCAAATGTAATTCGGGTGACAATGCAAGTACCTACAGTCAACAAAACTACATTTAGCAAAAAATCTTGTATTAAAAATGTTTTTTTTTTTATAGTTAGGTTATTTACAACGTAAATGAAGACCATGATGTTATTCTTGGGAACCGAAAATAACTTAACTAGATAAATTCATAATCATAATAATAATCATAATCATTTCTTTATTTCTGAGAATATGGTACAATATAGGTTAGTAAAGTGTAAAGTAGTTCAGCATATTCGGCCGTCATTGGCGTAGAAATATTTTACATAATTACAATAAAAATTGAAAACATTATTAATAATAAAAACAGTTTACATAAAGAAAGAAAGGAGAAAAAAAATACATTATTTTGTTTATAGAATATAGAATAAAATACAATTTGCCTAAATTAATTATTGCCATTTAAAAATTCAGCAATTCTAAAATTTCAATCAATTTTCTTTTATGCAAGCGACGACACGGGCAAGCAAGTTAAGATAATATTCATTGCTGCCTATTCACTCCTTGCTTACTGTAGTCGGTTAAACAACAACCTATGCACTATGGACAGGTGTCCAAACAGTTCCCAGTTTTCGTTTGGCCGTTGCGAGAACTTTGTGGTTGTAGAGCAGCATGTTTGAACAGTGCCGGTCGGCGGGGCCACGGCGGGGCGTTGCATACGTTGCTATAGTTGTTGCAGTTCCTGTTGCATACGTACGACGCTTAAATATACAGTTCTGCTTGTATGATGAGAGAAACACTTTTAAACAAACGCTGCTCACTTGTCGAGTAGGTATTCAAACAAAGGCTAGAGGCCTTGTTGCCTAACGTTTCTGACACTCGCGATCGCAATAAAATGACAGATTTTGTATGCGAAATATGTCGTTTGATTGCGATCACGAGTGTCAAAAACATTAGGCAATACGGCCGTAGGTCTCTTTGATACGGAGAACATCTTGTCAACTCGTTTCGCCTTTTGGGAAAACACAATTGAATTTTCTTAGAACACGAAAGCACAGAAAAGCAACCTTTGTGAGCTCGTGCTCCAAATTTTTGTCTCTATTTAATTACTGTGCGGAAATGAGCGTTGCTTTTTTCAATATAAGTGTAAAGTTGTAGAGAGACAAGTTTTTTAGCGAACATAAGGAGCGCCGTCGCCACGCGCTGCAGTTTGCAGTTTCTATGACCTGGACTAGATGCCATGGACATCGGAGCGGGCAGTGCGGCGAGACTACCTTATTCTCTGTACATTGCGTGTGCGCCAAGTAACCACTGTGAAGAGAGCGTCTGGGCCGCGTAATGAAAAAAGAACACGCCACCCGCCCCGTGGCCCGCTGGCGTTCAGTCTGCGAGCAATAGCTGCTCGAGTTCTTCCGACAGGAACACACACACACTATAGACATATAAGTCATCCATATTAAGTATCCATATTTCCATATCCTCCATACTTAATATTATAAATGCAAAAGTGTGTTTGTATGTTTGTTCGTCTTTCACGCCGTAAGGGAGTCACGGATCGACCTAATTTTTGGCATACCTAGAGATAGTTTATGAACCCGAGGGTGACATAGGCTACCTTTTATCCAGGAAAAATGCACAGTTCCCGAGGGAACAGCGCGCGATAACCGAATACCGCGCGGGCGGAGCCGCGGGCAAATGCTAGTGACCATATAAGTCTATGAATTGTTATTGTTTGTTATGTGATGTTTTTTTTAATTTCCACGCAGTGTTTATGAAAAGCACAATGTTTAGTCTCGGCCAAAAGTGCAATAGATGAACTTGTATTATCGAAGGCCTCGCCTTCGGGGTTTTTTTTTTGTGCCTTCGGGTCGGCCTTCAAAGTAACTCGTTCATGTATTGCTTAATTTTCAGCCTCTACAATAATGTACTATTCCCTCTATATATGGCATCGTCTTGGGACATCCTATATAATTCAGTTTTTAACCAAATATTGTGTCTATTTAAGATGCGAACACTAGTATGATACATGGGGCTGTCCCGCTCTATCCGGATGTGTGGTCCGTGGCGGCTGCCTCTACTTATACGTTACGCATTTAAAAATAGCATGCCTCATTCATCCGTAGTTCGCTAAACGCTGAGCGCCTCCACCCTCTCTCGTCGATCAAAGCAGTAAGTAAGTAGCGTTCACCAATCAGGAATTTCTTGATTTTTAAAGACGTGGACAAAAGCTATATCTACGCAATTCATAAAACTATTTGATCTCTCAAGCAAATTGTTCAAAAATACTTAACTACTCATAGTTTTTTTTTATGTATTTTATATCTTTTTGTTTTGTATAATTTTAATTTTACAGCCCATTGGTGTTTAACTGTAATAATGTAATTTTTTGTCGGAATCCATACTAATATTATAAATGCGAAAGTGTGTGTATTTTTGTATATGTAAAGGCTACGGTTTTAGATGGGCTCTTCGATTGACTGTGAATCTTATATTATATTTAAAGTGTATTTAAGCATATTTTATGTAAGTACCAAATTTCAAGACTATCCGACCACTGGTGAAGTTAAATAAAAGCTTGTAAAAGAAGCCCCCAAAAAAGACAACTAAAAAGTAAAAAATAATTATTGCACTAGGTTACCTACAGCTGTTACTCGCGACTTCATCTGCGAAGAATTCGTTTATCACTATCCCGCGGGGACTGTACAGGTTTCCCGCAAAATTAGCCTAAGTTATATAATTATAATAAAATAAAAAAAAATCTCCAAGAAGCTCTTCTACAAATGTCTTACGAAGATTCAGAAAAAATATTGACCGTCTTGAAATAAATAGGGTTAAATAGAGTTAAGTTTATTTTTAAGTGCTTATTTTAGATCCAAAAAATGTGCCTTTTATTTAATATCTGTTTAATTAGATCTATCATTTTGTTGTGTTTTGCATTTGATTATTTATGTTAGCATTGTAAGTCCTATTACACCTGAAACACAGGATTAATAATAATAATAATAATAATATTTTATTTGCACAAAAACATGGTACATATTTGGTTGTAAGAAAGAAGGAGAGTATCACATGTTTTTGTCACAATGTGACGTACAAATTTTTTTAGCTTACAAATAAGTACTTATATGCTTTAATCTTAACAATATTTCATAAATTTAATTATTGAAGTTACCTTACAATTATATTTTGATGTTCTAGATAAATAGTTATAAATTATATTGTGTATGTCGAAGTATTTAAATAATAAAGAAAAAAATTAACTAAAATTATTAAATTATTATTAAATTTAATTTTATCCTAGTTCAGGTACAGTCAGCTGCAGAGAAAAGGTACCCCCCTGTAACGGCGATATCCATACTACCGTCATTACAGGGGGGGGTACCCTTTCTCTGCAGCTGACTGTACCTATGTGTATTATTTTCATTTATTCTGTGTTTGTTTAGCTTATTAGTTATATTTGTCAAATAAGACATAAAGTTAATAAAGATTTATTGTTATTATTATTATTATTACTCTCGGGACCATAAACTATCTCTGCGCCAAAAATCACGACGATCCGTCCCTCCGTTACGGCGTGAAAGCGTAACAAACAAACAAACTCACTTTCCCCTTTATAATAGTAAGGATTGCTTGTTCAGGCGCTTCAGTAACGCTGTGGCGCTCTCGGATCAGGCAGCACGGAGTGACTCGCAGGACACGCGGACATGATGTGGCCGGCGTGGATGCGCGCGCGGCACGTGCCGGCGCTGACGCGGCTGCTGCGCGGGGGGCTGGCCGCGCTCGCCGCGTACCTCTGCGTCGGCGTGCGCATGCCGCCGCAGGCGCACGTGCCAGGTACACCCCAGCTGCCCAGCTCGCACAAACATAGATATCTCCATATCCTAATTGCGGTATTGAAAAACGATATAAACACCGAAACTTAGTCAGGTCACATACCTCCACCACATCACCAGTCCCCCTGTTGGAGTGCCAGGAATAGCGAGGCATATTGGGACCCTTCTTGGGGAAAGCTATTATTCTGTTGGGGTGATAGCCGTAATCGCCACGCTTGACAGTCGAGTTAGTAATCGATGTTATAAATTTGACCGCTATGTGTGTCTGTCTGTGGCACCGTAGCTCTTAAAGGGATGAACTGATTTGAAAGCGGTTTTTTTTATTTGAAAGAAATTTTTCTCACAATAGTTCTTAGACTTGTTTTATGAAAATCGGTTCAGCCGTTTTTGAGACATCAAACTTTGAAGAGACAATGTTGAGGGTTTTCCAACTTTTTGTTGGTTAGGTTATTCTCAAAGCAGCTGTACTGAACATTTTCAATTCCGTAGATAATCATTGCTTGCTGCCACCGAATCGAATTCAATTCCACGTAGAATAACCACCATAATAAAATAATTACCATAGGTACACACATGTCACATGTCAGATATAATGATAATGAATTCTGAATTAATTTTGTGATTAATAAGAATATTTATTAGTCATTAATTATTCATTTATTAATTTACAAGTCAAATCTCGTAAACATTACAATACCTACTTTCATTTCACAACTACATGTCTTATCAAAACATCAACTTTACAGGAAAAATTAAAAACGGAAAAACTGTAAAGCTCTTCATCTGATAGATTAAGGTCACAGCTCATTAGAGCCACCCAGCACCCGACCACCACCTCCTCGACTTTCGGCGTCCACTCGTTGTCGACAGGTGGTCAATGGGTAGACGCCGCGTTGATAATGAGTGGACCTCGCATGGTCAACGAGTGGACGTAGTGTGCTCAACGAGTAGACGTCACGTGGTCCAAGGATTTCTGAGTAGTCTATTATGAAATGACGAAATGAGAGTGAGGAGCGAGGGAGCGAGGCAAGCGTACGAGCAGCGAACTATCACCGAGTGGTCCACTCGCCGTCCGCGTGTGGATACCTCGCGAATACTTGTATTGTGTCGCTAGTGAGGCGATCCGGTGCCACTACGGAGTTGATGTAATGAGCGGATGCCCATAGAAATCGGTCATTCGGTACACAAACCGGTCATTGTGGCACTCCTTGGGGGAGACCTATGTCCAACAGTCGAAGTCTTTCGCCTGACGATGATGATGATGCCTTTGTACGTCGCAGATGGTGCACAGTACGACATCGTGATCGTGGGCGCAGGCACCGCGGGCTGCGTGCTGGCGCGCCGTCTGTCCGAGGAGCCGACGCTGCGCGTGCTGCTCATAGAAGCCGGCGGCGACCCGCCCGCGGAGGCTCTGGTAACAAACTACTCATAGATCACCCGAATCGTTTCTCTCAATCCTCAGAATTAACTCGGTATCTCTTTCAGCTTCCGGGGCTGTACACCTACGTTCTGGGTTCCAAATACGACTGGAACTACCAGACCGTTAACGATGGCTACTCCAGCCAGGCGCACAAGACCAAGAACATAAAGTTGACGCGCGGCAAGATGCTCGGCGGCTCCAGCAGCGCCAACTTCATGTTGCATGTGCACGGCAACCCCGCTGACTACGACGACTGGGCCGCCCATAGCCCCGGCTGGCAGTGGGACAACGTGCTCAAGTATTTCATCAAAAGCGAGAACTTGAAAGATGAAGAGATAATGAACTCAAAGTTTAGGAAATTTCACGGTGACAAAGGTCCGATAGGCGTCACCAGGAAGTCTGACAAAAATCAAACCCAAAAGTATTTCGACGCCTTCCGCGAACTCGGCTACGAGGTGCTTCTGGACGCCAACAGCGACCGCCAGCTCGTGTTCTCGGAGGGGCAGTACACGGTGGCCGACGGGCTGCGCCAGAGCACGGCCGTGGCCTACCTGGCGCCCGCCCGCGACCGCCCCAACATGCACGTGCTCAAGCACACGCACGTCTCCAGGGTGCTCTTCGACGACGCCATGAACGCCGTCGCGGTCGAAGCTATCACTCAAGACAACAAAGTGATCACTATCAATGCGTGCAAGGAAATAATACTGTCAGCCGGAGCGATAAACACTCCCCAGATACTGATGCTTTCCGGAATCGGTCCGAAGGAACAGCTGGAGAAATTCAATATCAACGTGTTGGTGGAGTCGCCTGTCGGAGAAAACCTTCAGGATCACATCACTGCACCGGTGTACATTACTGCAGAGAGTGCCGAGGGGCATGTGACGCCCACGGCCGCTCCTGCCGACTTGGGGGAGTACGACCTGCCCACCATTACGGGCTACGTGTCGTTGCGACACGCGCGGGCGCAGCCCGACTACCAGGTCACCGCCTACACCATCGAGGCGGGCTCCCGGGACCCCCTCACCTACTGCACCGGCGTCTACGAACTCGAAGACGAGATCTGCGACGCGCTCGACCGAGTCGCTAAAGACTACAACATCCTGTTCACGGAAATCAATCTGCTGCATCCCAAGTCGCGCGGTCACGTGCGCCTCCGCAGCGCCGACCCGAAAGATGCGCCGATTATTTCATTACGTTACTATTCCGACGACCGGGATCTCGAGGTCCACGCGAGGAGCATAGAGAACTATTTGCGCGTGTTGAACACGACGTATTTTCGGAGCATGGGGTCGAGCGTGGTGGATCTTGGGGTGCCGGGGTGCGAGGGTGAATCGTTTGGCAGCCACGAGTACTGGCGGTGCTACGCGCGGCAGCTGGCCTGCACGGTGTGGCACCCGGTGGGCACGGCGCCGCTGGGCGCGGTGCTGGGCCCGCGGCTGCGCGTGCGCGGCGCCGGCCGCCTGCGCGTGGTGGACGCGGCCGCCATGCCCGCGCTGCCCAGCGGCAACACCAACGCGCCCGTCGCCATGCTGGCGGAGCGCGCCGCCGACCTCATCAAGCAGGACCATGGCTGGCCCACCGACTATTATTATTAATAATAGTAGATTGTACCCCAAATCGGCCAAAAGACTGGTCTATTAATTTTTAAACAAGTATTCCTATCAAACGAATATGTTGCTAAAGTCGAACTTTTAAGTTGACAGACACATCTATTGGCATTATGGTTTTACGATATGGGTTGGGTTTAAAGAAATTCATTATAAACAAAGATATGCAAACTATTATCAACTTTAGGATGGTAGACCACATAATTTGGCTCGTGATGCAACAAGAGCATACATTTTACATTCTGCTTTTTACTTCGATGGCGACCAAATTAAATATTAACAGTGGAAACAATTGTTCACTTACTATGAACAGTCAGCTGCAAAGAAAAGGTGCACTGCAGAGGTAAAGTAAATATGCATACCGCCGTTACAGGGGGGCTATCTTTCTCTGCAGCTGACTGTACGGGTCGGGTCCCGTTGGCCTTACTTGCATTTAGCCTTTTATTATTCATGCATCATTTTATATGTACAATTAAGTATAAATTTTTAGTTTTATTGATCTATTTTGATTGATTTGATCGATTTTTAGTTTTATATAAATTAAAAAATATTTAAAAAATATATACGTAGAAATTTCATTGTTTGTGGCTGTTTACACCTGAGGGCCTTGGTCTTAGACGAAGATTTTACTTTATGGACTAGAGCATAAAAAGTCATTTTACGTCAGCTAGACTCGCACTTTACGAGCATACGAGACGAGAAGTGAAAAAATATCTAGTTCCTTCATTAGTAAGGTACATAACCACACGGCGGCCACACCGTACAAAATACGCGTTCTTGAATCTACATAGGCACGACGACGTCTGTACACGCGTCAATGTGTGCGTAAATGCACAGGGCTGACTATCGCAAAACCCGTATGTACATGTAGGTATGGCTTAGATAGTGAAAATAAATGTAATCGTTAATCTTACCTATTTAGTTAAACCTGCTTAAAATGTGTATGTCTGTGTATTTAAGCATTATTATTTTCAATTACAATAGATATAAGACTATAAACTGAAACAAATTATTCGGTAAGGCTGCTTTCCTGCGATTTTCCTGCAATCTGCGCTTGAGGGATGGGGTAACCCGAACCGGTGGGGGGCGGAGCGTGGCCATTCTGTTTGTACTATTATATAACCTAAGGCACTGGTCCCACCGGCGGCTACAAACTATTAGCGAGTAAAACTATAAACTACAAACGAGTGGGCGAGAGGCGAGAAGCGAGTATAGTTTTGCTAGTTTAGACGCTCGGCTATAAGCGAGTGTTTGCGTGCGACGGGCGATTACTCGCTGCACTAGCTCAGTTCGAGTACCGTTGAGCTAGTTTTATAGTCGATAGTAGACAGTGGTCCCACCGCCAGCTATCGGCGAGCTCGGCGGTCAACTAGTAAAATTCTGTAAACCGCTGTAACTCGCCTACTATTACATAAACCCCCAGTGGGTTTCCAATAGTGGCATAATAAGTTTATTGTATTTTGTTTGTTTTTGATTATATTAAATAAAAAAAAATAAAAAAATCTGTACTAGAAACAGTTGACAATCGGCGGGCGGCTAGTAAAAAATTCTATGGAATTATCGCTTACTCGCCGGGCGGTGGGAGAGTATCCTCGCCGGCAGTGTGAACAGCCAGCTATGAACTATAAAAATATAACTCTCTCTTTTATGTACACGGAAGCGATTATCTTTTGTTCGTTTCTTGGGCTAGAAAATAGCCGATAGCTCATAGCTTACTAGCTCGCGGTGGGACCAGTGCCTTATGCTCGTTCGTGCTTGGTAACAACAAATTGTTAATTTATGCGCTTGACACAAAAGGCTAGTGTAGATAAAGTACATACATTAGACACACATATTTTTCTTTCATGTTATCCTTCATGCCAATTATAATTATTACTAGCTTTAGCTGGCGGCTACGCCCGCGTGAAATTCGGTTATCCTCAAGAACTGTGCATTTTTCTAGGATAAAAAGTAGCCTTGTCACTCTCTGGACCATAAACTATCTCTATGCCAAAAATTACGTCGATCTGTCACTCCGTTTCATCGTGAAAGACGAACAAACATACAAACAAACACACGCACTTTCGCATTTATAATATTAGTATAGATTCCGCCATTTGTGTACCTACATCCATACTAATATTATAAATGCGAAAGTGTATGTGCTTGTACATTTGTATAAGTATACCTTTGTTAAGTACATTTTGAAATTAAGTTCAATACTATTAATAGGTATCATGAATGCAAAAGTTTGTGAGTAGAGTACCTATAACATATAGACATATGTCTGTTTGTTACTTTTTATGCTAAAACAGGTGGAAATGAAACATTGTTAGATAAAAAAAAATTGCTATGTACGAGTAGAGAGCTGATTTCCGGGGACAGAGATGTAAGCAAGTAGAATCCTAAAGTCTCCAACCGCTGAGTCAAGCTCAAGTAAGTCAAGGGTAAGTTCTTTTTTACAAGCTTTTATGTATTTAGTTTCACCTGTCCCGTTGTCAGTCTGTCTGTCAGTAAGCAAATCTTACAAGTTAAATGTGACTAACTTCCAATAGTCAGATTGACTTGAAATTTGGAACGCTTATGTAAATCGCGTGACAATACAATAATCTAATAGCATCTAATAGTGACATCCTGGTAGTCCGGCCAGGATCGCCGCAGGACGGAACTCTTCAACGGTTAATAGCATCGACTTGAAATTTGGTATGCAAATATAATTCGGGTGACAATGCAAGTACAGTCAACAAAAAGTACATTTAGCAAAAATCTTGTAATAAAAATGTTTTTTTATAGTTAGGTTATTTACAAAGTAAATGAAGACCATGATGTTATTTTTGGGAACCGAAAATAACTTAACAAGATAAATTCTAAAATTTCAATCAATTTTCTTTTATGCAAGCGACGACACGGGCAATGCAAGTTAAGATAATATTCATTGCTGCCTATTCACTCCTTGCTTACTGTATTCGGTTAAACAACAACCTATGCACTATGGACAGGTGTCCAAACAGTTCCCAGTTTTCGTTTGGCCGTTGCGAGAACTTTGTGGTTGTAGAGCAGCATGTTTGAACACTGCCGGTCGGCGGGGCCACGGCGGGGCGTTGCATATGTTGCTGTAGTTGTTGCAGTTCCTGTTGCATACATACGACGCTTAAATACGCAGTTCTGCTTGTATAATGAGAGAAATACTTTTAAAGAAACGCTGTTCACTTGTTAAGTAGGTATTCAAACAAAGGCCAAGTCTCTTTGATACGGAGAACATCTTGTCAACTCATTTCGCCTTTTGGGCAAACACAATTGAATATTCTTAGAACACGAAAGCAACCTTTGTGAGCTCGTGCTCCAAGTTTTTGTCTCTATTTAATTACTGAGCGAAAATGAGCGTTGCTTTGTTCAATATAAGTGTAAAGTTGTAGAGAGACAAGTTTGTTAGCGAACATAAGGAGCGCCGTCGCCACGCGCCGCGCGCCGTGCGGTCGAGGGTGTGGATCACGAGGCCGAGGGTTGATTGGCGACACGCGTATTCTTGCAGATTCTAAGACCTGGACCTGGACTAGATGCCACGGAGCGGGCAGCGCGGCGAGACGACCTTATTCCCTGTTCATTGCGTGTGCTGCCAAGTAACCACTGGGAAGAGAGCGTCTGGCAGGCTACTCCGAAAATCGAAACTCGAAGTTCGTGTCGTGCGGTCCCTCTGAGCTGACACTTATACTATTTGATACGAGCACGGAATAGAAAAAACAAGTGGAAATGTCAAGCAGCCGCTTCGCGTGTGCCACTACAATACAATACAATACAAATACTCTTTATTGTACACCAGAAATAATAAGCGATACAAAAAACAGGTACACAGATAAAATTACTATTATTATTATTAGTATGCGGAGTTCCGCAAACTATAGGTCAGTTCGCCGGAAATGCTTATGAGTGACGGTTGTGAGAGCTGAGAAGAAAAAAAACTTAAAATAAGAGAAATATGCCTTACTGTGCCATTTTAGAATGTAAAAACGATGTCCGAACGAAAAATATCACCTAAGGTGGCATTTCATATCATTGACAAGGAGTATTTCATTTTAATTTAATAAATTTAAATTTTTTTCCATTCCGTATGACACAAACTATCATAAAATTAACCATACAAAAATAAGCTTTACCAGAATATAATAAGGTCGGTTTTTGTCTCTGTCCTAAAACGATGCATTTCGAGAATGTTCCCTATCCATTTAGACAGCATAGGAATATTGACATCGCATAAGTAGAGATTGGGTGTTGTCGATAAAATTATCGATGTTTGTTTCTTTCGTTTGTTGACTGAGTGTTCTGTTGAGTTGAATTTTTATCCCTTTCCTGCACGTAACAGAAAAGTTAAAAAAAAACCTATGAAAAATATTTTGCGACCTCGCTCACTGTGGTGTCATGCGTTGGGTAAAATTCATTTTACTAATACATAAATCACGCCCAGTTTTGCTATTTAACGTTGCAATAACAGCGCAATCGATAGAAAAATATTTAATTGTTTTTTTTTCCACGAAACTGATAAAAATCATTAAAGGATTACTCAGAAGTTTAATGTCTTCACCGCCCCAGTCATCTAGTAGTCAACGGAATGTCTCACGCGCCACGGTCATTTATACATGACCAACATTCAACTCGAAATTAATCCTTCTGCAATTAAATTAAAAATCAAGTTGATTTGTCGCTGGTTTTTCTGTGCCTTACTTCGTGTTTTGTAGCGGTGAATAGGTTAACTATCAAAAAACAATAAATTAAAAAAATCAAAACCCGACTGCGTTAAAAATACTAAAAAGAAGAAAACAAGAAGAGGACGTAGTGATCTAGAACTCTGTTAAGTAGCTAACCATTCGAATCGCGACCAGCTCAAAAATTCTTATTAAAGTCAGAGTCACATAGTACGCAGCAATCATGATAACTAAATACTTGGAAACATCCAAATAGTCATTAACATTGACCCAATCAAAGCGATGAAAGTGCTCAAGACATCCACTGTGTGCAAATAGACCGGAGCACGCACATCACCACTTGTAGCGTATCAGCCAAAATATCTAAAAGTGTGGGTCACACTAGAAAACTGAGCTTTATTTATTTTAAAAGGTTTAAGGTTTAATCTCAAATTGAATTCTTTGAATAAAAAAAAATTAAGACACTTTTTGGCGCTAAAAATCCGCCATTTTGATTTTTTAAGAATTCATGTACCCAGTGTCACTCGATTTATCAAAATCGGTTCAGTCGTTAAGTAATTACATGAGGACATATGAATAGACATACATACATATAATACATACATATTTACATACACACATACATATATACGGGTCAAACACATAACCCTTCTTCTTCGCAGTCGTGTAAAAACAACTTTGCCTCATACAAATAAGGTTTATATCTCACAATTACTGTCTGTTTTCCGATTCGTCAATATTGTTGTCAGCTTTGAATAACGCGAATGTAATAGGTACCTATAATCATAATACTTATAGTCAAACCTATTTTCATCTTTCACCTATAAAGTAGGTATATCGATATCACCGTAGCTGTGCTGCGCCCATCACTTTAGTGTTTAAGATTCCTAAAGAAGAGACATGTAGCAACAATTTTCAGTCGAGTTCAATCTAAACGTATTCACATAGAGCTCATTTTACAATGTCAAAAACAACGTTTAAAAAATTTGACACCTATTGGTAAATAGCGAAACTAACTTGACAATCATGACATTTTGTCAAATTAGTTCCGCTACTCAGGGTGATGTGGCGCTTTGTAGCTGCACAATGGACTCTCAGCGATATATAGAAGTATAACGTCGATTTAAAGTTTTAATTAATGTTGCCGGCTCAGAAGTTATTACCTTTTTTCGAACAGAAACTAATGACCAATAAGCGCCAAGATTTCAAAGTGTGTATCCAATGCGCTTGTGCGCATTTCCGGCGACACGGGTTTCGATACAAGTTGAAGCTTTTGGCATTTCCACTAGTTTTTTCTATTCCGTGGATACGAGAGCGAGAGGGACCGCACGACACGAACTTCGTGTTTCGAATTTCAGAGTAGCCCTGCTGGGCCACGTAATCAACAAAGAACACGCTCACCGCCCCGTTGCCCGCTGGCGTCCGTCTGCGAGCTAATAGCCGCTCGAGTTCTTCCTGTCTATACGAGGGCCAATCCGAAAATTTTTAGTTAAACAAAAAATAAAAGGTATATAATAAAACTTTATTTATAACTTTTCAAAGTATTCCCCTGCTGCATTTATGCACTTATGCATTCTACCGAACCAACTTTCAAAACAGGAAAAATACTGCTCTTGTGGAAGGTCGAAAAAAAGTCGCCTGAATTCATCCACTGCTTCATCCGCCGTCGAAAATCGACGTCCACGTAATGATTTTTTTACCGTGGGGAACAGAAAAAAATCACACGGAGCCAGGTCAGGGCTATAGGGAGGGTGTGGTAACAATTGCACTCCTGACTTGTTCAAAAAATCCATAGTTTTAGCAGCCGTATGAGCAGAGCATTATCTTGATGAAAAATGACGCCCCGCGTTCCGCTACTTGGACGACTGACACTCAGCTCCTGGAAGACCTGTGGCAAGCAAACTTCGCTGTACCATTGGCTGGTAACTGTTTTCTGATCTTCAAGTGGAATTACAGCTACAGGCCCACTACGTCGAAAAAAAACAGCAACCATTTTTTTGTTGACGCTTCGGCCGCGAACTACTTTAGTGGGTAAATCATCTTCTTCAAAGACCCATTCTGTTGATTGCTGTTTTGTAAATGGGTCGTAGCTGTATATCCAAGATTCGTCGGATGTCACAATGTAGGTCACTTGTTGTGAATTGCCTCCTTCGAATTTATTGAGCATAAATTTGCACCAATCGACACGTCTATCTTTTTGCTCCTGTGTGAGAGAATGTGGTATCCATCGAGAGGCAACCTTCCGAACTTGAAGGTGATCATGTAAAATGGTAGAAACAGCCCGGGATCCAATCTTCAGTTCGTTCTGTATCTCTCGCTGGGTAATGTTTCGAGATTCCTTGATTAGCCACTCCACCCTGATGACGTTTTCTAGAGTGACTGCCGTTGCCGGTCGCCCCGCAGGGCTATTGCGTAAAGAACACGGGATTGTAATCGTCATGTTCTTTCAAAGCAATTACAAATTCGACTGACATGAAACATTCGTTTCGCGTAACAGAATCTAGCAGTCATCAAGCGCAATTGTCATGAGAAGCAATATCAATTGAATGGAACGAAAAGTTTGGTTTTTGCAAATATACTTAATCAACGAATGATTTCGATAAAATTGATAAGACTCGGATTGAGTGTTTTCGGTTACAAAATAACCATATTCGGCATGTTTTTTTGTTAATTATAGTATACAAACTTAAATCTACACAATATTATTGTTAGTAAATGAATATTTAAAAATATTGGGAATTAAACTAAACGCAAAGCGCAGCGGTGATTTTTAAACGTCAACTTATATCTATGCCCGTACGTCAGTGCAACGTCAGTGCGTGTTCTATCAACGCCCGCGAAACGAAACAATATTTAAAGTAAGTCCTTTAAAATTTAAGTTTTTGAGTTTATTGCATTAGGTAAGTACGTATTTTAATTAGATAAAATAAAGTTATACTTAATGCATTTCATTTAAAGTTATTTTCATAGTGCTTAGTCACTACAAAAATGGATAAGCATTTTAACGAGCGAGAATAGAAAATGTTTGTTTAGAAGTAAATTTATTTCACTTTCAAAAACTTATGCAATGGGAATTAAGCAATTGAAATACATATAAATAAGTAAAGCACCCATTGCCTTTGATAAGACAACTTTCTAAGAAAATTCCACAATTCTTAAGAAAATAAGAGATCGTTGATTTTAATAATAGAGTGATAGTGTGTATATTTGTTACTTTATAAGCATCCAAATTATATCTTAATTGTTTCTTTTAAATGAATATGTTCAAGATGAATAACAAATGTGTTAACATTCATGAGTACCTATTGTTTAAGATGCCAGCAAGGCCTGTCGTCTCCGACGGACAATGAGAGGTGCTCAGTGCTGCATTATATACAGTAGCACCCCCAGATGGCTATAGGGCGTCACTCACGAACGACAGCCCCCTAGCCAAGAAAAAAAAAACAAATAACCAGTGGAAAGACCTCGCTTCCATCCTAAACTGCTGCGGTGTAGGAGCCACAAAGACGGCAGGAAAATGGCGAGAGGTAAGTACATAAATTGAAATTTTCGAAGAGTTTTTGTCATTATTATAATGATTTGACTGCCAATGCTGATTAAAGAGTGATAACAAAAAAAATAGAATGGTTTTCGGCAATAAAAAACATATATTATGTGAGACAAATCATACAATTTATACAAGGTTTATTATTTACAAAACTTACCTACTTAGTGAATTTTAGAAAAAGGCCCATGATCAGCAGTTTGACGAAACTTAGACATAATCCCAGAACAAGACCGTTGGGCGGCATTTTTGTCGATTTTCTGCACACAATTTTTAATTCTTCTTATCAGCTTTCCAATTTTCTAATATAGCTACTAAAGAGCACAAATAGAGACAATGTGGAAGATTATGTTGCACGGCAATTGCAACAAATCTGGCAATTGAAAGATTCTCTGGGTGTAAAGCAGTGTAAGCAGCTGTAAAGCAGTAGCTGTGTTATTCCCGAGATCCAACTATGTTACTCATTGTTTCAAATTTCAAATCCATCCAGTCATCTCTACTAATATTATAAATGCGAAAGTAACTCTGTCTGTCTGTCTGTCTGTTACGCTTTCACGTCGAAACCACTGAACCGATTTTGATGAAATTTGGTATGTATGTAGGATCAACATAGGATACCTTTTATTGCGTTAGAGGGCGCCACCGCGCGATAACCTAGATCCGCGCAGATGTAGTCGCGGGCATAAGCTAGTTTTCTATAATCAGTAAATGGCATTGTGCATAGCTATATTGTATTTATATTTCTTTTATATTATTATATCAGTCCTAAATCATCCCTTCCTTCTAGTACTGGAATAACGCCAAATACGCCGTGCGCAAGAAGGCGTGCGCGCGACGGCAGCAAGCAGCTGGCCAGCCCGCGCCATGCACGCGCCCCGGAAGCCCCGCGCTGACGGAGCAAGAGGAAAAGATCATGGCGTTCATAGGGCGAGTGGCGTGCACGGAGAGGAGGCCGTGTCCACTGTATCAAGAAGTGGCTGGAACTGAAAAGACAGTGTTGGGTGGGCGGCAGCGTTTATTTGATCTAAGTATTCGACATACTGGCTGTGAGAAACCATTGCATTGCTTCGCTGGTTTGTGCAGGTATCTACACGATGTTTTCCTTTACGCTAAAGTGCACGGTAAATTTGAAATTTAGTTTAGAAAGAAAGAGGGTTTTTTTATATCACTGGACGGCAAACGAGCAAGTGGGTCTCCTGATGGTGAGAGATCACTACCGTCCATAAACATTTGCAATACCCCTGGTATTGCAGATGCGTTGCCAACCTAGAAGCCTAAGATGGGATACCACACAAGACACAACAATAGTATTAAGTACAAATAGACAACACGTAGGAAAGTATTTTTTGATGGGAGAACTCCGGAGGCGTGGAGTAGGAGTGTTGTCGTGTTGTTTTTCAAAAAGGGTGATAAAACTCTTTTGAAGAACTACCGACCCATTTCACTCTTAAGTCACGTATATAAGCTGTTTTCGAGAGTCATCACGAATCGTCTTGCACGAAGGCTTGACGAGTTTCAGCCCCCCGAACAGGCCGGGTTTCGATCGGGATACAGCACCATAGACCACATCCATACAGTGCGGCAGATTATACAGAAGACCGAAGAGTATAATCGGCCCCTGTGCTTAGCGTTTGTGGACTATGAAAAGGCCTTTGACTCGATCGAGATCTGGTCTGTTCTGGAATCTTTGCAGCGATGCCAAGTCGATTGGCGTTACATCCAAGTGTTGAGAGGTCTTTACAATGCCGCCACTATGACCGTCCAAGTCCAGAACCGGCAGTCTGAACCTATCCCTTTGCATCGTGGTGTGAGACAAGGGGACGTTATATCCCCCAAATTGTTCACAAATGCATTGGAGGATGTGTTCAAGGCGCTGGACTGGAGGAGGCGCGGCATTAACATAAATGGCGAGTACCTTTCACACTTGCGATTTGCAGATGATATCGTCATCGTGGCCGAAACGCTGCAAGATTTGCAACATATGCTGAATGGCCTAGCTGATTCTTCCCAACGCGTTGGTCTACGGATGAACCTGGATAAAACCAAGGTTATGTTCAATGAACATGTAAGTCCGGAACCAATTGCAGTTCAAGGCAGTGTTCTCGAAGTGGTTAAGGAGTATGTTTACCTCGGGCAAACTATGCAGTTAGGTAAAAACAACTTCGAGAAAGAGGCCAACAGAAGAATACAGTTGGGATGGGCAGCATATGGGAAACTGCGTCAAGTCTTCACATCGCCAATTCCACAGAGTCTGAAGACGAAAGTCTACAATCAGTGCGTCTTACCCGTTATGACATACGGTGCCGAAACGTGGACGCTCACGGTAGGGCTGGTTCACAAATTTAAAGTTGCTCAACGTGCTATGGAAAGGGCTATGCTCGGAGTTTCTCTGAAAGATCGAATTCGTAACGAAGTGATCCGACAGAGAACCAAAGTTATCGACATAGCCCACCGCATTAGCACGCTGAAGTGGCAATGGGCCGGTCATATAACCCGAAGAACCGATAACCGTTGGGGTAGACGAGTTCTTGAGTGGAGACCACGGATCGGCAAACGTAGCGTAGGACGCCCTCAGACTCGGTGGTGCGATGATCTTCGCAGGGTGGCTGGCAAGAGCTGGATGAGAGTGGCCGAGGATCGTGCTCAGTGGCGTGCCATGGGAGAGGCCTATGTCCAGCAGTGGACGACCATAGGCTGATGATGATGATGATGAGGAAAGTATTTGTCATTGCGGTTGTGAATCGGACACTGGCTCAGCATAATGCTGAAGCGTTAATAATAAACACCCCAGCGCTGATTTTCAGCCAGCACCGTTGGTGACCCTCGGACCTCAACAAAGATATATTACTACACAGTTTTATTAGTATACATAAGACTACATCCTTACTAAAATTATAAATGCGAAAGTGTATTTGTATGTTTGTGTGTTTGTCCGTCTTTCACGCCGTAATGGAGTGACGGATCGAGGCGTTTTTTGACATAGAGATAGTTTATGGCCTCGAGAGTGACATAGGTGACTATTTTTTATCCCGGAAAAATGGACAGTTCCCGAGAGAACAGCGCGCGATAACCGAATACCACGCGGGCGGAGCCGCGGGCAAAAGCTAGTAAATAGATAATTTCGTCTTAACGTGTAACTTTGACTTTGACCAACCAATTTGTATGAGCTTTTATTTTTATAAACATGACTGTCTAGCAATATGATAAATGTAAAATCCAATGACAGTTCTAATACCGTGCTTCGTGAATAGATGTCTGTGTGTAGTAGGATTTTTTTTTTCTATAATTCTAATGCACTTTTTTTGTATAAGTAGAATTTTGTTTACACTAGTACTATATCCCTACACTTCATTTTGTAAACTATGGCAACATATTATTTATTTTGTGGCTTTGAAAGACATTAACATTAGTACATAAACATTATTATAAATTTATACACTCTAGACAACACCATTAGGTATCTACGCGGGCTAAAAGGAAACATGAAATTAACAACTGAAACAAAAAATAAGTTTTGTGTAATAGAGCTGGAAGAGAGAGGAATTACAGCTTTTGAAATGCCAACAAATAGCCTTTAATCTTTCGCCCAAAGGTGTAACTGCTAGTCACTCCGAGTATAGGAGGACGAATGTCATTCCATTACTTAGACGCTGCGAATCTGAAACGAATCTGCGGAGGCACAATAGCCTTAAATCTGCGCACACTTTTTGACCATGTGATTTTTTCAAAAAGGTACGAGGGCGTCATTTGCCGCACTACACCAAACAAAAAGGTCACTAGATGCAAGCGCCTGCGAGCATGCATTTTTAGCAGATCAGTAGCATTCAAATACGGAGTGACAAGGGACCAAGGAGGAACTTCGGAACAAAAACGAGCACATGCATTTTGAACTCGTTGAATCAATCTCCTAGAACTACCAAGTATTTCGCACATTAATTCCGGATAACTGGAGATGCGAGTCGGGGTTCGAATCCACGACCCTCTGTTTAAGAGGCCATAGATCAAACCACACAGCTACTGCGGCTTCCCTGACTAGCGGCCCTTATAATGCAGTCAATCGTTGTAACAGAAACTAACATTGACGGCCAATCAATGGGGGCGAACGGTTGATTAAAAATATAAAATTGTTATATTTGTGTATTGTGTTTTCAGATCAGCGAATAGTGCCCGCAGCTCCCGAGTGGTGACGCATTTTGAAAAGCGGTGGCTGTTGGTAGAGACAGCAATGATCGCTGCCACCCGCGAAATGCTCGTAGCCCGGATGGTAGCCAAAGTCAGCGTGGCATTGCAGGAGGTGGCGGAGGTGGCGCGGGCATTGGACCGAAGGGCGGGTTTAAGAAAAAACGTTAGGTCCGTTTCGCTTGCAACGGTCACGGCACGGTCGCCGTTAACTATTAGATCTTTCAACGAGCGGTGAGGAGGAAAGGAGTGAAATCGCTGATGTATGCGAAAGTGTAAAAGTAATTGTAAAATAAGCTTCATAACGATAAATACAGTAAAAGCACTCAATAAATAAATCTGTTAGATCACAAAAATTCATTCACCGTCCAAGTTTTCTTACAGCAATTATTTTATTTTATAGGTACATATTTACTAAAAAAGTGGAAGGATGTAGTCTCTGCCTACCCCGTTGGGAAAGAGGCGTGATTTTATTTATATATTAACTAAAACATTTCAGACACTTGCTATTTTAGCGCCACTCTGGCTGGAGAAATCTAGAACTAATTATTTACTGCTTACTTTTGCAACTTTTTACTCATAATAGATTGTTCTCCTTTCCTTTACACTGTAGTAGAGTCTACAGTATAGAGTGACTGTACACTGCTTGTAGTATGAACAATTGCTGCTAGGTTCCGTTACCACCAGAGATGTGCCAGAATGTGTAACGATGAATGTGTTTTACATGAACCATTAGAAATGTTTCATTTACCTAGCCTCGCTGACTGACTGATAAGACTGATTATAAAATAAAAATATTAAAATAAATGGTGAAGGTTTTTATTTACTGTAATTCCTCTTCTACATACATTTTATTGAGAAATACATACAAAATTCAATTCATAAATCTCGGTGAGGTTACGGCTAAGATTAGGACTCGCAATCATATAGTGCAGAAACTGACGGGCACTACCTAGGACGCCTGCGCTGCGTGCCTCCGAACAACCGCCCTCGCAGTAGTCATTCTTCAGCTGAGTATTGTGCGCCTGTAGGAGAGACCTTAGAGTTAGTATGTATGTGTACAGATAGACATTGACAGACATTGTGATACTAAATTTGTGCTTTATTTATCCTACTAATCCTACTGACTAATAATCCTTCTAATATCCTACTAATATTATAAATGCGGATGTTTGAGAGTGCAGATGTTTGTTACTCATTCACACTGAACTGAAACAGCGGGCCGGATTTGGATGAAATTTAGTATGTAGGTATCTGGATATCTGTATAACTTAGGATAAAAGTATTTTATTTCGATATACCCACGGGATAGGAATAAATCTCGAAATAGCAACCGCTGAGCTTAGAGTAATGAAATTTGGGATTCTTGTTTATAATGCAACGTCAATGAAAACCACGATGTAACTTTTGGGAATTCCCAGGGGATTTTTTTAAATGCAAATGTATGCAGTAACAGGTAGGTACGTATATGTAGAATGGGCCAAATTTTGTGCTGCTGAGCATAGTTTGATAATAAATTTAATATTTAGTAAAAGTTATTTAAAAAATTGTTAAGGGCTAAATAAGTTCATACTTTCCACAAGTAATCGTGCGCTTTGGTTTGGGAGAGTGCCCGGTGCTGGTAGGCACCCACACATATTTAATATGGCCCATTCCTGTAACATGTGATGGCTGCTTGCACCTACAATAGTAAACATCCGTGAGTAAACACATATATTATTAATGTACCTACATTCAATATGAAGTGGGCATTGCGAAGTATATAAAAACAACTGTACCTAATTATGAAGTTAGAAAAAGAATTAGTCTATTAGCTTATCATCCAATAGTACAATTCTACACCTATTTTTTTCAAGGGTTCCTATAAGACAAAAAATACTTAATCGTTTCAGGTATCAGTTGGTTTCTTATCTGACTGGGAAGCACTGATTATATTAGAAGTAGGCAAACGCTGCCTTTAGGCTTGATGCAATGAATTATTTAAACATACCTTGAGTTCCAGCTGCACGACTGTGTTGCGCTCCCAACTTCCTATAAGTAATAGGGCAAATTTTGTTGCACAGTCGGACGAACTGCGTCTTTGTGAGCTTGAAATTTGCCCAAAAATAGTTGTCAGGCAACCGGAGAGGATATATGGCTTTCTTGGCGCAAAAGCCTCCAGTCGCGCTTGTGTCTGCAGTCGGTCTTCCTCCGCGAGCGCCAATAAATTTAATATGTGAGAGCCATCCACGCGAGCCATTTATTACGCCTCGAATCACTGTTCAAAAGAAAACTTTCATTTTCAATTACTTAGGCGCCAATTTAATCAAGATATGAATATTATTTTTATTATAATTTAACGAAAAACCTAACTTACGATATCAATTTGCACAGTAACGGTCACAAAGTTGTCTCCGGTTTGTTTTGACAGTTTCTATCAGTATGTAGACCAATTTTCAATTGTCATTTTGCTTACGCGAAACCATTTTTTAGCAAATCAATGGCAAATCATTCGTTCAATTGTGTTAAAAATGGCCGGCCTTAGCTTTCAAATGCTTTGACATTACATGGACGTTACGCGAAACGAATTACTTCATTTTTAAAGCAGCCTTGATTTCAACTGTCAAAAATGAATACTAAAGCGGCAGGGCTATTGCGTAAAGAACACGGAATTGTAATCGTCATGTTCTTTCAAAGCAATTACAAATTCGACTGACATGAAACATTCGTTTCGCGTAACAGAATCTAGCAGTCATCAAGCGCAATTGTCATGAGAAGCAATATCAATTGAATGGAACGAAAAGTTTGGTTTTTGCAAATATACTTAATCAACGAATGATTTCGATAAAATTGATAAGACTCGGATTGAGTGTTTTCGGTTACAAAATAACCATATTCGGCATGTTTTTTTGTTAATTACAGTATACAAACTTAAATCTACACAATATTATTGTTAGTAAATGAATATTTAAAAATATTGGAAATTAAACTAAACGCAAAGCGCAGCGGTGATTTTTAAACGTCAACTTATATCTATGCCCGTACGTCAGTGCAACGTCAGTGCGTGTTCTATCAACGCCCGCGAAACGAAACAATATTTAAAGTAAGTCCTTTAAAATTTAAGTTTTTGAGTTTATTGCATTAGGTAAGTACGTATTTTAATTAGATAAAATAAAGTTATACTTAATGCATTTCATTTAAAGTTATTTTCATAGTGCTTAGTCACTACAAAAATGGATAAGCATTTAACGAGCGAGAATCGAAAATGTTTGTTTAGAAGTAACTTTATTTCACTTTCAAAAACTTATGCAATGGGAATTAAGCAATTAAAATACATATAAATAAATAAAGCGCCCATTGCCTTTGATAAGACAACTTTCTAAGAAAATTCCACAATTCTTAAGAAAATAAGAGATCGTTGATTTTAATAATAAAGTGATAGTGTGTATATTTGTTACTTTATAAGCATCCAAATTATATCTTAATTGTTTCTTTTTAATGAATATGTTCAAGATGAATAACAAATGTGTTAACATTCATGAGTACCTATTGTTTAAGATGCCAGCAAGGCCTGTCGTCTCCGATGGACAATGAGAGGTGCTCAGTCCTGCATTATATACAGTAGCACCCCCAGATGGCTATAGGGCGTCACTCACGAATGACAGCCCCCTAGCCAAGAAAAAAAAACAGATAACCAGTGGAAAGACCTCACTTCCATCCTAAACTGCTGTGGTGTAGGAGCCACAAAGACGGCAGAAAAATGGCGAGAGGTAAGTACATAAATTGAAATTTTTGAAGAGTTTTTGTCATTATTTAATAATTTGACTGCCAATGCTAATTAACGTGTGATAACAAAAAAAAATAGAATGGTTTTCAGCAATAAAAAACACATATTCTGTGAGACAAATCATACAATTTATACAAGGTTTATTATTTACAAAACTATTACTTAGTGAATATTAGAAAAAGGCCCATGATCAGCAGTTTGACGAAACTTAGACATAATCCCAGAACAAGACCGTTGGGCGGCATTTTTGTCGATTTTCTGCATACTAAAGAGCACAAATAGAGACAATTTGGAAGATTATGTTGCACGGCAATTGCAACAAATCTGGCAATTGAAAGATTCTCTGGGTGTAAAGCAGTGTAAGCAGCTGTAAAGCAGTAGCTGTGTTATTCCCGAGATCCAACTATGTTACAATACAATACAATACAATACACATGTTACTCATTGTTTCAAATTTTAAATCCATCCAGTCATTTTCTACAATCGGTAAATGGCATTGTGCATAGCTATATTGTATTTATATTTCTTTTATATTATTATATCAGTCCTAAATCATCCCTTCCTTCTAGTACTGGAATAACGCCAAATACGCCGTGCGCAAGAAGGCGTGCGCGCGACGGCAGCCAGCAGCTGGCCAGCCCGCGCCCCAGAAGCCCCGCGCTGACGGAGCAAGAGGAAAAGATCTTGGCGTTCATGGGGCGAGTGGCGGTGCACGGAGAGGAGGCCGTGTCCACTGTATCAAGAAGTGGTTGGAACTGACAAGACAGTGTTGGGTGGGCGGCAGCGTTTATTTGATCTATTCGACATACTGGCTGTGAGAAACCATTGCATTGCTTCGCTGGTTTGTGCAGGTATCTTCACGATGTTTTCCTTTACGCTAAGGTGCACGGTAAATTTGAAATTTAATTTAGAAAGAAAGAAGGTTTTTTTATATCACTGGATGGCAAACGAGCAAGTGGGTCTCCTGATGGTGAAAGATCACCACCGTCCATAAACAAATAAAAAAATACCCCTGCAGATGCGTTGCCAACCTAGAGGCCTAAGATGGGATACCACACAAGACACAACAATAGTATTAAGTACAAATAGACAACACGTAGGAAAGTATGTGTCATTGCGGTTGTGAATCGGACACTGACTCAGCTGATTTTCAGCCAGCACCATTGGTGACCCTCGGATCTCAACAAAGATATATTACTACACAGTTTTATTACTATACATAAGACTACATCCTTACTAAAATTATAAATGCGAAAGTGTATTTGTATGTTTGTGTGTTTGTCCGTCTTTCACGCCGTAACGGAGCGACGGATCGAGGTGTTTTTTGACATAGAGATGTCATAGAGAGTTTATGGTCCCGAGAGTGACATAGGTGACTATTTTTTATCCCGGAAAAATGCACAGTTCCCGAGAGAACAGCGCGCGATAACTGAATACCACGCGGGCGGAGCGGCGGGCAAAAGCTAGTAAATAGATAATTTCGTCTTAACGTGTAACGTGACTTTGACCAACCAATTTGTATGAGCTTTTATTTTTATAAACATAACTGTCTAGCAATATGATAAATGTACAATCCAATGACAGTTCTAATACCGTGCTTCGTGAATAGATGTCTGTGTGTAGTAGGAATTTTTTTTTCTATAATTCTAATGCACTTTTTTGTATAAGTAGAATTTTGTTTACACTAGTACTATTTCCCCACACTTCATTTTGTAAACTATGGAAACATATTATTTATTTTGTGGCTTTGAAAGACATTAACATTAGTACATAAACATTATAATAAATTTATACACTCTAGACAACACCATTAGGTACCTACGCGGGCTAAAAGGAAACATGAAATTAACAACTGAAACGAAAAATAAGTTTTGTGTAATAGAGCTGGAAGAGAGAGGAATTACAGCTTTTGAAATGCCAACAAATAGCCTTTAATCTTTCGCCCAAAGGTGTAACTGCTACTCACTCCGAGTATAGGAGGACGAATGTCATTTCATTCCATCACTTAGACGCTGCGAATCTGAAACGAATGTGCGGAGACACAATAATAGCCTTAAATCTGCGCACACTTTTTGACCATGTGATTTTTTCAAAAACGTACGAGGGCGTCATTTGCCGCACTACACCGAACAAAAAGGTCACAAGGTGCAAGCGCCTGCGAGCATGCGTTTTTAGCAGATCAGTAGCATTCAAATACGGAGTGACAAGGGACCGAGGAGGAACTTCGGAACAAAAACGAGCACATGCATTTTGAACTCGTTGAATCAATCTCCTAGAACTACCAAGTATTTCGCACATAAATTCCGGATAACTTGAGATGCGAGTCAGAGTTCGAATCCACGACCCTCTGTTTAAGAGGCCATAGATCAAACCACACAGCTACTGCGGCTTCCCTGACTAGCGGCCCTTATAATGCAGTCAATCGTTGTAACAGAAACTAACATTGACGGCCAATCAATGGGGGCGAACGGTTGATTAAAAATATAAAATTGTTATATTTGTGTATTGTGTTTTCAGATCAGCGAATAGTGCCCACAGCTCCCGAGTGGTGACGCATTTTGAAAAGCGGTGGCTGTTGGTAGAGACAGCAATGATCGCTGCCACCCGCGAAATGCTCGTAGCCCGGATGGTAGCCAAAGTCAGCGTGGCATTGCAGGAGGTGGCGGAGGTGGCGCGGGCATTGGACCGAAGGGCGGGTTTAAGAAAGAACGTTAGGTCCGTTTCGCTTGCAACGGTCACGGCACGGTCGCCGTTAACTATTAGATCTTTCAACGAGCGGTGAGGAGGAAAGGAGTGAAATCGCTGATGTACGCGAAAAGTAATTGTAAAATAAGCTTCATAACGATAAATGCAGTAAAATCACTCAATAAATAAATCTGTTAGATCACAAAAATTCATTCACCGTCCAAGTTTTCTCACAGCAGTTATTTTATTTTATACATATTTACTAAAAAAGTGGAAGGATGTAGTCTCTGCATACCCCGTTGGGAAAGAGGCGTGATTTTATGTATGTATTAACTAAAACATTACAGACACTTGCTATTTTAGCGCCACTCTGGCTGGAGAAATCTAGAACTAATTATTTACTGCTTACTTTTGCAACTTTTTACTCATAATAGATTGTTCTCCTTTCCTTGACACTGTAGTAGAGTCTACAGTATAGAGTGACTGTACACTGCTTGTAGTATGAACAATTGCTGCTAGGTTCCGTTACCTCCAGAGATGTGCCAGAATGTGTAACGATGAATGTGTTTTACATGAACCATTAGAAATGTTTCATTTACCTAGCCTCGCTGACTGACTGATAAGACTGATTATAAAATAAAAATATTAAAATAAATAGTGAAGGTTTTTATTTCCTGTAATTCCTCTTCTACATACATTTTATTGAGAAATACATACAAAATTCAATTCATAAATCTCGGTGAGGTTACGGCTAAGATTAGGACTCGCAATCATATAGTGCAGAAACTGACAGGCACTACCTAGGACGCCTGCGCTGCGTGCCTCCGAACAACCGCCCTCGCAGTAGTCATTCTTCAGCTGAGTATTGTGCGCCTGTAGGAGAGGCCTTAGAGTTAGTATGTATGTATACAGATAGACATTGACAGACATTGAGATACTAAATTTGTGCTTTATTTATCCTACTAATCCTACTGACTAATAATTCTTCTAATATCCTACTAATATTATAAATGCGGATGTTTGAGAGTACAGATGATTGTTACTCATTCACACTGAACTGAAACAGCTGGACGGATTTGGATGAAATTTAGTATGTAGGTATCTGGATATATGGAATAAAACTTAGGATAAAAGTATTTTATTTCGATATTCCCACGGGATAGGAATAAATCTCGAAATAGCAACCGCTGAGCTTAGAGTAATGAAATTTGGGATTCTTGTTTATAATGCAACGTCAATGAAAACCACGATGTAACTTTCGGGAATTCCCAGGGGATTTTATTAAATGCAAATGTATGCAGTAACAGGTAGGTACGTATATGTAGAATGGGGCAAATTTTGTGCTGCTGAGCATAGTTTGATAATAAATTTAATATTTACTAAACGTTATTTAAAAAATTGTTAAGGGCTAAATAAGTTTCCACAAGTAATCGTGCGCTTTGGTTTGGGAGAGTGCCCGGTGCTGGTAGGCACCCACACATTTGTGATATGGCCCATTCCTGTAACATGTGATAGCTGCTTGCAGCTACAATAGTAAACATCCGTGAGTAAACACATATATTATTAAAGTACATTCAATATGCCTGAAGACTAGAGTCTTCGAACAGTGTGTGTTGCCAGTGATGACTTATGGCGCTGAGACGTGGTCCTTGACTGTTGGCCTCTTAGAGAAGCTCAGAGTCACGCAACGAGCTATGGAGAGAGCTATGCTTGGAGTTTCTTTGCGCGATAGAATCCGGAATACGGAAATTCGTCGAAGAACTAAAGTCACTGACATAGCTGGAAAAATATGCAGGTTGAAGTGGCAATGGGCGGGGCACATCGCTCGAAGAACAGATAACCGTTGGGGGAGAAAAGTTCTCGAGTGGCGACCACGAACCGGAAGACGAAGCGTTGGCAGACCTCCCACCAGGTGGACTGACGATATCGTGAGAGTTGCGGGAAACCGGTGGATGCAAGTGGCGAGTTGTCGTTCATTATGGCGTTCTAAGGGGGACGCCTTTGTCCAGCAGTGGACGTCTTCCGGCTGATGATGATGATGATGACATTAAATATGAAGTGGGCACTGCGAAGTATATAAAAACAACTGTAATTATGAAGTTAGAAAAAGAATTAGTCTATTAGCTTATGATCCAATAGTAAAATTCTTCACCTATTTTTTTCAAGGGTTCCTATAAGACAAAAAATAATCGTTTCAGGTTTCAGTTGGTTTCTTATCTGACTGTGAAGCACTGATTATATTAGAATTAGGCAAACGCTGCCTTTAGGCTTGATGCAATGAATTAGTTAAACATACCTTGAGTTCCACCTGCACGACTGTGTTGCTCTCCCAACTTCCTATAAGTAATAGGGAAAATTTTGTTGCACAGTCGGACGAACTGCGTCTTTGTGAGCTTGAATTTTGCCCAAAAATAGTTGTCAGGCAACCGGAGAGGATGGCTTTCTTGGCGCAAAAGCCTCCAGTCGCGCTTGTGTCTGCAGTCGGTCTTCCTCCGCGAGCGCCAATAAATTTAATATGTGAGAGCCATCCACGCGAGCCATTTATTACGCCTCGAATCACTGTTCAAAAGAAAACTTTCATTTTCAATTACTTAGGCGCCAATTTAATCAAGATATTAATATTATTTTTATTATAATTTAACGAAAAAACTAACTTACGATATCAATTTGCACAGTAACGGTCACAAAGTTGTCTCCGGTTTGTTTTGACAGTTTCTATCAGTATGTAGACCAATTTTCAATTGTCATTTTGCTTACGCGAAACCATTTTTTAGCAAATCAATGGCAAATCATTCGTTCAATTGTGTTAAAAATGGCCGGCCTTAGCTTTCAAATGCTTTGACATTACATGGACGTTACGCGAAACGAATTACTTCAATTTTAAAGCAGCCTTGATTTCAACTGTCAAAAATGAATACTAAAGCGGTTCCGAGTGCGTTAGGCAATAGGCCTGCGGTTCCGAGTGCGTTAGGCAATAGGCCTGCCGGTCTAGGATCATCTTTGACATCGCTCCGCCCACGCTTAAATTCACGGAACCAGTAACTGATGGTGGCAAGAGACGGGGATAATGCCCCAAAAGCACTGGTTAAATTTTCATGGGAATCCTTGTATGACACCCTCGTTTATAATCGTAATATATCGTAGCACGAAATGCTTCCCGCGTTACCTCCATTGTTGCAAATAAAAAGTGACAGACATGTTTTTTTTGTAAATTCATAAAAAAATAACTGAATGTCACTGGCCAGTGAAATTACACAAAAAAGTTTGTAATAGAATTTGCCTTTAAGCTACAATAAAATTAAATGAATAGTATTAATAACACGCCGTTGACTAACTATTTTCGGATCAGCCCTCGTAAGTCATGACCATAAAAAACTGATAATAAAAGGAATAGAAATGTCATCTCTTGTAAAGAATTTCAGGTCCAAGCACCCTAAAAATAACCGATAACTTCAAATTTACAAAAAATATCCTAAAAATAACTTGACTAAACTTACGTCCTAACTAAAACTAAACTTCAGACGACCAGATGGCCTAGTGGTTAGAGACCCTGACTACGAAGCTTGAGGTCCCGGGTTCGATTCCCGTGTCGGGGCAGATATTTGTATGAAAAATACGAATGTTTGTTCTCGGGTCTTGGGTGTTTAATATGTATTTAAGTATGTATCTATATCTATCTATATAATTACGTTTATCCGTTGCTTAGTACCCATAACACAAGCTTTGCTAAGCTTACTTTGGGACTAGGTCAATTGGTGTGAATTGTCCCGTGATATTTATTTTATATTTATTTATTATTTTACGTACATAGAATAAAAATAAAAACATACATAAAATAAAAATTTAACCTAAAACTAAAACAATAAAGAGTACCCCTTAGCCAAGGTCCCGAAGATGCTGGCAGCGTTTTCTCTTTGAATAGCTAGGCTAATTATTTCTCCGAGGAAGCTGCCAGCTCTTCGGTCACCTCTGTGACGTCTACTAGTATTTTAGAAATTTCTTTAAAAAGTTTTAAGGGGCTAGGACCCCACGGACCAAGGGTCTCGACACCGAATGGGACAAAGTCATATAAGTCATATTCGGTGTCTAGACCCCTCTATTTGGATACTTTTGCCTATAATAAATAATAATCGATTATTTTAAACTTAGGGTTGAATGCATAATAGTTTATACGAGTGAAGCTGGTGAAGGCTATCCTGAAATAAATCTGAAAATTGAATCGAAGTAGTGAAATTACTTTTGTTCTGAATGAGGTTTAACTTTTCAGCGGGAGGGGCCCGGGCCGCGGGCCGCGGCGCAACTTCGATTGCCTGTTAACGTTCTTAAAAGGAGCTTTTTAACTCTTTCCTCTGAATTTCTTACAATGTTCGGAAGCTACTTTACAAGAGACGACTTGAGAAATGCTTGTAATTTTTTGTTGTGGCTCCAGACCTCTAGGGCTAGCTGATACATATAAAAAAAAAAACATTTCAGATCATTATGTTAACCCATATTCTACGACAATTAAAATTACATAAGTACTTACCTAGATGAAAACCAGATGACCTTAAGTTTCAGATAGGTGTACTGTTAAAATTTCTCAAGAAATTGAAAAGATTTCATGGTTGAAAGATCAAGGCTTCAGCCTGAGGTCTTTTCGTTTTGAACTTGAAGGTTTCGATTTTCTGTCTCTTACACTTCGATGGCTCATTTTTTTATGCTAATAGCTGAATTACGTCTAAACAATATTATTTCTAAACAATATACGTACACTTATTGATATAAAAACACTTTTGTTTTGTACCACAACCTTTTAAAAAATAATAGGAAATCAAAATGATGAACTTATGAAAAAAAAAAAAGATAATTGTGAAAAAGGAATGTGAACGGGATAAGTGCCCACCTCGGCTGTCCTAGACTGCCCTAGACATTGTCACAATATAATAAGTGATATATACTGTGACATTGGGCACATAAACCGCCGAAAATCTGTGTCATCCCGCGTCGGAGTCGTGTCGCCACGCGCGGCGCCCGCCCGCCGCGCTGACGCTGCATTTTTCCAATGACGGTTCAGGAGTGCCATTTTTATTTGCACTCTTCTCCACGCCTTCTCTCTTGCGCCGCAACTTGCGCACCATTCTAGCTACATAGCGACATAAAAGAAGGTTCAAAGGTAGAGGTAGGTGGAGCTCTCCGAAACACCAAAAGCAAAAAGGATTTGATTGATAAATTCTCATAAATTACACAAAAGGTACTCAAAAATATAACTCACGTTGGTACAACTACATACATGTAGAGCATAAGTACCAGACGTTTTACGGTTAGATAGAATACGGTCGTCTTTTTTTTTAACTTCACTTGTGACTGGAAAATACAATTTATTAGATTTAAAAAAAGACTTTTTACGCATTTTCGGTGCGGTTACATCACTAGCGTACACACTTTTCTTCATTCATGAAAATTGGAATCATTACTTTTTAACACTATTTAGATATCGCTAGCACGAAATTTCTTTCACTTACTCCTAGGTTTAATAACAATAAAACTGAAGTATGTATAAAATGTAGGTGGGTAGCGGGGCCGCAGGCAATTGTGCAGTCCGGCGTTTAAATCCTGCGCGGCGGCTGCGCTAGAACTGCGCTTTTACTGCGGGGGCGCCAGGCTCGCCACACGCGACTGCACCGGCGGACAGTGGGACGAGGAAAGACAGGAGTCATGTATAGTAAAAATACACTTAATGTTTCATAATCATCATCAGCTGCCTTTGAACGCCACAATGAACGACAACTCAGCACTTGTATCCACCGGTTACCCGCAACTCTTGCGATGTCGTCAGTCCACCCGAGTCAGAGGCCAACGTTGGCAGAAACGAATGTTACAGTTTACTTTAAGTACTTTCTAATATGTGCATTCTAACTAGCTTTACTAATCTCAAACTCAGACAAATCAACGAAATTTCCATTTAAAAAAATCGCATTAAAATCAGTCCCTTCTTTGGGAGTTATGATGCCACAGTCAGACAAACAGATGCATAGACACGTCAAACTTTTGTAAATTTTTTCGGAAAAACATTTGTAATAACTATGTAAAGTTTTGTGATACAATAAACTGTGGAATTGTCGCTACAATTTACATATTCATAAGAATTTTCCTATACAAATATGTCACTTGTATATGTTGTGGTACGCCCACTTGTATTATTACAATCTTGTAACTATACAGTCAAACCAAGTAGTAATCATAAGTTTTGTGAGATAGGCCACAGGTCGTACTTAGGTACAGTCAGCTGCAGAGAAAGGGTACCCCCCTGTAATGGCGGTAGTATGGATACCGCCGTTACAGGGGGGTACCTTTTCTCTGCAGCTGACTGTACATACAAAAATAATTGCACGGGCACTCTACTTTTCAACGGATTTCGAAAAAAGAGGTTTATCAATTCCGTTGCATTTTTTATAAGTTATTATTTAAAAAAATACGGTATAATTTGACTTAAAAATACCGAGTTATCCGCAGAAAACCAAACGCCTGGGCGCTCTGGGCACTACTCGTAAGTCCTAGTTTTAATTTAAATAATTCCAGTCCAGTTGGTTTTTGACAAAATTATCCTTGAAGTAGTTTCGCGACGCTCGCTTTTATTGCGGAAATGCAGAATTGACTAACTGCGCCCCTTTTCGGTACGAGTTCATAGCGGCAGCAAGCTAAAACCACAATACACACAAGTTATATATATTGTGCTAAAACGTTTACGACTTTTGTCTTCTACATACGAGTAAATAGCATTCTGCCACAATTTATCTCGCATCGTAAATAACGCGTTCACTCATTTTGTTAGAACATTAATTAATCTCTGCGTTCACGTTTAAAATAATAATTATTACGCTAGTTTCATTCAATTTGTAGTAAAACTGGAAATAACTGGTTTGACTACAAAGTAAATTATGGAATACAAAGTATTTTGAAATTGTTTCTCGCTTGTGTGGAAAATTAAGTGTAAAAAAGTTAATTAGTTTAAATGAAGCTACTGTTCACCTTAAAATTGAAGTCAGTGTAATATCAAGAGCGGGTCCACCGTTGTGGGCGCGATGGGCATGCCCACTACCCAAATAGATTATTAGTAAATAAACACTTTCAAAAGTCGTTCATGAGTCATGATTTTTCATGAGCTATTAGTACTTTGACTCGCACTTGGCCGATTTTTGGGTGGCTTGGACTTGGCTGTGGCCACAACCTTTTTTGAGGGCTGGATCCGCGCTTCAGCAATAGTTATGGCAAGTATCAAAGTAAATGATTGGCTTTGATTAAGAGTCTCGATACGTCGGCGCGCGGGCCGGCTAGCACTAATGCCACGACCCTCGTCATAACACCGGCGCTCTTCGCGGCACGTGCGATACATCCCAACCACCTTCAGCTAAATCCCGCCGCCACGAGTGACACGTTGGACCCTGCCGGGGACGGACAGGGTCGGTTGTCGTGTGGCTCGCAGTTGTCAAGTCGTAATGCTGGATGGATTTGTTCGCGGACGTGTCGGCTGCGATGTACCGAGGAACGCCAGTGTTTGTTTAGGGTACTTTTCATTTAAAGCATTCAAGTATACCTAAGTACGATTGTACGTTGAAAACCGGTTTTTTCGTAGCTTAGTTGGCGAAAATGGCACCCTTATTTTGTTGAGCGTCTGGCAGCTCTCCCTCTCTCCGGTAAGCTGTAAAAGCCGGCTGAGCCTAACAGCAAGAGAACGTGTGAAAAAAAGAAAACCTTATGGTATCACTTTGTTATTCGTATGTCTGTCTGGCCTTTTGCCCGTCTGTTCAAATTCTTTTTCTCAGGAGGTAACAAGCTGAAATTAATAACAAATACTCATTGCCTGCTACTCTTTGAAACAGTGAAAATGAAGCTTCTAAGTCAACACAATTAAAAGATACAGACATTCACAAAAAAACCGGCCAAGAGCGAGTCAGTCATGCCCAAAGACATTGGCTAGAAGATACATGTTCACGATTGGAAACGAAATACTTAGGTACCTTACAGAGCCTTTCTCTTCTAAGATAAGGAAAATAAAACGAATTTACCGCGTTTCCGTTGCTTCAGGCTTAGCGATCCTGACACAAGTATCGGGAGCACCCACAATCCCGGACACAGCCCGCCAAAAACAAATCGACGCAAACTAACTCATGCTTCAACTCAAATTCAATTCAAATCATTTATTCAGCAAATAGGCCGCAATGGGCACTTTTACACGTCATTTTTTTAATCTACCACCGAACGAAATAAGAACTCCTGTTTAATACACCAACCGCAAAACCAACAGAAGACTCCAAATATCTCGACACGTAGAGCGTCGATGAGATTGTAATCTCCGCTAATACCAATTTCTAGAAACGCCTTACAATTCCACTCAGCTCTTTCTAACAACTTTGAAAAGAAAGAGACACACCGAACACTATAAGAACATGGATCATCGGTTGATAGTCTCTGTGTGGTATGTCTTGAGGGTCTAGAAACTTCTTACATACATTTGAGATGTCCGCGTGAAACAAAGAAAGAAGTCCAAACAGCTAAAGTGTCGTTCGTGAGGGCTTCGACTTCGTTCGCGACAACGCTACTAGCTCCGAGGACGGAATAGCAGAGTAACTTGTGTTCTGGGGTGGGCAATTGGGCATATAATTTTTTTAAGAGTTCCGTAGCTAAAATGGCAAAAACGGAACCCTTATAATTTCGCCGTCTGTCTATCTGTATGTACGTCCGCGGCTTTGCTCAAGGACTATCTATGCTGGAAAACTGTAATTTTGCATGAATATAGTACACTATGCCGACAAAATGGTACAATAAAAAATTAAAATACATATTTTTTTTAATTTTTTCATACAAATATCTACCCCAACACGGGAATCTAATTCGGGACCTCAAGCTTCGTAGTGAGGTTCTCTAACCACTAGGCCATTTGGTAGTCTGTCTAATTTTAGTTTAAATTGATATGGTCCTCGGTAGTAGCGGCTGAATACATTTTGGGTTTGCACAAAGCAGAGTTACGTTTCGATCTTAGATCCAACATTACTGACCTTCACCTATTTGATAACCTGTTTAAAACTGTATCTTACGTCTACCAGGAAATATACACTCAACATATTTCAGCAGATTTTGAAAACATTGTTGGACGAAATCTCCTAAATTGTATTGAAATTCAATTAGTTAAATAAAGTTCATCATCATCATCATCAGCCGGAAGACGTCCACTGCTGGACAAAGGCCTCCCCCTTAAATAAATAAAGTTACTACTTACGAAAGTAAAGCCCGAAACTTGTTAAAAGCAGATTTTGTACATAGTCAAAATACTACAAATGGGACTTATTATCACGCTTTTTTTTATGATATAGAGGCCAGACAAACGAACTAGTGGGTCACCTGATGTTAAGTGATCACCACTGTCCATAGACACCCGCAACGCTTTAAGCGATGCCAGTGCGTTGTCGGCCCTGCAGAAATTTATACACACGCCTCTTAAAGGCACCCAGGTCGTAACTCGATGGGAAGACCCCAGCGGGAAGCTCGTTCCAGATTTTGCAAGTTCGTGGCAAAAAAGACCGCTTAAAACGCACCGTCGAAGACTGCCATTCATCAACATGATGTCAATGAAAAGAACGCTTACGACGGGTGGATCTGTAATGGAACCCCGCAGCTGGAATGAGGTCAAAGAGCTCCTCAGCTATTTTTAAACAAGTAATATTTACCTCGAGGTTTCGGCAACGTTACAGTTGCCGTGGTCACGAGTAGACTGCTGCTTGTGTTTGTGGTATTTTGACTATGAGTGAGCATCACGAAAGTTTAGAACGTTAGATTTCGTACATCTTTTGAATGAACGCTCTTAAACCGTGACTATTAATAAATATCTTTACCATGACGTAGAACATAGAATATAGAAATTTCCCTTAGTCGTTACAACACATTACTTACACAGAATGTACGCATTCTATAGAACAGCGTTTTCTTGTATGCGTGAATTAGCCGAGCATTATGTAAGCTAAATCAATAACGGTCTGATTTCATTGAAATGAATTCGGAGCAGGATTTACTTTTAAAATCATTTCAATATTTATAGCGGGCCGGTCCTGGGCGCGCGGCGCACGCTACGAGCGGCAGCGAGTGCTACAACTTACAATATAATTTAATATGAGTGAGTCTCACGGTACTTTCACGTATACATATTTTTGTCCTTGACTGTACCTCGAAGTAGAGGTAACAACTCTTTTTCCCCTAACGTGACGTAACTTACGTGATGACGGTGATAGACAGTAATAAATTATTAAAGTGTCAAATGAAGGTCACATTTAGTCCGTTTTCACAGCAATATACCATTGCACCGCTCGTCGCTCCGCCACCGCCCGTGCCGCGCCACGCTCGTCGCTCCGCCACCGCCCGTATCGCGCCCACAGCGTGATGCGGCCTCATAATGCCGCGATCAGCGGCGCGCATACCAAATGAGGACTATTCCGCCGTCACCGCGCTTCGCCTCGCTCGTCGCCCCGCAACGCTCGTAACTCCGCCACCAACCGTGCCGCGCCCACAGCGCGATGCGGCCTCATAATGCCGCGGTCAGCGGCGCGCGTATCAAATGAGGACTATTCCCCCGTCACCGCGCTTCGGCACGCTCGTCGACCCGCCACGCTCGTCGCTCCGCCACCGCCCGTGCCGCGCCCACAGCGCGCTGCGGCCTCATAATGCCGCGATCAGCGGCGCGCATACCAAAATATGAAGACTAATTCCGCTGTCACAGCGCTCCGCCACGCTCGCCCCCGCCACGCTCGTTGCTCCGCCACCGCCCGTGCCGCGCCCACAGCGCGCTGCGGCCTCATAATGCCGCCATCAGCGGCGCGCGTACAAAATGAGGACTATTCCGCCTTCACCGCGCTCCGTCACGCTCGTCGCCCCGCCACGCTCGTCGCTCCGCTACCGCCCGTGCCGCGCCCACAGCGCGATGCGGCCTCATAATCATAATGCCGCGATCAGCGGCGCGCGTACCTAATGAGGACTATTCCGCGGTCACCGCGCTCCGCCACGCTAGTCGCCCCGCCACGCTTGTCGCTCCGCCACCGCCCGTGCCGCGCCCACAGCGCGATGCGGCCTCATAATGCCGCGATCAGCGGCGCGCATACCAAATGAGGACTAATTCCGCCGTCACCGCGCCCACAACTTCCCTTCGCAATATTATTGTTGAACAAAATGTATAAGTTCGTTTTACATACAGCGATTTTGTTAGACTCTTCACCCATTATTATAAGAACTTTTCAGATCAAAGTAGAACCATTTGATGGGTATGTTCTCACTTTAATCACCTGTTTTATTTACTACTCGTTTCTAAATATTATGTAACAGATATCCCTGATACCGTCTTTGTTTATTTGTAAAACCTTTAGAAAACCTACTACTTAGATCTACGAAACTTGGTCTTTTTATCAAATTTTCTAGCCAAATTTTATGCTATGAATTTGGACTCTCTGGTTGTAAACTGGGACGATATTATGAGGGTTTAAAAATGCGACGAAACGGTTCGAGAAAAGGTAGGTAGGCTTCATTTTTTCAGACCAAATATTAATTATAATTTTCCCGGTCAAGCAATCTCTCTCCCTTGCTGTATTGATCACTGATTAAGGAAAACGCAAAGTTATATATTTTTTCATTTAAAGCTATTTAATGCACACTTCCCAGCAGTAAGATTTAGAGCCAACAGACCGCATTAAATGCAAGCATCCAAGCGTCCCATCTAAGATCCTCGACCGCCGTGCAGCTAAAATAAGAAACAATTGATATCATCAAGAAGCCATGGCAATAAGGCGAGCAGTTTAACTAGAAGCAGAATTTGAACCAGCAAGCTCAGCTGAAATAAAGTCGCCGTCCGCTCCAATATCTATTTGTCAGCGCGGCTTACGGCGCCGGGCGCGGGTCGGCGCGGCCCGAGCTGCAGGGGAACACCCAAATACTCCGAAATATTTAATTCCGAATTTGCTAATTCCGATTTTCAAAACTCCGAATTTCACAATTCCTAAGACTTATATTTCCGATTAATCAAAAATACGAAATTTATTTAGCCGAATTTCAAAATTCCGATTGTTTTTATATCCGATTTTTAGAACTCCGAAGAATAAAAAGTACGAAGTATTATAAGCCCGAAAAACAGTATTCCGACTATCAATTTTCCGAAATTTCATTGCTGATTCGGAATTTTGACATTCGGTGAAATAAATTTCGTATTTTTGATTAATCGGAATTATATGTCTTAGGAATTGTAAAATTCGGAATTTTGAAAATCGGAATACTAAAAAAATATTTGAGACTATTTGGGTGTTCCTAAAATTATGCTGGATTGCTACATTCATGACAATTAATAACAATATCTACTTTTTTAGGTCAGTCTAACCTGTTTAGGTTAGGTTAGGTTAGAATTGCGTCAAGGCGCGAAGCGCCTTAACTACGCGGAATAGGAGCTCCGCGAAGCGGAGCTCCGTCGAGTCTGCCTTAGAATCGTAAAATTTTTGGCAAAAGAACTAAAATTTTAAATTCAGATGTTAGGTAGCTGCGGTAGGGATCTTAAACGTTGGGGGGGAGGGGGGTTTAAATTATTGATTTATTAGTTATAAGTAACAATAATTCGTAATTCTGAATTTTCTGAATTTCGAAAATCGGTGTTTTGGTAATCGGAATTCGTATTTTTGATATTCGGATTATTATTTAGTCGGACTTCTTATTGTTCGGAATATTGAAATTCGGAATTTGGAAAATCGGTATTTTGGTATTCGGAATTCGTATTTTTGACATTTCGGATTACTATTAAGTCGGACTTTTTATTGTTCGGTTTATTAAACTTCGGAATTTTGAAAATCGTACTTTTAAACATTAGGTATTTTAAATTTTCGGATTTATAAAAATCGGATTTATGAATAATCGGAATAGTCATATTAGGAGTTTTAAAACATTCGGAATTATAAAAATCGGTATTTTGAAGTTCGTGATTCCGACTTTCGGAATTTCGTTTTTCGTATTTATGTAGTGTACCCGAGCTGCAGGGATACTACGAAACTCGAAGTTCGTATTGTACCGTCCCTCTCGCTCTCATATTAAATAGTATAAGTGTCAGAGGGACCGTACGACACGAAGTTTCGAGTTTCGGATTTCGTAGTAGCCCTGCTGTCCGGGGCTGGACGGAGCGACTGATGTAATCCTTGATAATCTGACTCACATATAGTGACGTTTATTGTTAGTCGTACGCTAATAAATCATCACGTACAAATGAAAATGGGTAAGAAATAATTTGAAAAAAAAAGTTTGAATGGCGACGGTTGATATCTAAGTATTACAACGTCTTCTATCGCTTATTATAGCCTTCGTGATATGACGGACTTTGCTCATCACCGCGTGCAATAGTTTCGAACATTGTCGTTGTTGTCCAACGTGGCTACGGGCGGACGAGGGGACGATGCAATCATATTATTATTACCATTTCGTACTGGAATGTGCTTCTTAAAAATTTTATAGCAAAAAATTGAACCGACTACAAAAAACAATGAAAATAATATTCTACTATATCGAATTTTGAGTACAAAGAACGTTTTCGAAGCCACGCAGCAAAAGTCTACAGTCATTTATTGCAGCGTAGCAGCGGCTACGGCGTAGCACCTGCTACGCGGTCGGGCAAGATGCAACTCTGACCAGCTGGGCTACTACGAAACTCGAAACTCGAAGTTCGTATCACACCGTCCCATTCACTCGCGTATTAAATGACTTAAGCGTTAGCGGGACGGCAACACACGAAGTTCGAGTTTTACACTGCGTGGTATAGGGCCAGCTGCGCCCGCGACACTCCCCGCGGCAGGGCTGCCAACCAACGGGAATTCTTTAACCCTTTCGTTCCGGCAAAGCCATACACAAAATCTACCCAGTTTTCCATATTCATGTATGTAATGTCAATTTTTTTAAGACGAGTTAACTCGTCATCCGGAACGAAAGGGTTAAGCTGGCTTGACTAAATCTAACAAAAAACAGTGTAAAGCCGAGTTTAGACGTGCAAGGAAAATCGTGCAAGTTGCATTACATTGCGGCGCTCGATTGATCACTGTAAACTTGTTTGCTTTACGGCCTCGCAATGTAATGCAACTTGCACGATTTTTCTTGCAAGTCTAAACTCGGCTTTAAGATAATTTTAATGACCTCAATGATACACTCCACTTCACTTGGTTCGACTTGTTTGTTTTGTTTCACAATATGGCGTCTAGTGGTGGTTTACGTATTGAAATTTAGTTTTTGTCATGTCTTTAATAACAATCATGAGATTGAGACAAATTTTTGTTATGTTGACATAGGTACAGGTTGAAATTAAGATAAATTGTATAAACAATTATGTAAGAGTCATCACAACAAAATCGGCAGATGCGTTTGTTCTCTAAGCTAAACTGCTACAGTAGAACTCATATGTAATAGGTAATTACCTATTCTCCATTACATCGAACAATCGGATAAAAAGACGACCAAAAGAGGCGTGGCCGAACGGACAATCCGACGTTTTTACAGGGACCGCAAACACTTTAAATGGGTTGTTCGGCGGCTTCTTCCCTGTTTTACGACCTTCCGTGGGGCAGCCCTGGCTGTTATTTATAGGATTGATAAGGCCTTTGTAACTCCGAACTTCAAAATTTTAACTTTATATCGTGTTGGTCCGCTCACAAAAATTGCATTTTATAGGAGAGTGAGAGGAACGATACGATTAGAACTTTGAATTCCTAATTTGAAAGTCGCATCAGAGTGCAACTGCGGGCGGCCGCGACCCGATTTGAACACTCGCTTTGCTCGACTGTAATGTTGTGTGTAATTCCCGTGCATTTTTCCTTCAATGTGCCGCTTTTATTTTATTTATTATTTTAACTTGTAACGCAATTTCCTACAGGGGCAGTTATGGATAAGTGCGAGCAAAATAAGTCTTTTCTCCGGGAGACTTTCACAGAAGGCTTATATGAGACTAGCTTTTGCCCGCGGCTCCGCCCGCGTGGTATTCGGTTATCGCGCGCTGTTCCCTCGGGAACTATAAATTTTTTTCCGGATAAAAAGTAGTCTTTATCACTCTCAGGCCCATTAACTATCTCTATGCCAAAAATCTCGTCGATCCGTCACTCCGTTACGGCGTGAAAGATGGACAAACATACAAACACACAAACATACAAACACACTTTCGCATTTATAATATTAGTATAATGATTAGTATGGATTTTAACTTGTAACGCATTTTCCTGCAGGGGCAATTATGGACAAGTGCGAGCAAAATAAGTCTTTCCTCCGCGAGACCTTCATAGAAGGCTTATATGAGATTTGAATTCGGAATGTGAATTGCCTATTGGTTTGCGACACGACAAGGAGATCGAACTTTGATATTGTAAGAGTAAAGTTACTGGCAGTGCTGGTAGGTAGAAGATGGACCGACTGAAGCGCGACTGTGTGCGTATCTGAAAATCTGAAACATCCAATCTTCTCTGTTACCGTTGTATTCGAAAAAAAAGAAACAAATTAGTTAAAAAAGTATTAGGTATACAATCGATTAATTCAGGGGAAATATTAATCTATGTATATTCTCACAGGAGGAGATAAAAAATAAAATTCATCACTCAGCAGAAAAAAAAAATCTCGAGCGGCGTACCTTGAATACCTCGCTGCACTCACAATTCTGCCTACTCTGAAATCACTCGCTTGAAGCAAGATTCAAAGTACTTAGCGCCCTTGCCGTAAAATCATTTTGCTCCCTTGTGATACAATCCACTATTCTATCCACCGCAAAAAGCAAGGCCACGAAACTGGCGATATTATCCTATCTAGAACTATAACGTCCTGTAGAAGTGGGTCTGAGACGCGCGTAAATATTGAAATGGAATTATTGGATCTTCGTTCCCCGCGGGGATCAACGGGAAGGACCAAATAGTTGATACATCCGAGGCCCCGCGAATAGGCTCGTGAATACAGATTTGTTGGTATTTTTATTGGGAATATAACTAAGAGTATATTAATCTTAAAAGTCTGTCTAAAACTTAGTATAAGTAATGATGGTAGAGCTTTGATAGAGCTATTTCCATTGAATTTAGAATGCTCGCACGTTTTGTATTCAGTTTAAAGCCGGGCCTGGGCTGGGAATAAGTTAATTCCTAAAAACTCAGCAGCCCGGGATGAAAGCAAGACCCTCTGCTTGAGACTCTTTAGGTCAAACCACTACTCTACCACGGTGATGATGATATTTCTCACTCCTTCTAAAGAAAGCACAGCCATTGCGGCTGAGTTGGCTGGACAAACGGTAAGTTAAACTGTACGCCGCCGGCGCTAAACCTCCTTAACTCACTAAAGCTACTTTTAAACGAGCTGAAAATTAAATCCAGAATGAACTAGTGTTCCACCGTCGCAGAATGTGTACGGCGTCCGCGCCAAGCGGCCGATTATCCCCAGGTCGCCGCGTTAAAAATTATACGGCACACGTTAAGCCTTGGCGGGGAGCCAGCAGCCGGCGCGCGCCCGGTCCACGGCACTGTACGACACTACAGGCACCATCAATATTCAAGCTGTCTCATCTTCGATCTATAAAAAGTATCTTGAAATTGTAAAGCTATTACATCGTTATTTTTAATTCAAAATACAGTCGTTTTTTTAGGGGGTTGAGTTGCCGGCAGGGCCAAGGAGTCCCTGGTTTTGTTTTATTGATTTTAGACTTAAAATTTTGTATGAGACGAGGGCTAATAGTGGGAAAGTTACATATGGACACCCGAAACTGTCTGGGGTCTCCCCATTCAATCGTTCATTAGGGCCAATGGCACTGGCCAATTCAAAAATAATTCTATAATGTAGTTTTTAAGTGGTTTTAATAAAAGTTAAAAATATAAATCCGCATCACACTGGAAATACTAACGTCGTATTAGGATAAGGAGTAGGTACTAGTGTAGGGCACGCTGTAGGTGGTGGTCGCGAGGAAGGGGTCGAGGCAGAGCAGCTGGTCGCGGGGGTCGTCCCAGCCGCCGTTGCCGCGCGGCGGCGCGCGCAGCCGCGGGCCCGCGCGCCCGCCCGGGCCCGCCAGGAGCACGCAGCGCACGCGCGCCGGGAACAGCGCGCGCGCGGGCGGCCGCGCCGGCGCCGCCAGCACGCGCGGCGCCACGCTCGCCACCATGCCGGCGTGGCCGCGCCGCAGCGCGCCGAACACGTTCAGCAGCGAGTAGCTCCAGCTGGCGTCGTCGTACGCGCAGAACAGCGCCGCGCGCGCCGCCACGCGCGCCCACAGCGACCGGTTGAACGCGAGCCCGCGCTCGCACGGCGGCCGCCACGGCTCCACCGTCAGCGCGCCGAAGTCCGGCTCGGGGCTCCACGGCTTGCCCAGAGAGATCACGTCCGCGTCCGCGTGGTACGCGAGCGCGCGCTGCGCGTACCGCAGCATGTACAGCAGGTCGCGCGTCACGTAGTCATCCTCCTGCAGGAACAGCACGAGCCGCTCGCTGTCGCCCAGGTGCTGCTCGAACAGGAAGTGCGCCGTCCACCACCAGTGCTGCTTGTGCTCGGCGCGGGCGCCGCGCGGCGCGCACTCGGGCCCGGCGCCGCGCTCCAGACAGTCAGTATCAGGATTCAGCTGGCGCGAATGGGGGAAGAAGATCTGTAGCACGCGGCAGAAGCGGACGCTCCGGACGAGGGTGTTGACTCTGTCGTCGTAGAAGCTGTGCGAGACGACGAGCAGCGCCTCCTCGATGCCGGCCACGTCGGCGAGCGCCAGCAGCAGCCGCTGCAGCCGCGCGGCGCGGCGCCCCGCCCGCACGACCAGCACGGCGCCGCCCGCCGCCGCCCAGCGCTCCGCGTTCCGCTCGCGCCGCTCCGCGTTGAGCCGCGCCACGCGCGCCGCCAGCGCCTCCGCGCTCATCGCCGGCCCGCGCACCTCGTAGTCCTCCTCCAACATCATCGAATCGTCTCCTGCCATTGACATATTCACTACGACTAAGTACGCCTTCGCCATCACGTAACAGAGAGATATCGATATCACCATAAGAGTGCTTAGCGCGCAAGCCGTCTTATGTACCCGTAACCTGGATATGATGAATTTCAATCTGTGATTAAATTTCATTTTTGTTATATATAATAAGAATATTTTATAAATACTCTAAAATAAACTCATAATAAACCTGTCAAAATGTCTTGCCTTGGTCTTGCCAAACAAACTTTTAAATCGCAGAAGTCGAAGATCACGCGCCGCGCCCGTGAAATGGTACCAAAGAGACCGCAAACAAAAATAGACGAAGTGAAAAATAAACAAACGCCGTGTTTTTCCAGTAAAAAGCTTATGAAAAGGGAAAAAGAAAGAATGGATAAACAAATTGGAGAGATACAGTAATCGACATCTTACTTAGTGCGATCCGCGGAATCCGTTCACGGCGCGCGGAGCAGCGAGCAGAGCACGCGCGCCGCGCGCCACTCGCCCGGGACCGCTTCATCGCAGTCTTTGTTTTTTGTCCGGAAAAATTCAATTTGACTAAGTACCGCTTAAGTACTTTTTGTATTATGGGCTTACGATTCTCTCTTATTCTTTACGAGGCTAAGTAGCACCAGGGGCTCATCCGGCCCGAATAAATAATATTCCGTCGATAACGGCCTTTTATTGACAGTAATCCGGAGTGACGCCGCCCACTCGCAGAGTGCTGCTTAATCACGCAATAAAAGGACAATGATTGTGAAATCTTTAGTGTCCTCTGAAGCGGGCCCGCCCGACTCGGGGATAAAGGAATTAAATAAAAGGCATCGGGGATTCAGAAATAAATCAAAAAGTTGTTGAGTGGAATTAAACGCAGACGCGGCCGCGCCGGCTCGCAGAGTGCGGCGCTTGCATTTTATTACGACGGGTCTGCGACTTTGTCTGCAATGTTTCGGGGTAGATAAGGTATAGGAAACATAAGAACTTCGAGTTTCGAGTTTCGTAGTAGCCTTGCAGTAGGGTACTCGATGTAGGTTTCTAACGGGCTATAATTCGTCAGCTCTTGATCGAATTAAAAACAATTTAATTAAACTACCTGAGAAGAAGAAGAGCTTCAATTTAAAAAAATAATAAAATTTATACGTTAGCAGATAGCTGGCCCTGACATTACTATTTTGTTATTTATTACAGGATTAAATAGTTGCAAGATCGCCGCGGTGATCCGCCGGCTGACAGGGGTCCCAGCCGTGTATATAATTACTTTTTGAACTATGATGTGCTGTCGGCTCTGAGAGCAAATGCGATATGCCAAGTGTTCCAGGGTTACATTCGTTGATAGTAGGGTACACCCTTGTCTTAGTGACTTGTGGTATGTCGACAAATGAAATAGCGCTAAATTTACCTGATCATTATTTTATTCTGGCTAACCGTGCCGAGTGTTAGTCTAAATTAGACTATAGTGTATTTGATCAATTTACTCGAATAACTTTTTTAAACGCTTGCACACTTACACCGATAACTAATTTAGTGGCTTAGCGCGGTCAACCAAGAGCTGTTACCTACTCGTAGTTCGAATCGGCTAGAGTAAGTACCTACCTGAGAAACTTTTACGTTTTTGAAAAATTACAGATTTCGTTTATAAGCTCAGCTACCACTACCATGAGTTTACAGTGACCGTACTCGATAGCGACTACATCAATGGATGGTGAAACAGCCCCTTAATCATTATTTTTATTATTTCTAGTTTCGATGGTTAAGTCTTGTTGACTAAGCAAAATACGAAATAATACAATCTGTTAGAGGAAGCTTTTATTTAGGAGTCAATGTACACACAGTCAAGTGCAATACACTACCAAAATTACAAAAATATGTATACACGACTTTATTAACTTAACATTAAGGTAGTGTATACATGTGTTTGTAATTTTGGTCGTGTAAATGTCTTTACACTTCATTAGGTACCTAAATAAAAGCGGCGCGCGACTAAAGTGATATGCCGACATCTTAACATTACCACCATTACTGTCGTTTTTATAAGGGTTCCGTAGCCAAAATGGCAAAAACGGAACCCTTATAGTTTCGCCATGTCTGTCTGTCTGTCCGTCCGTCCATCCGCGGCTTTGCTCAGAGACTATCAATGCTAGAAAGCTGTAATTTTGCACGAATATATATGTAAAGTATGCCGACAAAACAGTAAGTAAGAAAGAAAGAAAGAAAGAAAGAAAGAAAGAAAAAGTTTATTCGGCAAATTAGGTACATTCACTTTTGTACAAAACATATGTCAATCAGGTACATAATATAACTTAACTTAAGGTAACATATAATAACACCTTAACTTAAGATACCTACATAATATAACTTAACTTAGTTAAGGTAACTTATAGCCGAAAGGGCTGGCAGCTCAGCTATGCTGAGGTACGGATCCACAGCGCTGGTTTTCAGCTGCAGCCAAATAAAGAAAGGAAAGAAAAAAAAAAAAATGGTGCATGCCTATTTGACACCTTGTTATACATATATATGTTATACATTATGAGCCGTCTGACGGAGTTTCTGCAAAGGGATAAGTTAACCTTTATACATGATAATGTATCACATCATTTGACAATGGAATTATTTCTACTTCTCTATATAGGTATTTCACTTATTTCTAAATGTTTACATATACTATACAATATCGCCAGTTAACTGACGCTTTAGCACATGATCCTTTAATTTTAGCTTAAAACTAGCAACAGAGAGCGCAGTAGAGCGCAGTGGGGGCGGAAGATTGTTCCAGATTTTGGATGCAACGTATTTAAAACTTCCACGGAATGCATTTGTGTGGTGGGTATGAACGGCAAGATGACATAAACGAGTACAGGGAGACCAGGTTATTTTTTCTAAAAGGTATGGAGGTTTGCGGTGCTTAATAATACCGAAAAGCAGAGTACTGAGATGGATATAACGCCGTGAAGACATGTTTAAAATCTTAGCACGATTTATATATGGTGATACATGTGTTCTAGAAGGAATGTTGAAACAAAATCTTGCACATGCATTTTGCACTCTTTGTATCAAAGCTTTAGTTTTGGAAAGAAGACGTGGACCATAAACAGTATCAGCATAATTAAATTTAGATAAGATAAGAGATTCAACTAATTTGATGCGTAATTCAGTAGTTAGATAGTCCCGCACTCTGTACAGCACCTTCAAACGATAGAAACAATTTCGGGCGACCTCCATAATGTGAGATTCGAAACGCATTTCAGAATCCATTCTCAGACCTAAATTCCGCACTTCGTTAGTTTTTTCTATCACCTCCCCATTAATGATGATTTGAGGATTCTTAGAGTTGATTTTATTGACTTGGTACTTCGAACCCATGACAATGTATTTTGACTTAATGGGATTTAATGTAAGTGAGTTACGCACGGACCATTCACTTATTCTTGACAGGTCTTGGTTTATTTGATCTACAATATAAAAATTCAAAAAAAAATTTCAAGAGTACCTAACTACCTCCCATAGACGTAGAGTGGGGGTGATTTTTTTTTCTCATCCAACCTTGTAGATCCTTGTAGTGTGGGGTATCGTTGGATAGGTCTATTGAAATCATTCAATTTTGAGGTACGGAACCCTAAAAAACCGGCCAAGAGCGTGTCGGACACGCCCGAGATAGGGTGCCGTAGCCATTACGAAAAAATTAAGTAATATTTTTTTAAGGATTTCGTATTTTGTACGGAATATTCCAAGTTTAGTTATATTTTATACCTTAGGCTGCTATTTACTCTTAAACTACGAATAATTCTCAAAAAAAAACTTAACCGTTATAGTGTCGGTATAGTTTGGTTGTAAGTTTGATTATACATGATTATACTTACTACCATCCTGAATTTTTTCAAATTTTTCCACCCACCGGTTTAGATTTTAGAGGGGGGGGGGGACGCTCGATTTTAATGAGATCGAATTTAATAAAAAATTGCACCTTAAAGTTGAATATTTTGCAAAAAAATCACTAAGTCGAAAAATCGTCTGTAGCAACCCCCTAATGATTTTAAGACCTATCCAACGATACCCCACACAACAAGATTGGATGAGAAAAAAAAATCACCCCCAATTTACTGTAAAAAAAATTGTATTTGAGATTTTTATTGTACCTACCATTTTGTCGGCATAGTTTACATTTGGTTTACATATAACTACATATATTCGTGCAAAATTACAGCTTTCTAGCCTTGATAGACTATTAATCTCTGAGCAAAGCAGCGGACAGACGAACAGACAGACAGACATGGCGAAACTATAAGGGTTTAGTTTTTGCCATTTTGGCTACGGAACCCTAAAATCGTCTTCACGACATGAGATCTTATGATTTTGTGTGACAAATTAATACGATTCATTACAGACTTATCATAATTTATCATTATTAATTTAATAAGTGTTGTGTTCTAACGCGACAATTTACCTAAAAGCGGATGAAAGAGGAACTAAATTTTTTCATAGCATGTTGCCATAGTCAAGCATTTTTTCACAGCATTTTTCTTAAAAAAAAAAAAAATATTATCAAATATTATGAAGATAGTAGCGTCTTCATTTTTTTTATTTTATTTTACAATCATATTCAATAAGATAGAGCATGAACGATTTAACTGATTTAACTGCCTGAGGCTTCAGCAATATTAATTGTTGAAAATAAATTAAGGTCTTTATGTATCTACTCGAACGCGCCACTCAAACAATATTATTACCGGTAACACTGATTAACAACTCGTTCAGAAATAGCAGTTAGCATTTCTTTTGTTTACTCAAAGTATTGTCACTATCTGTTTAGCACAATGAATCTTTTTTTACATAATGTTTTCCATGATTAGAAGTACGTGACAAAAGAATAGATCCCACCCGCGATAGCGACCGCATCTCGTCGAGCAATGTTTACGACGCGTTCATGATCGGCGCATCGAGCATCCGCTGTCAGCTGTGTTCGCCCGACGACCGAACTGTCAGATGGTGAATAGCAAAGGAGCGGTAGCGAGATTATTTTTAATAAATATGTCTTTTCATTCGCAATATCACAGTCACAGGTGATCACCGCGCGGGAGTTGAGAGGCGTCAGCCGTAGCGCATCCGGACTGCCGATCCCGGCAGGAGAGCCGGCCGCAATATGAGTTCGAGGGATCGGGATACAAAGTCGCTGCAGGACAAGCTGAAGGTGTTCTTCAAGAAGGGAGGCTCGGGTGAGTGCGCCGCGCCGGGCCAGGCCGGCCGGGCTAGGCTTGCGGGCGCGGCGGCGCGGCGGCTGACGCGCGTGTTGTGTTACAGCGCCGCTGCCGGCCGGGCTGGAGCTGGTGGTGTCGGCGGAGCTGGAGCGCGAGCTGCGCGCGGACGCGCCGGCGCGGCGCCTGCGCGCGCTGCGCGACCTCGGCGAGCGCGTGCGGACCACGCGCGTACAACAGGTACCCTCCACACACCCCAACAAACGACCAATTCCGAGTACCGTCATTTGGCGGTACTTGGCAATGTAGCGAGTTTTTCGCTGCTTTTGAAGCTATACTCGCTTGACTGTGGCTTTGCTTGCCACCGAAATTAACAACTACTGTTGTTATGACAATAAAAGTGTACCCTGAAAGTTGATTAAAAGTAAATACACCCTAGTAATTTCACTGTAAAAATCAATAGTTTCTTAATTACTGTTTGAATTTAATTATAGCACTAGCACTAATAGTTGCAGCATCACTTTGTTACACCTTGTAGTAAAACTATTTAGGAACCATAACATTCTGATGCAATAGCCGGAGTTGTTTACAAGCTTATCACACGGAACAGCGGGCGAGCCACATAATTGATGTTGATAATTTTAGACATGCTTGTGTGCTGTGTGTATTGATGGCATTGTTGTAATGATTATTTATGAATTTTGTTTTCTATTTTTAACATACCCTCATTTAATAATATTATGTATTACATTTTTATTTTATTTAACCTGCTGCTTGTTTATTTGATGTTTGATATAGAATTAGTTGTATAAAAACTAAAACTTTAAAAAAGACTTAATTTTTTTTTAGATTGTAAATGTTTACTTTCCGTCGCAGTGATCAAGCACAAGATTCTTCTTGCAATGAGAAGGTTTCCTTAGCTGTATGAAAAAATTTCCTCACAAGGCAAATGCTTATTATTTACATACTGGCTGTCTGCTCCAGCTGTATGCAGGACTTTAAAAATTAAATTAAAATTCATTTATTTTCAATTATGCAATACAAAAATAAAAATAAAACAAAATAATAAATTAATCTTAACCTGTTGAGCGACTTAGGCACACACCTGTGTGTCTAACACCACCTGTCAGTGACATCTAGTAGCTTGACGGGTTAATCAACCAGTGGTGTAGCCTCATGGACAAGGGCCCGGTGCAAAGAGAAAGAATCGGGCCATCACCCCTAGCTTGAACTTTTATTGGATTTCAAAAACATCAAAAGAAAAATGGCTAAAGCTGGCTCACAAGTTTTTTTTATGCTCCTCTCTTCTCAACGCTTAGGTTAGAGGGTCCCCTGAGGTCCAGGGCCTGGTGCACTGCACCACCTGGCCATATGGTAGCTACTCCACTGTAAACAACCCTTGTCCAGACTATTACAAACACAACACAACAAAAACAGATTACCAAATATGCTGGAACCATTTTGAATTGATACACTAAAAAATATTCTAACAGATTAAACAGAACTGAATAATGATAGATTGGTCTTCAATTCTGTAAATACAAAATAATTAATAAACAAAGCACTTTAAGAATGCAGTTTTCTTCTTCAATTAATTAATCTATTTTCATATAAAATAGTAAAAAAAATATGCAAATACTATCAAAGTGATCTGTTTACTTTAGTGTGTTACACTAAGTTATGTTGTTATTTGTTTATTTATTTATTTTTATTCGACTGGATGGCAAACGAGCAAGTGGTTCTCCTGATGGTAAGAGATTACCACCGCCTATAGACACCTGCAACACCAAGGGGATTGCAGATGTGTTGCCAACCTGGAGGCCTAAGATGGTATACCTCAAGTGCCTGTAATTTCACTGGCTGTCTTACTCTCCATGCCGAAACACAATAGTGCAAGCACCGCTTCTTCACAGCAGGATTAGCGAGCAAGACGGCTCAAGATGGAGCAGGATATTGAGCTTATATGTTAATAGTAATAATATTAGTCTAAAAAAAAATTTAAGTAGGGTGAGATCTATTTATTACTGATGTAGAGACAGACAAAAAAAAGATTTATAAAAATTTTGTAATTGGTTATGCTAAACTGAACTGAACTAATTCCTAGGCATTTCATATGGCGTTTAATGAATAGATTGAATCAGCCACCCTGCATCTTAACATTTCTGCGAAAAATATCGTTCTATGACCATAAAATTGACTGTCCCCCTTATCTCTGAAACTATATACACAGCGGCACAAAATATAGCCCACTACATACAAAATTACATATTACTGCATACATTTGAGGGCCCGATTTATTGGCCAGAGGCGAGAATGTTTATGCTGAGTATGCCCACTAGTATGAGTATGAATCTTATGTTTTTTTAAATGTATTTATTTTGTGGACGTATTCAAGCGATTTGCTTCCAATTTTGAAATGATCTTTATATAGATTTGAATCTCCACTTAAAAAACTATCATTAGTCTAAAACTATCATAACTATCATCATATAAAAAAGAAAAAAAATACCAAATTAAAAAAAATACATTTTTTTTCTGTGGTTGTGAAGTAGTGACACCTCTAGATTTTTTTGTCAGAATGGACCATACATTGTCCTACTACCTGCCTAAACACTTATCAAAATGTTCCAGGGGGTACTTCCTATCAAAAATCAGCAATATGTATGGCCAAATTCTGTATTCTATTCGTGTTTTTCAGTGTCGATGTTGTATGCAAACTATTGTTGTTATTAAGTCGTCATTAGGTGGCATTTTATAACACGACCAAGCTAAGTTTGCACCTCGCACTTAACAAGAACAGGTTAGAAACTTAAAATAACAAATAGGAGACAAAAGTTCGTAAGACGCGTTTCGGTGACCAAGTTTAAAAGCTATTGTTGCTAAAATTTTCGTCTCCTATTTGTTGAATTTCAAATTTTTGAACTGCTCTTGTTAAGTGCGAGGTACCATCAGCCAAATATGTGGTCTACCGCCTTAAAGTTGATAATCGTTTGTATGTCATAAAACAATAATTCCAATAGATGTGTATGTCAACTTGAAAGTTCGACTTTAGCGACATATTCATTTGATAGGAACTTGTTTAAAAATTTATAGACCATTTATTTGGCTGATGGTACATACAAACTTAGCTCGGTCGTTTTATACTTACAAATACGACAAACTGATTGGTAAACTAACTAAATAAATTGAGGAGTTTGTATACATACAACATTGGAAAAAACACCGATCAAATACACATGCAAATTATTTATTTATTTATGTATTTGGGCACAAACGGTACAATAAAACTTACATTATAAACAATGACATATAACATTGACCAACAAAGTTGGCACAGGTTATTAGTTCCCAATAATAAAATATAAATCGGGTATAAAAGTAACAAACATACAAAGAAATTACTGGCACTTGAGGTATTCCATCTTAGGCCTCTAGGTTGGCAACGCGTCTGCAATACCCCTGGTGTTGCAGATGTTTATGGGCGGTGGTGATCTGTTACCATCAGGAGATCCACTTGTTCGTTTTCCATCCAGGCGATTAAAAATAAAACTGTCCCACAATGACTCCAGGGCGGCGTGGAGAAACTGTGGACATGGACGCGGGACCTCCTGGAGGACGGCAGCGCGGAGAGCCGGCACGCGGCGCTGGGCTTCCTGTGCTGCCTGGCGGAGGGCCAGCCCGACTGCGGCGTCATGCGCACGATCTACTTCCGGTTCCTGCGCGACACGCACGCGCGCAGCCCACCAGAGGACGCGCCGCACCGCTTCCGGCTGCTGCATACGCTCACTAACGCCGGAAGGAATATAGACTGCTTCGAGGAAGAGGTATGGCTTTAGGCTGCTGTGCCGTTGTAACTGTACCTACTGTCAATAATTTGCACGCCTGCATGCAGGCTGAATAGATTAGATAAGAAACTATAATATAACATCTTTGTAATTGTGTTCTAGCAAATAAACATTTCTGATTTCTGATCGATGGGTGACACTCTTTTCTGGCCCGGATAATACCGACATGGAAATACCGGCCCTGATTTTCGTGTACACGTCCATAGAAGCTCCTGTCAGTTTCTATGGGCGAGTACACAAAAAACAGGGCCGGTGTTTCCATATCAGTATTATCCAGGCCGGGAAAGAGTCACCCGCATCAACTCAGTTGAGATCGATTGGTTGGGTGTGACTTCACAAGGACAATGTTATTTGTTTTATCTCACACGTGAATCTATAGTAATATTATAAATGCGAAAGTGTGTATGTACAGTCAACAAAAAAAACTTGTATTAAAAATTAAATTTTTATGGTTAGGTTATTTTTCCTGCAGTATTTTACCCTAAATGCATTCCATGCCTCGATCGATGTTTGTTTGGGACTAATTAATTTGACGCGTTAATTAATGTTTGTATGTACTAAAATTATAATACACGATCGAGGTGGAATACGACTAAAATTATAATATTAGGGTGGTTCTACAAAAGTAGGGCAAATATTAAGGATATTATGTTTACATGAGTTTCTACTTTTAATTATTACGAATTTGGGTGGTTATGATAGATAATCTAATAAACATGCTAACTTAAAACAGGCCAGTCACTTTATAAAGTAGTTTTTAAATTATTAAGGATTTTCAAAATTTTGCTTCCAGAGGACTGACGAAAACAACAGGGTACTGACAAATACACATTTTCATAAGAATAATCAGTCATTTATTAATCATTGAAACATTCTCTTAGAATGTAATTATATCACATGTTCTTTTAACATTAATCCTTATAGGTAAGTATAAAATAATCACATTTTTTCTATTTATACTGACGAAACTTCCTCAGTATTAAAGTCAGCCTTGAATTTTTTTATTACCTTAACATTAATCAACATTAAATTACTTTGAGGTAGTTTCACTCAAAAATTACACATTTTCTAAAAAAAACAATAAACAACTGTAACACGAAATTATTATTTTTAAATAATAAAAATGAGATCCATTTTCTTATTAATCAACAAAAAATAGTCTTATTCTCTCATTGAAATTTACTTTTCAAAAACATCAATATCCTCCTTAAATTGGTAAAATACTCTTTTTCCTTTTGTAACGAGATCTGGTACAGGTAACTTATGGATTATTTGTTCAAACGGTACGTCTGCAACATCCTTTTCATCCAATTTAAATAGAATTCCATTCTGGTCACAAACTTTAAGGAAAGTCACTCTCATCTCGCCGTCATCATCGATATCAGAGGAGCAGATAGCCGCATAACGATACTCTTTATTCCTTATCATATATTTAATTAAAACATAATCTCCGTTGCTATAAAGACTTTCTTGTTGTGAGCCGCTAACTGTTGGCGTTGATAAATTGCAATCCAACTCAACAGGGTGGTTATTATGGTCTTTCGCGTAAGTGGACAGTGGTGCATCATCATCTTCAGAGGAGTCTGTGAACACCGTGGAAGTGTTTAGACGGGTAACTCGTGTACCTGGCAACTTTGTCTGATAATGAATAGATCCGAGCTTGTAATGATCACATCCATCTGGGCTGCAGAAACAACTTAGTGACTTCAAGGTAAGATTGTTAGGGCAATAAGCTGTGCCTGTGACCTGATGTACCAATAGTGTCCCCTTGAAAGCAACGATTTCAGATGGTTTCTCGTTAATGAAAGTATTCATCTGCTCAATCTCACAGCCTTCAATCACATCCACTTTTATACCTGGACATCTCTCACGAACGACAGTTGCAAAATCTTTTAAGTTAGTAATATCACCTCCAGTAGCAATTACTTGGTCCGCTGTTCGTTTACAAGTGGCACCCACACCATCTGGTGCCCCTTTTCCGTGCCCAGCCTCATGAAAGTTCCAGGAATATTTTATAATATTCGGGATCATGTCTTGCAGTTTACAGGCCAACACATAGAACATATATTTGTTCCTGTATTGAGTGACAGGACCATCACTGAGAAAGTGGATGTTTTCAATACTTGATGGTAGTGATTCCAGAATAGGTTTGAGATGAGCCCAAATTGCTCCGACGTTATGAGACAGATTGGATGACATTGTGCAGTGTGAAATGACAGATCCTTTTAGGTAAACGACAACAGTATGTAATGAAATTTGGGTGCGCGAACCGCCGAAGTGGAAAGATTGAATTTCCTGGTTATATTTAGTGCAAAAGTTTTCTGAAAAGTCCATATGCACTATGGCGTCGTTCTCTGACAAAGACTCTTTCAGTTTTTTAAACGAATTATGCTGGTGTACAATGTAAAATACATGTCGGAAAAAGTTGGGTAAATCCTTTTCGAGTTTTGCAATGAGATTTGTGGGTAATATCTCCTGTTGTTCTTTTTTATGTTTTGTCACAAATCGTTCTTTCTTCGTCTTTAAATCAATTATAGATTCTTTCTTACTCACCCACTGTTTCAGCAAGATCGGTTTTGACTCGTCGTAATCTTCGTAATTTAAAGTTTTTGAGCAGCACTCGTTACATGTTCTCTCCAGACATTTCTCTGAATATCGATCGCAACAAAGCGTTTTCAGCATGCTCTGATAATTATTTACCGTCGCAAGAATATTTGCCTTTTTTAGAGCAGCAAGTTGAAGATCTATATTTTCGTGCGTCGTGCAAGCACAGGTATCGCGGTTTGATAATGTAGGGGGCACCACCCAAAACGGTCGAAGTCGAGTAAATAGCGAATAACTGATTTTCAATGGAACTGTTTTCAAAAACTTCTCATGCAGATTTTTCATATTATCCAACAGATACATCTTCTGTTTCTTTACCTGTTTTCGAGTCACAAATTCTTTCTTACCTGCTGCTTGGCGGCTGTTCGAATCATCTTCTAAAAATTGCCTAACTAAACTTTGAATTGTATTTTTTCCTCCCGTCTTCTTATTTTTCGTTAGATTATGTCCAGTTTTTTTCTTAGTTATTGCTTTATTTTTTATAGTCCATAGTTTGTATTTGTCGACAAATCTTCCGGATATGGCGTTTTTAAAGTTCCTTTTTTCTTTGTGACTTCTTATTTTGGTGTAGTTTTCTTCTAACTGAATTTTAATAACCTCGCCGAAAAGCGCCTTCTTCACCAATTCCTTCTTTTGAGTTATATCTTCACTCATCTCTTCAATTCTGGTTTTTGGCGTTTTTTCAACAGATTTAACAACTTTCTTCAACTCTTTTTTAACTCGTCTATATTTTTGACGCTGAGTATTCAGTTTAGTTTTAAGTTTTGAAATTACAATTGCCATCTTCTTTAATTGCTTGTTTCTGGATTTTCTCTTTCTTTCGCTTCTTTTTTTTGCTTCTTTCACTCTTTTGTCTTCTTGAAGCACTTGCGGAACTGGTACTACAATTGGTTGCATTTCATCGTCAGTAGTTACAGGGGTATTTTCGCGTATAAAATTATTAATACGTTCCTTTAAGTGGTGTTTCTTTTGCCTGTATTTCGAGGAATATTCTTTCCATTTCCTTCTGGTTGCTCGTTGCTCTCGAGGTGTCATTTTACTAATATTTTTTCTTTGTCCTTTCTCCTTTTTCCTTAGATACTGTAACCTTTGTTTTTCTTTATACTCAGCTAATTTGACAGGGTCGCATTTAATCTTTGCTAATCGAGCCTTTTCGGCTTCTCGTTTGTTTTGTAATATCTCTTCCCGAGATAATTTTTTTTTAGGAGGCGGCATGATGTTTTAACTGAAATAAGTAAAAAAAGACCTTAAACGTGGTATTTTTTAACGTAAAAGCAGACAAAAACAAAATCTGTCAGTACTCTGGAAAATATGTCAGTCCGCTGGCATATTAACGGACAACGGACTGACGCCAAAGTACTGACGAAAAGGATGCAATTTTATAATTATAGCCAGAAAGTACGTTCCTTTTCGAATTTTGTAATATTACTAAACAATATTATTACAAATTATAATTAACTGTATATGAATCGAAACAAAATTCAAGTTTACAAGTAAATGCCAACTCACCACAGTACTGAAATGTTCACTGGACCCACCACGTGCACACGGAGTAACCGCGACTCTAGCACTGGCATCGTAATGGCGGCCGTCAATCGGCGTGGCTTGTAGCTAGCTTCACTATTAACCTTGAAGCATAGCGGGATTGTAACCTTGAGTCTGAGGTATTTATCGGGAATTTCAAATTTTAAAAACACACAACGGACTGACGAATGACTCTGAACACAAAGTTTACTCTTTATTTTAAAAATAATGGCAACAATATTACATTTGAAAGCTTTGGTAAACACTGTAAAGTACATCGCAGATTTAGATTAAATAGTAAGTTTTCTTAAATAATTGGCAATTTTTAACATACAGCCACTTGATTGCGCAGTTTTGGAATTGTGACATGCCAAAAGACTGACGATTTGAGGATCTATCGTGATTTTTTATATACTTGTAATGAAAATAAATACCTGATATTGGATGACCAAATAACGGATATTTGATGATTTTAAATCCAAATAAAATTTCCAGTAAATATACGAAAACTTTGTATTTATGGACTGGTGACATCAAGTTACCCATTTTTTGTAGAACCACCCATTAGTAGTATTATGAAATTTAGTGGTTTCAAGCCCAAAGCGATTGCCATATGCCGTGCCTGGAAGAGGGTTAAAACAGGTCGTCTAGAGTAAGCTATTTGTGCTAACCTAAGTGGTTTGCAGATCGGAGCGTTCCTCCTGGAGTACCTGAGCAGCGTGGAGGCGGCGACGGGCGCGGCGGGGGGCGCGGGGGGCGCCGCGGCCCTCACCGAGCTGCTGGCGCTCGTCATCAACGTCGTCAAGTTCAACGCCACCTACCTCGACGAGGACATCGTGCACGGCATCGTCAAGTGAGCCCGCTTCTACTTCATCCATGTTCCCATTGTTGGGCTCAAGCAAATGAGAATGACTCCCACGCAGTGCAGATTGAGAACTTCACACACCACCTTGCAGGGTTATGCAGCTTCCTCACGATTTTTCCTTCACCGTAATGTCATCAACTATTTTACCGACACTTTGGGCGTCTCCTGCGTTACCAAAATTGTCTCTGACGACTCTGACGTTATCAAAAAATCGTACTTCCAACAAGATATTTCATGGTTTAATAGGTTGAACTTACGTAGGATGGCATGTATTCATGTACACCATCTATTAAATTACAGAAAAAACATGTTTACTTACAAAAATCTGCAATTGTTTGAAAAATGTCGTGGACAGATTAGTGTCGGTAAAAAAGTTGATTGGCTGGCCCTAAGGCTTATGGAAATTTTCAAATGTAATTTCGTGCATGAATTTCGAATGACTAAGAGGAGCGAACCGGATTTGAATTGAAGATTTAAAATGCCATGGGTTGAAAAACATTAAAAATCAGCCAAGTGCGAGTCGACTCGCGCATGAAGGGCTCCGTACTCCGTATCTACAATCCAGATTTACAAAATTAGACGTAAGAAAAAAAAACAGAAAATAATTAAGTTTGTTGTATAGAAGCCCCATTGAAATATTTATTAATTTTAATTTAACTATTTATTTTTAAAGTGATTATACAATTAAAGATTCTGTGAATATTTCAAGCTTCTACCCCTTACCGTTATTAATATCAAGCAAAAAAACGGCAAAACAATCAGGTTTGTTGTCTGGCAGCCCCCCTTAAATATTATTTTTGTTCTGTTTTTGGGATTTGTTGTTATAAGGACCACAGTAATAAATAATCTGTGAAAATTTATTACTGTGGCCGTGGAGCGGAGCGGAGAGGAGACTTGTAGGAGTTGACCAATCCCTACACGTTTGAGGCAGAGACGAGATGTGGATTCAACTAATATGATGGGTTGATCCCTACCTACACATCTTTCCGCTCCACTCATCTCTGCTTCAGTGGAGTCGCAGCCTAAGGTTGGAGTGGAGCGAGGCTAGAAACTTTATTTACTTTACTATTAGTGGATTTTTACCCCGCTCTGCTCCAGTGAACGGGCAGTCTAAAGCTTGAAACCCACTGACAGGTGGCGGAGCGGTGCGGCGCGGCGCGGAGGCGGTACCGGTTGTAACATTTGGGCTAACATGAAAGAGTCCGCGTAGAATGCCGCTCGAGAAACAGCGTGGCGCGCTAATCTATGCGGACTCTTTCATGTTAGCACGAATATAACAACCGGTGCCGCCTCCGCGCCGCGCTGCATCGCTCTGCCACCGCAGGGGGGTTAATATGTAAGCCGGGCGAGTTCGGTTCGGTGGCCTAAGTGGTGTGTCGTGTGCATGTGCGCAGTTTCGCGTGCCACCTGTGCACGTACTGCGCGGAGAGCAGCGCCGTGGGGGCCGCGCTGGCGCTGCTGGAGGCTGTGGCCGCCTACTCTCTGTTGCCTCGCGCCGCGCTGCCCACGCTCGTGCGCGCGCTGTGCCGCGCCGCCAACCTGGACCAGCATTGCCAGCCCAGCTGGAAGGTGCCCACACATAATAATAATAAATAGCAGCAACAAGGGCGATTTAGGCAAACCGGTGGAAATTGAGTTGTATGAAGCCTGCACCACTGCTGACAAGGTACTAAAGTGTAAAGATACTTACGATTTCGACTTTACTAATGTTAAATATTTGAAAAAGGCTAAAATGCAAATCAGGTCATGTCGATAGTTACCAAACATCGATCATCGCCGATGATGCGAGTATACCGGCGGTCCGAATTTTCTTTTCCAAAAGGGTGTTAATATGCAAGTGTTTATGGTCGTTGTCAGCTGATGCGGTGCGTGCTGGGCGCGGACATCGGGCACGCGGCGCTGCAGGAGCTGGTGCTGCTGCTGCGGGGCGGGGGGGAGGGCGGCGCGCCGGAGGACGCGGGCACGCTGCGCGGCGCCGTGTTCTACATCAACATGGCGCTGTGGGGCCCGCGCCGCGTCACCTCGCTGCGCGTCAGCCTGCTGGCCGTGCTGCCGGCGCTGCTGCAGGCCGTGGGCGCGGAGCAGCCCGTGGTCACGTACGAGGTGGTGCAGGCGCTGCAGGGGCTGCTGGCGCGCGCGCCGGCCGACGCGCTGGCGGCCGCCTGGGACCTGCTGCTGCGCCTGCTGGCGCGCGCGGCCGCGCAGGAGCGCGCGCTGGCGCCGCGCAACGAGCCGCTGCGCGCGCGCCTGCACGCGCTGCTGGCCAGCCTCGAGCTGCTGCACGAGGCCGGCCACTACGGCGGCGACGTGGACGCGCTGCTGGCGCTGCTCGAGGACGCCGCGCAGGACCGCCCCGAGGCGTCCGCGCTGCGCGTCATCACGTGGCGCGCCGCCGCGCTGGGCCCGGGCCGCGCCGGCTGGGCGCAGGCGCAGGCGCTCGCCGACCGCTTCGTGCGCCGCGACCCGCGCCCCGCCGTGCGCCTGCACGCGCTCGCGCAGCTGCTCGCGCTCGTCAAGCGACAACGGTCGGTGATCCACGCCCTATTTTCTTGATGCTAAAATTTGACCCCGAACTTGAGAGTTCGTAACTCCCGAAAAATAATTAAAATATTCAGTCAAATTGACCCGACAGGTAAAATATTCCGAAATGATTTAAAAACACCTCGTATAACAGTGTGTTGTGTGCAGTTTCGTGTACGAGGAAGAAGTGATGGCGGGCGTGGCGGTGCCGCTGCTGAGCATGTGCGCGAGCGACGCGGACGGTGGAATGCGGGCCGCCGCCGCGCGCGCGCTGTCTTCGCTGGCCGTGCTCTGCACCGGCGACGCCGTCACCGATCTCATAGATCTGCTCGAGAAGGTACGTCGGTTACGGTTGGTGCCGTGATCAGAATTTCGCAAGGTTATAGTTGGTGCCGTGACCAGGATACCGCACGGTTACATTTGTTGCCGTGACCAGGATGAACAAGGACTAATTTATTATTCAGATAATGAACCGTCCGTTCGAGACGGAGGAGCCGGCGGAGGGCGAGGCGGAGGCGGAGCTGACGGACGTGAGCCTGGCGGTGGGCGGGCTGCTGGAGCTGTTCCACGCCAAGCTGCTGCACACGCCGGCCGCGCACGCCGCGCGCGCCTGCCTCGTGCTGCTCGACCACCTGGAGCACGCCTACCGCCACCCGCCGCACGCGCTGCTGGCGCGCCTGGCGCCCTGCCGCCTGAAGGTTAGTTGGTACTAGAATCGTGCGTGACCTCCTTTTGATTTGCGTCACTTTTAGGTTCAGTTGTTTAATTCAATGGGTCAATCTCAAGCAAAACGTCACAACCTCACGATGTTGACGCCTTCTAGCAATATTCCACATGTCAGATACATCTGTCACTTGTTTATAATTGTCCGTCTCGGAGCATTGCGTGAAAACGTGACCTGTTATTATAATTCGGTGTGGTGATGCCGTGGTCTTTTCTCAGATCATGGACATGATCTTCGGTCTGCGCGCGAACGCATTCAACTACGTGGGATTCTGCTACGACGCGTCGGGCGGCCCGGTGTACGGCGCCGCGGCCCTGCGGCTGCGCCCGCTGTGCGCGCCCGCGCTGCTCGCCGAGCCGCTCGTCGCCCGCGGGCAGCACGCGCCGCCAGCCAAGGACGCACCGCCGGTACCTTGCTCACCCTTGCTTGCTTCTCTTTCGTTCGGGCTTCATATCTACTCGAGCAGCTTCAATTTGAGACATACAGACTGCTCACTCGACCATTAAAGCATGTTACAACATATCGAGATGAGACTCCTGCGTTTCCACTGAACATCTTGCGTCAGGCACTGGTCCCACCGCGAGCTAGTAAACTATGAGCTATCGGCTATTTTCTAGCCCAAGAAACGAACAAAAGATAATCGCTTCCGTGTACATAAAAGAGACAGTTATATTTTTATAGTTCATAGCTGGCTGTTCACACTGCCGGCGAGGATACTCTCCCACCGCCCGGCGAGTAAGCGATAATTCCATACAATTGTTTACTAGCCGCCCGCCGATTGTCATCTGTTTCTAGTACAGAATTTTACTAGTTGACCGCCGAGCTCGCCGATAGCTGGCGGTGGGACCACTGTTTACTAGTTGACCGCAGCGATAAGCTATCGACTATAAAACTAGCTCAACGGTACTCGCCGAAGCCTGCTTGGCGATCAGAGCGATCATTCTACCTTTCAAAGTGGATGCGGGTGCACGTATATACAATGAATTTAAAACAATCATACGAACTATCTTTGTTGTCAAGTTCGGATGACGATGATGATGTATTTTATAAAAGCGTGTGTGTAGTGGCAGTGGCAATTTTGAAGAGACGGAAGAAAAAAAGGAATATTTATAAAGAATGACAAGAAAAATTTGGATGCAAAAAATTAATTATTTCAGAAAAGAATACAGTGAGTTCAAACTAGCTAGTGTGGTGAAAATGTATTTTCAAATTTAAATTCAAATCATTTATTCAGTAAATAGGCCGCAATGGGCACTTTTACACGTCATTTTTTTAAACTACCAGCGCTTTCGGAAAGACCATCATTGCCAAGAAGAATGCGCCGCAAGAAACTTGGCAGAAAGTCATTTTTTCAAAATAAAATAATTACAAATAAAATACTTAAAAACTACAGTAAACAATTTAACAAAAAAATACAAAAAATAAATTAAATAATAATACAGGGTTGTATGGGGTCCCTTAGTTACAAAATTAAACACTAACTATATTCGACCTCGACTGTACATCGTATAGGTCATTGGCGAATAGCCCCCCGGCTGAGCTAGTGCAGCGAGTAATCGCCCGTCGCACGCAAACACTCGCTTATAGCCGAGCGTCTAAACTAGCAAAACTATACTCGCTTCTCGCCTCTCGCCCACTCGTTTGTAGTTTATAGTTTTACTCGCTAATAGCTTGTAGCCGCCGGTGGGACCAGTGCCTCAAGGAGTGCAATTTTTTCAGAGAAACAGGGAAACCTAAGTTCGTTCGTGAATAGAGTAAAGCTGCGACTGTCTTTGAGGCGGTTCTGCGAAGTACCAATTATATTTCCTCGCTTCATTCTTCGATATAATTAATTACCAGGTAGTCCCTTAATCCTACAGGCAACATCGCACGAATTTAAAGATATGTTTTGACTAACAATATTTAAAACGATTTCCGGTTCCGCCCTTCCTGGGCCGGACTACCGCCTTGTTGTCTCATTCCTTTTTCGTGCGAGGCAACGAGCGCACGCGCCTACCGTCGGTACGCAATGCCAAAGCGCAGCAATCGCGATTTGACCGACCGTTACAAAAGTAAAATACGAAAATTGGAAGAAAACGCTTACCGCCGACGAACCGTATCGTCAATCATGGATTCATCGGATGAAGAAAGTGAAATAGGTAAGCACACCTTTTTAGTCTTCAATATTAGCCGTTTTACATACCCGGATTAATATCCGAACCGTAACAAAAAGGCACGAGGATCGCCCGTGAGGCGCTAGTCATGACCTTGGTTACAACTTTTTAAATCAGTAACGGCAAAACTACTACTTTTGTAGTCTTCAATATTAGCCGTTTTACATACCCGGATTAATATCCGAACCGTAACAAAAAGGCACGAGGATCGCCCGTGAGGCGCTAGTCATGACCTTGGTTACACCTTTTTAATTCAGTAACGGCAAAACTACTACTTTTGCATCGGGGTTGACCGTGAGTCTTCAACGATAGCTCTTTGTACAGAACGTACGAATATCTAAAGTAGATATTCGTTAATCTGTTACATCATACGTGCTAAAAGCATTTTTGGTTGGGTAAATCATACCTACCCTCATTTTATTTTATTTTCTTTCTTCACGATTTAAAATACGCATTTGTATTTTAAATAACGAAGATACTCGAGGTTCAAGCCATAAGCCAGAATCGATGGTCCAAGACGATCATCAAGCTGCCTTGGAACCAGAACCTTCCGTCAACGCGGAAACGAGTACGGATACTAATGCCGTGAAGGAAACGGCACAGGTCGACGAACCCTCGGAGGCGGCCACGGCCCCGTCCGACGCGACGCCCGCCCTCGTACCCGCAGAGACGCATACCGAAGAGGTCGAATTGGACCACGAAATATTGTCGGCTTTTTGTGAGTCAACTTGGGATACCCCCGATTTTGTTAGCTAAGTTATGGCTCCCTTTATTGGAAAAATGTCTGTCTAAGGACGCCAAAGAAGACCTGGTCAAGGATTACTTAGTTCCGGACAACTGTCGCTTGCCCCAAGCGCCGAAGTTGAAACCGGGACAAGAATCTCGTGGTAGCCCAGCAGCAACTCTGCTCGGGCGTCACGGCCATCAACAGAGGTATCGACTTGCTGTTGAAAGAGGACAACAAAATACACGCCAAAAAACAATTAAGTCATGCTTGCCGTATTTTGACCGATTTACATTACGCTGGCACACAAAATCCCATCAAGCAAGATTAAGCCCTCGAAGGCTATAGAAAAACAAGGCCTTCAGATTAAGAAGGTCATCAGGACTCAGAAGCCCCCGACTCCCGCTCAGCCGTCGGGCAGTCGTGCCTACCAGGGAAACTGGACAGCACCTCCTCCTCCACGCTACCCGACGAACAGGGGGGGGCGAGGGGGTGCCAGCAAGCCGACCCACGGCAGCCGGCGCCCGCCGGCGCCGCCGCAGCCCAGGACTGCGGCCCCGGGCAAGCCCCGTGCAGGAAAAATATCTAACCACTACGATTGTTGGTTTAATATAACAAAAAACGTAGTAGTACTTGATTGGATCAAAAAAGGTTATTCCATTCCTTTTTGTAACAAAGTATCACAGACTTGTACCACAAAATTTATTTTCTCGTGATGAAAAACAGGAAATGTTACAAGCTATCGAAACCTTAATCGATTAATCGGTGACCCGTTACCAGATCAATATGTATCACTTATATTTTTGGCACCTAAACCGAATGGCAGTAAACGTTTCATCTTGAACTTAAAAATCTTAATAAAAATATTTGTAAATCCCATTTTAAGATGGAAGGCTATCAAACCGCGGCAAAACTCATACCTTTAAACGGTTATTTGGCTACGATTGATTTAAAGGAAGCATACCTTGTCGTACCCATACGCGTCGAAGACAGAAAATTCTACGTTTTCCGTTCTGTCTTGGGGATTCATATAAGGTCTTAACCTATGAGTTTACCGCGATGCCATACGGTTTATCGGTAGTACCCCGAGTATTCACTAAGATCATGAAACAATTTGTTTCACATCTCCGGTCTCGGGGTTTAAATCTGTTATCTAGGACGATATTTTGTGTATAGGCGATAAGTTTGCCGATTGTCTTAGGAATGTTCACGAGATTTTGAAACTATTAAAGTGCTTAGGAGTTGTAGTAAACTTCGAAAAGAGTTCACCACAGCCTAAACAGACATGCAAATTTCTTGGATTCGTGTTCGACACAAAAAATTTAACATTGTCATTACCAGACGACAAACGCAAAAATATTGCACAGTTGGTTCGTAAATACTCAAAATTGCCCAATTGTACTATCCGCGACTTTTCACAACTTATAGGAGTTCTTGTGTCCACTTGTCCGGCCGTCGGATACGGCTGGCTATACACAAAGATTCTAGAGAGACAAAAATTCTTATTATTACAAAGACACAAAAATATCTTTACCCAATGTCCTAGTAAACTACCTCAATTGGTGGTCGGATGCCCTATGAGACACCGTGACTTTAAATTCGAAATTTACACGGATGCATCCAGGACTGGATGGGGGCAGTTTGTAATGATTTTCGCGCCCGAGGCACGTGGACAGTCACAGAACAAAATTATCATATCAATCAATTAGAACTACTAGCATTGTTCTTAGGATTAAATACGCTAGTTCGGGAAGAAACCAACTAAACCCGAAACATGTCGAGCTAAACTCGATTTAAGACGAGTAATCCGTTATAATATCATTAAATAAGAAACCAACTGTTCAATACTATTGCGCGTCGACAACAATACCGCAATAAGCTATATAAATCGAATGAGAGGCATCCAGTTCCCACATTTGAACGAATTATCTAAAGAAATTTGGCAATGGTGCGAGAAAAGGAATATTTGGCTGTATGCCTCATACGTTAATACAAAGCATAACAGGGCAGACGTGGAATCGAAGTCCGACAGTGCTTTCCATTCCTTAACACAATACTTAGGCCAACCCGAGATTGACCTATTCGCATCCCGCACCAATGCCAAATGCAAAAAGTTCGTGTCGTGGAAACCGGATCCCGACGCGGTGAAGGTGGACGCGTTTATTATTAATTGGAAATCATTATTAATGTTTTTTTACGCGTTCCCGCCTTTTTCACTGATTTTGAAGTGTTTAAGGAAAATATGCGATGAGAAAGCAGACGGAATCTTAGTTTTCCCATATTGGCCTTCTCAACCTTGGTTTACACTTTTACAAAAATTGTTGGTGTCAGATATTCTCTATCTGAACCCTAATAGGTCTCTTTTACGGTCTAATTTCAAGGAACGCCATTCCTTACACCGGAGCCTTACGCTGAGTGCGTTCCTTCGGAAAAACACACCACCAGAAGCTTTAGAATTAATTTTGTCGTCGCTGTCTGACAGTACAGCGAAACAAATACAACGTCTCTTTCAAACTCTGGTGGCAATTCTGTGACGCAAATGGTTCAAATCCTTTTCAAACATCAAATTTATCAGTACTGTCTTTTTTAACGGAACAGTTTACGAAAGGTTGTTCTTACGGCAGTCTTAATAGTCATCGCTCTGCAATATCGTTACTCTCAGGTAACTCGTTTGGTTCAGACGAACGCATCAAGCGCCTCCTTAAAGAGGCATATAAACTAAGGCCCAGCAAACCTAAGTATTCTCATACCTGGGGACCCTCAGCTAGAATTAAATCACATTTCGCATTGGTTTCCATACAACATTGCCTTTAGAAAAACTATCAAAGAAATTAGTAATGTTACTGGCCTTATGCACAGGGCACAGAAACAAACACTGTCTTTGATTAAGAAAGAAAACGTTACGTTATTGGAGAGCGACGTCAGGATAACTATAACGGACATAATAAAAACGTCAGCAGCTAATCGAGAACAACCCGTACTCTATTTATCACGCACGTTTTGTAGAAAATATAGCCATTTGTCCTACTTACAGCTCTGAAAGAGTTATATATTTTTAACCTAAAATATAAGAGCTGATAATACAATAAACCTTTTGCTGACACATAAAAAGCCTCACAGAGCTGCCACCACCCTGTCCATAAGCAGATGGATCAGACAAGTACTGGCAGACAGCGGCGTCGACACGGCCGCGTTCGGCGCGCACAGCACGCGCCACGCCGCCACCTCCCGGCGTCAGCCTAGAGACCATCCGAAAAACAGCCGGTTGGACGAGCTCGTCTAAATAACTTTGCTCGTTTCTATGACCGACCTATAATTGCTGATGAATGCCAATTTGCAAGATCGGTGTGTTTGCAATCATTAAATCAGTAAGTTAAGATTAAGTCTCAATTAATAAAAGACAGTTAAAGCAAGCTTCCAAATAAGTCATTGTTTTCTTGGCAAAACTTTCGACTCTGAAAGTCTACCTGGTAATTAATTATATCGAAGAATGAAGCGAGGAAATATAATAAGTGATTAAACGAGCTTCACAAGTGAAGTTCTATCATTATTATATGACTCGCTTCATTCGAAGATATAATTACCCACCCACCCCTAAATCTGCCCAAGAGAAAGTTTTGCTCGAATCTCTGAAAAATGAGACAACAAGGCGGTAGTCCGGCCCAGGAAGGGCGGAACCGGAAATCGTTTTAAATATTGTTAGTCAAAACATATCTTTAAATTCGTGCGATGTTGCCTGTAGGATTAAGGGACTACCTGGTAATTAATTATATCTTCGAATGAAGCGAGTCATATAATAATGATAGAACTTCACTTGTGAAGCTCGTTTAATCACTTATTAGTCGCGTTGAATTTAAAGCCATTATGTTAGAGCATTCATTCGAGAGCATTCTGCGACTTTAGAGATGTTGTGATATCGCAGGGCACGTGCGTGCTGCCGGTGGGGCGCTGCGCGCGCGTGGTGCTGACGGCGCTGACGCGCGAGAAGGAGTGGCCCGTACTGCTGCACGTCCTGCGCGCGCTGCCCGCCGCGCTGCAGGACCGCGCGCTGTGCGTGGGCCGCCGCGCGCACGACCTCGACCTGCTGGCCGCCACGCTGTGCGCCATGGTGAGTGTGACCCGCGCCGTGCGGCCCGCCGCGCGCACGACCTCGACCTGCTGGCCGCCACGCTGTGCGCCATGGTGAGTGTGACCCGCGCCGTGCGGCCCGCCGCGCGCACGACCTCGACCTGCTGGCCGCCACGCTGTGCGCCATGGTGAGTGTGACCCGCGCCGTGCGGCCCGCCGCGCGCACGACCTCGACCTGCTGGCCGCCACGCTGTGCGCCATGGTGAGTGTGACCCGCGCCGTGCGGCCCGCCGCGCGCACGACCTCGACCTGCTGGCCGCCACGCTGTGCGCCATGGTGAGTGTGACCCGCGCCGTGCGGCCCGCCGCGCGCACGACCTCGACCTGCTGGCCGCCACGCTGTGCGCCATGGTGAGTGTGACCCGCGCCGTGCGGCCCGCCGCGCGCACGACCTCGACCTGCTGGCCGCCACGCTGTGCGCCATGGTGAGTGTGACCCGCGCCGTGCGGCCCGCCGCGCGCACGACCTCGACCTGCTGGCCGCCACGCTGTGCGCCATGGTGAGTGTGACCCGCGCCGTGCGGCCCGCCGCGCGCACGACCTCGACCTGCTGGCCGCCACGCTGTGCGCCATGGTGAGTGTGACCCGCGCCGTGCGGCCCGCCGCGCGCACGACCTCGACCTGCTGGCCGCCACGCTGTGCGCCATGGTGAGTGTGACCCGCGCCGTGCGGCCCGCCGCGCGCACGACCTCGACCTGCTGGCCGCCACGCTGTGCGCCATGGTGAGTGTGACCCGCGCCGTGCGGCCCGCCGCGCGCACGACCTCGACCTGCTGGCCGCCACGCTGTGCGCCATGGTGAGTGTGACCCGCGCCGTGCGGCCCGCCGCGCGCACGACCTCGACCTGCTGGCCGCCACGCTGTGCGCCATGGTGAGTGTGACCCGCGCCGTGCGGCCCGCCGCGCGCACGACCTCGACCTGCTGGCCGCCACGCTGTGCGCCATGGTGAGTGTGACCCGCGCCGTGCGGCCCGCCGCGCGCACGACCTCGACCTGCTGGCCGCCACGCTGTGCGCCATGGTGAGTGTGACCCGCGCCGTGCGGCCCGCCGCGCGCACGACCTCGACCTGCTGGCCGCCACGCTGTGCGCCATGGTGAGTGTGACCCGCGCCGTGCGGCCCGCCGCGCGCACGACCTCGACCTGCTGGCCGCCACGCTGTGCGCCATGGTGAGTGTGACCCGCGCCGTGCGGCCCGCCGCGCGCACGACCTCGACCTGCTGGCCGCCACGCTGTGCGCCATGGTGAGTGTGACCCGCGCCGTGCGGCCCGCCGCGCGCACGACCTCGACCTGCTGGCCGCCACGCTGTGCGCCATGGTGAGTGTGACCCGCGCCGTGCGGCCCGCCGCGCGCACGACCTCGACCTGCTGGCCGCCACGCTGTGCGCCATGGTGAGTGTGACCCGCGCCGTGCGGCCCGCCGCGCGCACGACCTCGACCTGCTGGCCGCCACGCTGTGCGCCATGGTGAGTGTGACCCGCGCCGTGCGGCCCGCCGCGCGCACGACCTCGACCTGCTGGCCGCCACGCTGTGCGCCATGGTGAGTGTGACCCGCGCCGTGCGGCCCGCCGCGCGCACGACCTCGACCTGCTGGCCGCCACGCTGTGCGCCATGGTGAGTGTGACCCGCGCCGTGCGGCCCGCCGCGCGCACGACCTCGACCTGCTGGCCGCCACGCTGTGCGCCATGGTGAGTGTGACCCGCGCCGTGCGGCCCGCCGCGCGCACGACCTCGACCTGCTGGCCGCCACGCTGTGCGCCATGGTGAGTGTGACCCGCGCCGTGCGGCCCGCCGCGCGCACGACCTCGACCTGCTGGCCGCCACGCTGTGCGCCATGGTGAGTGTGACCCGCGCCGTGCGGCCCGCCGCGCGCACGACCTCGACCTGCTGGCCGCCACGCTGTGCGCCATGGTGAGTGTGACCCGCGCCGTGCGGCCCGCCGCGCGCACGACCTCGACCTGCTGGCCGCCACGCTGTGCGCCATGGTGAGTGTGACCCGCGCCGTGCGGCCCGCCGCGCGCACGACCTCGACCTGCTGGCCGCCACGCTGTGCGCCATGGTGAGTGTGACCCGCGCCGTGCGGCCCGCCGCGCGCACGACCTCGACCTGCTGGCCGCCACGCTGTGCGCCATGGTGAGTGTGACCCGCGCCGTGCGGCCCGCCGCGCGCACGACCTCGACCTGCTGGCCGCCACGCTGTGCGCCATGGTGAGTGTGACCCGCGCCGTGCGGCCCGCCGCGCGCACGACCTCGACCTGCTGGCCGCCACGCTGTGCGCCATGGTGAGTGTGACCCGCGCCGTGCGGCCCGCCGCGCGCACGACCTCGACCTGCTGGCCGCCACGCTGTGCGCCATGGTGAGTGTGACCCGCGCCGTGCGGCCCGCCGCGCGCACGACCTCGACCTGCTGGCCGCCACGCTGTGCGCCATGGTGAGTGTGACCCGCGCCGTGCGGCCCGCCGCGCGCACGACCTCGACCTGCTGGCCGCCACGCTGTGCGCCATGGTGAGTGTGACCCGCGCCGTGCGGCCCGCCGCGCGCACGACCTCGACCTGCTGGCCGCCACGCTGTGCGCCATGGTGAGTGTGACCCGCGCCGTGCGGCCCGCCGCGCGCACGACCTCGACCTGCTGGCCGCCACGCTGTGCGCCATGGTGAGTGTGACCCGCGCCGTGCGGCCCGCCGCGCGCACGACCTCGACCTGCTGGCCGCCACGCTGTGCGCCATGGTGAGTGTGACCCGCGCCGTGCGGCCCGCCGCGCGCACGACCTGGACCTGCTGGCCGCCACGCTGTGCGCCATGGTGAGTGTGACCCGCGCCGTGCGGCCCGCCGCGCGCACGACCTCGACCTGCTGGCCGCCACGCTGTGCGCCATGGTGAGTGTGACCCGCGCCGTGCGGCCCGCCGCGCGCACGACCTGGACCTGCTGGCCGCCACGCTGTGCGCCATGGTGAGTGTGACCCGCGCCGTGCGGCCCGCCGCGCGCACGACCTCGACCTGCTGGCCGCCACGCTGTGCGCCATGGTGAGTGTGACCCGCGCCGTGCGGCCCGCCGCGCGCACGACCTCGACCTGCTGGCCGCCACGCTGTGCGCCATGGTGAGTGTGACCCGCGCCGTGCGGCCCGCCGCGCGCACGACCTCGACCTGCTGGCCGCCACGCTGTGCGCCATGGTGAGTGTGACCCGCGCCGTGCGGCCCGCCGCGCGCACGACCTCGACCTGCTGGCCGCCACGCTGTGCGCCATGGTGAGTGTGACCCGCGCCGTGCGGCCCGCCGCGCGCACGACCTGGACCTGCTGGCCGCCACGCTGTGCGCCATGGTGAGTGTGACCCGCGCCGTGCGGCTGTGTGTGTCCCGCTCTAACCCGTGTCCTGTGCAGGTGTCGGACCGGTCGCTGGGCTTCCCCGAGTGCGTGTGCACGAGCGCGGGCGCGGGCAAGCTGCTGACGTCAGAGTTCCACGCGGCGGTGATGCCGGCGCTCGCCGCGCTCTCCTCGTACCACGCCTTCCTCGAACCGCACACGCAGCAGCGCGTCGTGCGCTGCCTGCTACGATACGGCATGGGTAACTAGCAAACACACACAGACACACACACACACACACACACACACACACACACACACACACACACAATGAGGGTTTTCACAGAGGCGAAATATCGCTAGATGGCGTTAGTGTCGTAAGGTCCGTTTGACGTTTGCTCGTGATTGGTTAACTTAATGAGCCAATCACAAACAAACGTCAAACGGATGTCACGATACTAACGCCATCTAGCGATATTTCGTCTCTGTAACCCTCATTAGAACAAAAACAAACGACTAATGTAAGATTCTCAATTTCCCACCAACACAGTTGTAATAATGGCTGAAAATAATCTACTAAAACTAAGTTAAATTTCTCTGAAAACATTGTAAAATTGTGAAAATCTTATGTAATGCATGCACTCTCAACAGTTTATACTGTTTTAGTGAACGAAGTGTCATATTACTTAATAAAATACACTGCTCTGTGCCAACCGAGTCCGGTTTATTTTTACAAATTGATGACACTATCGTGTCATATTCTTGGTTCTCTAATTCAGTCATCGATAGTGTGTAAGTCGTAGACACGTGGAATCAAACTTTTTTTCGCGGATAATTTTTAATACAAATTCATTGTCACCCACAGATATAGATTACAGTAGATTACGCAAATGCATCTACTTCGCGTGTCCGAACCCCGACCAAACGTCGGGGTTGGCCCCATACAAAGACTAACCATGACTAGTGACTGACGGTTGGTTTTCGTACAGATTGAGGTGCTTGCGTTATCTAGTGTAATCTATATCTGTGTTGCCACCATACTAATGTTTGAGTCTTTTTAACTTACAACCTCTTTCAAAAGGTTGCGCATAGTAATTTTTTTTGTCTGCCGTAGAAACAGAGTATAGTAAAGAGTCTAGTATCTCGGCGTTAAACAATGGGTCAATCGACTTTGTCTTGTTATTCTGTCCCATAGTCCAAGTGACAATAAGTTTCTTTAGAAAAACTGTTATAATATGTGGTACAAAAGGTCCTCCCCCCTTACCCCTTGCGTGTGTTCCAGCGCTGCGCGCGCAGCAGCCGTACATGGCGGCGCTGACGCTGTTCACGCTGGAGGCCCGCGACACCATGGTCAAACTACTGCCCGAGGTGCTGCTGGACCTGTCCAAGATCAGCGACACCAAGCTCATCGCCTCGCCCATGCTCGAGTTCCTGTCCAGTGAGTACCCCGCACACTCGCGCGCGCTGACGCTGTCCGCTGGAGGCGCGCGACACCATGGTCAAGCTGCTGCCCGAGGTGCTGCTGGACCTGTCCAAGATCAGCGACACCAAGCTCATCGCCTCGCCCATGCTCGAGTTCCTGTCCAGTGAGTACCCCGCACACTCGCGCGCGCTGACGCTGTTCACACGAGCGAGATGTCGCTGATAAACGTTCCGAAACATTATTTTCTCATTCCTTTTGTCATAAGCGCAACCATGAATTCACGGGAATCCATATTTACTTCAACAATTTACTCCAATCTGCGAAATATTTACTCTCATGGCACGTTTCCATCATGCCGCCGTATTGCGAGCATACAGCGCTCCAGAAGTGCGTTCCACCAATAAAACCACCCACGACGCTCGAGGTCTTTTTCCGTTGGCACGGCAATATCAGCGGTCGTGGTCGTCGCAGTCGTTAAGTGGAACTTGGCCATAATGTGTTGTAAGGGTGACACTCTTTCCCGGCCCGGATAATACCGACATGTAAATACCGGCCCTGTTTTTCGTGTGCACGTCCATAGAAGCTCCTGTCAGTTTCTGTGGGCGTGTACGCAAAAAACAGGGCCGGTATTTCCATGTTGGTGTTATCGGGGCCGGGAAAGAGTGTCACCCTGTCGTAAGACATAATGTAAGTGAGCGGGTGTCGTGTTCCAGCGCTGACTCGGCTGCCGCGTGTGTTCGCGTCGTTCGTGGAGGACCAGTACATGTCGGTGTTCGCCATCCTGCTGCCGTACACCAACCCGTCGCGCTACAACCACTACGTGGTGTCGCTGGCGCACCACGTGGTGGTCGCCTGGTTCCTCAAGTGCCGCCTCAAGTACCGCCGCAACTTCGTGCGGTTCATCATACACGTGAGTGCTGCCCGCGCCTCTGACACGCTTATACACAAGTTCAAACATGAAAAGATAAACACGCCGAAGCCACGGCGAAATATTACCAGCCGTTAGGAATCGCACTACCACCTCTTTCTACTTTTATGCTGTTCCGTTTGACGGAAAGACGTCGTCAAAGCAATTGTGATTCCGAGTGCGTTACAAAACATAGTCTCTGGGCATTTTCACAAAAGAGTGTATTTTTTCCTTTTTGTTTTGGATAAAATATGGTTTTTCCTACTCAAGATCAAAAGCACCATCGATTCCAATGGTTTGAAAAAAAAACCGAGTCAAAAATTTCAATTTGGTGACATTTTTTTCATACACTCGATATGGGCGTCACAAAACTGATTCATATTTTTATGAAAAAAAAATTAAAGACATTTTTCAAGAAAATGTTTGTAGGTACACGTTTTTTTGTAAACGCCCCACTACTTCACTGCATGTCTGTTTACTTTTAGTAATGTAAATTGTTACATTAGCCGTTGGCTCAGAGTGGATTGCAGACCACTTCCAACCGAAGCAACTGGAGGCTTATGGGGGTAGGCTTATGTCTAACAGTGGTCGTCCTACAGCGGGTCGGGTCCCGTTGGCCTTACTTGCATTTAGCCTTAGCGAGCAAAACGGCTCAGTAGTACACTAACCAAGTATGCAAAATGACTTGGTTATATAATGCCATGATTATAAAATTGTCTAAGTTAGGAAGACTTACTTAGCATAACGTCTAGGTCGTGAAATGCGCAAGTAGGCAGAATGACTCAAGAATGAATCAATGAATTAATCAAAGAAGAATGAATCAAGGTCGTGTTTGGATTAAATAGTTTTACAAGACCAGACCAGACCATTTACCTACTAAAACATTATGACATTAAGTCGTTTTACAGCCAAGTCATTTTGCTACCCGGACAAAATACAACTAAGGTGCTGTGCTCGCCAGGGATAAATGCAAGTAAAGCCAACGGGACCAGACCCCTACGGCTGATGTGCTGATATAACAGCAGCAGTAAGGTTGTTTGTGCGGTCGCAGGGTCTGCACAACTACATCATAATGCCGATGGAGGAGCAGTACAAGGCCAACGAAGACTCGTCCAACCGCAAGCGCAGCTCCAGCCTGGTGAGTGCCGCTACAGAACCTCGTTTATCCTCCTAAGTCCTCGCGTACTTTATAAAGGACTAATTAACATTAAGAAGAACGGCCGAACGTACATTATAAAGTACAAATTGTTCATTGAATAAAGAATTCTAAGAATTTTGAAATAAAATCCAAAATAACATAACAGGTCAACCATGTCTAGGTCTTAAACGCTAAGTTTGTAAAAAAATGTCAGTACTTAGGAGGTTATATTTAAACTGCTAATTTCGTGCTTTCAATCTTCATAGTGTTTCGTTATTCCAAATTTATTTTCTTTAATGTACCCGGCCATAAAGATTGCATATCGCTCTTTGGAAGGAGATTGCTAATTTCGGCTTCGTAGAGCGTTATATATAATCTGCTTCGAAATGTACATGATTGGTCAGGGAAATTTAGGAATGTGGTCAGGGAAAGTCAGGGTTTTTTTTAGAATTTCTAGCGGAAACCCTGATCGTGTGTTGATGAGAGGTATAAGAGTGTATTGTGTGTCAGGGGTCGCGCGGCGCGCCGGCGGCGCCGCTGGCGGGGCGCGCGGGCGGCGGCGCGGCCTCGGCGTCCGCCGCCTTCCACGTGGAGCTGACCGAGACCTGCGTCGACCTGCTGGCGCGGTACACCACCTCGCCCTGCAGCGTCAAGCCCACCAGGTGACCCACAGAACGCACGTGAAATGGTTCACCCTCACTAGACCGAATTTCATAAAAGCTAATTTCACTAGACATATCAACGTTAGATATAATTTTCATTAGCCCTAATATCATGACAGCTAAACTTTTATGTCCGAATTGATTACTAGACCTAAAGTTTTACATCCTAATGTTTATTAGTACTAAAAGTTAAATGCTCTAATATTGCTAAAACTAATAAGATTATTCCTAATGATTAATACACCTAAAGTTATGAACCCTAATGTTTACTTGTACTAAATATTAAATGCTCTAATAATACTGAAACTAAAAATGATTATTCCTAATGATTGATACACTAAACTTATAAACCCTAACGTTGAGTTGAACTAAATATAAAATAAAATTTGTGCGAGCGAGCGAAGCGAGCGAGCAAGACGGTTCGAGGCAGAAGCGACTCGGATAGGTTAGGTTTAGAAGGCTAAGGCGGGAGCGAAGCGGAGCGTAGCTCCCGCCTTAGCCTTCGATGTTAGTATTTTTTTATAGCAGCCAGGATAACTCCCACTAGGAAAGTAGATTGGATGCCATTCAATGTGTTGCTAAATTAAGGTAAGTATTCCAATCAATACATTTGACGAAAAATTGTTTCAGGTTTTTGATGTTAGGGCTAGTGAAATTAGGTACAACGTAAATTCGGAATGCTAAAATTAGGGCTAAAGAATAGTTAAGAAAATTAAAAATTCGGCTTTTTAATTTTAGGGCTAGTGAAATTAGATACAATGTAAATTCGAAATTATAAAATTAGGGCTAATGAATATTAAGGAAAATAAAGTTTCGGCTTTTTGATTTTAGGGTTAGTGAAATTAGGTACAACGTAAATTCGGAATGCCAAAATTAGGGCTAATGAATAGTTAGGAAAATTTAAAATTCGGCTTTTTGATTTTAGGGCTAGTGAAATTAGTGGTAGTGAAAATAGGATTAAACATTTTCGGGTTACCATAGTAGAACCACGTGGAATACTTGCAGTCGCTCACTCTGTGGCCTCTTGTAGACTTCCGTTGTTTTCACTTACAATGGACACCTGTCCGGCGACGAAGCCATACAACACCCCAAAAACGCTCTGTTGTCCGGTGAAAACAACGGACGTATACAAGCGGCCTGACTGTTCGTCACTTTCCTCTCCGCACCCCGCGTATTTCGCAAGGCCTGTTCGAAGAACAACAGCTGCCATCCGGCCTCCCGCCTAAAGCGACTAGGGCCACTTAGAATCATAATTTGCATTAGGGCATTTCAAAAAAAAAGTGTAATTTTGAAAAAAAATATATTTTTTCCTACTCAGAATCAAGAGCACAATCGATTCCGATCGCTTAAAAAAATGTCCCCATTTTTTCATACAAAAATTTATCAGTCAAAAAGAGTCAGTTTTGTCACGTCTATACTAATGAAAAAAACGTCGCAAAACTGTCATTTTTTGGGGACGTTTTTTTAAACTATCGGAATTGATTGTGCTCTTGATTCTCTGAGTAGGAAAAACCATATTTTTTTGCAAAATTAAATAAATAATGAAAGGGTACCTACACTTTCTTTTTGAAAATGCCCATTACCCACTTCTTTCTGTCAAATAGTGTTGTATTAAAGTAGAAATAAATGATAAATGCGTGAGTCCGCATCAATCAATCATAGTTGATCTTATGTCAGTTACATTAAGTTGTGCTTTAATTTTTGCAGAAGCGAAGTGGCGGAGTGGATGTTCTCCGGCGGCAACTCGATGACGTGGCTCGTGGGGCACAAGCTGGTCACCATCACCACGGCCGGCTGCGCCATGAACTCGCTCAAACAGGGCATGTGCGATAGGTAACGCTCCACCCTTCTACTATACACCATCCCGCAGACAGGTGACGAACACGCATCTACCATACACCACCCGCGTACAGGCTCTGGGTGACACTCCCGGCCCGGATAACACCGACATGGAAATACCGGACCTGTTTTTTGTGTACACGCCCTTAGAAACTGACTGGAGCTTCTATGGGCGTGTACACGAAAAACAGGGTCGGTATTATCCGGGCCGGGAAGAAGTGTCACCCCAGGCTCTCACTGTTGGGACAAAATTCGACCAGTAACTAAAGTCATCGACATAGCAATCATGCAATGTATGTTTAATGTATACATGTACTCGTATGTATCTATGTATGTGCGAGTCAAATCTGTTAAGTTAAATTTGACTCACTCCTAGTAGTTGGATTATCTTGAAATTTGGCATACTTATGTAAATTGCATGACAACACAATAATCTGGTAGTGACATCCTGGTAGTCTGGCAAATTTAGTTTGGGTAACAAATGCCAGTACACTTAATAAAAAGTACGGTGACCAAAAAAAATTTGTATAAAGAATTAATTTTTTACCAAAAACTTATTTATTTTTAGGCGTTTTGATACATTTGTAGATAGAATACACTACATATAGTCATAGACGGCCTCGCTGGTACTCCACGTTCTATTGCCTCAGCCGGCAATCTTCTACATGCAATAGTGTATGTCACAATATCCGTGTATGTTATGCAGATGCGCGGCGCTGTGCCGGCAACACGCAGAAAGCGCGGGCAGCCCGCTGCCGCCGCTCACGCCAGCGCCCGAAGACCTCGGCCCGCCGCAGGTAACACTGAAAATCAGCTTAACTTTGGAAACACCCTAGTCGACGAAACATTCGTGTAAAAATTAATTGATCTTCAGAAACACAGATTCTTAGTAAAATCAATACGTCTTCACTCCTTACTCGGGCTTAGTCTTCCCGCCGTCTTTCATTAACTGCATCACCCTCATTCTATCGTGTCATTCGATATCGTTCGTCACCCATGCCACGCTAAGGGCTGTCCGTTTTATACGAACCCATGGAATAAAGAAATTAATCAGTTGAAGATATACAATACACAGTCTTAATTTCAAACAAAAACTTAACTTTTTTTAATATTCACGCAGGTACAACTAAGCGACGGCGTTCACAACCAACTCCAAGTAGGACCATCGAATGCACCTGAAATCAAACGGTAAGTACAAATAAGCTGATGTCTCGCGACGTACCACGACTGATACAGAGATTGTGGTCCGCGGGGACTCTTACGGCGATTCCCTTGACGTTTAGTGTAAACCTTTGCCATCACCATTTAAAAGATTTTACCGTGATTTGTTTGTGTAAGAAGCCTATCAAATGTTAATGCGAGTGTGCGCTAGCCCCGAGTGTGGTGTGTGAGCTTACCAGTAGGGCTACTATGAAACTCGAAGTTCGTGTCGTGGGGTCCCTCTCGCTCTCGTTTTAAATAGTATAAGTGTCAGAGGGACCGCACGACGCGAACTTAGAGTTTCGTAGCAGCCCTGCAGGACGAAAGAGTACCAACTAACGATACTTCACTGGTTTGCTTTGGCTATAATATCGTCGCTCGGATGCTTGGCTTTCATTGTTAATAAATTTCATTTAAATTGAACGACGTAAATTAACTAATTAATCCGATCAACGACATTATGCGGGTGTGTTGTAATGCTTTATTAACCAAATCTTTGGGTAAACGAGTACGTTTGTACTCGTCTTTATACTTCCTTGCAATCGAGTCAAATTTATAATGTGGTCTGCATATAAGGCTAAAACTGTGGTGAAAAACAGACGTTCTTAAAATTAACTTGTAGCGAAGTTACTTTAGCTTACCTACAATAATTTTTCCGCAATTTGTTTTCATCTGTACGTCTATATCGATTCTAAAACGACTCCTGGATATTGGTACTGGCAGCAAGTCTTAACGTCATAAGCATTCGAATCGAGTTTCTACCTCGAACCTGCTGGGCCGTTGCCATCCAGTTTCGCAAAAAAAATAACCGCCTTAACGAAATAAGGCTGGGCGATGGAACGAGCGGAGAATGCAAACGTTTTATAGAACATTAGATATTCACGCCGCGCACATGCCACGTCTCGCAGCCGAATTGATAAAGCGATCAGTCGTATGCTAGTCGACGTCAGTTACGAGCCAACCAAATGCGATATTTGACATCCATCAGTCACCAATGACTTCCACCGGTGCTGTAGAAAAGGCGCTAGAATCGTGAGTTCCATTCGTGTCATGTTTAAGGTCACAGCTCATTAGGGCCACCCGGCGCCCGACCAGCACCGTCTCGACTTTTGGCGTCCACTCGTTGTCGAAATGTGGTCCACGGGCGGACGCCGCGTTGACAACGAGTGGACCTCGCGTGGTCCACGAATTTCCTAGTAGTAACTATGGCGGCAAGCAGAGGGCTGTCACCGAGTGGTCCACTCGCCGTCCGCGCGTGGCAACCTCGCGAATGAGGCGATCGGGTGACGCTACGGATTTGATATAGTGAGCGCATGCCCATACAAATCCTTATGAAGAATACCAACCGCTCGAGGCGAGGCGTTGCTGGTCGGGTGCCGGGTGACTGCAATGAGCTGTGACCTTTAGACTTGCAGCTAAATGAGCTATTTCAAGTGAAACTAAATCAAACGAACCTCACAATTCTAACACTGTCGTTGAGTTGGCTAATGAGCGATGTCACTATTCTGTATTGACAGTGGAAATCGCAGTTTAACAGCTCATAAAATTTAACCCAGAGATAAGTCAAATTAAAAAGAGGAGGCTAATTAAAAAAAATATATTGGTAATGTCTGATGTCAATTAGGCGGTTGATCGTAGCGTCAAGTCGCCAATTGGCGTGTAATAAGCGTGGCGTGTTTCGTGGCGTGTTGCGTGGCGGGTGGCGTGTGACCGTGTGTGGTGTGGCAGCTACAGCAAGCACTCGCTGCAGCACAGCCGCTCGGCGGAGACGTCGGCGTCCAACTCCTCGCTGTCCACGGAAGCGCGCCCCGAGACCGCCAGCCCGCTTGCTTCCAGGTCTCCCCCCAGCCCCACTCCACCAGGGCCGCGACTGCAGCACTTTCCAGAAGCTTGCTTTAACTAGATCACGCGAGAAGCGACTAGGCAATGGACTACATTCTTAAAAGAGCCATCTGTAACCACGTGGCAGTTTTTTTTTTTTTTCATTTTTAATTCCAAATTTTAAACAAATTTACCACTAGATCCCTTATCTTCTTGGTAAAAGTAGCTTTTAGATGCTTCCAGAACTCCTCAGCTACATTGTTACTTGTTCTAAGGGGCTGTTTCACCATCTATTGATTAGTGTTAACTGACGGTTAAATGTGACGCCGTCGCTATTTGTTTTGTTCGAATAGACGGAGACGGCATCACATTTAACCGTCAATTAACACTAATCAATGGATGGTGAAACAGCCCCTAAATGTATTAAATGACAAAATAATAAAATGAAATCATGCTCAGAAGCTGTAGTCGCTGCCCTGAAATGTCTTCTATTGAGATATTAGTCTCTGAAATCCCTCTTTTTCTTAAACTATCGCTTTTTGCTAAGTGTTGCGCTCGTTGATCGCACTTGCTTGGGCACGAATTCGCTCGTTACAATTGTTAACACCACATAAAGCTGGTTTATAATGCTTTATAGTCATTAGAGTAATTTCCCGATGATATCTGTAAGTTACCGTTGCTCTGCGCTGTGTTGTAAAATGAATTCAGATTGTTTCAGCAGACTGTTGCACAAGTGTGACTGAACACCCTCGTTAAGGAGCGGCCACACCGCTGCTTAAAATACGCAAACGGTGCGGAATCGCAGTGACGTGCCGTAAACGTCAAGACTTTCTGCGATTCCAGGCCGTCTGCGTATTTTGACCAGCGGTGTGGAGAGCATGCGATAAAAATGGTGCGCATACGATGCTCCGTGCCGTTACCGTAAGCAGCGGTGTGGCCGCTCCTTGAGGGTGCGTTTCCTTCCACCAGAGATGTGCGAGGAATGTGTATTTCATGAACCAATAGAAAAGCTTCATTTGCCTCTCCACTAGAGCTGTGATGTGTGAAGTAACCATTGCGGCCTTACTCCAAAGAAGCATATTGATTTTGTTTTAAAGCTTTTACGGGGCTGTTCAGTAAACTAATTCAACAATCTGCTAAAATATTTCCGATCAATTTTGAGCACTTTTTACTAATGCCATCACTTCAAGAGTTCTTAGTAAAATTACTCGATTATAATATATTAGAGTTATTCTCGCACTACTGCTTGAAGATATTGTTACATTTGTCGTGTATTCCACAGGTTCTTTTCCCACTTTTATCCGTAGTTGTATTTTTTGCTGCGTTGAAACGAATCTGTATTGTGCATCATTAGATCCTCGGCTGCATATCTTGTGATGTGAAGCAGTTCTGCATGTTTTTGAACCGCCCGCTTCACCACTCTTTGTTTATGTGACTGTCTGTGATGCTATCTCTGTTTAATCAGATAAATTTGAAGACTGCTTCATAAACATCCATCACATAAGGCAACAGGAATTTAAAGAGTGGAGAAATAGGCCCTAGGTGTTATAGAAATTGTGTAGTTTAAATTTTTGGGTCTTACTCTTCGTCGTTTTAAACGCCACGATTGTTTTCGTAGAAAAGTATGAAAAAGCACCAACATAGACATTAAAAGGTGTCGAGAAAGAAAAACTCGAGGAGAGCTTGGGAGATTTATTTTTTACGCCGGAGAGTCATCTCACTAGTTTTTTTGCTGTTTAATATTTTCTGTTAACTCAGAACCATGCAGGTTAATTGTTATATGTTAATTTTTAATCCGTAATAATGTTCTGATGGCAGACAAAATTCGGCGGAGTACAACCCCGTTGTGGAAGCTCTCAATAATTTTGCACAGCGATTCGAAAAGACCTCAAAAGAATTGGTAAGTAACGAAGCGTTCTAGCCGAGTCGGAGATGCCAGTGGCACCTCTGAAATTGTAATTTTATCAAAATACTTTTTAGGGTTTCGTACTTCAAATCTAAACAAAGGAACCTCTCTTTAGCCTGTTACCCAATTTGTTCCCTGAAACTGTTTTCAAAAATCAATCGGTCAGTGCAAAATTTTTACGTATGAAATCACTATTTTGATTCCGTTGCTTTAAAAATGTAGCCTTAACCGTTTTTGAAAATTAATCCGTTTCCAATGAGCTTTCATTGTAACCTGCCGAGCCGTGATCTAGTATGACCTATGACTTCTCAAGCAAAGGATCGCATCTCACTCGGTCAAAATAGAACTAACTCAAAATAGATAATTTTTCTGAGTGAGCTTTATGAACATTCTGTCAAGGTTCAATTTTGTTGACATATTAATTTTAGATACGAGATATTTTCAAAGTAGTGACGATATGTAGGCTGAGATGACGACGATGAGAGTATTCATGCTCGCTCGCTGTGCATAAAAACCTGCGAGAGTCAGCCCCCGAGTGGTGGCTGGGCTGATGGGGCCCGTGGCGAGGAGTGACGTACTTGTGTTGGGCAGGACACGGAGGACACGAGCTGGTCGCGCGTGGGCGAGCTGGCGGCGGGCGGCGCGTGCCCGTGCTGGTGCGCCGACTGGGCCGAGGTGCACGTGCGCTCGCCCGCAGGCGACGTCGCCTGGCTCATGCGCGTCCAGAACCAGGTAACGTCTGAAATGTAGGTAGCAAACTGGGAGCGCAATGAAAGAGATGTGTGTACAGCAAGACTTGATCGTTCTTAAACTACCTTAAATCTAAGCAATAACAAAGTAACGCACCCACATATACTACAACGTCCATGATTGTTTAGCGTGAACAAAACCTTTTGGATATGGTTCCTATTACTGCCTTCAAAACTGGCTGAGAAATAAGTTTTTTGGTAAAAAAAAATCAGTTTTAATACATGTTTTCTTTTTGCTGACTGTACTTTTTGTTGACTGTACTTGTATTGTCATGAAAACTACATTTGTGTACCAAATTTCAAGTCGATGCCATTAGCCGTTGAAGAGTTACGTCCTGTGGAGACGATCCTAGCCATACTACCAGGATGTCACTACCAAATTATTGTATTGTCACGCAATCTACATTATTATACCAAATTTTAAGTCAATCCAACTACTGGACGTTGATCGAATTGAACTTGCAAGATATGATTACAGACAGACAACGGGACCGTTGAAACTAAATAAAAGCTTGTAAAATATACTTTGTTGTTGGAGCCTTGAGGAAACACGTTTCCAGTTAGTAACCTTCCAGTTATATAGTTTTTAATGAACCATCAAAAAGTCTCCATGAATCCACTATTAAATGCTGACATCTGGCATCTAGGAAACTCGGTGTGCTCAATAGGGCGAAGCGCTACTTCACCCCGAGGCAAAGACTGCTGCTCTATAAAGCGCAAGTCAGGCCTCACATGGAGTACTGCTCTCACCTATGGGCGGGCGCACCAGGATACCAGCTAACTCCACTTGACTCGGTACAGAAACGCGTAGTTAAGATTGTCGACGATCCCAAACTTACAGGCGGTTTAGAGCCGTCGAGTTTCAGAAGAGACTTCGCTTCTCTCTGCGTGTTCTACCGCCTTTATAACGGACTGTTCTGAATAACTTTTCGACATGATGCCTACAGCAACTTTCTACTATCGCACCGCTCGCCATAGACAGGGAGTTCGTCCCCACATGTTGGAGTCACAACGGTCGCGTACCGTTCGGTTCAAAAGGTGTTTTCTCCATAGAACACTTAGATTGTGGAATGAACTTCCTGCCGTGGTTTTCCCAGCGAGTTACAGTATGGAGGTCTTCAAAAGGGGTATAAAAAGGTTTATTCGGGGTCGGCAACGCGCGAGTGATACTTCGGGTGTTGCAAGCGTTCCTAGGCGGCGGTAACCGCTTAACATCAGGGTTTGCCGCCGACGTGGTATAAAAAAAAAACTATTCCTTGCAATTTCGAAATGAGTATGCCGTGTTCCAAACCATCTCCTCGACTAGTAAGGTCCCTCAGGTGTTGTATTGTCGGTGTGTACCCAGATGTCGTGGGAGAGCCAGTCGGAGTCGTCCCTGCAGGACGTGCTGGCGCTGCTGGCGCCGCCGCCCTCCGCGCCGCCCTCCTCCGCGTCCAGCGGCATCGGCGACTCGCGCCACAACGTGGTGAGTGACCGTGTGTGGGCGGCAGATGTCGTGGGAGAGCCAGTCGGAGTCGTCCCTGCAGGACGTGCTGGCGCTGCTGGCGCCGCCGCCCTCCGCGCCGCCCTCCTCCGCGTCCAGCGGCATCGGCGACTCGCGCCACAACGTGGTGAGTGACCGTGTGTGGGCGGCAGATGTCGTGGGAGAGCCAGTCGGAGTCGTCCCTGCAGGACGTGCTGGCGCTGCTGGCGCCGCCGCCCTCCGCGCCGCCCTCCTCCGCGTCCAGCGGCATCGGCGACTCGCGACACAACGTGGTGAGTGACCGTGTGTGGGCGGCAGATGTCGTGGGAGAGCCAGTCGGAGTCGTCCCTGCAGGACGTGCTGGCGCTGCTGGCGCCGCCGCCCTCCGCGCCGCCCTCCTCCGCGTCCAGCGGCATCGGCGACTCGCGACACAACGTGGTGAGTGACCGTGTGTGGGCGGCAGATGTCGTGGGAGAGCCAGTCGGAGTCGTCCCTGCAGGACGTGCTGGCGCTGCTGGCGCCGCCGCCCTCCGCGCCGCCCTCCTCCGCGTCCAGCGGCATCGGCGACTCGCGACACAACGTGGTGAGTGACCGTGTGTGGGCGGCAGATGTCGTGGGAGAGCCAGTCGGAGTCGTCCCTGCAGGACGTGCTGGCGCTGCTGGCGCCGCCGCCCTCCGCGCCGCCCTCCTCCGCGTCCAGCGGCATCGGCGACTCGCGACACAACGTGGTGAGTGCTGCCACATCAGCTGACTCCACATATGCTTGGTAATGCCATGCCCCGTGCTGGTACACCGGGCGTAAGTCTTTACCCCTTATTCATAAACAACAATCAAAGGTATTTTAGTTAAAATGCCGCTAAAATTCGTTTGTCCTTATCTGTCACTTCGACATTTGTATTTGTTAGAAAGGGACAAAGCATTTGTTAGTTAACATAGGCTTGTTAAGTTTTATGAATAAGGGGGTTAGTCTTTACCGGCCCGGATAACACCGACATGCAAATACCGGCCCTGTTTTTCATGTACACGTCCATAGAAACTCCTGTCAATTTCTATGGGCAAGTACATAAAAAACAGGGCCGGTATTTCCATGTTGGTGTTATCCGGGCCGGTAAAGACTATCGCCCGGTACACCGATACAGAGATAAGACACAGATAAGACGTGACTTTGCAGAAGTCCACTGAAACAATTACTTTACTCACCTGCCACCAAAGTAGTGGTGATAGATAGGTTTGTGTGATTTGTGTGTGTTCTTACAGTGTGGTGGTGGAGGAACTGCATGAACACTTGAATATCTTGCATAAACTTAGCTATCACAAGGTGGCGGGTGGACAAAGTAACTACCTTGAGACAAGAATTGATATTTGTACGCATTTTCGTGCGCGCGTCGTGAGCCGCCGCGAGCGCCGCCATACAAATTCCTCGCCAGTGGAAAATCACCTGGACTCTGCTTTATGGTAGTTTTACTTACTGTACACGATATAAAATAAAATTTCCGTGATTTTTTGTGATGGCACGGACGCGCGTCCCTTTTTGGTGCCAATTTTTTTACGGTGCATTTTTCTTGACAATAATCATCATCATCATCATGTCAGCCGAAAGACGTCCACTGTTGGACTTAGGCCTCCCCCAAGGCTCTCCACTCAGACCGGTCTTGTGCTTTTCGCATCCACCGTGATCCCGCGATCTTAGCCAACAATAATGGGCTTGACAATAATGGTCTTTTTGAAATCGCGGATAAAATAATACTCTACAGCCAATTTACAGAATATACTCGAAATTTTTGAAAGCCATGTAGGGTCAAAATTGTTAATTTGGGACCCAATTGGACTCCAATTTAGACCGGGTCTCAAATGAACGCTCATGACCATTCATCGTACCATGTCTGTGTTACAGGCGTCAGAGAGCGAGAGCCGCTCGCGCAGCGGCTCGTCGGCCTCCCAGCTGGCGAACCAGGACCTGCACAAGTCCAGGTGAGACCCCCCTCCCCTACCCCCTCTATAGTAGACCGCAAGCCAGGTTAGAGTAACTCCTGTACTTATTTTTTTATACTTATGTCTCTCTAGCTGGTGAAAGGATGTTTTAATTAAGGCCTGGCAGTTTTGGAGCTCTCCTTGTTTATAAATATTTTTGAAATCGTCATACGTATTGTTTTAATCTTAAATGCCACGAAATAGTGAAAGACAAAATGAAATGGCATCTCAACATAGCATGCTGAACATTGCTTAAGTTCATCTGAGCGTTCAGATAAGTTTGTTGACTCTTAAGAATATACCGCTTTCGTAAAGTTACTTTGTTACCGATTCAGAAGTTTCAGATTTAAAATTAAGCACTGTGGTTACGGTAAGATCCAGGACTGTAACATTTCCTCTGGTTCTTGTTCTGTGAGTAATGTGTCATGTCTGGTGTGTGTTCAGTTCGGACTCCGTGGTGGCGGGCGAGAAGAAGCCGCCGCACGCCGCCACGCACTGCATCGGCTCGCCGCAGCCGCTCAGGTATGCACTCTGCTCTCTAGACCCTACATGCTTACAGCGTAGTACGACATTGTGTCTTAGGGCGGTAAATGAAAAATACGGACAAGAGTATTAGAAGCCCGAAGTCGAAAAATAAGGGCTTTAACACGTTCACTGTCGCCATGCAAAATGATTTGACAAAGTTACACGGCTACACGTTCTCGGGTCTTGGATGTTTAATCCAATGAGTGCTTCTACTTTGAAGACTGTTTGAAGCTGTGAATCGTGGTGAGCGACCACGGACTCCTGAAAAGAATCTTCGTGACGTCTAGACGTAACCTGGATAAGAAGGATGTAAATGAGTCTACTGGATGTTCATAATAGGGATGTTGGCACCACCAATCAGTGGATTGAAAAAATTGAAACTCTATGAAAGAACTGTGTTGAATGAGCTGTCAAAACACAATTCTCTCATAGAGTTTCAATTTGTTCGTCAACTCAATCAACTAACTATTTATTTGTTTTAAAGCAACAAAAAATCTAATTTTTAAGCGTTTTTTTACGGGATTCGTGCCTTCGAATTATTTTTTAATGGCGTCACAACATCCCCGTTGTAGTCCCGCTTCCTGGTTTCCTAATTAAAATCAGGGCATGCTCCCGGTACTGAGTTTGTATGGCGAGAACCGGGAATTCCCGGTTCCGGTACTGTATTTATATGGGAATCCAAGCGGAGCAAGCCCTAATTAAAATGTTAACGTCCCTGGTAGAGCGAGGTAATGAACGGCGTCGTGTTTGTTTGCGCAGGATGAGCACGCAGCCCATCAACATCCCGGGCTCGCCGGTGCGCGGCGCAAGGGACGACGACATCCTGCTCTTCGTGCCGGAGGTATGGAACCCCGCTTATTACCAGGGGTCGCTCCTGACCCGAACAAACAGACTGTCCTTTTACAGTCACGGAGTGAAAAGATTGACCACGTCGAGGTCTGTTTTTGCTCGCTCAGTAGAACTACTTTTTCGACCGAGTCAACATATTGTCATAATGTCATTCAAAATAGTCACTACTTTGAAAAAATCTCGTATCTAAAATCAATAATGTCAACAAAATTGAACCTTGATGTAATGTAATGCCTATAAAGTTCACTTAGAAAAACTATCTATTTTGAGCTACGAGTTTTTTTAAAGTAGTGACGATATGCTTTCCACGTGTAAACGAATTTATTTGAAAGCTGGTAAACTTTTTCATTCCGCAGCCGGGCGAATATTCAGCGTTTTTGCAGCGTTTGTTTTTTCTCATTAGTGTCTTCACATGTGTTATTAAAAGAGCTAATGCTCAGGGTTGTTTTTTATGAAAATTTAAGACAATGCCGATGCTGAATTTAGCGTGATTAAAAGTCGTGACTTGTCTTTCCGTTGTGGTATGATAAACGTGGGACGCTAATGACGTTTGACCGCGCGGTCAAAACGCTCAAATATTCGCCTAGCCGTGCATTTGAGGGGATGTCGATGCTGACTGAGGCCGCCCCTTTTTGGGAAAAGGGCTGCGACCTTAGGTTTTTAGGGAGTTAGGAACTGCGGGCGAAAAGAGGCCTAGTAAGTATAAGTGTCAGTAAGAGAGTCGAGTCGAATGATTACCCTGACAGCTACATAAAGCACTCATTTCAAAATTGTTAGTGAATGAACAAATGAGCATTAGCACGCTGAAGTGGCAACGGGCCGGCCATATAACTCGAAGAACCGATAACCGTTGGGGTAAACGAGTTCTTGAGTGGAGACCACGGATCGGCAAACGCAGCGTAGGACGTCTTCAGACTCCGTGGAGCGATACTCTTCGCAAGGTGGCTGGCAAGAGCTGGATGAGAGTGGCCGAGCATCATGCTCAGTGGCGTGCCATGGGAGAGGCATATGTCCAGCAGTGGGCGGACATAGGCTGATGATGATGATGAAAAAATGGTTAGTATATTTTTTGTTTGTGTCAGGGCAAGAGCCGGCACCCGGTGCGGCGCTCCAACTCGTCGCCGGAGATGTCGTCGTCGTGGAAGCTGGCGGCGTCCCCCGCGTCCCCCGCCGAGCCCGCGCCCGCGCCCGCCGCCGCGCCCGCGCCGGCGCCGCATGATCTCATCTTGCTGCCCAGCACCGAGCCCACGTTAGTATCACATAATAAGATAAAACAAAAAAAATCTTCCTTAGACGACCAGAATCAGCTAAATAACTGGTCTATCAATTTTTAAACAAGTTCCTACCAAATGAATATGTCGCTAAAGTCTAACTTTCAAGTTGACAGACACGTCTATTGGCATTATTGTTGTATTCCATGCAAACCATTATCAACTTTAGGGTGGTAGACCACATATTTGGCTGATGGTACATGACACGCGACGACGACGGTTGGTGAAGAAACGTGCTAGTGGGCATAAACTCGTACTATTCAATACAAAGAATATTATTTTTGCCTGTCACGTTGCTATTACGGTAGAGAGCTTTAACACATTCGCTGCCGCAATCGCTAAATGGCTAGCAGTTTTTTCCGTTTCACAGCTTTGCCTGTTCTTGGCACTGAATGTGTAAACCGTAATGTTGTCGGCAGCACGTCGATGTCACTGCACGCTGTGAAGAAGGCTGCGAAGAAGAGCGACATGCGCGTGTCGTGCGAGGCCATCCCCGAGGAGATGTCGGGCTCGTCGCCGCTCGCGCACGGCCCCGCCCCCGGCCCCGGCCCCGCCCCCGGCCCCGCCCCCGCGCCGCCCCAGCACCACCCGCATCTCATGACTTACAACTCAGACCCGGGTAAGCTGGCCTGCTTTGTACAGTTCCGAACCTGAAAGGTCACAAACTTACTGGATATCTGTAATAACATATAGGCTACTTTTTCTCCCGATATTCCCACGAGATAGTGATAAAATCTTAAAATAACAGCCACTGGGCTTAGAATCATGAAATTTGGTATGTGTGTAGCTGGAGGTCTGGGATAACACATAAGCTGTTTTTATTCTGATATTCCCACAAGATAGGTATAAAACGCTGGGTCATGAAATTCATGAAAGTCATGAAATTTTGTACAAATTTTGGGATTTGGCGGAGGAATTTATTAAAATCTCGGAATTTCAACTCTAACTACCAGATCGAAGAGTGTACGAGTGCGAAGCCGCGGGTAAACTAGTGAATAATAATAATAAAATTACGGGGAATCCCCATCAACCGATATAAAATGAGTACTTGACCCCGTACTATGTTCAATTCACTTACAGCAGAATTCTTTTAAAATTTTATAGGATTTTTATAAGGAGATATTATCACAAAAATAAGACCTAAGTCATCGTGAGTGCGAGCTTTTCACATTTAAGTTCATATTCCGATAATTAAAATGAGTTGTGGTGTCTCTAGATAAGGGTTATATTGTAATGGCCCTTGGTCTGTAAACTATACATGCTGAAGTCCGCAGCTCTGCCCGCAGGCTCCGGCGCAGACGCCGCGCCGCCCCACTCCAACCCGCTCCAGAAGGTAATACACATATTATAACATACTACAGAAAAAAAAACACTACATATTGTCACAATCTTTATAGTATACAAGCCAGCAACAGGTTTTCATTACCAATTTCCTCTCAAACAATACCTTTTTTTTTTTATACGACTAGAAGGCAAACGAGCAAGTGGGTCTCCTGGTGGTAAGAGATCGCCACCGCCCATAAACATCTGCAACACCAGGGGTAGAGGCCTAAGTTGGAATACCTCAAGTGCCAGTAATTTCACCGGCTGTCTTACTCTCCGCACCGAAACACAACAGTGCAAGCACTGCTGCTTCACGGCAGGATTAGCGAGCAAGATGGTGGTAGCAATCCGGGCGGACCTTGCACAAGGTCCTACCACCTGCAACTTATGAAATGCTTCGAGAGAGTAGTGCCGTGAAGACCCGTGAACGTCAGCTGCCGCTCGGCTGCGTGCTGCGGCCCTCCCCACCCACCGAGCGCCAGCTGACGCTTACGATTCACTGCACGACTATCTCTAAGCATTCTATACGTTACAGTTCGAGTGGAAATGACTGACAAAATATACTGCCTGGCTTGTAGACTATTAATTTGTAACCCATTTAGACAAAAAAACGTTTGAATTTTCAAACCATAAAATGTGCAAAGATAAAAGTAACTTTTTTTATTCGACTGGAAAACGAGCAAGTGGGTCTTCTGATGGTAAGAGATCACCACCGCCTATAAACATCTGCAGCACCAGGGGTATTGCAGATGCGTTGCCAAGCTAGAGGCCTAAGATGGGATACCTGGGAGTAATTTCACCGGCTGTAACTGTATGGGTCATCATATGTTGACACTGAATAACTGTCATCTTCTCTTTCCTATCCCTGCGACGTGTTCAGTAAAATCTTCCGATTAACAATAAGTTTAAAACGTTATTATCTTTTGTTCGCTTGTTTGTTTACTAACACACTATAGATACTCTGTTTGTCCGAAATAAAGAATTTGAATTGAATTGAATACATTGCAAGTGTCGAACAAATTCGGTAGCTCCGTAATCTACAGCTACTCGGTTGGAACTAGATTGCAGTATTTGTAACCTGCCTCACAATCCATCGCCACTCGTCTTTGAAATCTTATAAATAATCATAAAAATGTTTTAAACAGTCTTCTTTTTTATGTGTATCCAAGGTTACGTTTCATATCACCCTTTCTAAACGTTTATTGCATTGGTTTCCAAATTGCAATTTGCATCATATTTGGAAGCAGCATGGTTTATATCTTCTCCGGTTATGGTAGGTATATGAATAATATCATATGATACATGCTGTAACCGACGGTGTTGCACTGCGTGTCTGCCATAGCTGTGCCATGTAGCGTAACTAAGCGGTTTGCGAGGAAAAACCCATCACTATAACACCGCTGCACACCGCTTATAAAACTTGTCTCAGTTACAACACAATATTTTAGAGTATCGCGGTCATTACAAATTTTATCGAGCTTCTCTAAAATGAGGGTACGTGGAACAAAATTCGAATTTAAATCATAAAGTTTAGCCTACACAGCCTAAATGGGACAATTTAAGCCGTATGGTCTAAACTAGTGGGCTCTTGCATTCGTATTCAGTCTCTTTTTAACCTTCATCCGTCCGTTTGACAGAAAGGAGCAGTAAATGCGATTGTGGGTGAATCTACTGGCGCAGATAATACCGACATAGAAACACCGACCTGATTTTTCGTGTACGCGCCCATACAAACTCGTGTCAGTTTCTATGGCCGTGTAATTAGTGTCACCCGCGATTGTGATTTCGAATGCGTCAGACTAGTGCAGGGTTTCTCAAACTTATAGTTCCAAGTACCCCTTTTAAAGTTTCTAGATGACAGCGAACCCTCAAACTTTTTTTTATTTCAATCATCATCATAATGTAATATTTATTTCAATAAAAAGTAACAAATACAGATAAGAAGTGTCTTACCAGTTTTGCAGCCACCATTACGTAAATCTTGTCGCGAACCCCTTACCGTCGAATGACGAACCCCTAAGGATTCGCGTACCCCACTTTGAGAAACCCTGGACTAGTGCATCTCCTGACTCCCCGGTGTCCCAGGTGGCGAGTGACAGCATAGTGCAAGGATACAGCAGCAAGCCGCCCGCCGCGCCGCGCGCGCCGCTCCCCGCGCCCGTTTCCGCTTCCGCCTCCGCGTCCGCGTCCGCGGCGCCCGCGTGCGAGCGGGACGACCTGCCGCCGCTGTCCCGCTCCAAGCGGTCAAACACCATCTCTGTTATGAGCCCCACCAGAAGACACAGGTGAGACGCGGACGAAGCAACTATGACATAGAATTCTTTGACATTTAAATACATATCGATGTCTGTAGTGATGATGCTAAAATATTATTTGTCAAATGTAATTATCCATACTAATATAATGTGTTTGTATGTTTGTTCGTCTTTCACGTCGAATTGGAGCGACGGATCGACGTGTTTTTTGGCATAGAGGTGGTTTATGGGCCAGAGAGTGACATAGGCTACTTTTTATCCCGGGAAAAATGCACAGTTCCGGCTAGCGTGATAGCCGAATTCCACGCGAGCGAAGCCACGGGCAAAATCTAGTTAATTACCCTGTATAAAGGCGTAACTCTTCAATGTTCATGTGTTGGACGTACTGGGGCCAGTCAACTTTTTTACCGACACTGATATGTCCGCGACATTTTTCAAACAATTTCAGATTTTTGTAAGTAAACATGTTTTTTCTGTAATTTAATAGATAGTGTACATGAATACACGCCATCCTATGTAAGTTCAACCTATTAAAGCGTGAAAATATCTTGTTGGAAGTACGATTACTTGGTAACGCCGGAGACAATTTTGGTAACGCAGGAGACGCCCAAAATGTCGGTAAAATACTTGATTGGCCCACTGTCGCGAAATATTCCAAGACTGTAACAAGAAAAAAAGTACAAGAAAAAAGGAGACTTTATGTTCGAGGAGCTTAAACGTGCGTAATGTGTCAGCAGAGAGCAGAACGCGTCGTCGTCGCGGGCGCCGGCGGGCGGCGGCGGCGGCGGCGGCGTCACGCCCTCGTTCGTGCTGCTGCAGCTCTACCACAGACTCAGCACCTACCCCATCACACCGCCCGTTCCAGGTAACAGCCGCCCTCCTAACATGGGAGATGGGAACATTTTGTCAAAGGAAATTTCTTAAATGGTTCTGGCAACGGCCCGTTCCACATTTATTTTGCGACGTCTTTTTCCAAATAAGCAGAGACATAAATCATCGAGCAGTGAAACCGGCCTGTAGGATCGTTGAACACACTCTTAACAGATTAATCTACAATACAATATCGCCATTGACACAATGGTTTTTGTAATTTTTAAACTGTGTACTTGTACCCATATTCCGATAAAATAATCTTAAGAGCCACATCCCCGAATTTCAAAAATCAGCATCCGCGGATGTGAGCCTTCATAAATGGTCTATTCCGACTACATAGTTTCATTATTAGTTCATTGATGGAATTAGTTGGCCTTTGTTTTCTTAGTATTCAACGAACAGGATTAAAGTCCCAACCAGTTCCATCAATGGAACTTATAATGAAACTAGTCGGAATAGATCTCAAAATGTGTGTGTTGTAACGGGCGGCGGTCGCAGGCGAGGCGCCGATGGCGCTGCACCCGCTGACGGAGCGGCCGCTGCTGGTGAGCGGCGTGCAGCACGAGCGGACCATCAAGAACCTGGACCGCGTGCCGCCCATCGAGACCTACAAGGTAACACACACACACACAAACACCCGCTGACGGAGCGGCCGCTGCTGGTGAGCGGCGTGCAGCACGAGCGGACCATCAAGAACCTGGACCGCGTGCCGCCCATCGAGACCTACAAGGTAACACACACACACACAAACACCCGCTGACGGAGCGGCCGCTGCTGGTGAGCGGCGTGCAGCACGAGCGGACCATCAAGAACCTGGACCGCGTGCCGCCCATCGAGACCTACAAGGTAACACACACACACACAAACACCCGCTGACGGAGCGGCCGCTGCTGGTGAGCGGCGTGCAGCACGAGCGGACCATCAAGAACCTGGACCGCGTGCCGCCCATCGAGACCTACAAGGTAACACACACACACACAAACACCCGCTGACGGAGCGGCCGCTGCTGGTGAGCGGCGTGCAGCACGAGCGGACCATCAAGAACCTGGACCGCGTGCCGCCCATCGAGACCTACAAGGTAACACACACACACACAAACACCCGCTGACGGAGCGGCCGCTGCTGGTGAGCGGCGTGCAGCACGAGCGGACCATCAAGAACCTGGACCGCGTGCCGCCCATCGAGACCTACAAGGTAACACACACACACACAAACACCCGCTGACGGAGCGGCCGCTGCTGGTGAGCGGCGTGCAGCACGAGCGGACCATCAAGAACCTGGACCGCGTGCCGCCCATCGAGACCTACAAGGTAACACACACACACACAAACACCCGCTGACGGAGCGGCCGCTGCTGGTGAGCGGCGTGCAGCACGAGCGGACCATCAAGAACCTGGACCGCGTGCCGCCCATCGAGACCTACAAGGTAACACACACACACACAAACACCCGCTGACGGAGCGGCCGCTGCTGGTGAGCGGCGTGCAGCACGAGCGGACCATCAAGAACCTGGACCGCGTGCCGCCCATCGAGACCTACAAGGTAACACACACACACACAAACACCCGCTGACGGAGCGGCCGCTGCTGGTGAGCGGCGTGCAGCACGAGCGGACCATCAAGAACCTGGACCGCGTGCCGCCCATCGAGACCTACAAGGTAACACACACACACACAAACACCCGCTGACGGAGCGGCCGCTGCTGGTGAGCGGCGTGCAGCACGAGCGGACCATCAAGAACCTGGACCGCGTGCCGCCCATCGAGACCTACAAGGTAACACACACACACACAAACACCCGCTGACGGAGCGGCCGCTGCTGGTGAGCGGCGTGCAGCACGAGCGGACCATCAAGAACCTGGACCGCGTGCCGCCCATCGAGACCTACAAGGTAACACACACACACACAAACACCCGCTGACGGAGCGGCCGCTGCTGGTGAGCGGCGTGCAGCACGAGCGGACCATCAAGAACCTGGACCGCGTGCCGCCCATCGAGACCTACAAGGTAACACACACACACACAAACACCCGCTGACGGAGCGGCCGCTGCTGGTGAGCGGCGTGCAGCACGAGCGGACCATCAAGAACCTGGACCGCGTGCCGCCCATCGAGACCTACAAGGTAACACACACACACACAAACACCCGCTGACGGAGCGGCCGCTGCTGGTGAGCGGCGTGCAGCACGAGCGGACCATCAAGAACCTGGACCGCGTGCCGCCCATCGAGACCTACAAGGTAACACACACACACACAAACACCCGCTGACGGAGCGGCCGCTGCTGGTGAGCGGCGTGCAGCACGAGCGGACCATCAAGAACCTGGACCGCGTGCCGCCCATCGAGACCTACAAGGTAACACACACACACACAAACACCCGCTGACGGAGCGGCCGCTGCTGGTGAGCGGCGTGCAGCACGAGCGGACCATCAAGAACCTGGACCGCGTGCCGCCCATCGAGACCTACAAGGTAACACACACACACACAAACACCCGCTGACGGAGCGGCCGCTGCTGGTGAGCGGCGTGCAGCACGAGCGGACCATCAAGAACCTGGACCGCGTGCCGCCCATCGAGACCTACAAGGTAACACACACACACACAAACACCCGCTGACGGAGCGGCCGCTGCTGGTGAGCGGCGTGCAGCACGAGCGGACCATCAAGAACCTGGACCGCGTGCCGCCCATCGAGACCTACAAGGTAACACACACACACACAAACACCCGCTGACGGAGCGGCCGCTGCTGGTGAGCGGCGTGCAGCACGAGCGGACCATCAAGAACCTGGACCGCGTGCCGCCCATCGAGACCTACAAGGTAACACACACACACACAAACACCCGCTGACGGAGCGGCCGCTGCTGGTGAGCGGCGTGCAGCACGAGCGGACCATCAAGAACCTGGACCGCGTGCCGCCCATCGAGACCTACAAGGTAACACACACACACACAAACACCCGCTGACGGAGCGGCCGCTGCTGGTGAGCGGCGTGCAGCACGAGCGGACCATCAAGAACCTGGACCGCGTGCCGCCCATCGAGACCTACAAGGTAACACACACACACACAAACACCCGCTGACGGAGCGGCCGCTGCTGGTGAGCGGCGTGCAGCACGAGCGGACCATCAAGAACCTGGACCGCGTGCCGCCCATCGAGACCTACAAGGTAACACCCCCATCATACCACCATATGGGAAACTCTGAAACTATAACATACACGAAGATCTGTTCTTAGGAACCACACAGATCACAGATCTTCGTATGTCTTATGGTTTTCAGACTTTCCCACAATGGCCGATCTGAATGAGCCACCCTGTATAAAAGTCAAAGTCAAAATCAAAATATCTTTATTAAATTCAGGCTATAACAAGCACTTTTGAATGTCAAAATAATCTACCCACCGATTCGGAAAAACTTCTGTTGAGAAAAATCCGGCAAGAAACTCAACGAGGTATATTTTTTTAAACAGATTTACAATATTATTAAATGATATCTATACATCACAAGTATTTAACACAACTTTAGTTTTAATACAGTAGGTTTGCTATTTGAAGGGATCGCTAATGCGGATCGGAATTATTTCCAAAACTCCCTGTCCATGATATAATGCATTCAAAGTCAACTTTATAATACGCCTTAGATATTAATGTCTTCTTGACAGTACATCTGAATTTTTCGTACTCAAGCAGATCCAGTTAATTAGAAGGAAAGCGCTAAATGAAAATGACAAGTTTTTATAATTTACGTACCGATCAGCTACATGACTGGAATTCGTGTCGGCAGGTTGGCGTGCTCTACGTCGGACCAGGACAACAAGACAATGAAGTTTTAATATTAAAGAATGAATACGGCAGTGTCAGGTAATCAGTTTGTTAATTTGATCTCTCAAACTAAAACTCTCAACCAAATGGGTAAACAGTGGGCCCTTATACTTCATAACTTGTTGCGTTGTATGTGAAGCGATTTTTAAAAAAGTGCTGGTCTAAATCTTTCGTAGAAAACAATGTTGACAGCCCAGTTTGAGACAGTTTTCGTGCCATAATTTAACGTTGTTCAGGTCGATTCACAAAAGCTAGCACAAATGGGTCGAATGAGTGAGTGAAAGTATTTGCGTTCTATTCGAATACTTTTCACACAAATATAAAAATTTCATTCATCAGTCATTTTCCTACAAGAATAAGTGACATAACTTTCGTTCAATCCATTCGTGCCAAGTCTTGTGAATCGATCTGTATCTAATTATTTCCATCAGCGCACCGCATTTCGGCGGCTTGTGGGGAACTGCAGTTAAAATGTTAAAATTTGTGAATGGAAAAGTTGGTTTGTAATCGTATACGCTACATTATACAGTGTAGCGGAAGTAAGCGGAGTTCGTCGGGCAGCTAACACTCTCGGACAACCTAATTATTGGCCAGTTGAATGAAGGAATGAAATGAATGAATGAATGAAATATTTTTATTGCAAGACTTAACGAGTTGGTCTTTCATTTACCCCTTGTCCGTTTAGTTCCGCATTCGCACCGCATTTTGGTGGCCTATGGGAAAGAGCAATTAAAACATGTAAAGGCTGCGTTTGGAGTTTAGTTAGTGCGTGCTTACATGTGAGCGTCTGGCAGGTATGCGGAGTTCCTCGGGCAGCTCGGGACGCTGGTGCCGCTGGCGGGGCCGGGCGCCGGGCTGCTGGACGGCGCCGCCTCGCCGCTGTTCCTCAACCTGGAGCAGGGCGGCCGCGACGGCCGGTACACCTACGTGTGGCACGACGATGTCATGCAGGTCGGTGCTGCCACTGACCCTGAAACAAGGCTAAGGGGGCATACTCAATACTACATACATTTTCATCACTTTTATCTACACCCATATAGTAAATCCTCCATTATGCGTTCAAAAACCATAGATAATGACCAGCATTACGACATTATGAACACGGCAGTATCGTTATAGTCATAACGATACTGATATCAGTATCGTTATGAGATTCCATACATCATTACAGCACCGGGGCGGTGCGCGCTGCGCAGGGCGGGCGAGCAGCAGCAGCAGGTCGTGGGGCGCGCACTGTACTGGGCGCGCAGCGAGCTGGGGCGGACATACCTGCCTTACCTTACCATTATCTAGTTCTCGTTCATGCAAGTCATTCTCAATGGTTCTTGAACACATGATAGAGGATTTAATATATGGATGTACATAAAATATTGTATGCAACTGTACGTAATTAGGCCTTAAAACACTCATGTGATCCTATTATGAAACTCGGCTACGCCTCGTTTCATAAAACCACACTCGCGTTTTAAGGAGCCTTATTACGATACAGTTGCATAAAATACTATTATCATATTCAAATTGTAAAAGCATGCACTCCGAACTGGAAATAGGCATAATACACCAGGAGGTCGCGATCAATTTGTTGCGTATATTATTGGGTAGACATGATAAAGGCTCTCTGAAACATGGGAATTTAGTATGACCACAGAAAAAAAAATTGAACTGACATGAAAGTTTACTAGTTAGCTGACCCTATTTTTGGCCTTAGCTATGTTTTTTTTTTAGTTACTTATTTTATTTAAGTTTCCGTAATTTAGATAATTTAGCTTGGTCCTATCTCTGGAAAAAAACCCGACTGCCCGAAGGGTTGTTTTCGAGTGAAATTTTGTGAAATGTAACACGTGGCTTGTGCGCGTGCGCAGGTGCTGTTCCACGTGGCGACGGCGATGCCGACGTCGGCGTTGGACCCCACCTGCAACGAGAAGCGCAAGTACATCGGCAACGATTACGTCAGCATCGTCTACAACGACTCCGGGGAGGACTTCTCCATACACACCATCAAGGTACCGCTGGATAGATACTGATTTCTGTTTTAAGTATACACCATTTTTTTTTCGTGAAGCAAGTTTTTTTCAACAGAGCTTTTTCTATATCGATGGTAAATTTTTTAACATTTATAAGTACTTGTTATAGCTTTAATTGAATATAGATTTTGAATAAAAAGGATATCAGCTAGAATATCTACACACTAAAAGGGGTTGTTTCATCACCCATTCATTAATTATATTTGACGGAATTCAATGTGTAAGGGCTCATGCGCGTTTTGCCCGCCTGTTCCAGTGTGTTATGAATATTGATGCATACGAACGATGGTCCGTTCCTACTAATATAAGGATGAATACTACACTTCAAAGAGAAATTACTTGTATTAGAAGTTGATGCAAATAGTTATCGTATCGCGTATACGCTCGTGAGCCTTACCCAAATGAGAAACGTCAAGCGTCGTAGTGTGTGTGTGAGCAGCGGTCGTGTTGTGTGTGCAGGGCCAGCTGAACCTGTGCATCGTGGTGGTGGAGCCGCTGGCGCACGCGCTGCACCGCGTGCAGGTGAAGACCAAGGACGAGCGCATCCGCGGCAAGTTCCTGCCGCACCTGGACGGCGTGCCGCTCGTGGTGGGCGACGCGTGCGCCGCGCCGCTGGCCCGCCAGCTGGCGCTGCACGCCGCGCTGGCCGCGCACGTGGCGCAGTCGCTCGCGCTGGGCGGCGCCGTCTACGCCAGCAACTCGCTCGAGCGCCTGCGCCACATCAAGCGCCTGCGCCGCCGGCTCGAGGCCGAGCGCGTCGCGCACGCGCAGCGCGCGCCCAAGCCCTACGCGCCGCCCGGGGACGCCGCCAACAAGGTCGCCATGGACGACTTCAACGACTACACGTAAACCACCCTCCTACTACTTTTTTAATAAGCGAAAATTTTAGAATCATCCCGGGGTGCGAGGCTTCACGAGTCGACTGCGGAAAGATGCATAAAATGTACCTTATTCCGACGAGATAGGGTGAAAGGATTGTTCTCTATGGTGTACCGTACGCGTGTTCGAATTCAAGACTGTATCTCTTAATAGAGTAGCATAATTTGATCATATATTAATAAAGAGTTTTTGTTTAAATTTAATAAATTTCAGATCAATAAAAAAACGAACAGCATGAAAACTTGTTTGTCAAATTTTTCAAAAATTTTCGCTTAATTGAAAAATAAACTCTAAAGTTGCTCGCGGACTCTACTGACGAGCTTCGGGGTATTCCATGGCGTCCGGAAATACGAAGATGGATCTCGAGAGATTCTCAAGTATTACACAAAGATATTTTTATAATATGACTACTTTACGGAATTTAAATATCACTGGCGCACCGCACGTGGCGCTGTCGAGTGACCTGATTACTACAAAATAATGTTACAGATGTTCCATCTCACAAGATCTGTGAGTTCGAAATGTTGTATTGTATATCCCACACCGTGTACTCTCAGTCCACATCATTCAAAGCTAAACTGAATTTGTGAGAGGGAACATTTGCATTCTCGGTTTGGAACTACCACATACGTATAATAAGCATAGTCGACAAACAAGATAGTGATAAAAGAATCGACTATACAATGATACTAAACTCGGACTTGTAATTCACAAACTAAAATGTACAAAACAGACCTAAGCGTTAATAGAAGATATAAAATGTTTACTCAGCTTTTGTGATAACGCACAGGTCGGTCGGTTGCATTGTTAATAAAATTAGTAAATGTTATACTTACTGAATGACTGCAAGGTTAGTTGTTCTAGCGCACCTCTGCGCCAATACAGATAAACACAATGTTTTGAGTATCGCCGTCATTGCTCATTTTATGATTTAAATTCGGATTTCTTTCCGCGTACCTTGCTTTGAGAGAAGCTCGATATTTCGACGACGTCTACTGTCGTCTCGTGATCATGGCGCTTGCAACTGTGCCGAAACATCAAAGTACGCAAACAAAACCCGAATTTAAATCATAAAATACAAATAAACATAATTAAAATAGCAAAGTTCTGATATTGTATATTTTTAATAGCGTGTGTGCGTGTGTGTGGCCGGCGGTGCGCTATTAAAACCATAACAACCGCTTGCCGATTCAATTGGTACAGCTAGCCGGTCGTCGCTGTCCTTTTGAAGCTGCATACGTGTGTTCGATGTACTGATAGTTAATTGTCTACTATCGTTGTTAGCTTGTATGGCATCGGCCCTCGACGCACGCCCACTGTTGGACGCTGGACATATTGGAAAGTCGATACAAACTCACAATTAATGTTTTCACTCAGAACTAACAGCACACCCGAGACTTAATTACTACTTAAATAACCAAAATTTACGACTATGCGACCACGAGGTTAATCCTTCCTTCCTTTCCTTACTATTACAAAGAGAAAAGTGAGTTTGTTTGTTTGTTGCGCTTTCAAGCCGTAACGGAGCGATAGATAGTCGTGATTTTTGGCATTTATGGAGGAGTTTATGGTCCCGAGAGTGACATAGGCTACTTTTTATGCCGGAAAAATACACAGTTTCCGTGGGAATAGCGCGCGATAATCGAATACCACGCGGGCGGAGCAGCAGGCAAAAGATAGCACCTATTGACTATATTTAAGTTGTGATTAAATCACAGATGTGCTACTAATAATGGGATTTATAGTTAATTTCATAGTAAAGCTTGGATAAACGCGGATGGTTATATAAAAAATATTTCAAACGTCGCAACATTGTAGCCATTTCCTGTGATTAGCGGTCGCTGCGCTTCCACCGAATAAGGAGACGCGCCACAGACTGACTTATTCTAATTTAAAATTTAACGCGCACGCGTAAGGTCGGAACTGAAACAGCCGAGTGGATGTAAGTCGGTCTGGGCGCTCCTCACTTGTACATATTACTACTTATGCATCTTGCCGAATAAAATGCACTAAGCGTAGTAAAGTCGATGTGTTGTCGCCGTTCTGACGAAGCGCAAGCTGCCCTTCTTTATGTCACTACACAGAAAGTATCCTAAACTATATACCTACTATTTGAAGAACTCAAAACATTTATATGTTTCGTTGCAAGAGTTAAAGGAAACCTTGTCTCGTGCAAAGAGAATTTGCAATGTACCGGAAACGACATGTGGGGACTCGCAAGCGATAAGTTATTGTCAAATGCGTGGCCCGCAACGGATGAGACTGTGAGGCTGGTGCGGCGCGGTAGGGCAGGATCATTCGTTGAGTGTTATATTGGTGTTTTATTGTAAGTTTTAAGAGCCGCATCAGCCCTAGGCCTGAGGGGACACAGGGGGGCCGTGCCGGCTCTCTCGCACGCGCCGGCTCGTCCACCAGTGCGAGGGAGAGGCACGCCGCCCCGGATGTGACGCGGTGTTTCGAACTAAGCTAGGTATGTAATCGTTTGTGAGTGTGCTACTTCATATACCGATAAGTAAAGTACATTATATAACTAAGTAAGTTTGCGGTATTTAGCATGTACGGAAGCAGCACGCCAACGCAGCTGGTTAAGTGTAGGTGTCGGCGCGCGGCCCGCGGGGTGTTTACCAAGATTCGGTTTGAAAAATTACAAATTAGCTCCTTCCGAGCCGAGACTACCCCCGTCCCATAGCACCGGACTTGTGATTCTCAAAACCAGTGGTTCTGTACCTGCGGTTGATTATCCCCAAAGGGGTAAACAGTGTTTCATGTCGTCGGACACAAAAGTACTGCACATGTTTGAAGAGGCAAATGATAACTTCTACTATTTTTAGGGGTAAATTCTGGAATAAGGTTAGGAACCACTGCTCTAAATGGACTTCATTCGCGAAGTCATTGCTGCTTTTAATTGCACTTGATCCGTTTAATTGCAGTCACTATACGGGATCAATTAATTATAATTGACTCCATGAAAAGACCTTGCTGTGGTAAGAATTGTGTGGCTGGAGCTTTCTTGGCCATTAATTATGATGATCGCGTTTATAAAATATGTGTGCGTCCTTATTTGATTATGTGCTAAGGTCGTAATTAAGACTTTAGCACAATCACATAAAGAGTGGATACACACTTTCTTAATAGGTCAAAATATGATTGATCTGTTGAACGTTGATTACGCGAGTGAAGTTCGTTTAGACTTGGGAATAGTTATACAGTGTGTATACGGGGGGTGGATCAAATTCAAAATTCAAATTCAAATCTTTTATTCAGTAAATAGGCCGCAATGGGCACTTTTACACGTCATTTTTTTAAACTACCAGCGCTTTCGGAAAGACCATCATTGCCAAGAAGAATGCGCCGCAAGAAACTTGGCAGAAAGTCATTTTATTCATAATAAAATAATTACAAATAAAATACTTAAAAACTACAGTATACAATTAAAGAGAAAAAAAAATACAAAATAAACAATCAAACGAAGATCAAAGGTAGGGGCCTCAGGATCTACCGAATCGGCCCCCATGTTATCCACCACCCCGTATAAACCCTGTATAAGTCTGCCAACACGTTAGGATTGATTGGGCAGCTAAATCAGCGGTGTCGCGGGCCGCGCGCCGCGTAGGTTAAGCGCATTGCAGGCTGGCCGGGCGGCGGCGGGAGGCGCAACTAGATGTATAGTTATTTTCTTATAATAAATAAGCTTTAATGAGTGATTCGCGGTTGCGGCCCCCCACCCCTCCGCGCCGTTCGACGGACAGACGCCGTGTACTCAGACAGACATTTTTCATTTTTCCAGAGATGTGATAATAGCGTAATTATTATTGATAATAAATACGAATAATGTACTACGGCTGGCGAGTTTTCTACTTCCGCTTCGCTTAAGGGTTCTAGAGTTTCATAATTAAAACGGTCGGCACGGGACGGCGAACGCGCCGCGTCCTAATGTCTCAAAGCCACACGTGTCGTATTGAAACTTTGTTTTATGTAAATGGAATTCACAAATGAAATGTATTGAAGGGCGCGGTGGTTCGAGTCGGTGTCCCGCGCCGGGCGGCTGTACCGGCTTCGGTTGTGTCCTCACCGCGATAGTCTGTTGGGCACGCTTCTGCGCCCGCGCCGGCGCCGCGCGACCCCAAACGAGCCGCCACATCCTCAACGTATCTAGTAAATGCAGCGTTTTCAATGAAAATTCTTGGACGGTATCCTCTTGTCACTGTTAACCGGTTGGAAACACTGCTCATACAGTTACCCGTCCAGGAATTCGCATTTAAAATAGCAGAAGCTCGTGTCAAAAATGTCTAGAGCCCAAAAAGTTCTAGAAGTTTTTGAACATTTTACAACTAGTAGTTGTGTATGTGGCTGTAGCCCGCTGGCTTGTTTTCCGCGTGTCGGCGCCGGCGCCGGGTTCTTGTCGAAGTAATTTTACGCAGCAATTTATTTCCTGACGAAAGATTTTGTAATCGAATAAATGATGGCTATTTTTTCTGTTGTTTTATTCATTGTATTCCAAGTATATTTCTAAACCCCTAATAAATATGGTCAATAATATAGGTATCTGTTCGTTACCTTTTCAAGGTAAAACCTCTAACTAAACCAATTTTGATGAAATTTAGCAACAGCAAGCTGAGAGATTACAAATAAGAGAGTTTACTGGCCAAAATGGACTCAAAGAAATCAACATCAAAGACACACAAAGTTATGAGGGTTTCGCCAGATATATTGGCGCAGTATATAGAGCTTTTTTTTGAACATCTTAATCCGATTTCCCTTTAATACAAAAGTACTTACCAGTAGCATGGAGTAAACTAGGTACTTGTCTGAGAACCTGGACAGAACAGCCGTCGGACGCAAAACCAACAAATAAACACTTGTGTTCCAAGCTCATCCGCGGGTAAATACTCAACCTCCTTCTGTCAACAAACACTGTCCGCAAACAAAACATTGACAAGTTCAACCAAGTCACTGTAGCTGACATTAGCATCTTGCTTTTCTCCGCCCTCACGGAGCTGTGAATTTGGAGGATCAGACGCTGGCCTACACTTGGACTACCAGCTCCGAAGTTTGTGATGCTTGGGTGGCGGCTTAAGGTAGGCCTCATTTGTATTATTTTAGCGATCCATATCACGGCGCTTAGCACCGACAAAGACCTGTATCATGACCGTTTGGATTTGAGCAAAGTAACTGGCGAATTGGCCCGCGAAGGGATTTAATCCCGCCTGCCGAAGTATCTTCGAAATTACTCATTAACCCGCAATCCATACTATATAATATTATAAATGCGAAAGTAACTGTCTGTCTGTTACGTTTTCACGTCGAAACCGCTGAACCGATATCAATATAGGATACTTTTTATTCCGGTAGAGGGCGCCACCGCACGATAACCTAGGTCCGCGTAGAAGAAGTCGCGGGCATAAGCTATAGTAATTATTATTTTGATCGTCTTGGTAAAATTCTGGCCTGGCCCTCTAAAATATTTGTAAAATGTTGGTACTCCATGAAGAAAGATACCTACAACATGCCAAGTAGGTATAGGCGACTATAATGCAGCAAATATAGAGTCGCTCTGAAGCGTCAGATAAACCTATTGACTATGAGTAGATTCGCGTACGGCGCGGCCGTGTTGTTCGATCAACTTCACGAACTTGGGTAACAACCCCAATGCGCCACAAGCACGCGGATTTGCTCGTACGTGTGTTGTAGATGCGGGTGTGGTGGTGCGTGGCGCTGTGCGTGTGTGCGCGCGCGGCGCGGCCCGGCGGCGGCGCGCCCGCGCAGCCCCGCCACGGGGACCTCACGCCTGAAGTCGTGCAACAGGTGACTATCCGTTTGATCACGCTACATACAACATGGCGTAGGTCTATAAATGGCTAGCTTTTATTTAGTTTCACCTGTCTCGTTGTCTGTCTGTCTGTAATCAAATCTTGCAAGTTAAATTTGACCAACTTTCAGTAGTCGAGTTGACTTGAAATTTGGCATATTTATGTAAAGTGCGTAACAATACAATATTCTGGTAACGATATCCTCCGGCCCATGTCGTCCGGCCAGGATCGTCTCCACAGAACGAAACTCTTCAACAGTTAATGACATCGACTTGTAGTCAAGACGAAATGTAGTTTGCGTGACGATACGAGTACAGTTGACAAAAAATATTTTGGGTGAAACTGGACGAGCGTAATTTTCGCGTTTAATCGCAGTACGTGTTAAGCCTCATCGTTGTTACTATCAGGCGATCGAGATGGAGATGGAAGACGCGTCGGAGCAGGACCCTCTGCTGGCGGCGCTGCGGGGCGCGGGGCGCGCGCGCGCGGCGCTGTGCGGGCGCGGGCGGGGCTGCGCCGGCGCGCTGTGGGGCCGCCGCTGGCTGCTGGCGCGCGCCTCGTGCGCCGCCGCGCTGCCGCCGGGCCGCGCCGCCGCGCTGCCGCACCGCGGGGTCGCCAGCTGCCGCCCCGACGCGCCAGGTGCGTCGCTCCCAGTATCACTACCATGGCGGTGGTGTCCGTAACAACTCAATGCCCATCATCGGGTTACCAACATTTTTTTACGTGTTTCAGTGATGATGGTATAAGTTGGGTAGGTTGACTAACAATGTGTAAGTCATAAGTACCTACCTACGCACGCACTGGCTATACAAAACCTGGCCAAGCTAACTCTGCAGAGAATAATGGTAACACTGCAAATGTAACGCGTATTATGTACATGATTTGACATATAGTGTTGCCAAATTATTCCGTTGCCGACTTAGCTTGGCCAGGCCCTAGAACATGCTAGAACCGGCGCTGGCAGCCATGTCTGGTGTAAAACTATCTACAGTACCTATTTTAAATTTACGCGCGTAAATTTATATTTCTCTTATTATCAAATAATAAAACGTGTGAGTCATTTATTTGTTTTCTGGCAGAGTCTGACGGGATCCCCGTGCTGGCGCGCTTCGTGCACCCGCAGTACTCGGGCGCGTCGTGCGCGGCGGGCGCGGGCGCGGCGTGCGCGGGCGCGGCGGGCGGCGCGCACGACGCGGCACTTCTGTTGTTGGCGGCGCCGGCGCCGGTCCCGCCGCACACCAACCATTCGCGCGCGCTGCTGCTTGTGCCCGAGTAAATGATACCACCTGTCCCTGACCTTAAACTATGAACTTCGAACTTCATATCTTGCCGTCCCGCTGACATTATGTTATTTAATACGAGACGCACTTGAGATATCCCATCTTAAGCTTCTAGGTTGGCAACGCATCTTCAATACCCCTAGTGTAGATATTTATGGGCGGTGGTGATCTCTTACCATCAGGAGACCCACTTGTTCTTTGCTATCTAGTCGAATAAAAAAAAGAGTGAGAGTAATCAAGTTTAGCTGAACATACCATGGCATCTATATATGTCTCGTATCGTACTAAATACTAAACTTATGGCTTTAGAGATACCACGGGAAGTTCGGAATAAAAAGTATCTGGCCTATGTATGTGTTATTTCAACTCATATCGGAGATCCAACTATGTAACTACATATCTATTTTCATTCAAGTCCGTTCAGCCGTTGCATCATGAAAGAATAACAAATCGTCACTACTTTAAAAAAAACTTGCCGCTCAAAATAGATAATTTTTCTGAGTGAACTTTATAGACATTACATCAAGGTTCAATTTTGCTGACATATTGATTTTAGACAGGAGATTTTTTCAAAGTAGTGACGAAATATTACACTTACAAATTTTCATATTAACAATGGTCAAAAAAAAAGTTGTTAGGTACTGGAGACCATAAATTGCCGAAGGGGGAAATACGATAGGACACTTGATACGACACGACAATTTCTTTCTTAACCTGCTGGAAGGCAAAATAGAAGGAAAACGAGGTAGAGGAAGACCCATTTTAACCAGGTGAAGGAAAGGGTGGGTGTCGTGTCGTATCAGGAAGTCAAACAGCTGGCCAAAGACCGTGCGGAGTGGCGATTACTCCACCGACAATTTAAGAAGAAGAATAATGTTAGGATCTCGATTTGATTGTTTTGTCAACGCAACCGTAATGGTCTTGTCCGGACGCAGGCTGGAGCGCTGGCTGCAGTACGTGCCGGCGGCGCTGCCGGCGTCGTGGGACCGTCCGCCGGCGCGGCGCGGCGCGGGCGCGGCGCGGCTGGCCGGCTCGCCGCTGCGGCTGCTCGCGGCCGCCGTGCTGCTGCCCGCGGCCGCGCTGCTGCTGCTGTTCGCGCTGGCGCTGCGCCTGCCGCCCTCGCCCTCGCCCTACCGCCCGCTGGACCACGACGCGCTCGAGCACGCGCCGCCGCCGCCGCCGCACGACGACAAGCCCGACGCGCCGCGAGACGAGCCCACGGCTGAACGGCTAGCTTTCCTCTAACGACCGACCCTGAATTCAAACGGAGGGGACGGCGTCTAACACATTCACTGCCACCTGACTTCCACAGGTGCCTCCGACGCACATGTGCATTCAAAAATGAATAATTATGAAAGCGGCACTGGGGCGAAGTTCCGAAAACAAATATGTGCGTCACGCCACGAAACAAACGAAACACCACAGAAACCAGCGATAAATGAACTTGATTTTTAATTCCGTTGCAGAAGGATTAATTTCGAGTTGTATGTTGGTCATGTATAGAATCTATACATGACCAACCGCCAGAGTCATCCAGTCGGGACATGCCTCAACGCTTCGGTCATCTGATGACTGAGGCATGTCCCGACTGGATGACTGGCGGTGATGAGGTTATCTAAGAATCGGTTCGCGCCTCACGATGCAAGCTGCCGCAACTCTTGCGATGTCGGTCCACTAGATGAGACGCTGCGTCTTCCGCTTCGTGGTCAGCCGCAGACCTGTCTCCCCTGATAATTATGTATTTTTCAAGCGATACGGTTTCCCATTGCCATTTCAACTTACTGTGCGGCACTGCTTGCGGTTCCAATGGGATAAACTTAGACTATATATAATCTAAGGGGATAAAGACGAGTGTGATTTTACTATTTTCTTTTTTGTGAATGAATATTGAACTACCATTGTTTTATTATAGTTTGTTTTTCTTCAATAATGGTGAATAAATAATATCAGATTTTAGTTTATCACATAAGAAGCAATATGGTTTATTTAAGGTACAGTGAGCATTTTATGAAACTTTGTAATCTTGACCATGAATTACACAATGTTTCGAATATTTGATTTTTAATAAATAAACCCTTCATCAGAAATTGTCACTACTTTTAAAAAAACTTGTAGCTCAAAATAGATAATTTTTCTGAGTGAACTTTATAGACATTAACATCAAAGTTAAATTTTGTTGACATATTGATTTTAGATATGAGATTTTTTCAAAGTAGTGACGAAATTCTTTTCAGTTGCAATACACTTAAATCAAAATAGACCCCCAAAAAGTGGGGTGTTAGGTTTTTTAATCATAAGCTACTTTAATTGAAATGCTTCTTATACCAGAGGCCGTATTGCCTAATGTTTCTGATGCTCGTGATCTCAATCAAATGACATATTTCGCATACAAAAACTGTCATTTAATTGCGATCGTAAGTGTCAGAAACGTTAGGCAATAAGGCCTCTGCCTGGAAGAATTTAGCCAAAACAAATGAAATGCAAACATGAATGGTAAATTATTTACTCACTTTTCAAAGGAAACCGATAACATCAAGTTGCCTTCATATATATACAACAGTTTATTACTAAAATGATTTAATTTATTTAAAACTATCTAACAGAAGTCGCTACACAGCTCTTAAGTTTTGTTCATAAAACTTTCCTACAAATAAGCCGGGTCCACATTTGTATCATTTATAAAAATAAAACCTTCAATGAAGGTGTACTTAAGTTGTATCAGATATTGTATTGTATTGTGTTGTAAAACTCTTTATTGTACATAAAAACACATGAAAATAACAGAAACACAGGATAATAAGATGTACAAAGGCGAACTTATCCCTTAAAGGAATCTCTTCCAGTTAACCTTATAACCTTTGATATTTATGTGCTTGTTGTGTTAGATATTGGTGCTGGTGACTGTAGATACCATTCTTTTGCCATCACTGTGATAGAACACATAATGTTTGATGTAAGGCCTGATTTTGATAAGTATGCTAAAATGATACAAAAGTAGAGCTTTAGGCATAGAGTCAGTTGTCCAATCTAGTATAATGCTAACTCGTCCACACTAGACAGCACTCAGTCCTTTTTGTCAGCGTCGAGCTTCCGCCGCCACACCTTGACCTTCCCCCGTAGCTCGCGCAGCCTCTTCATTTCCTCCTTGAAGTCCTGGTGCTCGTCGCGGAACAGCCCGTACTCGCGCAGCCGCAGCATCAGCGCGTGCGTCTCCACGTGCCGCGGGTAGTAGTGCACCACTTCCTCGTTGCTGTGCGTCGGCCTCGCGGAGAACATCTTCACCACTTTCATGGACTTAGCGTTCGTGGGGATGGCTACCTCTCCGAAGATGCGATTCGATAGCCGCTTCATCCTCGTAGCGTAGTTGCTCGACGCTTTAATTAGCTGTGCGTATTTCACGTAATTTGTAGCCATTTCTGAAAAAGATTATTTTCAGAGTTAAGATTGAATATGTTTACTAGAATGAGCAGAGTGTGTTAGAAATACTCGTATTTTAGTTGATTATCACAGTTTGAGGAGAATTATGAACAAGTATACAGTATTTTTAAAGAAAAAACACTAAATTATAATACCTAGAATTACTTTATAATTATTGTAAGTCTTAAAAATAAAAATAACCTCAACCTCGATAATTTCTTTCTATTTCGATCAGTTCAGAAATGCAAACTGTCACTGTCAAGCAAAAACGAAATAAAACTTGAGATAAATACCAAACGAAAAAACGGCTCCAAAATGTCAAAGTTTTGACAGAAACTTGCCAAGACAGAATTACCCTAATTGTATACAACTTGAGTTAAATATGCAGGTAATTAAGCACTTTAAACCAAAGGGTTACAGTCTAGTTTCAAACTGAAAGTGTTTCTATTATCTGGTAAAACAAAGTAATGAGAAGATAAATACGAATATATGCTATTGAAGGAAAAACAAGCAAGGAATTGATCGAATAGTTAATAAAAGAGGAACAATAATATAAATATTATAAATACGCGATTGTAAGTTTATTATCTCCTGCCTTGTTATGTTTCATGTTGATAATATTGTAAATAAACGCTGACAAACACCTTTTAAACATGATTTAAACTGTTTCTAATATTTCATACTGCTTTATGTAAACATAATTATTATTTCCTGCTCATTTTATTAACTAACAGCCTGCTAACTACGTTTCCATGTGGGGGCGGAACACCGGGAGGTGATGATAAAGACTGTAAGCTCAATTCTATTACTAACTAATACATGAGTCCTTGTAATTAAGTACAACTGAATAACATTTTTATGAAACGCCTTCAATAGTGGGCGTATTTAATACCTACAGCAGCTACAGTTGAGCCAGAATGTTAATGTTGCTTGGGCCTCGTTGGTTTTCTTTGATTTTCTGAAGATTCAAATGAGAAAGAAAAGGAAAACTTATGTTTTTTTTTTTGAGTTGGGGATAACATAGCAAACTAGTTGTTTATTTATTTATTCAAGCCATAAAATTAGTTTAAGTATATCCTCGACCGTAGGTTCAATTAAGGTAAACATTGCGCGCAATGTCCCTTACCTTAATTGAACCTCATTCTGTGATTGATTTTTTGAATAAAATGTCAATTTCAGACTTTTCGCCACCCAGATAAACATTAATTAATTAATTGCTTCATTTTAGTTTCATTCCATGGTAAGTATGTTGCATTTTGTGTTCAGACATGAAAATGACCAAGAAATAAACTATCTGATTCCTTCAGCACTTTTAATTTAGTAGATTGATTAATATTTCTGCTACAAATTGTACATTATAGTATCTATAATGCTATAATTTAGGAAGCAAATTTTATGATAGATATCAACTAAGTATATGGTAATAATTATTATCACACTGGTACCTACTCTACTCAGTAATCACAATGGCTAATTGAATGACATCCTTATGGGATTTCTCAACATTAACTGTTATCTTTATGTCTTTTATGTGCAATAAAGAGTTATACAAACAATAATATATTGCTTGAATTACCTCTACCATCAGTTCAGCTACAATCTATATTATTTCAGGGAGAGATGGCGACTCAGTGGATCTCAAAGCTGAGACTTGTGTTGTTCGTGCTGGCGCTGGCTCTGTACATCTACGTGCTGGTCTTCCTCAAGACTGCATACTCCCGGAGCAAGCGGCTTGACGCTATTGATGAATTGGTAAGATACATTGATTTATGTGGTAATTAGACTTATTTACTTTGGGATGTAGACTGTATTATCATTACACATTCAGCACCAAGAACTCAAGTTGTGTTATTTATTCATATACAAAAGTGAATTTGGGTGCCCCGGGGCGTTGCGGTGTCTTCCCAGAGCCACGAAACGATATGTATGCATAGGCATAGGTCAAAACACGAGTACTGCCTTTTCGCAACGTAACGTTTGGCAACCTGTTTCATTTCACAAACTAAAATTGTAAATATTTCAGTATTTATATCAGTGCCATCGCGTAAAACCCTTCAGGTTAGGTTTGGTTGGTTTTATAAAAATACTGAAATTAGTAAACCCACAAAACAATTATTTATTTATTTAGTAATAGAGTCAATGTGATTTGCAGGCGATCAAGAATGAGAAGCTGATCAAGCACGTGCACGGCTTGGACGACCAGCTGGGCGCGCGCGCAGAGCGGCTGCAGGATCTCTACGAGGATTACTGAAGCAGCACCAGCCACCAACCACCTCAATGCCTCTAAATAAGGCTCAAGAATATCCGCAGACTTTGTGCCTACTAAGTCAATGTATGTACAGCTGTAGTGAAAAAAGTTTTTACACAGGTCAAATCAAAATCAGTCTTATGCCAATGTCGTAAAGACTTTGACATGGAAAAACTTTTCTCACTTGAAATATACAGCTTATTAATATTACCTCCTCTGCAACCACACATGCACAACAGCTAGGTTATGCGTCACATATGCAAGGTTTTTTAAGATTGAATCAGTTCAAACTGTAATGCTTGTATTTAGAATTTTTGTTTGTGGTTGACAATTTCTACTAGTTGATCATGTTCAAAGTGCAGGTATCTTTATACGGGTGTCGAGTATTCCATCCATCCCAACTGCTTTCTGAAATATTCCGCAATGATTTTAAGAATTGCACCTCTCCATTTCTTCCGTGGATGTCGTAAGAGGCGCCTGAGGATATAGGTTGAGGTATACCGTAGGCGACAGGCTAGCAACCTGTCACTATTGTACCGTTTTTGTCAAACTTTAAACCTAAAATTGCTAAGTGGTTCCGAAGCGGTAACGTTTCGTGTGCTCTGCCTACCCCATTGATGTTTGTGTGTGGGTTTGTTGTGTGATTTTAACACATAACCAACTGAGTTACCAACAAGTTACTAGTTTTAAGTTAGTTAGTAGTTTTAAGTTTTGATAATTTTAGTCCACAATTCAATATAGTCAGGGGTGTACCCACCCAACTTCTGGCCTAGGGGGGGGGACCAGTCAGATTTTTTTTTCCGCGCTTGTTTTGTCATACACACTACAATCCACACCATCCATTGTATTTTTCCATTGTAGTGTCTACTCTTGTTTGTGTTGACGACCAGATGGCCTAGTGGTTAGTGACCCTGACTACGAAGCTTGAGGTCCCGGGTTCGATTCCCGTGTCGGGGCAGATATTTGTATGAGAAATACGAATGTTTGTTCTCGGGTCTTGGGTGTTTAATATGTATTTAAGTATGTACTCGTATCTATCTATATAATTATGTTTATCCGTTGCTTAGTATCCATAACACAAGCTTTGCTAAGCTTACTTTGGGACTAGGTCAATTGGTGTGAATTGTCCCGTGATATTTATTTATTTATTTATTTATTTATTTATTCTGTTGTCCTTTCAATCGTTCAAAGGTTAACTGAAAGAGATCCCTTTAAGGGATAAGTTCGCCTTTGTACATGTTTTTCTCTTCTAAATTGTAAATTTCATATGTTTTATATGTACAATTAAGAGTTACAATACAATACAATACAATACAATACAAGGACACCTACATGAAACACAAGGTATAATGTAGTGTGTAGGACAAACACCCGCAAGAGATCCTGCTTCATAGGTAAACGGGGCATAGTATATTGTAGAACATACAATTTCCAGGGGAAGGCAGCTGCCTAGACTGACGACAGCTGATATTACAAAGCTTTTGAAAATAGAAACTCAAATGTTTATAAGATGTGATCTTTTTAAATGAATCTTTACACTCTTTTGAGTGATTCACTCGGTCGAAAATTTTAGAATCTCAGTTTTATTCAGAAAAGTGTTAATCGCTTAAGTACTTAAGTAATTATAGTTACCATTATGTTATGTTATTAATTTCTGTTGTAGATGCACCTATGATTATTTAAAAATATATATATTTTTCATGTATGTTTACCTATTTAATTACGGATTACACTGATATTAAAATTAAATCATTAATACGATTCGGCGCCTTTAGAAGTAAGTCCCTCACCACTTTAATATCAATTCGTATGTCAGAATATTCTGAAAATTTGATTATTACATTGTAGCCAATGTTACAATCAACTATATTGTTTCTCTGTCGCTAAGGCTTCTTGTGCACACACAGTTGCCGTAAAAAACTAGAGTAAATTCGTCGTGTGTAGACGCGGTCTTTATTATTGTAATGGTTCCCAACGGAAGCTATTATAAGTACTCAATTTATTTAAACATTTGAAACTTACTTAACGGTAAAATTTGCCCACGTTTTTAAATGAAACAACGAAACTATTTAAAATTGTCTTTTTCTATATTAATAACATAATAAATATCGCTAATGAATTTGCATGTAGGTATTTTTAGTCCATTTGTGTTCGAAATACCGAGAAACGTGTTACACTTTGACCGTTAATTCAAAGATTAAATTAAATGGAGTATACGCTATGTTAAAAAACTGAGTGTGGACAAGCGACCTAACTGCACGAATGAGAAGAACATCAGGGCGGCAAAGTAGTTTCTTGATCAACTTTTAATTATTATGAATATTGTATCCTTGTGTAATCAAAACACATTTTTTTACAAAATATAGAGGTCTAACTAACTATACAACTAAACTAAAATAAAAGAATTCTATGATCTGTAAATATTGTATATTTATTGTTGTAAACAGTATTATGTAAAATAAGATTAATTAATAAAAATATTAACAATTTGTTTTTTTTTATTTGATTCTACCGTATGCCCAGCAGTGGGACGTATATGGCTGGGATGATGCTGATGATTCTACCATATACTTACTTAAAATAACAGAGGAACTAGTTAATAGGAAATAATTATAATAAGTACCTACTGTGAAAGATTAATAATTGAGTATTATCGTTACGAGTTTACGAGATCTTATTGGATTTTGGCGAGGATTTTTTTTTTGAAAAATATTCTCCGTAGCCCTAAGTAAGTCCGTCCGTGGGCTGTCAGACGATAATGTTCGTTGTGTGCTATACGAACGAGTATATCTAAACTGTCTCTGAGTGCGCAGAGCCCGATCGGCGTGGCAAATGGCCGTATCAGAACGATTTTGTCCAAAACAGCACCAGCAGGGCAGGAAACTCTCGAAACTACGAAAAACTTGAAGTTCGTGTCGTACCGTCCCTCTCGCTTTCGTATTAAATAGTATAAGTGCTACTCCTGATGGTGTCGGCTATCGGGTGTCGAGTCGACCATCGTCCTACACCGATATCGGATCGGATAGTCTGAAAACGCTCTAATAGTGCGAGTGCGGGTAGTGCGCGAGGCCGTTGTCGAGGCTGCGGCAAGCGTCCCCCTCGAGCACGGCAGCGGGCGCGCACCGCCAGGGGTCGCGCGTGGCGCGCTGCCAGCGCTCCAGCCGCGCCCGCAGCGCCGCCTCCGTGCCCGCCAGCGACGGCTTGCCTGCAACACGTGCTCTGTTGGTCTTAATCGTCCTAACCTAACTAATTTGCTTTCCTAACCTAACCTAACCGCAAATAAGTAGGTAAGGTTGGTCTGACCCGATTTGCACGCTCACGACTCTTCAGTTCACAACACTTCACACCGCCAAAACAAAAAAAGATTGAGAAAGTTCGTACGAGAGAAAGTGATGCAGAAGGGGCATGAATGAATACTGAGGAATACTTTATTGAATCAGGCGTTACTTTGCGGAGGTCCATATCAATGAACTAAAAGAATTTCTTAAAGTTAAAATTTATTAATAATTTGCGGGTAGTTTTTTGTTTTGTTTGGCAAATTAAAACAGTGGTGGTGGTTTGTTAGTCTAACAACTGGTAGCATGGTGTAAGGTTGTATCACTCTGAAGATGAGCTCTGGTTGAGTTCGAAACGCGTCAGTGTATTGTGGTGGTGGTGATAGATGGGTTTGTGTAATTTGTGTGTGTTCGTACAGTGTGGAGGTGGAGGAACTGCATGAACACGCATAATTTGCATAGACTTAGCTATCTCAAGGTCGCGGGTGAGCAAAGAAATTATTTTAGTTCACTGAGGAATACGACGCAAGGAGGTAAGATTGAAGGCCCTATGTTCGTAATGTGCCCTTAATTCATAGTTCCCAATTTTGCAGTTGGCATTTTCCGTTTACGGTTGGTGGTGGTTATCCGTCGCAAGGTTGTCAGTTGGTACCGACCGTGCAGGTTGTTGGTCTCTGCAGGGTCGGCGCGGAGGTCGAACAGCTCCCACTGCGGGCGGTGGTAGTACTGCTCCAGCGTCTTGTACCACGGCAGCGGCTGCTTGCCGCGCGTGCGGTTCAGGATGTCCTGGAACAAAAGATGCGGGCGTTCGGACCGCCGTTAAACGTCTAGATCTCAAATTCTAATGAAATAGTTCTGAATTCTTTCACCACCCGTTGATTCATTTTATTTGACCGATAAATGTGATGCCGTCTCCGTCTATTCGAACAGAATAAACAGAGCAGAAGGGTAATGTTATAAAAATACACTGTGCACCAATCTCTTTTAGCAACAAAAATTTTACGAAAATCTCTCATAAGTAAATCAGCACGAACCAACAGGACATTAAGAAGCCCAATGAAAATGAATATGAATCAACAGGCCTTTTGAAACTTCAGACGATAAAAGCGATCAGGTTCACAGCTGCTGGCTCGTCGTACCTACTAAGTCAACCACCAAGTCAGCTGTGCATCACGGCCGCGTTATGAACAACACGCTCGCCGCTTCTTCCTGGCGCGTATACCTATTTCGCTGCATAATAAATAGCCTAAGTAAATTTAAACTTGGGGTCTGTTTCACCACTATATTTTATTTGACAGATAAATTTCATGCCATCTCTATTCATTCAAACAATCCAACAGAGACGACATGACAGATATCGTCAACATAAAATTAACCAATGAATGTTAAAACAGGGCGGGGTTAAACTGACCTGGAATGTGGGCGAGACGTAGAGATCCTGGTCGATGGGGAAGGGCATGGCGTAGTGGAGATTATGCAGCAGCTTGTAGCGGCGCGTGCGCACGCCGCGGGTGGGGAAGTACATCGTCACCTCGTGGTGCGTCTGCGAGAAGAACACCGCCTCGTCCGACGGCGGCGGCTCTGAAACAAAGATTTATTTTGGCTCCATAAGTACCAGTACCACCTAAGACTAACACCTGTATTTATAAACGAGTCATTACTTGTTGCTAATTAAATGCTTAAGTAAAGAAAATGGTGACTATGACTTGGCTAAGAAATTACATACAGGCTCAGCCTAGTTTGGGGTCCGCTGGGCATAACTATAGGTACTGTAGACTTGTGAATTATTAAGCTACTAAATATTTTTGTATGTAAAATGGTGATGATACCTTTCTCGAGTATGGGCAGCAGGCTTTTGGGCGCGTCGTCGGGCCACACGTCGTTGGAGTCGGGGCGGGCGAGCGCGCCGAACCAGTCCAGCACGGTGGGCGCCACGTCCAGCAGGCTGACCAGCGCGCTGGACGCCTCGTTGCGGCGCGCGCCCTCCCGCGGGGACGCGATCAGCAGCGGAGACCTAGGGTATACAACTAGACTAGGTACTGCAGCGCCGGCCGCCAGGCCTAGCCTTCTTGAGGCCGTATTGCCTAACGTTTCTGCAAGGCTATCACGAAATTCGAAAATCGAAGTTCGTATCGTACCGTCCCGCCTACGCTTATGTTATTTAATACGAGAGTGAGAGGGACGGTACGATACAAACTTCGTATTTCGTGTTTCGGAGTAGCCCTTCTGACGCTTGCGATCGCAATCAAATGACAGTTTTTATATGCGAAATCTGTCATTTCATTGCGATCGCGAGCGTCAGAAACGTTAGGCCATATATGAGGCCTTATTGCCTAACGTTTCTGACACTCGCGATCGCAATAAAATGACAGCTTTTGTATGTGAAATATGTCATTTGAGTGCGATCACGAGTGTCAAAAATATTAGGCAATACGGCCTACGGTCTTTGATTTATTAATCGAGTTCAAGCAACGAAATGGTTAGGTTAATGTTGAACCTGGAACCGGATGGTTTTTGCCCAAATCGCGTCAAGCAAACGTTCCTTAAGATTATATGATATCGCGATTTTTAACCACAGTAAAAAATAGTAAAATGTTCGCAATAATATTTTGTTTTAGCCGCTCAACCATCTACTGTATAAGATTGCTTTCTTGGAATCTTTTTGTATTTTTTATTTGAATTACAATTTTTTTTGTTACTTTTACGGTCATCCCGTGAAACCTAAATCAAAAATACACACCGAAATATAGATGCACAGAAAAACCAGAAAAATATGACCAGCGCTGGGAATCAAACCCAGGTCCACGACATTCCGTGCCGCGTGCTATACCGCTACACCACCGCTGGACAACAGTACAGACTCGATGAGGGCTACGGCATAGATGTCGCTAGTGTCGCTGCTTAAGTGGCTAAATAAGAAACATACAAGCGGAGATATGTAGTGCATAGGAGAAATTTGTGTCTGTACCGTTTTCCAGCGATGGTGTAGCGGCACTGAATGCCGAGGACCTGGGTTCGATTCCCAGCGCTGGTCATATTTTTCTGGTTTTTCTGTGCATCTATATTTCAGTTTGTATTTTCGATCGTCTGCATACTCCAGATTCATTTTAAGGCAAGCCAGAGGATGGAGCGAAGCGTTACCGCACGCCGGGCTCGTAGCCGTTGGTGCGGCCGGCGGGGAAGGGCGGCCCGTTGTCGGACGTGTACAGTACCAGCGTGTCCCGCGCGCGCCCCGCCGCCTCCAGCTCCGCCAGCACCAGCCCCACGCCTGACACAAAACATAACACGCTGCAAATATCCAGGTGACCGAGCTCCGCTTGGGCTAAAAATCGGTAACAAGCGTCTTCCCAGAGATAAGACCAAGCTGGATCGAATTTTCATCCCCGAAAAGTCCTACATACCAAATTTCATCGAAATCGTTGGAGCCGTTTCCGAGTTCCCCGAAATATGTATACATATTTACATATACAAGAATTGTTCGTTTAAAGGTATTAGATATAATATAAATAGATTAACTTGATATTTTAGGAGTAGGTATACGCTGTCTTTCCAGCATACAGCGAGCATTAAGGGCGGGTTTAAAAATCTTACTAAATTGAATAAAGAGTTGGTCTAAATACGAAAGCTGATGTACCTTGGTCAAGCCTAGAAATGGTCGTGTACTGCGCAGCCACGTCCCTCCTGGCGGCTTCAGTATCCTGCGCCAGAGAAATGTGATCCCGTTTACGTATATTAATAATCCTCTGTGTATTTGTCATTGCTGGCTACTATTGTGGGCCCTGTCACTACACAGGCACGTAATGTCAGCATCATATAGTCCGTCAGCAAAAAAGCTGTTTCAGTCGTTAGTTGGTGACGAACTGAACCATATTATCACAAGTTCAAGACAGACGTCTGTGCAATATTATATCCCAAATTTTCATGCACAGCGGCGACGAACTGGCCAAGAAGTTTGTGAACTTCGTCTTGGTCTTCCCGGGAGAACTCCAGACTCTAGCACGCGGTGGGGAAGGAAAAAGAAACCACCCCTATTTTCCCATGAAAATCACGACGATATGCTGCCAATCCTCAACAAAGACCGCTAGCATTCAGTCAAGAGTAACGCCTTAAAAGAAGAAAGAGCTCTAATAGCTTGTTCTTAAACAGCCATACTTAACTTTGTTTTTTTCGGTCCACAAATGTGCTGGTGCCATGCTTATCTGGCCGTGCGCAGCATGAACTTATTCAAGTTGTCCATATTTGAAAATCTACTTACCTTATTCTACTTATGCTAAGCGAGCCGCTAGGAGTATATCTGTGCTAGTTAGCTCTTACCTGTATGTAGTAGGGCAGCTCGATCTCGTCCCATTGGTAGTACCAGGGCGTCCAGTCGGGGATGCGGCCGGCGCCGGGCTGGCCGCTGCCGAAGCGCTCGCAGAAGGCGCCCAGCTCCGGCGCCGTGTGCCCGCAGCGGTGCGGATCGTGGAACCCCACGTACAAGAAGAACGGCCTGCCGACAAACACCTAGTTACGCCCAACCACAGCCCGCTAGTGACTAAACCAGAGAGACATAGTCGCAAAAAGCGTTGAACGAGCACGACTCGCGATTCGTCTCGTCTTCGCCACACCGCGCTCGTGGCAGCGGTTTTTTGGGCACCGACTGTAGTACCATTTTTTATACACGACAATGAATTGTCAACATTAAAAGCAGGTCTTGATCTTATGAATGGCGTTGAAAAATGCTATGCATGGGGCTCTATGCTATGATCGACAAATGGATTCCGCAAAGCAAAGTTTTTCAGGCATCCTAATGACAGAATAGAGGATCCTCAGGACCCTAACTACCTATACGCCACGATGACTTCGCTACAGTATCCAATGATGTATATACCGACCGATATGTGGCAGCTAAGCCTACACAGCACTTGGCGTGGCGCGGTTTGACTACGTCAATGTCTAGGTTATGCAGCTAGTAACGTCACTATAACGTCCAGGTAGGTCAGGGTCATTATGGGGAACGGATGTGTTAAGCGTGGGCTGTTTGCTAGCTAAACTGACTTGTCTTGGCTGTTGGCTCTCTGGAGGAACTCTCTCGTGAGCAGCTTGATGTGCGTGATGTTGCGGCCGACCTGGTTGATGTGATTGTTCTCTTCAGTCTGTTCGTAGTCGAAGCGGTACACATCGGCCGGCCCCACATGCTTCTTGCCGATGATGCCTGCGCGACGGACGACAAAATTAACTTGCTTCATTTCATACAGTGTAAGCAACCTTGGGGTCATTGCTTGTAGATTGGAAATAATAATAATAATAATAAAATTTATTTATTCAGATAACTAGGATCCATCAGTTGTTAGTACAACAAGACAATGACAGACAAGGTTTTTTTTTTATATAACTGTTTTTCAACCTCCCGACGAAAAAAGAGGGGTGTTATAAGTTTGGCCGCTATGTGTGTCTATCTGTCTGTCTGTGGCACCATAGCTCTTAAACGGCTGAACCGATTTGAATGCGGTTTTTTTTTATTTGAAATCAGGTTTTCTAGCGATAGTTCTTACATATGTTTGATCAAAATCGGTTCATCCGTTTTAGAGACTTTGAACTTTGAAGTGACAAAGTCGGGGTTTTTCTTACTTATTGTTGGTTAGGTTATTCCTTTGAGGTGAAACCTTAACAAGTAATGGCTACTAGCTGGTAACACATAAATCTCGAGTTAGCGTTAAGCTCAGTTTCGTAGTGTCAAAATGTATGGAAATGCCAAGCTTAAACCAGGTTTAGCTACTAAATCTAGTTTTTTTTTTCTGCAAAACGGCCTAAAAGGCTTTCAGTTGTTCTGTGTACAGACCGGTGTAGACGCCCCTCTTTCGCAGCAGTGCGGGCAGGCTGGTGACGTTGTCGAACGAGTTGAAGTGATGCACGCCGTGGTGCAGCCCGTACATGCCGCTCTGGTGGCTCGGGGTGCCCGTCAGTAGCGCCGCGCGGCTGCAAAATGCGTGGAACATAGCAGATTTAAAACAGATTTAGGGGCTGTTTCACCATCCGTTCATTAGTGTTAAGTGACGGTTGAATGTGATGCCGTCTCTATAGGTTTTGTTCGAAAAGACGGAGACGGCGTCACATTTAACTGTCGGTTAACATTAATCAGAAACAACCCCTTAGATTTTTTTACATTTTTCATTTAGAGTTTATGCTCTTCGGAACCCTTAAATTAGTTCAAGTGTAGGTAGTCGAAGAGTACGCGTGGAGTGTATACATATAGGTACAGTCAGCTGCAGAGAAAAGGTACCCCCCTGTAACGGCGGTATCCATACTTACCGCCATTACAGGGGGGTCCCCTTTCTCTGCAGCTGACTGTACTAAGTTAGAAGTTACTATACCTACTTAGTTTGGATAGGTATTTAACTAAATGTAAACAAAAACCCCCGACACAAAAAACGCCAGCAAAAAAGACAACTAAATAGTGAAAAATAATTATGCACTACTTAGCTGTTGCCCGCAACTTTATCTGCGAAGGATTTGTTTATCACTTTCCCGCGGGGACTATGCAGATTTCCCGCAAAATTAGCACAATAAAGTTAATTTAGCATAAGTATCATAGTAGCTACCTACTTCTTAATTTTTTTTTAACTAAGCGTCGTCGGTGTCGGCAAACCGCTAAGGTTAACAGGAAATTAGAGTACATAATTATGTTGTATTTTTAAAGTATTAACCGGTCACCCGACACCGACTACGTGTGCGTTAGCGTTGCTCATATATTTCAACGGACGTCCACACCCGCTCCGTGCAAAGTAGTGCAAACTACGTCAGCTAGTATAGTATAAGGCCAAAGGGCTGTTTGGCAGTCCAGGGGGCTACAACGAAATTCTAAAATCAAAGTTCATCACCATGCCGTCCCACTCGCTCTCGTATTAAATAATACTAGCATCAACGGGACTGCAAGATACGAAGTCGGAATTTGTAGTTAGTAATAGGGCCGGTTACCTGGGCGAGCAGCTGCTCACGGAGGTGAAAGCGTCGTTGAAGATAAGGCTGCGGCGCGCCAGCGCGTCCAGGTGCGGCGTCTGGCAGATCTTGTTGCCGTACGCGCCCAGCTCGAAGCCGGCGTCATCGGCTAGCGATTACAACAATATTAACCTTAATATCTATATCAATCTGAATAAACGTATAGTCAACTAGTTACAAATATTTCGATATAGTCGGTGATACTGCAATACCGCATAGTATCAGTGCTATGCTATATGTATAAGCATAGATGTGTTCCCCACAGGCTGGGATAAAACTTTTTGTCTCAACCATATAGCTGATGCCGGTTTTGAGATCCGCTTCTTTGGAGACAAGACAGACCCTGGGGCAATGACCATGAGATATGCATTGACGAGAGAACCATAGGACACAGTGACATCTCCCGATAACACCAAAAGTCAATTAATTGCAGAGGTTCATCTATATTAAAGTTATATTTTTGAAGTAGGAAATTTAGATTAGGTATGTATTTGTTCGTTATACTTACAAAAGATTTAGATACGATCATACGATGATATTTTTTTTTTTATTCGGATCATTTGTAATTTGTTTTTGCATTGACATTTCGTTTATAATTTATGCGACCAGAGGCATGTGTATTGCCCAACGTTTCTGACGCTCGCGATCGCAATTAAATGACAGTTTTTATATGCGAAATCTGTCATTTGATTGCGATCGCGAGCGTCAAAAACGTTAGGCAATAGGGCCTCAGAGGCCGTTTCTAGCGCTCGCGATCGCAATCAAATGACAGTTTCAGTATGTCAAATCTGTCATTTAATGTTCTCTTTATAGTTTGTGATTTACCACTATTTCACCAATGATAACCTTAAGATAACACTTGTAAAGTTGACTTGGCACGTAAAACGGAACTTAACTGTCAAAACAAAAATCACTTGCCCTGAATCCAGTGTTTAATTTATTGTAAATTTATTTTCCAAATTCCCACGTTTTTGTTAAAACAACTTACCCAGCAGTATAAGAACATTGCGCTGGTTGTTTACTAGCACTGTTTCCGTGACTGACAGGTATAGTAGCAGCGCGTACGCGGCTGCTGATATGCGGCTCATGTTTACTGTGCGCCTGGGTGACGTACACGTACACGAGTGAAGTGTTGGCATCCTCGCCCAGCCCACCCGCCTTCACGCCCGCGCCCGGCCGGCTACCTGACCCACTTATTGACCGGTCTAAGTTTTACCACCAAAATTTGAAAACTGTTAACTTTTTAAGATCAATTAGATCAGCCAGAATACGTAATGGCGGGGCGAAAAAACGTTTTATACCTCTTCGACGTGGACGGCACACTTACAAAACCGCGCCAGAAAATATCCGATGATCTGATATCATTCCTGCTGAACAAATTGAAGCCTAGAGTGCATATTGGATTGGTGAGTGGCTCAGACTACTCCAAAATTATGGAGCAGATGAATGGTGAAGATGTCACATCAAAGTTTGATTATGTGTTCTGTGAAAATGGATTGATGCAATATAGAAATGGGGAATTGAAGAGCCAACAGAGTATCTTGAGCCATTTGGGCGAACAGAAGGTGCAGAAACTGATCAACTTTGCTCTGGGTTACATGTCAAAACTGGAACTGCCAGCTAAAAGAGGAAATTTTGTGGAGTTTCGCACTGGTCTAATCAATCTCTGCCCAGTGGGGCGCTCCTGCAGCCAAGCTGAGCGGGAGCAGTTTGCTTTGTATGATCAGGAGCACCAAATAAGAGGAAAATTCAAAGAAGCACTGGACAAAGAATTTGAAGGTTTCAATCTAACTTTTGCCCTTGGAGGGCAAATAAGCATAGATGTGTTCCCCGCAGGCTGGGATAAAACTTTCTGCCTCAACCACGTAGCTGACACAGGTTTTGAAGAGATCCACTTCTTTGGAGACAAAACAGATCCCGGGGGCAATGATCATGAGATATACTGTGATGGAAGGACCATAGGACACAAAGTGACTTCTCCAGATGATACCAAGAATCAATTGATTGCAGAACTTAATTTGAACTGAAGTTAATAAAATAGACCAAAAGATAAGCATGTTATTAAAAAAAATCTGAATTGTTCAGCTTCCTGATTTTGTTGTAACCTCAATAATTCTCCAACTCAATAAAATAAAATAAAAAAAGGAAACTTAATAAATTCCAAATTATTTATTGAACTAGACATTTCTCACTTAGCAAAGTTGCACAACATTGTAAAAATGCTCCAAAAATAGATTTACCATCATTTTAACAACTGTATAAGTAATAACATTAAATAACAAACAATGTCCTTAACATTAACATTTACAATTAATTCAAGACTGAAATCACATATCATAGCAGCTGTCAGATCATGTGGTGATTTATGCTATCACCCACCATCAGTGCAGTACTTGGTTCTGTAATTCAAGGCACCGAATGACCCATTATGCCCCATGTACGATGTTAATGCCCCTTGTAGACAGGTTTCCTCTTCTCTATGAAGGAGAGCATGCCCTCGATGCGATCCTTCATGGGAATGTTTTTCTCGTAGCACTTCTGCTCCACTTCATAGCCGTCCTTGATGCCGAGTTGCACGCCCTCATTGATGGCTTGCTTGGCGCAGCGCAGTGCGATGGGCGCATTGGGAAGTATCTCTCGCGCCAGCTCCAGTGATTTCTCATATGCTGCATTCTTATTATTGTTTTGTGGCACAACATGATTTGCAATGCCTGAAAGGAAATATTATATTTTAATATTTTTATTCTATCATCATCGCATGATAACATTAAAAAAAAAAATCTTTCCTCATGGTAAAGAGTAAGCAAATTCACACTCTTCGTGCAAGAAACGCGTAAAACACGTACAAACATAATAGGACTTACGCGTTTCTTGCATGAAGGGTGCAAATTCTTTACAGAAAGTCACAGATAATTGCTAATAAGATTACTAGAATGAAGACACTGACCAATATAATATACGCACCATATGGTGACTGCCATAAATTATTATTGTCTGAATTATGGTTATTAAGAAAATAAATGAGGTTTTATCATTATTATTATGATGGTGACTGCCAGTTTGGGTACATCAAATTGGTTCAGGTTATGTAACTGGTGATGTTGCTATGGTGTCTCGGTCAAAACATATTGTAAAAAATTCATAAATTGCTGTTTGTCTTCTTAATCTAGTGATCTAATGATCTATGAAATCTAGTGATGTATACAAACATGTTGTGTAACACTTCAAGTGTTAAAATTGTGTAATTGCATGTTAATACGTATTAACTCCTAACTTTTTAAAATTCTTAACTAACCTAGTTCTTTGGCTTCCTTGCCACTGATCACCCGGGAAGTGTAGATCAATTCCTTAGCGATGTTGAGATGAATGACTCGTGGCAGTCGCTGCGTGCCGCCCGCGCCTGGGATGAGGCCGCGCCCGGTCTCCACCAGGCCAAGCTTGGAAGTGTCGGCCGCCACTCTGATGTCGCAGGCCAATGCCAATTCCAGCCCCCCACCAACCGCTACACCTTCAATAGCAGCTATAGTTGGCATCGGGAGATCCTCAATTTCAATAAAAGTCTCTCTCAGTCTACGAACAAACTTGGCAACTTCTTCATCCGACATGTTGAACCTCTCTTTCAAGTTAGCGCCTGCAAAATAAATGAAAGTTAAGAGTTACGTTCAATGGCAAGGGCGCGAAGCATTTCACCACTCTTCTGCAGTTTCAAAATCGATTAATGGAATAGTCTCATCGACTCATCTTGGAAGTATTGGGCGATTTCAGTAGCGCAGAAGATACGGCGGTCGAAACGCTTCGCGACCTCACCCTTAGAGCGTTTCCATATGGTACAGCCGCGTGCTGCGCGCACTGACCAGCGCAGAAGATGCCGGGCACGAGGCTGTGCAGGACGACCACGGAGATCTTGGTGTCCTCCCGGATGAGCTGGTTGACCTCGCGCATCGCGTCCACCATGTCGAAACTGAGCGCGTTGCGCGTGGCGGCCGCGTTCAGCCCGTACACCGCGACGCCGGCGTCGCCGCCCGTCAGCTTGCGGAACACCACGGGGCCCGCGGCCTCGCTCGCCGTCGACAAGCCGCGCCGCCCGCCCCGGCACACCGCGCGCAAACTGCTACTCAACCTTGATACCATTGTCATCGTAAATCAGGTATAATTAATTTCCAGTGCGAGTTAATATTACTCAATACTTCCCGCTGGCTGATAAAGTTAGGTACTGTACTCGACACTTTTATTTTATCTTATTGTTATAGTAACATAACAGATTGCAGAGTATTATTTGCCGACAGTGTCGTGAATATCGTGGTAAGTAGTCTTGAAAGTCTTCTTATCAAACATAGATAACGAAATAAAAATTATCTTGTTTTTCACTTATTTACAATAGCTATGGTCTGTCCCATAATTCTAGATAATAAAATGACGTTTCATGTGTTACCTGTTTTTTGCGTCTCATAAATAGTGATGTGCCGCAACCGGTAATCACCGAAAGATTTTGTAGGTACCTGTGTACCAATATATGTATGTCATAAAATATTAAGATATGAACGGATCCGTGATTGTAATAACATGTAGGACACTTAGGACATTCTAGAAAAGGCAAAATAGGTCTAATAAAAATGCGACAGTTTTGGAGATATTTCGACTTTTTATAGATGTTGATGTTTAAGTTTCAATTAAATTCTAAGTAAGATCATTGCCATAAGAAGCTGAAAATACACTTAATAGGTGTTCCCTTCTTTCACAGACAGAATTTTCGTAGAATTTCGTTTCGCAGAAAATATTTCATATAATATTTGCTCTTCGTATGTTTACTTGGCATATTATTGTTTTAACGACTATTAACTTGAATGGAACGTATTTAATAGAAAAACTATTCAATGAATTTTATAATCTCATTTAATTTTTTATCAAACTTATCAAATTGTAGAATTATTTCCATTTCATTCATTCATATATCCATTTATTCGTGTCATGCGGTCCCTCTCGCTCTCGTATTAAATAGTATAAGTGTGAGAGACCGCACGACACGAACTTCGAGTTCCGTAGTAGACCTGCATCGACCCCCTCCGAAACGACTCGTTATGTACTAGAAATGTAGGTTAGGTTAGAACTGAGACCACATCAGAAAACGAATTTCATGTTTTTCTTGATAGTAATTTTTACATTAACTAAATAATATGAGAATAATGAATATTTGATTTCTTATTCTATGATATGAATATCTAAATAAAAAATTATATTTCTAACAAAAAACAATGGTTTAAATTTCTTCAAAATAAATTTTCTGCGTATTGATTATTCTATGAAACGACAATTATGAGAAAAAATATCTGTTAAACGAAATTCTATCAAAATGTCTCCAAATCAACGTACAACCCCGATTGTGTAGGTAAACAATCTCACAAATAAACACCATATTACTATTATAGCGGCTTTTGTGGTCCAGTAAAATTATGTTTAATACACAGGGGTAATAAAAAAAAAAGCGTTTAAATTGTCATGTCTAATGTTCATGTAGTGCCAACTCCCGTAATAGTCGGAGGCTTTGAGCTCGAAGTTGTTGACGACTATGTATACCTAGGACAGACGGTCCAGTTAGGTAGGTCCCACTTCGAGAAAGAGATCACTCGTCGAATCTGACTCGGCTGGGCAGCGTTCGGGAAGCTTCGCAGTGTCTTTTCATCCAAATTACCGCAGTGTTTGAAGTCAAAAGTCTTTGACCAGTGTGTGTTGCCAGTGATGAGATACGGATCTGAGACGTGGGCGCTAACAATGGGCCTCATAAGGAAGCTCAAAGTCACTCAAAGAGCTATGGAGAGGGCTATGCTCGGGGTTTCTCTGCGGGATAGAATCAGAAATGATGACATCCGTAGTAGAACTAAGGTTACTGACATAGCCCGAAGAATTGCGAAACTGAAGTGGCAATGGGCGGGGCACATTGCACGCAGGACTGATGGCCGATGGGGTCAGGTTCTCGAATGGCGTCCGCGGACCGGGAGACGACCTGTCGGTAGGCCTCCAACTTCGAACTTCGTATGTTGCCGTCCCGCTGACGCTTTTCTCATTCAATACTCGAGTAAAAGGGACGCTGCCATACGGACTTCGTTTTTCTAGTTTTGTAGTAGCCTCTCTGTATTATATTTTTTTACGTTGGCACTAAGTGATGAACACTGTATTTTACCTGTTTTGTACCTGTGCTTAGATTTTATCACTTTATCGTAAAAGTGTATTTATATTTTTAAAATAGGAAGTAGTATATTGAATACTTTAATGTTATTTTTGCTATCGTAAAATATACATTTTTATCGGTTATTTACGAAACCGGAATCACGGAGCCGCACTGTTCGTTTTATGCTGGCCACATTATTTTTACGTTTGACAGTTCAGACTGTCATTTTATTATCTAGAATTATGGGACAAATTTTAAGGCTAAGATCATATGGTTGGTTATATTTCTATTTAAATTTAATTTACTTCATCGGCCCAGATTTTACCGACATGAAAATACCGACCCTTTTTTTCGTGTAGGTATTCGTATATTGAATTCGTACCGAGATGATAAAATCTGACCGAGTTCTGACCAGGAAGGCTACTCCGAAACACAACGTTCGAAGTTCGTATGGTGCGGTCCCTCTCACACTTATACTATTTAATACGAGAGCGAGAGGGATCGCACGACACGAACTTCGAACGTTGTGTCTCGGAGTAGCCCTTCTGCAAGGCTACCACGAAATTCGAAGTTCTTATCGTACCGTCCCGCCTACGCTTATGTTAATACGAGAGTGAGAGGAACGGTACGATACGAACTTCGAGTTTCATAGTAGCCCGTTTGTATGAGCTAGTTACGAATATCGGGTCGGTATTATCCGTGCCGGTAAATAGTGTCACCCAAATTGTCAATGTCAGTGTCACTCAGGGCTGCCAGATGTACGATTTAAATCCATCGAAATAGTAAGTACTTACTATTTCGATGTTTAAATCGTACTCCTACGATTTTTTGGCATTTCTACTCATGTACGATCGCTAGACGACGATCGTACGGAAAGTGTACGATTTTCCTGCACCTGGCAACATTTCGTAATGAAACGAATGTGTTCCTCCGAATTTAATTAAAACAAAACTTAAAAATAGTTTATCTAATGAAACACTGAAGGGAACATTATTAGCCAAGCAATAAATACGAAGAACGGAAATTGCACCAAGTTTAAGCCAACAACAGAAATGTTAAAAAATATGACCTCAGAAAATTTGTATAAGTCTAATAAATAGTTTTATTGCATTATTTTTCTAATTCTGAACAAGTTATTGTCATTTTAAATTAAAACTTTGAACTTCTAAGTTGTACGATCATTTTATTTCAAAATTTCCTTGGAATACGATTTTTTTGTAGTTGACGTACGATCTTACTATTTCGATGCGTACGATCATGCCTTTTTTTCATCTGGCAGCCCTGGTGTCACTGTCAGTCAAATTCACATGTACACCAACACCATGTATCACACATGTTTATGATTTTGGTCGGTTCTGTTTCTTCTGTTCTGTGTATTAATTATTAATTCGAACTGTCGTGCTGTTGATTTGATTTCGGACTATTTTAAACAATAACAGAGGAATAAAATGACTTCCGAGCCTTATACCTGCGAACTAGATCCTGATACTAAAAGCTTCCTCAAAATATACCTTTTCAAGGACGTTCAGAATGTAGAGGCAATCAGAAATAATATCATACAGGGAGTTTGGAGTTGTGCGGTGATCAAACCTAGCTTGATACTGGATCCTTTCCAAGTGGCAGTCGCTGCCAACAGGGCAGCAGTGGCGGCGAAGCTGGGCACCATGGTCACGAGAACTGTGTATGCCGAGATCCTGTACAACTTGTCTCTGTCCAAGAATATTTCACAGAGCTTGAGCAAGTTCGGAATAGAGAAAGAACAGAATCTTCTGGTTTGCTTTATAACTACGGCTGAGAAGGATGCTAGCAGTGAAATAATACCGTTAATAGAAGGGAAACTGTGTCCAATAAGTGATATTAGTCAATACACTGATTTAAAAGACTTGAAAACTACGTATAAGCTCAATAAAATGAACTGTGCCTCAAATGTTGACTTACTTGATGTCGTTGTCAGTAGAATGGTCACCAAGAACTTTGTGTCCCATTAACCCTTTGTATGCACAAAGTAAAACAAATTTGTATGTATTCTAGTGCACTAAAATATAATTGCTGTCATATTATTCCAATCTTAAAAATAGGCTTAAATTTGGGCCTTAAGTGCTTTATTGTGTATATGGACACCATGGACACTGAATCATAGAACACATAATTATTATAATAATAGTCAGGTGTAGCTGTTATATTATATATACAGTTATTTGTGAACTAACAGGACTGTTCAATATGCTTTATCATTATTAATTTCTTTGTATTTTAAACAAGAAAAATAAAAACTTTTTATCTTGCAGTACTTGGACTGAGGCAGGAGTTGCTAAATTATAATCCTGGATGGCTTGTCCCATAACTCTACAGTGCAAATAAAAAGGCGTGGATCCAGCCCTCAAAAAAAGTTGTGGGCACAGTCACCGGAAGATCGGCAAAATGCAAGTTGGAGTATGAACTCCCTCATTAACAATCATGAATTCATGTCTCATAAAGGACTTTTGGATTTGATTATTTAATTTTTCTCTTTGCCGTGCATCAAGACATTGGCCTATCGGTCTCAATAGACCATGAAAGGTGTTGTTACCGTATTAGTGGGCATGCCCATGGTGCCCACAGCGGCAAATAAAGGCATGCAGAGAATGGGGATAGCTAGGAAAACCCAATGTCGGAAATTATTTCAGCGTGTCGCAACATAATTTTAACCTAATTTAAAGAAAAGGAAGCTTTATTGAACAATATAATAAAATTGTTACTCCAGTTTCCACAATGTATTTTATGCAGTTATTTTTACTATTGATTTGTAAATGCAGAATAAAATTAAATTATACAAATCACTGAGAATAATTTATTATGACACTTAATACTCACTCGCTTGTTAAAACTGATAACCAAACTTAAAATCAGCCAAGAGCGTGTCGGACACACCCAAAATAGGGTTCCGTAGCCATTACGAAAAAATTAAGTAATATTTTTCTAAGGATTTAGAATTTTATACGGAATCTTCCAAGTTTAGGTATATTTTATAGGTACCTTAAGCTGCTATTTACTCTTAAACTACTAATAATTCTCAAGCAAACTTAGCCAATAGTTTTCCTTGAAAGTTTGTGTGGGAGTTCCCTTAAATATTTATTTTATTTTTTTCAGTATTTGTGACAGAAATAGATCATCTGTCTAAATTTTAACTATCCAGCTATTCACGAGATACAGCCTGGTGACAGACGGACAGTGTCATAGTAACAGGGTCCCGTTTTTACCCTTTGGCACAGAATAGATAATATTTGGGTACGTAACCCCAAAAAATATTATTTGCAATCCAATGCATGCTTTACCTACCCCTCAGATCAAATAAATTATTTCATCTGAGACCTACCCTTACATTTTTGTTACAGCTTGTAAATAATGCCTCTTTCGGCTCTACTGTAGAAGTACAAACTAATAAATGAATTAGAAAAACATTAATCTATAACTTTTATTAACGAAAATAATCTAAATCTACCTAATGACAGTACAAATTAAAATCAATAAAAGACAAATTAATTACAAGATTAAAAGTGTCACTGAAGGTTTGCCAACCGGCACCCTGCGGACCGCGGCGCGGCGCCCAGGGGCGCCGTGGTAAGTATTCAAGGGCGCCGATTGGGGTTCCCCCTAACCCGGAATCTAGGCACTCTGGTGGAAATCGAGTTGTTTCGGCGTCGAGCTAGTGCTGACTTCCAAGCTGCAATGGCGCCGAGACGAAATAAGCCTGTAATGGCACCACTATTTGAAACAGCCGGTGAAATGACTGGCACTTGGGGTATTCCATTTTAGGCCTCTAGGTTGGCAACGCATCTTGCAATACCCCTGGTATTGCAGATGTTTATGAGCGGTAGTGATCTCTTACCCACCAGGAGACCCACTTGCTTGTTTGCCTTCCAGTGGAATAAAAAAAAAACTGGGGAACCCTGCGGTAGGCTCGACTCAAAATGTTTACAAACACTTGAGTCTATAAGAGGGTACACCAGCCTTAATCTGAAACCGCCTTAGCCTGCATTTCCACCAGAACCAGAGATGTGTTACGAGAAAGTGTTTGTCATGAACCAATAGAAACGCTTCATTTACCTATCCTCTCACAGAACCGCTCTGGTGGAAATAGCTCAGCGGAGCGAGAATAGGTAAATGAGCCAATCAACTATTTTACCAATACTTTGGGCGTCTCCTGCGTTACCAAAATTTTATTGTCTCTGGCGTTACCTAAAAATCGTACTTCCAACAAGATATTTCACTGTATAATAGGTTGAACTTACGTAGGATGGCATTTATCCATGTACACCATCTATTAAATTACAGAAAAAACAACATGTTTGCAATTGTTTGAAAAATGTCGCGGACAGATTAGTACCGGTAAAAAAGTAAATTGGCCCAAATAAACGTTTCTAATGGTTCATGATAGACATTTTGTGCTAGTGCATCCTCGTCGCACATCTCTGGTGGAAACGCAGCCTTGCCAGTTCCGTACATATTGACAAGCGCGGTCATCGGCGGCGCGGGCGCAGGCACAACGCGCTGTGTAACTTTTGCACGCGGTTACTTTAAAACTTTGTTATAGCACTTGTACTGTTACTTATTCTGTGGTTATATGTATGTAGATGCATGAATGATGAAGATATATTTTTATAACTATTAGAGATCGCGGTGGATGCGAAAAGCACAAGACCGGTCTGAGTGGAGAGCCTTGGGGGAGGCCTATGTCCAGCAGTGGACGTCTTTCGGCTGACATGATGATGATGATGATGATTAGGGAGAGTTAGCAGCTCTACCTAGGGGCCCCGTTTCGTATCAGTTATTAATGGCCCTGCGCGTGCGCAAAACATTTTTTTTTAATCGACTGGATGGCAAACGAGCAAGGGGGTCCTCCTGATGGTAAGAGATCACCACCGCCCATCTGAACACTGGGGGTACTTCAGATGCGTTGCCAACCTAGAGGCCTAAGATGGGATACCTCAAGTGCCAATAATTTCACCGGCTGTCTTATTCTCCACGCCGAAACACAAAACAGTACAAGCACTGCTGCTTTGCGGCAGGATTAGCAAGCAAGATGGTTGTAGCAATCCGAGCGCCTTGCACAAGATCTTTGCACCTGCATATTTGTTGAAAATGTTTCATACCTACTTGCAGTTAAAAATTGGTATCCTCCTCAATGGCACTCAAACAGATGCAGTACTAAGCGCACTCTCCATGAAATGACAGCTCCTGGTTGTCTTTGGATACTTAGTTTGTTTCATTATAAGTGAAATGATGTGGTACACCCACATCACCATAATCATCTGAATCTTAGACTGCGGTACATTATTGTTCGCCTTTATCTGACCTGAAAAATAAAATACCTGGCTGTTTGGTTTTGTGGGGGGAGGCTCCAATAGAGAGATCTCTCTCCATGCAGGTGTTATGCCTGCGGGGACCGAAGTCCGAAGGACGAGCGTCGGTAATTGTATATACGCGTCCGAGTTGTGAAACTTCGATAGCGCGAAGTAGAACATGTATATATTCTATCGTATATTATATGTATAGTTTCTATCGTTGTATATTATATGTATAGTTTCTATCGTTGTTCACTAGATGGCGCTAGGAGTCGCTACAGTTTCTTTTTAAAAATAAAGCTAATACAGGAATCTTAAAGGCTAACTATAAGAGATTTCTTTAGATTTTTTTCGCTTCCGTACATCTGTTTCTCTTATCAACAAATAATAAAACAGTGGCTACGTTTTAGACATCCGAACGTAAGCTTTCTTCAGTTTGTTTTCTATATCCATAACCTCATTCGCCTCTCTGGAGTATGCCGGGAATGCGACGTTCAACAGCGCGGCGTACAGGAGTCCCGCGACCTGTCAAACTCAAAGTATCTTTATTTGTAGTATATCCATACTAATTATTATAAATGCGAAAGTGTGTTCGTATGTTTGTGTGCTTGTCCGTCTTTCACGCCGTAAAAGAGCGACGGATAGACGTGATTTTTGGCATAGAGATAGTTTATAGGCCCGAGAGTGATATAGGCTACTTTTATCCCTAAAAAATGCACAGTTCCCGAGGGAACAGCGCGCGATAAACGAATACCACGCGGGCGGAGCCGCGGGCAAAAGCTAGTCAATTTAATAATTAGGTACTTATTCAAGACTGCAAAAATGGAAAGTGTCCGTTATTTCAACCCAAAGCCCGGTAATCCCTGTCCACAACATCCCGACCCTAACATTCCGTTCCATGACATTTTCTTATCAGGGTAATACATAAATTATGACGAAAATATGATAAAAACAGATTTATTGGACACTAGCTTTTGCCCGCGGCTTCGCCCGCGTGGAATTTGGTTATTGCGCGCTGTTCCCTCGGGAACTGTGTATTTTCCGGAATAAAAAGTACCTAGCCTATGTTTGACGTACGTTTTTATGTACGACGTGAAAAACAAACATACAAACACATACACACACTTTCGCATTTATAAATTAGTATTTATTGTAAATAAAACACTATACTAGGTATGTATGAAGTTTTAGATGTGGACGAGTTGGCTGCACGACATAGCGTCACCATCCTGCAGTGTCTCTTCACCATTGTGAACTAGGTAGGTATACCCCATAGAATAGTGTAGTGTGTGTATATGTGGGAGATGAGTTGTTTTTAATATATTTTGAATTTTAACGGTTCCAAATTAGTTCATAAACAAGCTGGTCGCTAAACCGCTCCCACCCGGTGTGACGTCATTTGTTTGTTCGCTCTTATAAAAAGGGCCTACCTGCCGTTGACGGTTCAGATATCATTCAGTTGTGCTGAGCTGTTGACGTAGTCCAGGTAATGCTATTTTCCTATAGAAACTAGTTCATACTATGATTAGATGCATACTGTGTCTTTATAGATGTGCTTCATACAAATTACTATACCTACCTGATGGTGGAACTCCTGTAAGTGACTTTTGATGATGATTATGTTGTATTGTTTAAAAGATTATTACACATAGTAATAATTAATGCTAATTTCATATATTGCATATATTGTTGTTCTTGGACAAATGCTTTATTTCTAAATAAATATGATGTGTTGATTTGAACGCTGTTTTACGTAATTATATCTTCCTTTAATCTCCCACATCAGAAGTGGGATCACACGTGTACCTACTAAGTTATTAATGCATTTTTACTTTTATATTTTTCATGGACTCCAATGCTGCATCTTTCGATGCACATGCGCCGAAGTGGCGTACACATGCGCCGACGTGACGTGCACATGCGCTGACCTGGCGTACACGGGCGCTGATGCGGCGTGCACTGCACATGCGCCGATGTTGCGTGTACATGGTCCAAGGTGGCGTATACACGCGCCAACAACGCAGCGACCTGACGACATCACCGACGCTCTCACCCCCACATGCGATGGTGGTACCGACGAGTGAACCTTCAGCGTTGCAAAGAAAAATTGGACGAGACAGCGTAGCTACTTTACGAAGACCGGTAAATCCTATTTTGCGAACCTGCTTGGGTCACAGCGGTTTGACGATAAAATTTTATTTTGTCAATTGTGGTTGTAGACATTTTGTTTTTAGACATTTAATATTCTTGGTATTTTAGACTACCAAACTTACATACTCTGCTAACATCACTACTACCGATTAATCTTGTACGACAATTAGTGACCTGTAACGTCACTTAGATGCGAATTCGGTTGACTATTTAATTCTTTCAAAGTTACTAAAAATCAAGTTTTACAGTTACTTATTATTTTGTTGTTAAAAGGGTTACTTCCTAGAATTGTTGTTTCATAGTGTCAACTACCCTATTGAGTATTTAATTACTCGTCTTTTTACACTAGATACAATTATTTCCTAACAAGTTAAGCACTTCTGTGTTTGGGTACATAGATGAAAACCTTTGGGCGGTGCAAATTACTGCATTTATTTACGATAAATCTAGGCACCCTGCTATCGCAAGTATTATAAGTGTGTTTATATAAAAGTTCTTAGTAATCTTAGACTAACTCTTGGGAACATCTACCGACTACAATATAAAACAAGAAGCACCTGTCTAGTTTACAAATTCAGATTCATATGACTCGCTATTTGACTACTTTAACGACCTTGCGTCAAAATGTTCCTTCCACTTTACAGATCTTTGCGTGATAATAGTAATTAATAAAATTAATTAATAATACTATAGTGATATTAATAATGACAAATAATTTTCAACAAGTACTCCCTGCAGGCGGGAAGGCTACTTCTTCTTACCCCTATTACGATTGCCTTCTTTTTGACTTTAAAACACGTTGTATGCGTGCGATCCGTGTTTAATATGTGTACCTAAGCAGTTGCAACCAGTTGGTTTTGTTTGGTTTCCTACGTATTTAGCACAGATTACTACGCTATTGCTGTTTATTCGTCATCTATGAATTTATATATTTTTGTATTGTTCCTACACAGATTTATTTGTGCTGATTCCGGTCACATTCAGTTAGATGAAAAAAAAATTATGAAGGTACTTATTGAAAAGCAACTCTGAGACAAGTTACTTTTAGACATCGTCAAAATGTTTTTCTGTGAATTTTGTATCACTCTTATTTTAGGAGTGTGAGGTCGAATAAAGTTGTGTATGTTTATAGTGTACCAACGAAATTCAATTTCTTAATTGTGTTTTGAACATGGCAGTTGATTTATCTCATCACTAGTGACATGAACTTTTTTATTTCCTATTTGAGGGTAGATGAGATGGCGACGTATCGCCACTTTGTTTGGCTTATTAACGGTTACTTCATTGGAACAAGTTGATTACTTGAACATATCGTACGGTAGACAGGCTAGGCTAATAATTTGTTTCAACTTTTTTACTTTCTAACAATATTAGATATTATCAAAACCATTTTCGAAATGGCTAAAAGTTACCTAAATACATGTGCAAATGCGATGCAGTGACCTAATAAAGTGATTCTATAAATGAGTTGATGAGGAATGAGAAATGATTGTTCGAAAAGTGTTTGCAATATTGTGGTATGATAACACTATAACTACAAGCACACAGTGTAACCGGTCACTTAGCTCATTTCGTCGATAATAGTAATTCTGTGACAGTATTCATATTTTTGTTGTTTTGGAGTAATCATTTTAATTATAAGAGCTCCTGCAATAATAAAACTTGATTGAACATCGTAAAGTCTAATTAAATGAACTAATATTTCCAGTTCGATCTATACAATTTTTATCTGATAAAGTTGCACATTGTCTTGATTATACGGACGTGTCTGTATATTTTATTGTTTTAAACTTCCGCGACTTCACTCATAGTTATTACACCTGACAGTCTTCTTTTAAGCCAGGAGACTTTACCTTAAACTTTTGCGTTTAAGTCCTGGATATAAATAGTATTGTATTGGGACATTAAGTATTTCGATAGCTATAAAATTCGTATTTTGTTGTAAGATTTGTACTCCACATAGTACGTTCGGCGTTATTCTTATAATGATTTGTACTAGGATAGTTATCATGGGATGATTGACACTAATTGATCTAGACCTAACTAAAGCTGGTTCTAGTAATCATAACGTCCCCTCAAGCGCAGAACAGTAGGTAAGATCGCGGTACATAAAGTATGTTCTGGCTTTGCCAGGAAGCTATGAAGCTGGCTTTGTTAATTTTTCTCCTATTCAGTGAGATATCATGTTTATTTTTTCGTTCAATAGTTATAAAGGAATCTTTACCAGTTTAGAAGTTTGCCAAGATTCATACAATCTGGCGCGACCGGGGATTATGCCCGTGACTTAGGGCTGCACTATGCATTACAATGATAAAAGGTTCTTCATTAGCTGACATTTTTGGTTGTCAGTTTGGCCGAGTCTTGTAGTCGGTTGTTTCTAGATGTAACGTGCTAATGGTTACGACGAGGATTAAGACCGGCGAAAAATAAACGTTTTGAATACTAAAACTACCCTCCATTACTACTCAAGAGCAGTCTAAAAGACTCTTGTCAGTTAGACGGTTAGTATCGAATGACTAAATTTCTATAGTTTGTCATTCCGTTCTAGGCATCATACCTAACAATCCTGATGATGGATGCGCTTGATTTTAGCTAGATGCTGGTCGCTCGATCGCAACGATAAAGTGGGAGTGATCGAATTAAATAATAATTTATTTCGAGCCACGAATGACCATAGCGTTTTGATAGTTCCACGAATTTTTAATTTTTGTCATTACATACAAAATTTGAACATCGAGTAATAAATTAAAACAAATGAGATTGAATTTGTAATTGATAAAATGAAATAAAAATAAATTGAAACTTAAAAATATATCGAAGCTGTAAGTTATTTGTTTTCACATTTTTCAGTTCAATCTTAGTAAATACAATAAATCGGCAAGACAATAATTGTGCATACTAGTGCTAACTTTTGAGACGTTTTTACGCAACTTTCAGAAAACAAAGTAATTAATTATAGATCTTTTTAACATTATAAAGGTCACACCTTTAACTTTGCTTCATTTCCTGATTGCATAAATTTGGTATAATAATATTACGAAGAAAGGGGTAGATATGCGTTTACTATTTCACGTGCTACCCGCGTCGAGTGTTGCAATATTTTAAAACTAAAATATGTGCAATGGGAATATTGTAACTTCTCTTATTGTCTACTTACTAGTAAGTAACTTGGCATCGTGACAACCTGTTCCTTACTAGGTTACTTAACCATTTCGGTTGACGTCACTTGTCCATAACAAGACGAGTACGATGAAAATTGTGTACACTAACCGTGAGGTGTTGTATCTAAATCACACCAACTCTCGACACTTCGAGTTTGTCAGCATCAAAAATCTAAGAGTTACACTCTTATTGGTGGATTAATTGCTACTTATCTATTTTTCGCCTGTTTTTTGACTTTTTGGGTTGTCTAACAGGAAAATATTTACACCATGCTGCTACTTGTTCAGATTGCCTCCAATAATTTGGCAACTGTTCTTTTTCTCCTTTTTGTCCGGACGTCCTGTTCATTATATGATTGTTCATGCTACGTGTTGCCTGGCCAGCAAATCACGGTGCATGAGTCCATCATATATTTCTGAGCGAGACTGGGATTTTTTTTTACTCGTGTACTACACGATCATCAAAGTGGATCCACGGTCATGCGAATTGACCACTGTCATGAGAATTGACACTCTCGGTCATGCGAATTGACCGCTGTCATGTGAATTGGCAGTCACGGTCATGCTACTTGACCACTGTCATGTAAATTGACACTCAATCGTAGGCTCATCATTGAAATTTAATTTCATGCCATGTTAATTGGACCGTTGAATCGAGACTAGCTCAGTTCAATCCAATTTTAGGAAATTGTCTCGATCGATACTAACGATGACTCTTAATTAGACAAATAATTAAGCTAACCTAAGCTTGGCAGCTGCATAATCTGTAAGATTAAGACAAATTTGTAATATTTCATTATTTTATTTGACAACAATTATAAGATATACCTATTAATAAACTTGTCAGTGTAAATTTTTGTGGTGTACAAAAATAATACTTGTATTGTATTGTAAAATATCGCGAGCCGAGTCGGCTGCTCGTCAGTATGGCCGTGTGGGAGATGAGTTGTTTTTAATATATTTTGAATTTTAACGGTTCCAAATTAGTTCATAAACAAGCTGGTCGCTAAACCGCTCCCACCCGGTGTGACGTCATTTGTTTGTTCGCTCTTATAAAAAGGGCCTACCTGCCGTTGACGGTTCAGATATCATTCAGTTGTGCTGAGCTGTTGACGTAGTCCAGGTAATGCTATTTTCCTATAGAAACTAGTTCATACTATGATTAGATGCATACTGTGTCTTTATAGATGTGCTTCATACAAATTACTATACCTACCTGATGGTGGAACTCCTGTAAGTGACTTTTGATGATGATTATGTTGTATTGTTTAAAAGATTATTACACATAGTAATAATTAATGCTAATTTCATATATTGCATATATTGTTGTTCTTGGACAAATGCTTTATTTCTAAATAAATATGATGTGTTGATTTGAACGCTGTTTTACGTAATTATATCTTCCTTTAATCTCCCACATATAGGTAAGAATATTATATTATAAATGCGTTTGTGTGTATGTGTGTGCGTGCGTGCGTGTGTGTGTCTACTTTTTTTTTTAAATGTAATAGACAAAAATCAAAATCAATCAATCAATAAATTTTATCAAAAAATCATGAAATTTCAACCGCCGGGTTTAGAGTCATGGAATTTTGTACAGTTGTTCTTAGTAACAATGTCAATGAAGACCACGATATAAAGTTTGGGAATTGGGTAAAATCCCGTAATTTCAATTGTAACTAAACTACCAGATCGAATAGTTTACGCGTGCGAAGCCACGGGCAAACTCTAGTTTGTATAATAATATAATAAATAGTAAAAATAATTAGTTTAGGTACTTGTCAAGTGTCCAACAATGAAACACATAAAAATCAAAACCTCATAAATCTTTTGTTTTAACACACAGAAGTCAGAATTTTTTACAGTAAGTACTCAGGTAATTTTATTGGGTTTCGGGTGACATATACAGTATTCTTTAGGAATGTGTAGTAAGTCATCAAAAAAAAAAAAAAGTAAAAAATGGGAATTTTGTGTTTCGGAGTAGCCCTTCTGGCATCGTGGTACTTTAGAAATATCGCAATGTTTCACTATGTACCTAAGTTTCATTGTTAGACATAATTATGACGTTATATTGATTACTTAGTTTGTATATTTATTTACATAGAAATCGTATAAAACACGAACACAAAAAAGATAAGTTATGATGTGAACTATTCTTACCGAAAATACAAAATACAGATAATATTTGCCGAACTTGACTACGTGGTATTCTTCTTTCAGGGCTATAAGGTCACAATAATCGTCAACACCAAGAAAGATATATAGATTCGTTTTGTTTTCATTGAAAAGCTCAAATAAACCTGTTGAAAAAAAAAACAGGATTACGCTGGGTCCAGATGCGACATGTTTGAGTAAATTTTAAAAACATGATTAATAAAGTGTTCTGAATTATTTGTTTTTTTGTTTATACCCTTTATTGTTTATTGTACAAAAAGGAAAAAAGGCTTAGAGCAACGCGGGCATCCTACGGAAAGGAGTAGCCATTCGCCGCGTTGCCCTCTGTCAAAGTAGAACCCCAAGTGGGCATGCGAATTTTATAAAACAAGGCGCGCTCGGATTTCAAACTACTTAGACTAAAAGCACAGAATATATAGAATATATAATAGTTCTGACTAAAAGACTAAAATCACATTTAGTACCATCATTTAGTAACTTACCGGGAGTATAACAAAATTTTGGCACAAAGTTATGCTTTGAATAATTCCTAATGTATCCTTGCATGTAATAATTCTCCATCACAAAATTGTCCCATAGAGAACCATTGAACCAGTAGTAGGCCTAAAACAATCATAATAATATTATGAACTAGCTTTTGCCCGCGGCTCCGCCCGCGTGGTATTCGGTTGTCGCGCGCCGTTCCCTCGGGAACTGTTCATTTTTCCGGGATAAAAAGTAGCCTGTCACTCTCGGGCCCATAAACTATCTCCATGCCAAAAATCACGTCGATCCGTCGCTTCGTTACGGCGTGGAAGACGGACAAACACACTTTCGAATTTATAATATTAGTGTAGGATGTCAAAGTTTGTGAGTGAGTGACTGAATGAGTGAGTTTGTGAGTGAATGAGTGTGTTTGTTACTTCTTCACGCTGAAACGACTAGACGGATTTGGACAAAATTTGGCAAAAAGTTAGTTTATAACCTGGATTAAAAAAAACATGGGAAACTTTTTATCCCACGGAATAGGGATAAAATCTCTAAATAACAACCGCTGGGCTTAGTCATGAAATTTATTAATTTGTACTCGTATGTAGCTGGACGTCTGGAATAACACATAGGCTAATTTTTGTCCCGATGTTCCCACGGGATAGAGATAAAATCTCGAAATAACTACCGCTGGGTTTATAGAGTCATGAAATTTGGCATGGGTGTTTCCGTTGTAATTTAAAGTCAATGAAAACCACGATGCAATATTAGGGAATTGAAACGAGAATTTAGTAAACGCTAGTAATAAAACAAACGGGCGTAGGGATGTACAATCCCGTCCACATCATCCCAACTCCATAGTCCATTTCATGTCCTTTCCTGTTTGGCAATAGGGATGTTGATGCCATGAAAAATAATTCGAAGGCACAACTCCAGTAATAAAAACGCTTTATTTTAACCCTAAAAACCAGATTAATTTTCGATTTACTGTAAAATTAGATTTTTTTGTTGCAAAACAGATAAATAGTTACTTAGTTGTATTAAATATATTTTCCCGGATAACTCACGTCGTAAATCGAGTTTAGCTCGATGTCGAACATGTCGGATGTTTATCCGGGAAAATATATTTAATATGAGTGAGTCTCACGGTAGTTTTATGTTCAAAATAGTTAAATTGATTAAGTTGGCAAACAAATAGCGACTTATGACGTCATAAGTCGCTATTGCCATTGAAACTCTATTTAAAAAAAAATACCTCGTTGAGTTTCTTGCCGGATTCTTCTCAACAGAGGTTTTTTTCCGAACCGGTGGTAGATTAAAAAAATGACGTGTAAAAGTGCCCATTGCGGCCTATTTGCTGAATAAATGATTTGACTTTGACTTTGACTATGGGAGAATTCTTTTGACAGCTCATAAAAAGTACCTACATCTGTCAGTTGTGTGTTTGTCAGTGGTGGTGTCAACATAATATTAGTATCCCTATTCCATCTTACTTTTATATTTTAACTAGCTTTTGCCCGCGACTTCGTCCGCGTGTACTTTAGTTATCAGGCCATGTTTTATTTAATTAACCTCCATATCGTATGACACCCCCCCCCCCTATTGAAATCGCCAACACCATAAGGATCATTTTAAATTGTGATGTGACCAGCCATATTTTTAGTGTAGAAATAAGGAAGTCTCATTAAAACTCCCCCCTAATAAGTCGAAAGCTACTTCTTCTTTCTTTATCTTTGCCTACGCAGAACATTTTTATTTGTTTTCAGGACAATGCTGGGGACCTAGTGAAAAAGGGGTTAATTCTGCAGAAGTTGAACAGCTGATTTCGACTTAAACCCCTATACACATAAAATAGAAAATAGCTGTGTAATTTCTGCAGACTTAACCCCTTTTTCACTAGGTCCCCAGAATGTATGTGTACCAATTTTCATACCTACTGCTAAGTCCAGAAATTAGAAAATTTCTATACAAACTTTACCCCCCATTTTACCCTTTTAGGGGGGAATTTTATCCATTTCACTTACACAGATAATTTTTAATTGTAATCGAGAACTTATACACCTATTTTCATACTTCTAAGTCCAGAAATGAGAGAATTTCCATACAAACTTTACCCCCCAATTTTACCCCTTTAGAGGGGAATTTTATCCATTTCATATACGCAGATAATTTTTGATTGTAATCGAGAACTTATATACCTATTTTCATAGTTCTAAGTCCAGAAATGAGAAAATTTCCGTATAAGTTTTACCCCCCCATTTTACCCTTTTAGGGGGGAATTTTATCCATTTCACTTACACAGATAATTTTTAATTGTAATCGAAAACTCATACACCTATTTTCATAGTTATAAGTCCAGAACTAAGAAAATTTCCATACAAACTTTACCCCCCCATTTCACCCCTTTGAGGGAGTATTTTATCCATTTCACCTAGACAGATCATTTTTAATTGTAATCGAAAACTTGTATACCTATTTTCATACTTCTAAGTCCAGAAATGAGAAAGTTCCATATAAGCTTCACCCCCCCATTTCACCCCCTTAGGGGATGAATTTCTAAAAATCCTTTCTTAGTGCTCACTTACATCATAAAAAGTACCCCTGTACCACAGAGATCATAATATACCTGTACCAAATTTCAAGTTTCTAGGCCTAGCCGTTTGGGCTGTGCGTTGATATATAACCCAGTGAGTCAGGTTTGCCTTTTATATATATAGATATAGATAGTTTGTTTTTGCGCGGGGTTTCTCTACGGGATCGAAACGGAAATGAGGAGATACGTTGACGAAGCACCGAAGAAGAGTCACCGTTGTTATAGCCAAGCGAATTAGCTCGTGGCAATGGGCAGGCCATATAGCACGGAGAACAGAGACCGTTGGGATCGAAAGGTTCTCGAGTGGAGACCGCGGATCGGCAAGCGCAGCGTAAGAGTCCACCAACGAGATGGACGGATGACCTGGTTAAAGTTCACGGTGGATGCAAGCTGCTTCCAACCGAGGAAACTTAGAGGTTGCGAAGTCTATCTTTTTTTAAAACATAAAATGTTTTAATATTGATATGGTCAATATTATAAGGTATTGTTGTTAGTTCAGCTACTAAACATGTCTAATAAAAATGGATTTAAAGAAAAAGCAAGGTACGCTAGGTAAGTATAACTATTAATATAACACTAAATTAACTTACATTTACCGTCATTCTATACATGGAATAGGAAAAATATCCTTTCATACTTCCATTTCTATCCATATACATTTTCCTTGGAACCGCTTTTGTAGCTCGAGCTAACGTAAGCGCCTGCAACAGAACACATTCAAGGAGTACTACTTACAAATAATTATAGGTATAGCGAGGCGGAGCTGGCAACTAGTGTGGGGATGAGCGGCGCGGGGCAGCGTGGCGGAGCTGGCAACTAGTGTGGGGATGAGCGGCGCGGGGCAGCGTGGCGGAGCTGGCAACTAGTGTGGGGATGAGCGGCGCGGGGCAGCGAGGCGGAGCTGGCAACTAGTGTGGGGATGAGCGGCGCGGGGCTGCGAGGCGGAGCTGGCAACTAGTGTGGGGATGAGCGGCGCGGGGCAGCGAGGCGGAGCTGGCAACTAGTGTGGGGATGAGCGGCGCGGGGCAGCGAGGCGGAGCTGGCAACTAGTGTGGGGATGAGCGGCGCGGGGCTGCGAGGCGGAGCTGGCAACTAGTGTGGGGATGAGCGGCGCGGGGCAGCGAGGCGGAGCTGGCAACTAGTGTGGGGATGAGCGGCGCGAGGCAGCGAGGCGGAGCTGGCAACTAGTGTGGGGATGAGCGGCGCGGGGCAGCGAGGCGGAGCTGACAACTAGTGTGGGGATGAGCGGCGCGGGGCAGCGAGGCGGAGCTGACAACTAGTGTGGGGATGAGCGGCGCGAGGCGGCGAGGTGGAGCTGGCAACTAGTGTGGGGATGAGCGGCGCGGGACAGAGAGGCGGAGCTGGCAACTAGTGTGGGGATGAGCGGCGCGGGGCAGCGAGGCGGAGCTGGCAACTAGTGTGGGGATGAGCGGCGCGGGGCTGCGAGGCGGAGCTGGCAACTAGTGTGGGGATGAGCGGCGCGGGGCTGCGAGGCGGAGCTGGCAACTAGTGTGGGGATGAGCGGCGCGGGGCAGCGAGGCGGAGCTGGCAACTAGTGTGGGGATGAGCGGCGCGAGGCAGCGAGGCGGAGCTGGCAACTAGTGTGGGGATGAGCGGCGCGGGGCAGCGAGGCGGAGCTGGCAACTAGTGTGGGGATGAGCGGCGCGGGGCTGCGAGGCGGAGCTGGCAACTAGTGTGGGGATGAGCGGCGCGGGGCAGCGAGGCGGAGCTGGCAACTAGTGTGGGGATGAGCGGCGCGAGGCAGCGAGGCGGAGCTGGCAACTAGTGTGGGGATGAGCGGCGCGGGGCAGCGAGGCGGAGCTGACAACTAGTGTGGGGATGAGCGGCGCGGGGCAGCGAGGCGGAGCTGACAACTAGTGTGGGGATGAGCGGCGCGGGGCAGCGAGGCGGAGCTGACAACTAGTGTGGGGATGAGCGGCGCGAGGCGGCGAGGTGGAGCTGGCAACTAGTGTGGGGATGAGCGGCGCGGGACAGAGAGGCGGAGCTGGCAACTAGTGTGGGGATGAGCGGCGCGGGGCAGCGAGGCGGAGCTGGCAACTAGTGTGGGGATGAGCGGCGCGGGGCAACGAGGCGGAGCTGGCAACTAGTGTGGGGATGAGCGGCGCGGGGCGGCGAGGCGGAGGTGGCAACTAGTGTGGGAGACAGCAAACTGATAGTGTATTTCTTAAAATTGCCCATTTGCTATAATTATTAGGTACTAAAGGTAAACCAAAAATATATACTTAATAGAATTTACTTGGGACATTTTTTTAAACGATCGGGATCGATTGTGCTCTTCATTCTGAGTAGGAAAAACCATATTTTTTCCGAAATTAAAAAAAGGAAAGGACACTTTTTTTTAAAACGCCCCCCTACGTATTGTTTTCAGTTTTGTAAACCGTTTTTATACAATTCAAAATACAATACAACAATAAAACCTGCTCAGCACACCGACACCGGAAGCAGTACAGAAAATACAGGTATATATTATAGAGATTTTCTAAGGTAAGCAATAATGCGGCCTATCGCTTCACAGCGATTTCTTCCAGGCAACCTTCAGGCATTGTTACACATGCTCGTTATTTATAAGCATGCTTAAGAGCATGCCGAGTGTGGCGATGATTTTCTGAAAATCGAATTTTACTAAAAGTGATTTTTCCATTCGCAAAATTTCCCAATTTTTATTTTTCTGTTAATATTTTTCCCGGAAAGTTGATTTTCTGGAAATCGAATTTTACTGCAAGCGATTTTTCCATTCGCAAATTTTCCCAATTTTTATTTTTCTGTTAGTTATTTTCCCCGGAGGGCTGATTTTCCGAAAATCAAATTTTGCTGCAAGCTATTTTTCCATTCCCGAAATTTTTGATATTTTTTTCTGTTGGTATTTAGGTACCCGAAGGGTAAATTTGTGAAAATCTTTGAAAGTCTATATGTGCGTAGCTCGAACGTGTCCTCAGTCGCAAGTCTATAGTCGTCACGCACACTTACTAAGACTAAGACAAGGTTTACAAACGAGGTTTACGTGCACATTGATAATTACTAATTAGCTGTGGAGGGGCGTGCCTTCGTGAGTGAACTGATCCGTACAACAGAGACATTTAACCATATGATAGGTCCTCACTATTATACAAATAAAGAACATTCGACCCATGAAAGTTTCATGCAAAGCCAATAAAGGTCAAAGCTCACTAGGTCCACCCGGCACGGGCGATCACCACCGCAGTTAGTATTCCTTGGATTTGTATGGGCATGAGCTCATTACATCAACTCCGTAGCATTACCGGATCGCCTTGCTCGCGAGGTGTCCACGCGCGGACGGCAAGTAGACCACTCGGTGATAGGGCTCCCACACAAAACTGCGAATTCGCATCACATTGCAAAAATCTGCGAGCTCGCAGGACGCATCGCAAAAACTACCGATCTGATTCGCGTCGTGCAATCCTGCGAATACCTGCGATACTCGTAATGATATATATCAGGTATGGTGACCTGCACTAACGCTTTGCCGCACTAAATCGTATCGCAGCAATTCGCATCGTTAGTTCCTGCAATGCGGTATCGCATCGCATCACATTGCAGGCTTCTGTAGGAGCCCATAGCTCGCTGCTCGTACGCTTGCCTCGCGGCCGGCGCAGTGCTCCCTATCCTCATTTCATAATAGACTACTTGTAAATTCGTGGACCAAGCGACGTTCACTCGTTGACCACGCGGCGTTCACTCGTTGACCACGTGACGTCTACTCGTTTTCAACGCGCCGTCCACCCGTGGACCACCTGTAGACAACGAGTGGACACGCCGAAAGTCGAGGTGGTGCTGGTCGGGTGCCGGGTGGCTCTAATGAGTTGTGACCTTTAGACTTTACCTAGGTATCGAAGAAAGAATAAAACGCAAGGGAAAACTCGAGACTGGGAAATTTGGCGAATCGAAAAATAGCTTCTGAAAAAATCTACTTTCGGAAAAAAAATACTATCAGGAAAATACTAGATTGGGAAATTTTGCGAATGGAAAAATAGCTTCTGAAAAAATCTACTTTCGGAAAAAAAGTCTATCAGGAAAAGATCAGATTGGGAAATTTTGCGAATGGAAAAATAGATTGCAGTAAAATTCGATTTTCGGAAAATCATCGCCACACTCAGATAGATACCATAAAAACATAAAATAAGCTAAAACTAGAACATTCATGAAGCCGTGGTGGCCTAGTGGTTTGACCTATCGCCTCTCAAGCAGAGGGTCGTGGGTTCAACCCCGGCTCGCACCTCTAAGTTTTTCGAAATTCATATGCGGAATTACATTTGAAATTTACCACGAGCTTTGCGGTGAAGGAATACATCGTGAGGAAACCTGCACAAATCTAAGAAGCAATTCAATGGTGCGTGTGAAGTTCCCAATCCGCACTGGGCCCGCGTGGGAACTATGGCTCAAGCCCTCGCATTCTGAGAGGAGGCCTGTGCCCAGCAGTGGGACGTATAGATAGGCTGGGATGATGATGATGATAACATTCATATGCAAGATGACAGATACCTATTGCAAAAAAAAATAAGTACGAAAATAATCCAGTGCTGCAAAGGCGACTTTTGCCGCAAAAAATCCGATCTCTGCGACATCACTTACGGTCGAAGGGACGCTCAGGAGCGCGAGATGCTGGAGGACGGGCGTCCACACGCCCAGCAGCGCCGCGCCCAGCAGCAGCGGCCGCCGGCGGCACTGCACGAACATGCGCGCCTCGTACCTGCCCGACACCGGTCACTACCCTTAGTGTAAGTTTTCGGTTACAACATACGTCTCGAGTCACCGAGTTCTGCTAGAGGCGCTGTTCGTGTTTCCGTACAAATTGAGATTTTAAGGCAAACGCGATCGAGATGTACCTATTTTGTGACCGAAAACTTACACTAAGGGTACAGTATCCGTAGTGTAAGTTTTCGGTTACAACATACGTCTCGAGTCTCGATCGCGTTCGCGTTAAAATCTCAATTTGTATATGGAAACAAAAACATCTCAAACGTTCTGCTAGAGGTGCTGTTCGTGTTTCCGTACAAATTGAGATTTTAACGCGAACGCGATCGAGATGTATTTTGTAACCGAAAATTTACACTAAGGGTACTTACTGCTTGTTTTCTAGAACCTATCGCAGTGCCATTTACTGGCTCAAATTGTCTCGATCAAATTGAATTGAGTCAGTATAAATATGAAGGTGCGTTTTGAGATTTTTTGTCATCAATTTTTTTCGAGACGTCATATCCTTTAAGGTGCGGCCAAACCGCTGCTTAAAAAACGGTGACGGCACGGTATCGCAGTGACGCACCGTATGCGCACCGTTTTTATCGCATGTACTCCACACCGCTGCTTAAAATACGGAATTGCAGTACGTGTCGTAAACGTCAAGTCTTTACCGAACAAAAGTCGTGATGTTCACGGCACGTCTCTGCAATTATGCACCGCTTGCGTATTTTAGAGGTGTGGAAAGCATGCAAAAAAGCTCTCTAGCGGGACGTTGCGATGTTCGTGTTTCAATACAAATTGAGATTTTAACGTGAACGCGATCAAGACGTATTTTGTAACCGAAAACTTACACTAAGGGTACAAAGGAATATCTGCTGGTACCTGAAACCTGACACAATAGGTACATACCTGATGTCGCAGAAGTTCCGGATCAGGAGCAGCAGCGGCGCCAATGGAAATACCACCCCCACAAGCGTCACCAAAGCGAACTGCATCACTACAATCACAAAGACATTCCTTACATTGGTTATAATATTTTTAAGTTATCTGGGTAAGGCTGCGGCTCCACTAAGGCGGAGATAATCTTTTTCTATGGATTTTGTATTGTGTACGGAATCTTCCAAGTTTAGGTAAGTATGTTTTATACCATAGGCTGCTATTTACTCTTAAACTATAGCTACTACTAATTCTCAAGCAATCTTAATTTAATAATTTACCTTGTAAATGTATATTTACTACCATTTCGGTTTTTTTTACATTTTAGGGGGGGGGGGGACAACGCTCGATTTTGATGAAAATTTGCACTTTAAAGTTTCGCTAGGTTATTGTGTCACGGTGGCAAATAAGCAATTTAAAGATAAATAACCTAATCTAACTAACCGAAAAACAGTTGGAAAACCCCCGACATTGTCACTTCAAAGCGCAATATCTCAAAGACGGCTGAACGGATTATGATGAAACATGTCTATGAACAATCGCTAGAAAACCTGCTTTCAAATAAAGAAAAACACCTTCATATCGGTTCACCCGTTTAAGAGCTAAGGTGCCACAGACAGACACACGAGACATATATAGCGGTCAAACTTATAACAACCCTCTTTTTGGGTTACTTACTTAACACTGTCAGTTTTCTGGCCATCATCTCTTCAGTGACCGGCTCTAGCCTGTATTCTCGTTCCCAGGATGGGGCATCTTTAGTGATGAGGGCACTTTGATTGTAGTCAGTCAGAGTATTGATGATTAATCTATTAAAAATATTAGGTACGTTATGTATAATGAGTGCTAAATAAGGAATTATGAACAAGAAGCTGCGCGCGGCGCGTGCGGGACGGCGAGCAAAGGGCGGCGGCGCGCGCGGCTGGTTAGATCAATTGACCAGAATCACTATTTCCTTGTAGCAAAATGAATAGCTTATTTTCAAAATCGCGTTGTTTTAACACGGAACACTCACCCTTTGAGGTACACTGCGAATGGCATCGCCATGTACTTGATCAGTATGGTGGCCAGCAGCACGAAGAACACCTCGTCCAGGCAGGTGAAGGGGCCGCAGTGCGTGAAACTGAACCGGCCGCGACGTTCCAAGAACACATTTCTTTTGGCATACGACTCTAGTCTCATTGGCAAAAAATATTCAAGACCCTGAAGCAAACAAACAGAGACTGTCGTAAGTAGGAGTAGGTTGCGCTTTTAATTCACCTGCGATATCTCTCCACATGCTTAGTCGTTCTTTATTATTCAAACCAGAGCCATGAAAGAAATTGAGACATTGCATTTGCTGAGTGGCAACTGGCATCCATTTTGGTGCAGTTAATATTTATTTAGATTAAGATTTCATAGTACAAACTTTTTTACACCAAATAACTTAATTTTATTCTAAATCCATATTTTCTCTAAAAAAACTCCGATCAAAGCACGGTCGCCTAGTAAAGTAAGATAAGAACTCCGTAATTAATCTATTAAGTACACTACGGCCTTGTAGGAGTGCAGTTCAGCTAAAATAATTAATTGGGTACTTATTAAATTTCTTAATTATTTCAAAAGGTACCTTCAACCATGCGTAGTAAAATAATATCGGAAAGGTCAACGTGAAGCTCGCCAGGAAGGTTTTGACTGCGAACGCGCGTGCGTAAGATTCAAGAGTTCTGTGATTTTCCACTAATTTGGTTATATAATGAATTGGTATTCTGTAAATCTGTAAAAAATAATAGATATCTGTAAAAAATTATAGATATTGCATTTTATTTCATTGGATGACAAATACAATATAAAATCCAGCAAGCAGGTGACGCAACTTAAGCAATAGGTATTAGTACTTTCAAGTACCTATATACTGATTTACTGATATGCCAAAGGAAAGTTTCCAAAATAACAAAGTTCTCATATAGGAAATAGGAAAATTTCGGAAACTTCTCATAATTTTGTATGAGGATCTGGGTGCACGGCAGTGCCCCCGCCAAGTCGAGCAAAACAAAACAAGGGCACGGCCGTACCATACTTTTCTCGAAGCCATTCAGGCTATTTTCAACACCCTGTATTTTTGTTATTAGAATTTTCCGTTTCTTAATTTTAAATTTCCTATATTTCTTGTGAAAATTTCCAAAAAATTTCGGGAACTTTTCCAACTTTTTGGAATCTTTCGGCAACTTGCCCATCTGTACTTTCGAATGATAAACTGTAAGGATCGTGTGAGCTACTCGTATATGCACTATAATTATGTAACAAATTTAAGATAAGGCACACGAAAAAATACTTTATGGATATTAATCCTTACTCATATTACATCTATCTATCTATATTTAAACTTTAAACGAGCAATTCTTGTATATAATGTGTATGTAGATAATAATCAGAATCTCGGAAACAGCTCCAACGATTTGGATGAAATTTGGTATGTAGGGGTTTTCGGGGATGATAAGTCGATCTAAAATGGTCTTATTGCTGGTTACAAGTAATACATTATTAGAACACGTGGCCAGTACTTACAAGTTCACCAATTATTTGGATAATAACGAGTTTAATAGCAAATATCACTATAAACGCTATGTCTTCGTTACGTTGTGACACGACCTTATCCTTCATCAAGTTGATGTCCGTCTTCTGTTTGTGCTCAAACAAGGGCACCAGCATTAACACCGGCGCTCCGTACTGCGTGAGAACATCTCTGTTATTTAGAAAGAATCAAAATAGCGACATGAGTGCACAATAGATCTACGAGTATAGACTACAATAGGGTATTGGCATATGGCACAAAAAAAAAAATTACAAGAAAATACATAAGAAAAAAACACAATTTGAGTGATTATGCAAAACTACGTCCATTTTTAATCAGTCTGCATGGCGCTGCCACCAGGTAACGACGCGACAACGAATTCATCGTAAAAATGTCAAGCCGAGATTTAGTTTTGTCGGCAATAATAACAATGAGTAGGATTGCCTTTTTCCTAACCATTTCTTCGTCCATGTCCTTTTTGTTTTTTTTTAAGCCTTTTCACATAAATAGCACAGTATATAAATACAAGCAGTATGGAAGCTAAGCATCATTTCAAAGATAAATGCCTACGCTCCGAAGGAGCGTTAGGGTTGTCAACTTATTTTTTGTAAAATTGAAAAAAAAAATCTATTTCGCGCTGTACCTCAGCTTATTAGGCCTTATGTTACAAGTTTTGTTTAATTGTAATTGTATGTATATATGTATGTATATTGTATATTTGGGTCAAATCTTGCAAGTTCAATTTGTCTCACTTCCCGATGTCCAATTTAATTGATTTTTTGCTTCCTTATGTATGTTCGGTGACAATACAATATTATTATGTTACCATCGAGCTGATCAGATGATGGAGCCGGAAAGTATCCATAGGTAAACCGATTTTGATAAAACATGTCTAAGAACCATCGGTAGAAAACCTGCTATCAAATAAAAAAAACCACATTCAAATCGGTCCACCCGTTTAAGAGCTACGGTGCTACAGACAGACACACATAGCGGTCAAACTTATAACTTATAACACTCCTCTTTTTGCGTCGGGGGTTATTAATTTAAACTATCATTAATATAACCTAAACAACAAAAAGTTGGAAAACCCCCGACTTTGTCACTTTAAAGTTCATATCTCAAAAACGGCTGAACCGATTTTGATAAAATGTCTAAAAACCATCGCTAAAAAACCTGCTATCAAATTTAAAAAAAAACCGCATTCAAATCGGTCTACTCGTTTAAGAGCTACGGTGCCGCAGACAGACACACAGACAGACACACAGACACACATAGCGGTCAAACTTATAACACCCCTCTTTTTGCGTCGGGGGTTAAAAATCACTTACATCATAAAACACTTAGGTACTTAACGAATAAACCCTGAGTCGTCTTTTAAAAATTAACACAATTTATATACTTTAAATCACGGGCAATACCTACCTATCACCAAAATTACCAAACGTTTTATTTATAAGAAAAAGCATTTTATTTAGTAGGTACTTAATAGTAAAATAAATCATTCTTACCTTTCAACATCAGCGGGGAGTCTAAAAAATGAAAGTCCTGGTTTAGTATAGCTGGTGTTTAAGCAGCTATACACTGCACAATATTTTCCAGGCATACTTAGTTATTTATTTTTCTGTATCGCGGATTCGCGGATAGTCGCGCTCGAGCGCACGCAATTTAACAACGCAACGCGGGCACTGCTCGTCTCGACGCGTCACTCGCGACTGCAGTGTGGCAGTACCGTGCGGATGCCTCTGGGGCCCTGTCGGGCGCGCGTCTGTGTGAGTGCGTTCGTTTCGATGGATTTGATCTAAGGTTCCCTACTGCTTGTATTTATATTCTGTGTAAATAGCTATCACAGTTACCAGTAGTAACAAATCCATATGCATACGGTACCGATAAAGCACACACAAGCAAGTGAAGCACAGCGCTCTTGGAGCACCTATGTACGTGTGAAATGTATCGAACGTCAGTGTACTAAATAATTGGTGCCGTCCATTTGGATGAATCCATTGTAAGGTATCCGTTTGGAAGGTTCGTCAGTGGCCTGCTTAACGCGCGTTCGGTTCGGCCCGTCACGTACTACAGTACCCTTAGTGTAAGTTTCCGGTTACAAAATACGTCTCGATCGCGTTTGCGTTACACGAACATCGCAAATGTTCCGCTAGGAGGCGCTGTTCGTGTTTCCATACAAATTGAGATTTTAACGCGAACGCGATCGAGACGTATTTTGTAACCGAAAAAATACACTAGGGGTACTGTACCCTTAGTGTAAGTTTTCGGTTACACAAAACGTCTCGATCGCGTTCGCGTTAAAATCTCAATTTGTATGGAAACACGAACATTGTAAACGTTCCGCTAGAGGCGCTGGTCGTGTTTCCATACAAATTGAGATTTTAACGCGAACGCGATCGAGACGTATTTTGTAACCGAAAACTTAGACTAAGGGTATACTGCGCTAACTCACCAGCACACCGCACAGCACGGTGACCACGAGCGCGCGCCCGTACTTCTCGAAGCCGGTGGTATAATTCTGCATCACACCCGTACGCCGGGATCGAGGCTTGACAGTGTATTTCATTGAATATTCTGGTCTGAAAACAAAACAAAAAACTAAGTACCTAGGTAAGAACTACGTATCTATATCAAAAAATTCAGGATATGTCTTTCAGTGGTATTGCAAGTCCAAAGATTTTTCACTACAATTAAACCGATTGATACATTCAAAACGCATTTCGTGGAATGAATGACAAAATTAAACTTTCATTCAATTACTGTTAGATCCGTATTAAAATGATGTAAAGTAACTTCTTACCTATTATATTCAGTAGATATAGGTACGTTCGACCTGAGCTTTACAAAGTATGCTTTGGGCATAAAATATTTACCTAAATGATTCAAGGACTTCATCTGTATTTATTTCCCACAGCCACTTCCAAAAACTTTCTTTGCGTTTCCAAAGTACGTAAAATGAGACTGCTAGAAATTCAAAGAAATTATTTCAGAGAGTTGATAATAATAATATGGAGAATGAGAAAAGTATGAATTGCCGGTAAAGTCGAGAGTACATGTAGCTTCTCACTTATAGTATGAGCCTTAGGTACATCTACGGCGATTGTAATATGCTACGAGTATGATGGTTTGGTTGCTTTACATTTGGCAACTTTTTAGAATTTTAAGGCGTCCACCAATTAGATGGACGAATGTCCTGGTTAAAGCAGCGGGTTCACGAGGATGGTGGATATATAAGCATACCTAATGGAAGAGGCGTTGCTATCTTTGACACAGTTTTAAACTTTTGCAAGTGGCATCGTTTTCTCTTTTTGATGCATTACCAAATTGCTATATTGTTCAAAAAATTATTTATTATTATTTATAATTGAGTATGCAGATGCAGGCCGCTTAGAATAGAATAGAATAGAACTCTTTTATTTGCTTAAATACTTATAAACGTCGTACAGGGTGTTAAGGTAGAGCAGTACAGTATTCAGTCCAACCAAACCAAAGCGAACCGAAGCGGCTGGAGGTCTATGGGGGAGGCCTATGTCCAACAGTGGATGTCCTACGGCTGATATGATGGTGATGAATGATACAGGGATGATATCAACATACCCCACAGAGCCAACAATACCCCGTAGTGCAAAACGTAGGGGCCATCCAGCACCTTGTGGATCTTGGCCAGCTTGCAGAAGTTGCTGAGCCTCGAGAAGCGGCACGCCTCAAACACGTTGCACCTCGGGCACATGAACTCTGTCTTGTTTTTGCAAATGTCATTCCTGTCATCAAAATGTCGTAGTTAACGTTATTTCTAAATATAATTACGTAAGTGCGATTCCGCTCCGCACCGCTTGCGTATTTTAAGCAGCGGTGTGGAAAGCATGCGATAAAAAACGGTGCGGTCACTGCAATTCCATACCGTCACCGTTTTTTAAGCAGCGGTTTGGTCGCACCTTTATGCCATTTAGCGATAAAGATCTAGTGATATTTTTTATACTTAGTAAGATCTCTAGTGTTTCTAGTGTTAGTGTTTTTTCTTTTTTATGTGTACCAACTGTATTTGACGATTACTCATGTTTAAGCAAATAAAATATTTTTATCTTATCTTATCTTACCCATATTTCTTTATGGTGCCGAAACGTGGACAGTCAAAGAACGCGAGAGGCAAAGAATCGATGCTGTCGAGATGTGGTGTTGGAGACGTATGCTTTCGAGTGCCATGGACTCAGCACCGCACCAACCCGTCCTTACTGGAAGAACTACAGGTGAAGGAGACGCTATCGTCCATAGTGAGATTCGTATCCTCCGATATGTCGGACATGTGACTCAACGTGGGGAGCATTCCATAGAGCGACTTCTGGTGCAGGGAAGGGTAAATGGGAAAAGATTAAGAGGACGTTCTCACATGCGCTGCACGGACCAGATAAAAGCCCTAACAAATACTCTTCTCAACACTTGCGCCAGATAAGTGACAGACAACTGGCGTAGAATTGTTCGACGTCTACGTGACCACGACTGCTATCAAGAGAAGAAGAAGAAGACAAATTTCAAGTCTCTAGCGGTCCGCATCGCGGAAGGTCACTCAGTATAATCCGTTCGGTCGCTTATTATTTCTGGTGTACAATAAAGAGTATTTGTATTGTATTGTATTGTATTGTATTGTATAATCTAGCCAGAATCGTTCTTGCTAGAAGGAACGTTTCAACGGATCGGTTCAGGGGCGGATATTGAATTTGTAGAGCCCTGGGCTAATACTGCTTAGGGGCCCTTAATTACTCAAACCTCATGATCGGATTTTTTTTCAATTTTAGATAATTTTATTATTGACAATATCGCCTATTGTTTTCAGTTCAGGTTGGGGGCCCGCTGTATCCACGGGGCCCTGGGCTGCAGCCCAAAAAGCCTGTGGATCGGCTTGAAACTTGTGTACATATATCTATGTTTTGTATGACATCAAGTACCTACACAGTTAACAACAACTTTTACGCGTGGATGATTGGTATTTGATTAACACTTACACGATGTAGTTATCGCCAGTATCGTTTACGGACATAAAGAAAAAAATTGCGCCGAATAAGGCTGCTATCATTAAGGCATGATTGTAAAACTCGTAGAACGCGAAGAACATCCCAATCTGAAAATTAGAAAAATCCATTCATACTAATATTAATATTATAAATGCGAAAGTGTATGTTTGTATGTTTGTCCGTCTTTCACGTCGAAACGGAACGACGGATCGACGTGATTTTTGGGACAGAGATAGTTTATGGGCCCAAGAGTGACATAGGCTACTTTTTATCCCGAAAAAAATGCACAGTTCCCGAGAGAACAGCGCGCGATAACCGAATTCTACGCGGGCGAAGCCGCGGGCAAAAGCTAGTATGTTATAATATGTTAGTGAAATCTGTTAATCAACAATCAGTTACAAAATATTCCAGAACATTTTAAGACACATAAATAGATAAGTACCTAAGTATAATGTTCCACAGAACACAAAAAATTCAACTATTTCTATGTGCATATATATACCAACAAAAACTATTTACCCTGTGCCCAAAATATTCACGGATCAGACTCAGTGGGTGCACTTTATATGCATTTATTTTTCCAACCCAGTTGTAGAACAACATCTGCAAACAAAAAATACGTGGCTTAGATAGGCAAATCGTTTGATAAAATAAAATATTGCGGATAAGGTTGATTCAAAATATTTCAAATCGGTCCACCCGTTTAAGAGTTACGGTGCCACAGACAGACACACAGACATTACTGGCCGGTGCAAAGCCGGTGAAATTACTGGCACTTGAGGTATCCCATCTTAGACCTCTAGGTTGGCAACGCATCTGTAATACCCCTGGTAATGCAGATGTTTATGGGCGGTGGCGATCTCTTACCATCAGGAGACCCACTTGCTCGTTTGCCATCCATCCGAATAAAAAAAAACATACAGACACGCATACATGCATAGCGGTCAAACTTATAATTATAATACCCCTCTTTTTGCATCGAGGATTAAAACTTGAAATGCAAGCCCAGATTTAAACCCACATAACTGCTGTATAGATCAAACCATTAGGCCACCACTACCACCGCTCTCTATCTCTATCTCTCTGTTCATATCAGCTGATAATGATACAAACCTGTCTAGCGGTGATGGTGTTCGGGTCTTGATTATGTGGGATAAAGTGAGGTCCATCGTGCAAAGCGTAAGCGTCCAATAAAATTCTGCGGTCGATCAATCTGGAATAGCGCTTAATTTCTAGGTCATTGCTTCCATTTCCAAGAGGCAAGACAAATGCGGATGGAACAAAAAAAATCCGAGAGCTGGTAAAAAAATTGAGGCCGTTATGGACCCAACTAGCAAATGTCGTAAAAAAGTCAACATTACGTTTCTATTTCAGCTATTGGTCGTAAGATAGATCTGTAAAATGTCGAAAGAAAGGTCTGTGCACGTTCTCTCAACGCGATTTGGGCACACTTCTTTCAGCTTTTAAGTGCTGTAAATATCGTAAGAGTATCGTATGAATAGCCAAATAATTGAAAGAATATAGAGTAATCACAACTCTAATGCTATATAGTTCTATGATAGACATCAGTTTGCCATTATTCCACACATAAGCCTTATACAAGCCGGTATTATCTCTTTCATTCGACTTATTTATCGTAAAATAGCAGCGCGGTTGCAATCACTCGACTTTTTGGCCGTGAGAGCGCAAGCAAACGGCAAATTAATTTATTGGAGCAACAGAAAATATAAGTAAAAGTATTTTGCTCATTGATGTTATATTTTATACCACCCATAATGATTTTAAGGTAACTCTTGACACTAGATCGTAGGTCTTATTTTCATGTGCGGAATAAAATTTTTCGTATACATTTCTTAAATTTTCGTTAATATTTTCATGGGCCGCAAGATTTTTCAGTAGAAAATTAGTGAGAAATCATATTAATTTAAAAGTTAAAATTAATTCGCCATTATTATCATCTCACTCGTCATCCTAAAGCATTCACTCGGCTTTTTAGTGGAAAAATAGAATTGAGAATTCCTTTTTACAACTTTAGCAGCGGCATTTTGTATTAGTTTAGGGGTCTTTAGTGGTGAATGTTAAACCATTATCATTTTATCTTTTATAGGTGATAGTAAAATGGTAGTTTACTTGGATGTGGACGAATTCTTAAATAAAGTGATTTAAAGCAGCTTATGGAATTGAAATGGCCTTGGAAAGAGATGCTTCAAAAATGTCATGTTCAGTAGAATCGTGAATATTTTCTAATACTGAACCCTCGTTAAAATTATTTGATGGCACTTCACCCGTAGCTGAACCCGATGTAGCAATTGTACGATGAATCCTGCGAGTGTACAATTTATTAATTTTCCGTCGGAGACCACCACTTCATTTATTTATTTTTTCATTTATTATAATACATTTTAAATTAAAGTAAAGCAAAGCGGTTTTTATTGTTACGTGCTGTAAAAGATTTCAAATAACGTTTATCCCATTATTACGCTGTGTGATAGCTGTTAAATAATATTTACACGACCTCGGGGCCCTGTAATAGATTAATTTAAAGCGTTTTCTCAACTTCAATATTCACGTCGAAAGAAAATCTTGCAGACAGCTATTATATGACATTAAGTGCTATAAAAGTAACTGAAATGCTATTTTGTCGAATAAACCACTTTTACTCAGCAATTGTGCTGTAATAATTGAATGTCGAAATATGGTGCTATAAAAGTTAGTTTGACAACAAATTAGCAATTTGGTTACATTTATACAACCGTCATAAGACATACGGTCACAAGAAGGTGATCGAGAGATATCTTTATACAGCTGTCGAGTAAATGCGATATGAGTTTGTCGAGAGCACGTTTACTAGACATGTTTATGCAGCAAAAAAGCATTCGATGCTAAAAAATCCAGAGAGTTGCTTTTAAACGGCTTTTTGATAATGACAGATCTTTCACACGAGTGTCTTTCGACTTAAGGTTGTAAGAGAGAAGCTTATACGGCTTAATTTGCTAGTTGGGGACGGACTGCATTCCGACTGCTAAGTAACTGGCAACTGCTGTACGTTTTTCATTACAGTTGAATTGCAGTTGGCAAAACTGCAAGCTGGCTGCGATTGAAATGTATGGGCAGTCGGCAGTTCCAGTTACCTTCCAGTTGGAATGCAGTCCGTCGGTAATGACCTTCAAGAATGTCTAAAACGGATTTTTAGCTGAAAGTAATGAAATAAAATAAAATGGATTTTTAGCTGACTTTAGCATATGCTCTCTACCATCTCTACCAAAAGTCGTGACGTTTACGGCACGTCAGTGCGATTCCGCACCGTCTGCGTATTTTGAGCAGCGGTGTGGAGGGTATGCGATAAAACGGTGCGCATACGATGCGTCACTGCGATTCCGTAGTTCCGTACCGTCAGGGTTTTTTAAGCAGCGGTGTGGCCGCTACTGTTCTCTGCAACTAACTGTGTATGTATATCATATATACGTAGCCTTACTTATTAAGCCCGACCATATTCACACTGTTGCCAAAAGGCAGTTGAAGTAATATCTTGTACACAATAAGACTTCTTTCTTCGTTCGACAGACGCAATGGTTCTTCGTACTGGTCCCTGAAATTCATTTAACCCTTTGACCATTAGTTTTTTAAAGCAATGAATCGAGAACTTTAACGATACGCACAGCATGAATGATTTTTTTTATGATTTTTGAGAAAGAGAAATGTATATATTATTGCAGGGTTTCCGAATTATAAGACGGCAATATGTTTGCCGCTATCAGCCAAGGGCATTAAGTGACAAGACCGTCATGTCAGTTTGCCGGGGGAACTACGGGTGGCACGACGTATCTAAAATAAATAAATTAAAAACCAATAGATAATAAGAAATAATTAAAACCTTTATTTAACTTAAAACTGAATTCTTTCAAATAAATAACCGGGCAAGAGCATATCGGGCCATGCTTATAGTCAGGGTCCCGTAGCTGCCCGACCTTAATTCAAAACGTGAAAATCTCTGAAGCATGGGACAGCACAAAGTGGGACTTTACAAGTTTTTTTACTTCCGTTATCATTTCTAACTAACACGGCTAATTCAGCAATAAAGGTAAAAGGCAAATTTGAAGTATTGAATTAAGCTATTGCTCCATATATAAATCAATAACAATTGTAGCCTAACCCACCCTTTCCTTTAATAAACACCAGACACTTAACGGATAGTGGCAAATATATTGCCGTCTTCATTTTTTTTAATTATCAAATAACAGATTTTTTTTCTTTAAACTTTATATCGCCAATCTTGTCTCTGAAAGTAGAGAATTGTGACTATCGGATAAATCCAGCAAACAAAATTTTATTTACAAACATTTTTGTTCAATTGTAAGGAATAGTTAAAAATCTAAGTTCAGGCCTAAGAATCATCATTTAACATAGGTTGGAATAACGTTTATCTGCTATTCTTTTTTTCGTAAATTAGTACGAGTATATTCTCTTATGCGAACCAAAAGTTATATTAACAAACAACACGTTCATTGAGAAAAAAAATAAAATATCTGAGTCGTATGACGGCAAATATCTTGCCGTTACCCACTAAAGGGTTAAATTTATCGAAATCTTCGCATAAATTTACTTTGCTTTATACTTTGTAGGTAAGTACTCTACTTTGGTAGTCAACATATAAAATTCAAAAAATTAAAACCTATTTTGTTGCCACAGAATCACAGTATATACTGCAGTACCGCGAGACCCCCTTAGAGGTCGTGTAGAGCGCTGGTCTGTGTGAGTGTGTTCGTTTCGATCGATTTGTTCGTAGCTTCCATACTGCTTTAGCTTATTATTATATACTGTGGCAGATGCGATCACCGTATCCACGTCAAACAGAAAGGCTGAACAGGTAATTTAAGTTTATACTTTATTCACTTAAGCCATTTTTCAATAAAACGAGAAACTGCCCACCTGCCCTGCCTGGATTCTCTGCAGAAAGTACTTATTATCATAATTATTCTCATTAAATTCCATTTTATTTATCTTGTTTCATACAACGTTTTTTTAAGCAAATAAGTAATATCCAAATTTAACTTTTCAGGCCTTACCCCCTTCTTACCCACTTACAACTGTACCACTAACATGAGTTTACAGTGACCGTACTCGATAGCGACGGCGTACGTAAATAATTTGTATGGAGAATATTGTACAGCGCCTCTACAAATTATTTACGCCGTCGCTATCGAGTACAGTCACTGTAAACTCATGGTAGTGGTGCTGGTAGTCGCCCGAACAAACCTGACTAGCGAGATCAGCTCCCGTTCGTGGGTGACCCTGGCGAAGGGCAGCAGTCGACCATAGTACGAAAGTCCGGGTTGAACGAACCGGAGATGGTCATCTCTGAAATACGTTTTCGTGCCGAATACGTGATTATGCTCGTCCAGGACTGAATCGGGTGCGTGTACTTTGATGAACATCAGGTTTCTGTGCATCGGCATCTGTAAAAAATATATACATAGCCACATACGAGTACCTCTTTTATTAATTTCTGTTTTTTCAGTACTGGGTCACTAGTGGAAGTTTTCGGTCGCAAAATACGTCTCTATCGCGTTCGCGTTAAAATCTCAATTTGTACGGAAACACGAACAGCGCCTCTAGCAGAACGTTTGCGATATTCGTGTTTCCATACTAATTGAGATTTTAACGCAAACGCGATAGAGACGCATTTTGCGACCGAAAACTTACATTAAGGGTACTGTTCATTTATAAGATCACAAAATAAGCAAAAAAAAATTATTTCTATTCGACTGGAAGGCAAACGAGCAAGTGGGTCTCCTGGTGGTAAGAGACCACCACCGCCCATAAACAACTGCAACACCAGGGGTATTGCAGATGCGTTGCCAACCTAGAGGCCTAAGATGGTATTCCATTGAGGTATTCCTCAAGTGCCAGTAATTGCACCGGCTGTCTTACTCTCCACGCCGAAACACAATAGCACTGCTGCTTCACGGCAGGATTAGCGAGCAAGATGGTGGTAGCAATCCGGGCGGATCTTGCACAAGGTCCTACCACCTGCATACCTAATGTAAACCTATGTTAATTCTTTGCAGTATTATCTAGCTAAGAAGATTTATTAGAAAGCAGTCCGCCTGTAACGGCTGGTAAAGACACTCACGACGCCGGGCGAAGTCTCGATGTGGAGACCCGCCTTGAGGATGTTCTGCAGGTAGCAGGTCACGACCTCCCGCACGGGCGTGGCGTCGTCGTCTGCCGCCACCAGCACCAGGTCGATGCGCCGCACCGCGTCACGGAACTTGTCTTGCGTGTACGACTCTATCGTATCCTGGAGGACCATCCCTACTAATATTATAAATGCGAAAGTAATTCTGTCTGTCCGTCTGTCTGTTACGCTTTCACGTTGAAACCACTGAACCGATTTTGATGAAATTTGGTATATAGGTAGTTTGAACCCTAAGGACCAACATAGGATACCTTTTATTCCGGTAGAGGTCGCCACCGCGCGATAACCTAGATCCGCACAGACGAAGTCGCGGGCATAAGCTAGTAACTTATAAGTTGCGAGTGGAGTGGCGTTTACAACTCGATTCCAACCGGGTTTCCTCTTTTATTTCACGCTACGGCCTAATTAATGATTGTTTATTTATTTATTTATTAAGGAACAGTAACAAATTACAAACAGATACTATATGACAATAATATAATACTAATACAATACAATAAAATATAATACAATTCAATACAATATAATATAATAATGATGACAAGTAAGGCCAAGTTGGCTGCGTTTTCACCGGTTCTCTATAGTTTTCATCGTTTGCCCGAATTTCATATGCCATCCATAATGTATCGTTTTCCATAATTTTAATTTGCCATAAAAACTAATTTATTTCTGAAATACTTTCTTTAGAGTTGACATTAAAATAATTAGCCCCTCGAGTGACCTAGGCACACACGGCGGTGCCTAACCTAACCCTACTGCATTCTATAAGATGACATTTTAAAAAAATCCTGAAAACAGCACGGGTTCTAAGTAAGTATATATTTTATGGCAAATCTATGGCAAGTGAAATTCGGGCAAATCAAGTAAATGTATACGGTTTCCACGAGAGCTGTGCGAGGATGCGGTCGTCTCTGGTGGAAACGCAGCTTTACGTCCTTAGGAATGTAGTGTTATGTATGGAAGTCACCTTTTCTTTATCAGCATCATCCGTCCCCGGTTCCTCGTCTGTAGTAGTCGTCTGCGGTACCGGTTTTTTGTCTGAAGTAGTGGTCTGCGGTACCGGTTTTCTTTCTGCAGTGGTCTGAGGTACCGGTGTTTTGTCTGCAGTAGTGGTCTCCTGTACTGGTTTTCCGCCTGAAGTTTTGGTCTGCTGTACTGGTTCCCCATCCCCAGTAGTAGTGTCCTGTGCTGATGCTCTTGCGGTAGAGGCTCCTTCCAAGTCTCCGGCGGCGACCTCCTGTTTAGCTTCCTCCTCCACGTCCTTGGTGTAGTCGTACTGAGTGTCCTTGCTCGGCAGACCGTCGTTAAACAATTGCAGCTTATGATACTCCGCAACGTCTGCCTTCTCGCCCTTACGAGCTTTGCGCTAAAACAGTCAACACTACACGTTGTAGGTATACTGTTTTGTTTTGCGCTAGCATTGGTTATTTGTACGTTGTATAAATATAAATACAATATGTAATGTTGTAATATGTTGTAGTTTTTTAAGGATAATTATTTAAGTTTATCAATTAAAATTAAATCACTGGATTTTTCGCTGTCTACCTAACTAGATCTTTTAATTAATCTTACTGCAATTCTTTTTTCGTTTTTGTTCTATTAGAAGTATATATATTATTTTGTTCTATTAGAAGTTTCTTGCTTATATAACGGATTTAGTGCAAGAGAAATTGCAGCAATGCCAGAAAAGCAAAGGATCCAATATGTGTCTAAATCTAATCATTATCATTCACTGGTTCCGTTTGCTCGTGCCAGCTCTTACGTTCTATTCTTTTTCATTGGATCACATACGAGGGCTTGTAAACTTGCAGGCTAACGCACAATTAGTATTTTAAACTTACGGTCAATGGTTTTTTGGTCTTTTGAACCGTTTACCTTATAGTATCCCTTGGGTTCCTTGGCAGGCTCTCCGTAATCATCGTAATAATCGGAATCATCATCTTTCAGGACTTTGAAAACGTTACATCCTTTTGTAGAGTCAGAGGTCTCCGATTCTTTTTGCATTTCACTAAGAGCCTAGAAAGCGTCATTTTAATATCATCTCGGCCTTTACAAGATGGTAATTATATAACTGAAATCATCCAATTAACTTTGAATGATTCGCTGTAATTCATTTAGGACTTACGCCACGATTATTTATTGTGCTTGCGCGCACGGTTTTTTAGACGCATTTACGGCGTCGAAAATTCTCAAAAAGCTAACAGTCGAGCTCATAAGAGACAGAGAGAGAGAGAGAGTAAGACAGCCGGTTAAATTACTGGCACTTGAAGTATCCCATCTTAGGCCTCTTGGTTGACAACGCATCTACAATACCCCTGGTGTTGCAAATGTTTATGTGCGGTGGTGGGTGATCTCTTACCATCAGGTCCGTTACATGCCCGTTTGCCATCGAGTCGAATAAAAAAAATACTTATGAGCAAAAATTTGATTTGATCAAAAATATCTGAACACGCTTCCTACGCCGTTAACAATCTCTATTGTTTAACACGACTCTTCGTGTTCAGACATTTTTAATCAAATTTTTGCTCACAAGAATCTAAACTTAGTTTATGAACTCGACTTTACAAGAATGACTGAATCTGTTTTGGAGCGCTACAAGCTTTTGCGTATGCGCCTAAAAGATACATCGTGTGCATGGGCCCTTGGAACTATTATTATGCGATTGCGTTTTTGATTATGCTCATTTACATACAAGTGCTTCTTCTTTGTGATGAATCCAGTGTGAAAGTTCCCTTAAAAGTACTGGCGAAGGAACTAGGTACTGTAAAAATAATCCTCTAGCTACTTCAAGTAGGTAGGTAGGTTCATTTTGGAGATTTTGGGATATGAATTTTTTTTGGGAAAGCGTGTGTTTAGGAAATGTACTTTTTGGTAGTGGTTTTACGAGCCTGAGCCATGGTGTGATCCGAAATCAGATGTGAGTTTGTGTATGTGCGTGTAAAACTCAAAAACATTACCTCATCGTACTTCTTCAACATAATTTAAGTAGCTACTAATATCGATCAAGTTAGGATTTCTATTCACTAGGATAAAAACATTAATAAATGATAATTATAAATAATACGTTATTCAACAACGATAATCGTAAACACAAGAAAGAAATGCTTTTGATAAAGCGTTCTAATCAAGATCTAACAAATTCTCAAATCCTCGATACTTCCTCAATGCAATAAAATTCTAAATGTATGAATATGACATTAGTCATAGACTTAGGTAGTTAAGTATAAACAAATATGGCCTCTGTCCTAGTCTATCGCTGTCAATTAGGAAGTAGGTTTTGCCCATAAAAATTAGGCGTCTCAACTACAAAAAAACTGTTCTGAAGGGACTGCTGACTTCCGTCTGAAACTAAGTATAGTTATCTTATTATGACCATTACTAACTATCCTTAAAGTTTGTGATCATAATAATAATACGCGTTGTATGGTATCAAAAGTCGCTCGATGTCGGCTTCGACCCCATGAGTGTCTTTCAAACAATTAGATCCTCATGAGCCCGTGATCAGTAATCTCAATAATAATAATAATAATAATAGGCCTTGACATCTATTACAGATGATCTAAGTAGCATCGCGACGACACTTGCGCTCGTGACTGAATAGGCCGATTCGGGACAGGATCCCCCGGCCGCACACGCGACAAGTGTACTCCCCTCCAGGTGGTCGGGGGTTGATGGCCCGCTCAAGGCGCCTCGTACGCCTTTCCTTCAATGTGTGAAACCAGCCCTCATCGTGCAGTGCTTGACCTTTGTGAACAAGGCCCCGCCACTTGCTACGATCTTCAGCTAGCTCCTCCCATTGGTTGCTAGGGATTTTAAATCCCTATATGCCCTATATGCCGTTTACCTCGGCAGATTCTACTAGGGGAAGTCGCAGACGCAAAGAGGCCCATTGGCCGGCCTTTGTTGCGTTTCAAAGATTCTGCGAAACGCGACATGGTTGCATTTAATCTCAATAATAGTTACTTAAATAATAGGTAGAGTCATTCACGATGACGCGTGCTGTGGTTCTTGTTACAATTAATGGCTAATTTTGACAAAATCACGCGTCTATATGCGTAGATGGCACTAGGTATACGTATAGGTAATAAAAGATAGTAAAAATCTTCTCCGTTTTATTTTCCTCTTCTTTCGTAAATACAACGCCTTATTGTATTTTATTTGTATTATCAAAATAAATACGGCTACTGCTGTCTTAAAATATTTAATTTATAATAACATAGTTACAAAATAAATATTTTACAATACCTAATAAAAACGTTTCATAAAAAGTGAGATTCGAATATGGTCACTAAAGATAAAGACGAACTGCAACAACTGCAACTGCAAAGTGTCCATTAAATTTAAAAGCGTGTAGTTTGCGTGAAAAATGTATCAATCGGCAGAAGGTAGTTACGTTGCAGATGGAATGCAGTCCATCCCTAATATCCAACATGTCAAATGTTAGGCTGCGTTTCCACCAGAGATGTGCGAAGAAGCATTGTGTGGAATGTATCTTTCATGAGGTAGGTACCTAATAAGTTGGAACGCTTCCTTCTATCCTATCCTCACTCTGCTCAGCTTTCCCCTTGGAGTATTTGAGTATTCTAATCGAATAATAAATGGTTACTTGACCTGAAATGTATATTTCAGTTTTTTTTTTATTTATGACGGTGGAAGCATTCTAAACTTCCACTGAACGTAGATATAGTTAGTGTTTAGTTTTGTAACTAAGGGACCCCATAAATCCCTGTATTTTTTTTTTGTTTTTGCATTTTTTTCTTTAATTGTATACTTACTGTAGTCTATAAGTATTTTATTTGTAATTATTTAATTTTGAAAAAATGACTTTGTGCCAAATTTCTTGCGGCTTATTCCTCTTGGCAATGATGATGGTCTTTCCGAAAGCGCTGGTAGTTTAAAACATGACGTGTAAAAATGCCCATTGCGGCCTATTTACTGAATAAATGATTTGGATTTGGAATACTCAAAGGCTGTCCCACTAGAGTTGTGTGGAGCGAGGATACGTAAATGAAGAGGTTCTATTGGTTCATCAAAAAACACAGTCCTTCCAATACAACCTCGCATATCTCTGATGGAAACGCAGCCTTAAACATGCTTAAACAACCCAACGAACAAGGTCGCGTGAAAGCCACGCGCCGCGTCATGTCCCTTTCATTTCGACAAAGTAGCTCACTACCACCAGACCTAGGTAGACCCAGAGGGCACCTGTGGAAGAATAAAAATAAGTAATAATTATTATCTTTGTCATACATAATATTAAAAGGTAAAATCCACAAACTTGACGAGTGACTTATTATAAGAGACATTTTGAGGACAAAATAGCGGCCGTTCGTTGAGTCTCCATCTTCGACGTACTTTTGTAAAGAAAAATATGATACACTGTTTTTTTGCTAAATGTTCTTACGAGATATCCACAGATATAGATTACCCTAGATAACGCAAATACCTCAATCTGTATGAAAACCAACTGTGTCACATTTTTATATCTACTGTGACTGTGACGTCTCAAGAGCGAATTAGCGGTGTGAGTTCCCCGATGTCCGCGCAAAATCGATTCAAATGCGCCGCCCGCCCGCGCCGTGGGGCTCGAGTCAGTTACCAGTCATGATTATTCGGTTAGCGGTCAGTCTTTGTATGGAACCAACCCCGACGTTTGGTCAGGGTTCGGACACGCAAATTAGATGCATTCAATTCATCCAACCTACCTAAGTACACCAGTCAAGAACTTTGTTCTCTGGAATGTGTACACAAACTGAAATTAATACCAAAAGTTGTATTGTTTTTGACAGAGGTTCATTAAGAAAATCCTTACCCCAAAGTAATATAGGAATCAGTAGAAGGAAGTACTTTGTTAACTTCAGCAGTATTATCAAAATGGAAATCACTAAGAGTGCTAACAACAATGCCACCTTCACGAGCCATGGCAGCAACATCCATGGTTTATTCTAGAAACAAAGACAAACATATGATCTTTATTCAACACCAGAGATATTTGTATCCCACAAGAATAAGATTTTCGAAATAATAAAAAAATATAGGTATAGACAAATTACCAAAAGTAAACCCGCGAGAAGAAGAATGGCTACCACAAGATTTAAGACTGTGAATATTATTCCTAATGCCACTGAAAAGAAAAGAATATATTTTTGTCAAAGTAAGGCTGCATCCACCAAAGATATAAGAAAGCGGAGCGGTGTGCGAGAAAAAATCCACCAATAAGAAAGGGCTGACTGACGCTAAGAAAATGAAGTTAGGAATGTCTTCAACTAAGTATATCAGACTCTATCAAAGCATATTTTCCTTGCACAATGCTCCACTTTCTAACACATCTATGGTGGATGCGTACCCTTAAAGTTGAATATCTGCCATCCTGCACACGATACCTAGTTCAAAGAATTTTTACTGATACTAGAACCAATAAAATGAGTAGGTAAGGTATATTTTGATGTATTTCGATCATCTGATGAGTTTTATTATGCTCGATCCTCGTAGCTTCTAAGCGCTGGTCCAGACAGATTGTATTCATCTCCTTCGCATACGATGTCATATTCGACTGTCGCCTCTATTTGAGGTAAGTAGGTATACTTACGACCAAAAAGTGCCCTAAAAGATTCCTGAAAAAAAAAATGTTGGACTGTCAGATGTGAATCTAACATCTTGCTCTGATGATGAAATCTGGTTGAGGGTGGTGCAGTGGTGGTAATAGTTGGGTTTGTATGATTTGTGAATGTTTTTATAGTGTGGAGGTGGAAGAGCTGCCTGAACACACATCTTTTTCTCTTTCTTGTTGTGTGAGAGGCAAAATAAGTACAATATGTGACCTATATATACCCTTAAACCGCGTTTCCATCATAAACACCATCATCATCGCGTTGTCATCATGTTTTTTTTCGATTGCTTTTCTCTACCACTCAAAGGTTGACTGGCAGAGATCCCTTCAGGGATAAGTCCGCCTTTGTACTTAGCACTTTCTTTTGTGTGTTATTTTTGTACCTATTTCCTTTTTGTACAATAAAGAGTTTAAACAAACAAATGTCCGAGGATGAATTGCGAGGAGTGTTTTCCATGAACCAAGAGAAAAGCTTCATTTACCTATCTTCGCACAGCACAGCTCTGGTGGAAACAGCTGAGCGGAGCGAGGAGAGCTAAATTGAGCGTTTCTACTGCTTCATCGCAACATCCTCGCACATCTCTCGTGGAAATGAAATGTCTATTTTCCGTTAAACTTACATCATCCTTCTCATCCTCGGGTGAAAAAATCAGACTAGGTACGCCTACTGAAGCCAGGGAGATCTCGACCGCCGCTATGATGATGCAGCCCGTGCGCAGCGGGATGCTGCCCAGAGAGTTCTGCAGCACTGCACACGAAACACCATTTAATTACGGCTCCATACACAGATATAGATTACATTAGATTACGCAAATGCATTTACTTCGCGTGACCGAACCCCGACCAAACGTCAGGGTTGGCCCCATACAAAGACTGACAGCTAACTGACCAATCATGACTAGTGACTGACTCGAGCCCCACGGCGCGGGCGGGCAGCGCATTTGAATCCATTTTGCGCGGACATCGGGGAATTCAAATCGCTAATTCGCTCTTGAAACGTTACAGTATATAAAAAGTGACACGGTTGGTTTTCATACAGATTGAGGTGTTTGCGTTATCTAGTGTAATCTATATCTGTGGCTCAGTTCCTCAAAACTGAGCCCTTAAGTGGCGTAGCTAGGTAACCAAAGGCCCTGGGACAACGAAATAAACTAGGGCCCAATCTAAACCATTTAAAATCGTTTGTTCCGTAATCGTCGTTTTCCGCATTATAGTTTGTAAGTAAGTCAGAGTCCGAGGGGCCCCCTGAGCACCCCGGGGCACTGCCCCGTTTAGCCCTCCGGTAGCTACGCCACTGCCCCTACTGACACACAGCGTACTCGCGCAGATCATTACGCCTTCTTGTTCCAACGCCAAAGACCCAATAGAACGGAGAGCCGCTACGATCCCTTCACTGATTAGATGCAGGCACCTGAGGTGTCATTCCAGGATTGTACTGTGTCTGATTTTAGGATGGTATGGATCCATCCCCATGGATGTCGTAAGAGGTAACGGGGGGGGTGGGGGGGTGGGGTTGATGAGAGAGTGGACAATAGAGCGGTGGCAATACGCAGCACTGCTGCTCTCTATTACCACCCACGTACTCTGGACTCGAGCACTGCGTTGTGAATAGATAGATAAAACGTTTATTTGTTACTGCAAACACATACAATCAAAATTATATAAATTAAAAAAAAAGAACAGTCCTAAATTAAAAGTAAACAATTTCAATTGTTTGTGTGCGCTGCAATAGGTTAAAGGGCCATGGCTCAGTGGTCAACATAGCTCGGAGGAGCAAAACACTGATATTCTGGCACAACCATCGATGGCACAACCCAGGGGTCCAAGAACAAATATTTTCACCTTATTAAAATATAAATGTGCAACAAAAAACAAGGGTATGGCAAAGGTAAACCACCAAAGAATTTTCTGAACAATGTCGTCACAAAGGTTTACTAGTAGGTAATCCTCATACGCCGGCCGGCCACGAACAATCTGTCAAAAGTGTAGCAACTTAGAAGAGAATAAAGAGACAAAGTTGGGAAGCTCGCAAAAACTTATCCAGAAAAGTTTTGGCAAAGTTAGCCATGGAGAGTAAATGTAGTCACGACAGTAGCTCGTCTATCAGTTAGTCTCCGCACAGAAAAATAATGAAAACCTCCGACCTAACCTGAAATTATAACATGAAAACATAACTCTTTTCGCTCCACCACTGTTGTAACTGTTGTGATATGATATCGGCTCTTTGCTGATTCAAAGAGTCCTTATGCACATCGCTGAACTCTATGTACTTTATATTATTACCTCTATGAATTATGTCAAACTGTCAAGTTGTGTCATGTATAATTTCTAATTGAATAAAGCCTAGCTTTATGTAAAAGGTTTATTTCCGTATTATTACAATTTATTCAATTAGTAAAATGGATAGATTCTTACGACCCGAACGTTTTGATGGTGACCCATCATTAAATACCACCGCGCCTGAGTGGGAACACTGGAAGCGGACCTTCGCTAACTTTTTGACCGCTCGTGAAGCCGCGTCCGCCCCCGCTGCAACGGATGCTGGCGCACCTGCTGCTCCTGCTCGTCTTCTAGACGCCGTCAAGTTACAACTGCTAGTGAACTATGTTTCGCCGCGAGTTTTTGCATACATCAGTGATTGCACAACGTATGCCGATGCCATCGCCATCCTGGATGCCTTGTATGTAAAACCTAAGAATATAATATACGCTAGACATGTACTCGCGACGAGGCGCCAGCAGTCAGGAGAATCTATCGACACATATCTTCAGGCACTCAGACAACTATCTAAAGAATGCCAATTCAATTCCGTGGACGCTGAAACGAATAGAAGTGATAGCATACGTGGAGCCTTTATAGCCGGGATAAATTCATCTAACATTCGTCAGAGACTGTTAGAAAATTTGACGCTGACCCTGGAGCAAGCCTACAATCTAGCGCTATCTATGGAAACGGCTGAAACTAACTCGGTGCTATTTAATAGCCAATCGCCAATTGTCAACTCTATGTCTCATTCTTCAAAAATCAATGAAACTACCACTCCATCTACTTCTAGATCTCTTGAAACAGTAGCTGCAGCGCCTAGATCCACGGAAACAAAAATTTATCGACGCAAGTGCTTTTTCTGTGGCGGCCCTCTTCATGCTCGCAAAACCTGCCCGGCAGTTGATGTTGAATGCCATGCTTGTGGTAAAAAGGGTCATTTTTCGACTGTTTGTCGTAGCAAAGGTCAAAACAGTGCCGCCACCTCAAGTACTAATGATGGCTGTAAGCACTGCACCGCTTGCATAACAGCTGCTTCACCTACTTCACTTCGAAAAGCTATGGCTGAAGCTTACATCAAAGGTGTTCGTGCTGACGCTTTAATTGACACGGGAAGCAGCATAAGTTTCATAAACGAGGAATTCGCAAATCTGCTAAAGCTAAGAAAGCTTAACTGTCAACAAACAGTGACGATGGCTTCACTATCTTTAACATCACAAGTAAATGGCCTTACCCGCCAAACTATTCGCATAGGGAAGTACTCTTACGAAAATATTGAACTCCTAATCGTAAAGGATTTGTGCGCTGACATGATTATCGGTCACGACATATTGAAACTGCACTCGACCCTGGAGTTTGAATTTGGTGGATCGAAGCAAGCGCTCAAAGTTTGCTCTGTAGCTGAAGCAACCGTACCTGCAGTGCCGTTGTTTCCGAACCTTACTCTAGACTGCAAGCCGATCGCCATAAGATCTCGCAAGTACTCATCTGAAGATCAACAGTTTATCACGTCCGAAGTAGAGAAATTGTTACGGGACGGTATAATCGAAGAGAGTCAATCGCCGTGGAGAGCGCAGGTCTTGATTACTAAGAACGCCAATCACAAGAAAAGGATGGTGATTGATTACTCGCAGACTATTAATCGATATACACAGTTAGACGCTTACCCTCTGCCGAATATAGAAGAAACTGTTACTAAGATCTCTAATTACAATATATTCAGTGCTATCGATCTTCAAAGTGCTTATCACCAAGTGCCGATACTTCCTCAGGAGAAAATCTACACTGCATTCGAAGCTGCAGGAAATCTTTACCAATTCACTAGAATTCCTTTCGGCGTCACAAACGGCGTATCTGCGTTTCAAAGAACTATCGACTGGGTGATCCGGAAAGAAGGATTAACAGGGACGTACGCCTACCTCGACGATATTACCGTTTGCGGTAAAACACAAGAAGACCATGATGTAAATCTCGAAAAGTCTCTCAATGCACTCAATAAGTATGGGCTTACAATAAATAAGGAGAAAAGTAAGTTCAGCCTCAAATCGATCAACATATTGGGATACTCTATTGACAACCATATTATCAAGCCTGATAACAATAGATTGCAACCTCTGCTCGACTTACCTCCGCCCAATGATATTGCATCACTCCGCAGAACTTTGGGAATGTTCGCACATTACTCCAAATGGATTCCCAATTTTTCTGAGAGAATTCATGCTCTAGCTCACACCTCGCAGTTTCCTTTAAGCGAAGAAGCGGTAAAAGCTTTTGAAATCTTGAAATCGATAATCGCTAAGTCTTCCGTAAACACTATTGATAACAACGTGGGCTTCACAGTCGAAACAGACGCCTCTGAACATTCGATCGCAGCTACTCTATCTCAAAACTCTAGGCCAGTTGCTTTCTATTCCAGAACATTAAACCACTGCGAACAAAAACACTCTGCCATAGAAAAAGAGGCCTACGCCATCGTTGAGTCTTTAAAAAAATGGCGACATTTCCTGATCGGAAAATCTTTCAATCTTATTACCGATCAAAGGTCTGTCAGTTTCATGTTCAATGCTAAGCTGCCAAGCAAGATAAAGAATGAGAAAATTCAGAGATGGCGACTTGAACTGGCTCCGTTCAAGTACGACATAATTTACAGGCCTGGGCGAGAAAACCACGTCGCTGATGCACTATCCAGAGTCTCTGCCAGCATGAGCCTACAATCACGAAGTCTTAAACTAAAGGAATTGCACAATCATCTCTGTCACCCCGGTGTGACAAGAATGCATCATTGGCTCAAAACTAAAAATCTGGTTTATACGATCGAAGAGATAAGGGCTATGACAAGCAATTGCCGAACTTGCGCAGAGATTAAGCCAAACTTTTTCAGAAATCAAGACCCGCTCCCTGAGCTTATAAAGGCCACTTCACCTTTTGAGCGTCTTAGTATAGATTTTAAGGGCCCGGTCCCAACAAATACCAAGAATCGGTTTATACTTACTGTCATCGACGAATACTCACGTTTTCCATTTGCCTTTCCATGTACTGATGTAAGTGCGAGGACTGTAACTATGCATCTGAATTCGCTTTTCATGATATTTGGTATGCCGGCGTATATACACTCCGACCGGGGATCGTCGTTTATGTCCTCAGAAGTCAAAGAATTTCTTCACTCACGAGGTATCGCTACGAGCCGCACTACCGCCTACAACCCCCAAGGGAATGGCCAGGTGGAAAAATTAAATTCAACACTATGGAAAACAGTTCAATTGGCTCTACGGACCCACAATTTGCCGAAGGAAGAGTGGGAGAAAGTCCTTCCATTCGCTCTACATTCCATACGCTCACTGCTGTGTACGGCAATTAATTGTTCACCACACGAGAGGATGTTCCGGCACAGCAGACGCTCTCCTAACGGAACCTCGATGCCTACATGGTTGACTGGAACAGGACAGGTTCTTCTACGCCGCTGTGACCGAGCCAGCAAATATCAGCCCCTAGTGGAAGAAGTGGATCTGCTAGAAGCAAACGCAGATTATTCATATATTCGGCTCCCTGATGGCCGTGAAACAACCGTGTCAAATAGGCACCTAGCCCCGATTGGAGGTCAGGGAGAAATTATTGCCCGAGAAACAGAACCTGATTCTAATACGCGAGAATCCCCAATAATTACCCAAGATATCAGCTCCGAGCACCAATCTGTGTCCGGAAAAGACAGCTTTACACCTCCTCGAGATGTTGAACAGACACAGTCTGAAGTGGCTCCACTGCCAGAGCCAGAAACGTTGAGGAGATCTTTCAAGGCTCGAAAACCGCCGCACTATCTCAAGGATTACAGCATGAGCGTGTGCTGTTGTGGTAACTGTGGAGGAAACTTCTCAGAGCCGCGGAGAATGATATGATATCGGCTCTTTGCTGATTCAAAGAGTCCTTATGCACATCGCTGAACTCTATGTACTTTATATTATTACCTCTATGAATTATGTCAAACTGTCAAGTTGTGTCATGTATAATTTCTAATTGAATAAAGCCTAGCTTTATGTAAAAGGTTTATTTCCGTATTATTACATGTTGACTAACAATCAGAAATGCATATGTACTTGTGGCGGACGCTGGAGTCGTCACAGGGGAGTCCCGCCTGGCCTTCGTCACGTCCCGCGCAAATCAAGGATATTTGCAACTAATAAAAACAAACTGACACCGTCCATCACTAAGACAGGAACTTTAGTAAGCAGCCACGCATGCGCTCCTCGGTTCGCGCCTGTTAGGCTGCTCATCCACCACGACTTAACCAAATTAACTGCGAGGAAGCCAATGAGGAAGCGGAGCTGAGCGGAATAATGGCGAGCAAGGACGAAATCCACTTCAGATATGATATGAACATCCACTTATAGTAAAGCGTAGTGATCAAAACGACACGATCTATTCTGCTCTTTTTTTCAAGGTTTTCAATTCTTGTTCTTGATGCTTTGATGGTTATTTAAAAGTCCTTTGGCCCCCAAGCCTAGATAGCATCATCATCATCATCAGCCGGAAGACGTCCACTGCTGAACAAAGGCCTCCTTTTAATCATGAGACTACCGTGAGACTCACTCATATTTAATGATATTATAAGGGATAACTCACGTCTCAAATCGAGTTTAGCTCGACATGTTCCGGGTTATTTCGAAACCCTTCATCACTGGAGCACGCGACTCACGCGAGCAGAGCGGTGGCGCGTAGTGCGCGTGTTGCGGCAGCCGCAGAGTCGCGTGCTCCAGTGATGAAAGGCCTCCTCCTTAGAACGCCACAATGAACGACAACTCGTCACTTGCATCCACCGGTTTCCCGCAACTGTCACGATGTTGTCAGTCCACCTGGTGGGAGGCCTGCCAACGCTTCGTCTTCCGGTAGCCTAATATACCTACTTATAACTTTTTTTTATTCGACTGGATGGCAAACGAGCAAGTGGGTCTCCTGATGGTAAGAGATCACCACCGCCCATAAACATCTGCAACACCAGGGGTATTGCAGTTGCGTTGCCAACCTAGAGGCCTAAGATGGGATACCTCAAGTGCCAGTAATTTCACCGGCTGTCTTACTCTCCACGCAGAAGCACAACAGTGCAAGCACTGCTGCTTCACGGCAGGATTAGCGAGCAAGATGGTAGCAATTCGGGCGAACCTTAACTTATTCAAGAGCCTATAAATTTTCGAAGCTAGTGTACCTTGGCTTATTAAAATCCCTACTAATATTATAAATGTGAAAGTAACTCTGTCTGTCTGTCTGTTACGCTTTTACGTCGAAACCGCTTAACCAATTTTGATGAAATTTGGCATAGAGATAGCGTAAGGCCCAAGGATCAAAATATGATTCTTTTTATTCCGATAGGGGGCGCCACCGCGCGATAACCAAGGTCCGCGCAGACGAAGTCGCGGGTATAAGCTAATACTATAATATTTAAAGGCTCCTTGTCAACTTAATGAAACACAGGTTTGTGAAATATTTAATAAAATCATCGTGTACTACATGGAGGCTCCATCTTGGAGCACGACTTGCTAGTCAGATTCTAATTATCACATTTATCAATTACTAGTTTTTGCCCGCGGCTCCGCCCGCGTGGTATTCGGTTATCGCGCGCTGTTCCCTCGGCAACTGTGCATTTTTTCGGGATAAAAAGTGGCCTATGTCACTCTTGGGCCCATAAACTATCTCTATGCCAAAAATCACGTCGATCCCTCGCTCCGTTACAGCACGAAAGACGGACAAACACACAAACACACTTTCGCATTTATAATATTAGTATGGATTATTTATCATGTAACATGATTCATGTTGCAGCATTCTCTGGTAAAAGTGATAAAATCTTGCAAGTTAAATTTTGACCCCCTTCTAGTAGTCAGATTGACTCGAAATTTAGCATACTTATGTAAATCTGGTGATACAACAATAATCTGGCAGTGCCATCGGTAGTGCGGCTGGATTTTCTCCGCAACGGGTGGAACTCCGCGACGGTTAATGGCATCTACTTAAAATTTGATACGGAAATGTAGTTTGAATAACAATGCAAGGTGAAGACCAAAAAAACTTTTAACTTTTCTTTTTTTTATGACATTTTTAATGAAAACTCATTTTACCATTAAATATTTTTTTTTAATTGGACGGGAGTCATCCCTGCGTGTAGGTATTCAGTAAGAAATGCGTAATTAATAACGCAGACCGGAAATATTTTCGTTGATGTTGTGCTTTTGAAACCGGCATTTGCATTATTGAAACCGGGAAATAGGAAAAAAGCTAAGTATATCATGAACATGAATCGTTTCATGACATAAGAGTTGCTTGATTTATTCTTTATGCCTGTTTTAGACTAAACAAAAACTAGTGTGTTTGTAAATAAAAATGCTTTATTGTAACAAAGTTATTTTTTTAATAGGTACATGATTGATTTTTTAAATAAGACCTTTACAAAAAATTACATTAAAATAACAAGCGAATCGTTGCTTAGGCACAGTCAAGGACAAAAATATGTATACACTTTAGTACCTTGTCACTTTAACCACTGTGACAGTTCATATATGGCAGTTCAAATATGACGAAAATAGACAAGATACTAAAGTGTTTTATGTTACACACATTATACAAACATACATATTTATATATATGTATACATATTTTTGCCCTTGACTGTACTATTATGCACATTATAGCTGTTGAATATAATATCTTCTTAAAATAATAACTAGTTCACTTTACTGCCGTACGGCTGTACTTGCACCAGAAATTTAACATTAATAAGTGTATGTACATATATTATTTCTTAAATTCTTTATTGCACAAAAGAAAAAAAAGAAAATGCAATTGACAAACTTTGAGACACGTGTACAAAAGCTAAATTACCTAATCTGGCTCTATACCACGAAGTGCAAAACTCGAACTTCGTATGTTGCCGTCCCTCTGACGCTTATGTCATTTAATACACGAGTGAATGGGACGGTGCGATACGAACTACGCTACGATTTGCGAGTTTCGTAGTAGCCCCTCTGAAATATTTCTGCGCGCGGTCATTCCTCGACTGGCCGTCTCTGCAATCAGAAACGTCTTATGAATAAGGAGCGACTTGGCTCTTTACCACGGAGTGCAAAATTTGAACTTCGTATCTTGCCGTCCCACTCACACTTATATTATTTAAAACGAGAGTGAGAGGGACGGTATGATACGAACTTCTAATTTCGTAGTAGCCCCTGTCTGCACCGTCCTATTGATTAGTGTTAACTGACGGTTAAATGTGATGCTATCTCTATTTGTTTTGTTCGAACGAACGGACACCTACCAACACATTTAACCGACAGTTAACACTAATCAATGGATGGTGAAACAGCCCCTAACGCTAAAGTACACTGACTTGGCAGAGCCCGAGCAGCCCGAGCAGCGCGGCGCCGGCGCAGCCCACGCCGACCACGCGCGCGCCCGCCTCCACGCGCACGCTGTGGTACCTGCCCGCACCAAACAAGCGTTTACATAAGAGGAAACTGAAGCACAAGGGCGGGTCCACCGTTGGGGGCACGATACGATGCGCATGCCCACAACTCTAATAGAATAGGGATGTTGACACCACCAATCAACTGACACACTTTTTATGAGCTGTCAAAACACAATTCTCCCATAGTTTCAATGGCAAAAGCGACTTATGACGTCATAAGTCGCTATTTGTTCACCAACTTAATCCATTTATTTGTATTTGTTTGTTGTTGTATTTATTAGGAACAAAAAATCTAATTTTATAGTAAATCGAAAATTAATCTGGTTTTCAGGGCTAAAATAAAGAGTTTTTTTACTGGAGTTGTGCCTTCGAATTATTTTTTAATGGCGTCACAACATCCCTATTGTGACAGAAACACTTTCACGGTCTATCGAGATGCTTGGATGACCAATGTCTTGATACCCGGAAAAAGGGAAACGATCAAATTCAAGTCGTTCATGCACGTTCATACTCCGATTCCGCGCCTGCTGAAGCGCGTACCAGGGAACCTATGTGCTAATAAACAAAATATACCTAAACTCGGAATATTCCGACCAAAATATGAAATCCTTCGAACAATACTAAATTTTTTCGTAATGGCTACAGAACTTACTAACTTACTTCGGGCGTGTCCGACACGCTCTTGGCTGTTTTCTTTTGTAATGCTAAAAAACGTACAGTGTAGGCTTTTATGATATAAGAGATGACCAACCTAACGTCCCAGCCGTGGGCGTTCTCCACGGAGACGTAGAACCCTGGCTCGTGGAGCAGCAGGTACCGCTGCAGCGCGCGGAAGGCGGGGTCCTGCGGCGAGCGGAGCGCCGCGCCCAGCGGCCGCCAGCCGCCCGCCCCGAACCGCACCGCCACCTCCAGGGGGCCCGCCCGCCCCGCCAGAGGCTTCGTCGCCACGCACACTACCAGCTCCCCTTCCACCTCGAAGTCGCAGTGGAACAGTCGCACGAGCCCGCCGCCCGCCTCGCCGCTGTCCACGGCCAGACACGAGCCGCCATTGAAGCTGTCGTCGTAATAAACGGCCAAGCAGTCAGTGCCTTCACGGGGGACGACTTCGTAGCGCGGGTACGCCGGGGTTTGCGGCTCGGGGTCCTTCAAAGTCAAAGTCGAATTCAAAATCTCTTTATTCAATTTAGGCTATGATAAGCACTTGTGAACGTCAAAAAATCTACCACCGGTTCGGAAAAAACCTCTGTTGAGAAGAATCCGGCAAGAAACTCGACGACGTATTTTTTTTTAAACAGATTCACAATATTTATAAATGATATCTATATAATTTACATTACAAGTATTTAACACAATTTTATTTTTAACACAGTAGGTTCACTATTTGAAGGGATCGCTAGTGCGGATCGGAATTATTTCCAAATATCCCTGTCCATGATATAATCACTGACTTTATAATAAACCTTAGATATTAACGTGTTTTTGACAGTAAATTTAAATTTTGTATCTTTAGTAATATTTATATTAGTATTATTATTAATCCATACTATCCATACTTAATATTATAAATGCGAAAGTAACTCTGTCTGTCTGTCTGTTACGCTTTCACACCAAAACCGCTGAACCGATTTTGATGAAATTTGGTACAGAGATAGACTAGACCTTGGGAAAGAACATAGGCTACCTTTTATTCCGAAAAAAGGCTTGAAGGGGTTGAAATAGGGGATGAAAGTTTATGTGGAAGTTCATAATTTTTAAAGATAAAACCATGAAACTTGGCATTTAGGCAGTTAATAAGAAGTAAGTAGATATTTGTTCGAGCATTTTTGAAAATTCGGCCTGTGAGGGGATGAAATAGGGGATGAAATTTTATATGGAAGGAAGGAAAAATACTTCCCAAAATAACTATTCAACGCGGACGGAGTCGCGGGCAAAAGCTAGTATTATTAATATACCTTCTTTTTGGTCTTCCTGAGGAGCTGCTTGAGCCGCTGTCTGAAGGAGAGCTTCTCAGAAGCGGGGGCGGGGGAAGGCGCGAGGCGGTACGAGTGCGGGCCGTGCGCGGCGTTAGGTTGGTACTGCTGCAGTCGTAAGTTGTACCACGGCTCCGCGGATACCACCTGTAGAGACCGCACTGTGAGCTGCTGGGACTGTTACCAATGCCGCTGCCACACGAACAGTCACCAGCACCAATATGTGACACAACAAGCGAGCATAAATATCTGATACGACTCTATTTCTAGGGCCGGAATGACGTGTCAGATATTTTTGCACGCTCCGCTGTGGCAAAATACTGGTGACTGTACGTATTATGTGTGCATGCAAATCTATGTTAAATATCGATACCGTATGCACACACAATACAGTTGGCGGTGGCACTGGAAACAGATCCCTGCGAGCACTACTTTTAACAAGAGCACACACAAATATACTTATTTTTAAATAAGATCCAGGAAATACATACAATAGCAATTTAGAATTTTTTCTTAGGCGCAAGTTACAAAGAAGAGATGTGAGACGGAGACGCGTTGCAGTCGCGGCTCCTCTTGAATCAATTTTCATCTCTACTAATATTATAAATGCGAAAGTAACCTTGTCTGTCTGTCTGTCTGTTACGCTTTCACGTCAAAACCACTGAACCGATATTGATAAAATTTGGTGTATAGGTAGTTTGAAGCCCAAGGATAAACATAGGATACCTTTTATTTCGGTTGAAGGCGCCACCGCACGATAAACTAGATCCGCGCAGACGAAGTCGCGGGCATAAGCTAGTACTTACTAAATGTATAAAATCGTCGCAATCCAATGCCGCTGGTAAGGGAAAGGGGGAGACGTCCTCACTCAGTGTCCGCCCCGTCCGCAACGCACCTCAATCCCACGTCTATTCTGTGTGACTTGCCTTGCGCCTTATACGGGATAATTACACTTTCGCCTCGTGCCTCGTCTCGCGACTCGTACGCAGGTATAAATGCGGCATTAGAGTTCCAGTGCTAAAGCCTTGTTTACATTTTGTTAAGTAGCAAGTGCAGGTGAGAATTGCAGGTGTAAAGTGATTAGTAAAAACAACGTGTAAACGGTCACGCTGTTAAGTGACAAGTGCGAGTGCGAAGTAAAGTGAATAGACGCCCGGTCTATTTTTGCCTGTTAAGTAGCTAAGTAGTCTTTGTTCGTCCTCCATTTTGTTCAACACTTTGCACCTGCACGAAGTACAACTAAGCAATGTGTAAATGATTTTTTAACGCTTATCATCGTAAAAACTTGTTAACTAATCACTTCTCACCTGCACTTGCTACTTAACAAAATGTAAACAAGGCTTAAGTGTTGGTAAAAGGCGGCTTACCTCTCCGTAGCGGCGGCGTGCGGGGCCCTGCCCGCGGCAGAAAGACGTGCTGAAGGGAAGCGCGCGCGGCAGCTTGGTGGCCAGGAACGGCCACAGGCTGCCCCACAGCGCGCGCTCCCGCATCTGCCAACGCTGAAAGCGCCCCGCTGCCCCGTCTGCCGCCAACGACAAAAATAAATAAATATCATGGGACACTTGACACCAATTGACCTAGTCCCAAACTAAGCAAAGCTTGTACTATGGGTACTAGGCAACGGATAAACATACATAGATAAATAAATACTTAAATACATATTAAACATCCATGACCCGAGAACAAACATTCGTATTATTTATACAAATATCTGCCCCGGCCGGGATTCGAACCCGAGACCTCAAGCTTCGTAGTCAGGCTCTCTGACCACTTAGCCATCCGGTCGTCAAAATAATAATAAACATCTATTGGGACGGCGCGAAGGGGTGACACTCCCGGCCCGGATAACACCAACATGGAAATACCGGCCCTGTTTTTTGTGTACACGCCCATAGTACCTGACAGGAGCTTCTATGGGCGTGTACACGAAAAACAGGGCCAGTATTTCCATGTCGGTGTTATCCGGGCCGGGAAAGAGTGTCACCCGTGCGAAGTACTAGGTGGGGGTGGTGAAATCTATCGCAGCGCTCATAATAGCCAACAGTAGAAATAATGTAGGCTTTGTCATCTGTCATACAAACAAAGCAATTTGTCTTAACTGCCTAATTTTAGTAATACTTAAATGTTTGTCTTCTTAAATTATTGAACACGGTCCCTGTTTTGTTCTTAATTCCTATTCATCCCGGACATGTCTAGCAGATGCCAACAATTTTTCTTTTAAAATGGTTTGTGGTTGAAATTTTACATTGAACTAGCTTTTGCCCGCGGCTCCGCCCGCGCGGTATTCGGTTATCGCGCGCTGTTCCCTCGGGAACTATACATTTTTCCGGGATAAAAAGTAGCCTATGTCACTCTTGGGCCCATAAACTATCTCTATGGCAAAAATCAAGTCGATCCGTCGCTCCGTTACGGCGTGAAAGAGGGACAAACATACAAACACACAAACATACAAACACACTTTCGCATTTATAATATTAGTATGGATAATAGGTACACACAAAACCGGTCGTCAAAATAATACGCATTTCCTCCCTTGCCCCCTCCCCCCGGGTACGCCCATGGCAGCTAAGAAGCTCTCACTCACCGGGCCCGTCGGGCGCGGCCTCGTGCGTCCACGCGGGCGCGAACACGGCGAGAGAGCACTCGTGCCGGTACGCGATCTTCACCGCCTGCAACAAAGCGTTTCATTGGCGAATAACACTGAGTTTCCACCAGAGATGTGCCGGAATATGTTGCGAGGAAACTGTTCTTTATGAACCAAAAAAAACACTTCATTTATACAGCGTGGATTTTTAATATTACCTCAAACTTTAAGGGCAGTTAGTGAAGGCCCTAATAATCAATTTTATTATGTTTTAGTAAAAAATTTAGACTTATTATTTTCCTTACAAATTTAATTAGCACGCCATGTATCGTTACGCGATACTACTTTGTTTTTATTCAAAACGTCGCACTTGTTGATGTGACAGCTGTCACAGAACGCTTCTCACTTCTTGTACGCATTACATTGCTGCTCGAAAATATTTCAAAAATTAATTACGCTCTGTTAGTTAATTCTAAATTAACAATTTGTTTTGATATCGATTCTCGTCATTTAAATCGTCGGCTGGTTACAGTTTGAGGTAGTATTAAAAATACACGCTGTATTAAATGATATTATAACGGATAACTCACGTCTTAATTCGAGTTTAGCTCGACTGTTTCGGACTATTTCGTAGCCCTTCTTCAAAGGAGCACGCGACCCGGCGGCTGCCGCAACACGCGCACTGCGCGCCACCGCTCTGCTCGCGCGACCACAAAGAAGAAGAAGGCTACGAAATAGCCAAACATGTCGATCTAAACTCGATTTAAGACGTGAGTTATCCGTTACAATATCATTTAATATGAGTGAGTCTCATGGTAGTTTCATGTTCAAAACGCTTCATTTATTTGGTCTCACTCCGCTCAGTTATTTCCAGCAAAGCGGTGCTTTGCGAGGATAGGTAAATAAAGCGTTTCTTTTGGTTAATGAAAAACACCGGGTTGTGCTTTTTCGTAGAATTATTGTTAATCAAATGTTTCATTTGGCTGCTGTACTGTTTTATTTCTCGACTCTCAAATTTCTCGGAAACCAAAAATTTCTCACAGTGTATTTTCTATACTCCAATTCAATAGAATCTAACAATCCTGTAGACACTTCCAGCCTAATAATATGAACACCGGGCTGCCTAAGGCTTTGTGATGTGACTATTATTCTTTTTTGATTCCTTATAGATGATAATTGCAACAACAGGGACATAATATGTATATTATATAATCAAGCGTGCCCACGTTGGGGTGTGTTAAATGTGTAGAAAATTGTTAGATTCTATTGAATTGTACTTTAGTGGAAAATGCCCCCATCCCTGTACATTTCTTGTTCAAACGGAACCTTCGGCTAAATTAAAAAGCCAGGCCATGTCCCGGCAGTGTCAGTTACGTGCTGCGTGTTGAGCTGGCCGCCGCCGATGAAGTTCCGCCCCCAGACGTCCAGCCCGACCAGCAGCGCGCGGCGCCGCGCCGCCGCCGCCGCCGCGCCGCGCGCCACGTCCGCCGCCGACCACGCGTAGTTCGTGAACAGACCGTCGCTCGCCTCGAAGAACACTCTGCGAACGGGACTTGCATGACATTCGCATCCAAACAAAGCTAGTTGCACATTTAATTGTAAAGGGTGTACTTGCGTACTGAATTTCTTTGGTCGTATCTCCAGGAATGAGAACTCATGGAGAGATTGGTGGTTCAGGGGCAGGTGGAAGGCAAGAGGGCTCGCGGCCGATCACCAACTCGCTGGACTGACCTGATTAAAAAAGCTACTGAGTCCACCATGGCCCAGTGTTTGCAACGCCTCTAACCGGCAGAAATGGAAGCACATTGCTAGGAGGGCTGTCCTCGTAAAAGTCTGCGACCGACCTAACATCTCCTCGTGTACCTCGTCTGCGCAACCACGACTACTCTGACAAGAGTGTCAGACTAAGAAGAAGACTAGCGTACGGGTGTATACTGGGTGACCTTAGCCTCTGGACAAATACGAATACTACTGGTTTAGCAAGATATTTAAAACCAAACTGCAAATTATCATAACAATCAGTCCAATATTTACCGAAAAACTAACGGTTTTCAATGTATCACTTTGGAGCAGGCTGTGTATTTGGATGATCTGATTTCATAGATTTTTTTTCTTGTCTAATTAAGCAAATAACAATTTTAAAATATTGCTAAGTATCAGTCTTGTCCATGGTTTCATTATTTGTCCAGAGGCTAAGGTCACCTTGTAGATGACGAAAAGGAGAATAAATCTACCCCACCTTGTAAGGAGATTTTGAAATCTGAAATTTTTCGATCATTTTCCCAAAATTGTTATTCCAAGGTAGCAAGATTTCCGTTCGCATTTTTCCCGGTGTGCTCACCGGTTGTGTTCGGTGAGCGTGTTCTGCCAGTGCAGCGCGCCGTCTGCCGTGACGCTGTCGTACCACAGCAGGGCGCCGGGCCCCAGCTCGCGCCGCGCCAGCGCGTGCAGATGCCGCACGAACGAGATCAGCGCCGCCGGCTGCGATATCTACGGCCGACAAACATTAAGGGTACCAATTCCGATTCGACATTTGGAACGCAGTAAATCCATACAAATCTACATATGGACCTACCACATGCAAACAGTAGTTTTCCATCCGAAATTTTCTCCGATTCAGAAAGCATGGTGGCCTGTGCGTTCAGAATTGAAATAAACGTACGTGTGTGACGTATTTTACGGAATCCCGAATCAATATTTCGAATCGAAATTCCGAGTGTATGTGGCCGCCCTTACAGTCGCGGAATGAAAAGGTTTTTGCTTGCTCATAGAACTACTTTATCAACCGAGTATGACATTCCATCATAATGTCATTTAAAAAGGTAACATGGCTTTTCAACATGTAAACGAATTTATTTGAAAACTGGTCAACATTTTCATTCCGCGGCCGGGCATTTGAGGGAATGTCGATGCTGGCCCAGGCCGCCCCTTTTTGAGAAAAGGAGGGAGTCAAGGAACTGCGGGGGGAAAGAGGCCAAGCAAGTATAAGTGCCGAAAGTTTCTCGATAAGGGTTAAGGCATAGATGTTGCTAGTGTCGCTGCTTAAGTGACTAAATAAGAAAACAAACAAGCTGAGATATGTGGTGCATAGGAGAAATTCGTGTCTGTACCGTTGTCCAGCGCTGGTGTAGCGGTTTGCACACGGCAAGGAATGCCGACGATCTGGGGCCGATTCCCAGTGCTGAGGCCTTATTGCCTAACGTTTCTGACAGTCGCAATCGCAATTAAATGACAGTTTTTGTATGCGAAATATGTCATTTGATTGCGATCGCGAGTGTCAGAAACATTAGGCAATACGGCCTCTGGTCTTATTTTTCTGGTTTTTCTGTGCATCTATATTTCAGTTTGTATTTCCGAAATAATGGACCTTAATTGTTACTCGGCGGCGGTGATTCCCACCAGGTGACCCGCCGGCTCGTTTGGCCTCTACCATATAAAACAAACAACAATATCCCCTTAAGCACTTGTCCCACCGCCGACGATGAGGGAGAAACGAGTAGAGCGAGTAACTAGAAACGAGTGGACGAGCAGCGAGAAAAAAGTATAGTTTTGTCGCTCGGCTGCAAGCGAGTGTTCGAGTGCGACGGGCGATTACTCGCCCCACTCGCTCGAGGGGTGCAGCCGCCAAGCTAACATCGCTGAGCGAGTATCGCTGAGCTAGTTTTATAGCTCAGCGAGTTTTATAGGTCTTGTCGCGTTGACAAACTAGAAGAGCGAGTGCTCTCGCCGGCATTGTGAACAGCCAACGATGAACTATTAATATATGAGTCTCTTTTACTAACAGGACCCTTATCTTTTGTTCGTTTCTTGGGCGAGAAAATCGCCGATAGCTAATCGCTTACTCGCTCTTGGTGGGACAAGTGCCTAATACGAGTATTACAGCTACCTTATTCTCGATGTTTAGCAGCCAGCCGTCGAACTTGAGCGTCTTGGCGATGGCCACGAGCGCCGCCGCGAAGCCCTGCCACTCCTCGGGCTCCGCGAGCAGCTTCTCCCAGATGGCCGAGCCTTCTGCCCACTCGGTTATCACTGTGCCTGCGGATTACAAAAATATCATAATACATAATACATATTTACATAACTTTATCCTGCTTAATTCTTGAGGGAGAATAATAAATTGGCTAGCTCTTGGTTAGAATTGTAACGAAAATTCACTGCCTCCTTTGTAGCTGCAAACCCTCCACAAGAAGTATATCTAATTTTGAACATGAAACTACCATGAGATTCACTCATTATTAATCCAGATAACTCACGTCTTAAATCAAGTTTAGCCCGACATGTTTCGAGCTAATTCGTAGCCTTGCCACTCAGGAGCAACGCGACCCGGCGGCTGCTGCAACATGCGCATTGCGCGCCGCCGCTCTGCTCGCACGACTACCCGACTCGATTTAAGACGCGAGTTATCCGGTTCTATGTATCCATACTAATATTATAAATGCGAAAGTGTGTTTGTGTGTTTGTATGTTTGTGTGTTTGTATGTTTGTCCCTCTTTCACGCCGTAACGGAGCGACGGATTGACGTGATTTTTGGCATAGAGATAGTTTATGGGCCCGAGAGTGACATAGGCTACTTTTTATCCCGGAAAAATGCACAGTTCCCGAGGGAACAGCGCGCGATAACCGAATACCGCGCGGGCGGAGCCGCGGGCAAAAGCTAGTATTTAATATAAGTATATGTAACCTTAATTACTAGTTGTAGTAAAAATAATAAAATTCTAGTATACTATTCTAATAAACAATTCTAATTTTGAACATAAAACTACCGTGAGACACACTCATATTAAATATATTGACCCAGATAACTCACGTCACGTTACGTCTTAAATGATTCGTGGTTGGACAGTACCTCCGAGTTGGAAAACGGTGTTAAATACTCGTGCTGCGTCATCGGTGTATGTAAACGTACCTTTACAGAGCGATGTTGTTAGTGTTGTGTGCTACAATACATTTTTTTTTTTTTATGAAAATGATGAAAACGCGCGTGTTGCAGCAGCCGCCGACTCCGTTGCTCCCGGGAGGAAGGGCTATGGATTAGCCCGAAACAGTCCAGCTAAACTCGATTAAAGACGTGAGTTTTCCGGGTTAATATATTTAATACTGGCTTATGCCCGCGACTTCGTCTGCGCGAATCTAGGTTATCGCGCGGTGGCGCCCTCTACCGGAATAAAAAGTATCCTATGTTGAAAAAACCGACTTATTTCTTATTAAGTGCTTCAATGCCAAGTTTCCTGGTTTTATTTTTGACAGCGACAAACTTCCACCATATAAACTTTCACCCCCTATTTTAACACCTTAAAGCCTCTTTTTCGCGATAAAAGATAGCCTATGTTATTTTCCAAGGTCTATTCTATCTCTGTACCAAATTTCATCAAAATCGGTTCAGGGGTTTTGGCAAGAAAGCGTAACAGACAGACAGACAGAATTACTTTCGCATTTATAATATTAGTAGGCATAATTCTAATTTTTTTGTCATTGAAAAGGCTTGATATTGATAAGCTAAATAACTATGGTCTTAGAGCAATTATTTTGCTTACCAATTACCTTGACCCCATGCGCGTGAGCAACATTGATCCACCCCAGCGGAGGGATGGTGACGAAGTGGTGGCTGAAGTAGCAAAACACGTCCACAACCGCCCAGTTGTAAAACGTGTACGCATCATAGTTACTGGTCCCGTTCACTTTGCTAAAAATTAAATTAATACATTTCTACATTCATCATCATCATCATCTCAGCCTATATACGTCCCACTGCTGGGCACAGGCCTCCTCTCGGAATGAGAGGGCTTGGGCCATAGTTCCCACGCGGGCCCAGTGCGGATTGGGAACTTCACACAAAAAGCCGTGGTGGCCTAGTGGTTTGACCTATCGCCTCTCAAGCAAAGGGTCGTGGGTTCAAATCCCGGCTCACACCTCTGAGTTTTTCGAAATTCATGTGCGCAATTTACCACGAGCTTTGCGGTGAAGGAAAACATCGTGAGGAAACCTGCACAAACCTGCGAAGCAATTCAATGGTGCATTTCTACATTAATAATAAATAATAAAAACAGGACAAATGAAGTTAAATTCTCCAAAATACTAGTGATATTCATTATCTTTTGATCAAAGTTCCATAATAAATTAAGAATAAAAAAAAAGATACTAGTGTGCTCGAACTGTTTAAAAGAGGAACAAGAATTTAAGATAATTAATTACGTGCAGAATAACAGTATTAAGGACGTTAAGGTTCTTAATTTATGATGTTTTTTTAATGTCCATAACTAAAGCATGTTTAATTCACAGATATTTATCAAAACACACACACAGACAAACATCATGCCTGTATTCCCCAATGGGGTAGGCAGAGCACACAAAACAGGATTAGGAGCCACTTGTAGCAATTTCAGGTTTTATTTAAGTTTGACAAAAACGGTACAATAGTGACAGGTTGCTAGCCTGTCACCTATGGTATACATTAACCTATATACCTTAACCAAGTAGTTTCAAGCAATCAACTCAGTCATCAGCTAAAGTTAATGGAGATATTTCAGTTCAACTCCCTGCAAAACTATGAATAAAGGTTTCTTCTGGTGGTACTAATCACCGGCACAGATAATACCGACATGAAAATACTGACCCCATATTTCCTGTACACACCCATACCAGAAACCATTTCAAAAAATATCATGCCGGTATTGTATGTCCGGTAAATAGTGTCACCCGTTTCTTCTTAAGAGTTACACTTCTGTTTGTGTAATTTTCCCATCTCAGAGCCTCCGTAAGGACTTTTTTATTTTTAACAATTATTTTTGCTGGGGCTTTGAACACTCCAGGTGACCAAGTACTCTAAAAACAACACCGCACATATTATTTTGAAGCTTTAATTAAATGCTCACCTGTCATCATGATAGCCATTGGCCATATCATGGCAAACTAAGGTCAGCGGTAAATCTTTCCTTTTGTGGCGGACAACCTCTTCTTGATTTGGGTCAAAATGACAAAACGTTTCAGGATATTCCACTTGAACTTCATAGTTCTCCTCGGGATGATTTTGTCGTACTATTTCCATGTTCCTTATGGCATATTCACTGTGAGGTTTTAGCTCTACGCACAAGGATCTCCAAGCTGGCGGGTTCTTTAAGAACTCTGCCACTTCTTTCAGCGAATCCAGCGGCTTGCAAACGAATCTGTCGTCGTCTACGTCGATTTCACCGGAATGAGACACTTCTGAATGTTTTTCGCTCATTTTTGCAACAATTATGTCTGAACTGACCCTTAAAAGTATTTTAAACTTAGCAATTAATTATTTTCATATAAATAAGGAAATATTATAACACTTATTTGAAGAAAACATCTTTAAATCTTTTATGTTTATTTTCTTTTGAGGTTATTTTGTTTATCATCAACTTCAACTCCATTGACAGACAATGACATTTATGAAATTAAATTAAGATAGTCACACACCACACACATGACTGACGGATTCAAAAACCGCTAAGCGAACTCCGCGAACGACTGGGAATGGCGGCAATACCGAACCGACAAGTGTCGCTCGAGTTATTGAACGATTTATATCTGCATGATAATAAGTACCTACATAAGTGTAGCTATTTCTGTATAAATATATTATTAATTAGGTCGGCGATAAAGCCCTTCGGATTGAACTTTGCTACTTGGAAGCACTTGGAAGTAACGATTCTGGTTAATAAAATTGATCAAACCATAATCAAACCAACACCTTGGAGCCTAGGCCCATTTAGCGTCTTTCGAGCGTCGTCTAGTAAACGCCTGCGCAGCGCCGACATAACGTTCTCGTTGCATCGTCGCGACGCCAGTGGCGTTTTGCGCCCGCGCAGCGTCGACGCGGCGTCCGCGCAGCGTCGCCTCGACGTCAGGTGGCGAACTGGCAGATGCCGGCGTTTAGCCAGCGCCAGCCAGCGCAGCGCCTCTCCCCTATTGACGCTACGTCGACGCTGCGCGGGCGTTAACGAGACGCTGTCGTCCGAAAGACGCCACTGGCGTCGCGGCGGCGCAAAGTGAGCGTTACGTCGGCGCTCCGCGGGCGTTTACTAGACGACGACATTCGAAATACGCTAAGTGTTTCCGGGTCCTTACGTTCGATTTGACAATGCCATCTATTGATTTCCGGTGAAGATCATCGTAATCTCATCTTACCCGACTGCCGAGGTTAGGTAGAATAACTTCATCGTTCTTTATTAAGGAGCGACCACACCGTTGCTCAAAGTATGAACAGGACGGAAAAGTTGAATATTTCCTTTTTAAGCGCTGTGGGTATAGATGTATAGATGTCTCTGAAAGGTACATGTGTATCAGCTGTAGAATATTTATTTGTTGTTGTTGCTGATAAGAAACTAGCTCAGGAAACATGTCCCAGTTCACTGATGATAAGACTTCATTGTTCCTGTTATTTCTATTGTTGTAATAATGTCTAAAATAGACATCTTTGTTTGACTTTTGTTTCATTTTTTTTATTCGACTGGATGCCAAACGAGCAAGTGGGTCTCCTAATGGTAAGAGATTACCACCGCCCATGGACACCTGCAACACCAGGAGGATTTCAGATGCGTTGCCAACCTAGAGGCCTAAGATGGGATACCTCAAGTGCCAGTAATTTCACCGGCTGTCTTACTCTCCACGCCGAAACACAACAGTGCAAGCACTGCTATTTCACGTCAGGATTAGCGAGCAAGATGGTGGTAGCAATCCGGGCGGACCTTGCACAAGGTCCTACCACCTGCAAAATTGCACTTACTTCATTCTTTATTTATTACATTACAACGACAAACAAAATTTAATATTATTATCTTATCTGCTTACTTATGCTTATACGTATACATAAAATTTACCCCAGTTATGTATAGTAACTTTGTATGTAGAGTGAGCCAAATTTTGTGCTGCTGAGTATATTTTTTCTTTTTTTTTTACTTTTAGTTATTTATTTATTTATTTAAGGAGAGCAAACAGAAGTAAGTGTTACATGGTGTTACATTATTTTCTTATAAAATAGTTTTAGAGACTAACATACACTTTCTTCCTACCCAGCTCCCACTAAAACATGTAAGTGGTATTACAACTGGACTACTTACACTACACTGTATCTGACACAAAACCACTCAACATAGGATTTTGTACAATTTGTTTTTAAATTTCTGCCTAGAATTATTGAAAATATCAGCCGATATTCAGCTTGTTGTAGGTAGTTAAGCGGAATTCTTTTCTCAGCGAAGCCGCGAAGTCAACAATGAACGACGTATAGGCATTATTTTTATTGAAATTGGCTCTCATTTCAAATTTATGTTTTTGATAGGATATCATTACTTTTTATACGGAAATTATCCAATTCATCATGAATTTATTGTTATTTGTAAATTACTTAGTCTATTTCCAGTGATGACTAGTGTGTTTGTCCGTCTGATACAGCCTAGGTACTTCGTTATCTCAAAGGAAATCATTGTAGCAGTAAATAATCCATACTAATATTGTAAAGCGAAAGTGTGTTTGTTTATATGTTTGGTTTTGTGTGTTTGTCCGTCTTTCACGCCGTAACGGAGTGACTGATCGACATGATTTTTGGTATAGAGATAGTTTATGGGCCCGAGAGTGACATAGGCTACTTCTTAGAACAGCGCGGGCAAAAGCTAGTAAACAAATAAATATCACAGGAAATCAATTGACCTAGTCCCAAAGTAAGTTTAGCAAAGCTTGTGTTATGGGTACTAAGCAACAACGCATACATATAATTATATATGTAGATAGATACATACTTAAATACATATTAAACACCCAAGACCCGAGAACAAACATTGGTATTTTCATACAAATATCTACCCCGACACGGGAATCGAACCCGGAACCTTAAGCTTCGTAGTCAGGTTCTCTAACCACTAGGCCACTGGTTGTTAAAATAAGTAATCTATTAATGATGTTTGTTTGAGAAGTATTAGTTGTTTGGATTATGTAGCAGCCTAACTTATAAAATATCCGTTGAAAATTCCGTAAAACAACCACTTATTAATAAAGGGTACCTGTGAAAGGATTTTTTTAGTAACAGTTTGGGCAAAGATGGGCATTTCGTAATCGATTCCTGATTTCACGATTATTTGATTTTCCTTTATAATCCTCTACTCGGTAGTACTATTACTTATTCTGTGCTACTGGGTGAAATGGTGAATTACCTTTGCATTTTACGGACTCCGTGTTTATAATGTAGGTACAAATATTATAATTACAAGTAATCCATACTATAATAATTATAAATGCGAAAGTGTGTATGTTTGTATGTAAGTAGGTTTGTCCGTCTTTCACGTCAAAACGGAGCGACGGATTGAAGTGATTTTTGGCATAGAGGTAGGTAGTTTATGGGTAAGAGAGAGACATAGGTTACTTTTTATCTCGAAAAAATTCACAGTTCCCGCGGGAACGGCTCGCGATAACCGAATACTTACTACGCGGGCAAAGCCGCGGACAAAAGCTAATCTATCTATCTATATAAATAAAAATGAATCGTAAAATGTGTTGCTGAGCGCAAAACTCGGAAACGACTGGTCCGATTCTTTTTTGTTGTCAGTCAGGAGGTTTTTATGATAGAAAATACAGAAAAAATACAATGGGGTCGAAGCCGCGGGCAACAGCCAGTTGGGAATAAATACCGATTCCAAATTACTGGAATGTTTGACTTGATTACTTTTAGATTACATCTATATATAAACTATATAAATGAACATATTATTATATAAAATAAAAGTAATCTGCTAGACAATAGAATTGGGCGGGAGTTGGGTCGGTCGGTTGGTCGGTCCATCCCTCATTCTGTCCGTTACCTTTTACGCTTAACGCTTTTTTTACCGTATTTGGCATTGGAACTAGAGTAAAGTAATTCAGATTTACAGTAGTGGTTTAAAAAGGAATTCCAAATTTAACTATAGTTCAGTATTACTTTGAGTAATTTTGGTTATCAAAGTAATTGATTACTGAGGAATCTGGATTACTGTAATGTAATCGTGTAATTAATTTCAAAGTAATTGATTAAGCCTAACTCTGGCTACGGGACACTATCCAGGACGTGTCTGATACGCTCTTGGTCAGTTTATATTTTAAGACTAACTTTATATTTTGCAATCCCTACTAATATTATAAATGCGAAAGTAACACTGTCTGTCTGTCTGTCTGTCTGCTACCCTTTCACGTCGAAACCGCTGAACCGATTTAGATGAAATTTGGTATAGCGATAGTTTAAGCCCCAAGGATCAACATAGGATACTTTTTATTCCGGTAGAGGGCGCTATCGCGGGATAACCTAGGTCCGCGCAGACGAAGTCGCGGGCATAAGCTAGTACTAATATAAAAAATAGTTTTATAACAAAAATAAAAAAGCTCCCGAAAGGGACGAAGAGATTCACACTTTTCTCATTCTCCATATCAACTTGCCCCCCTCCCCCCCTGGGCCATCCGCTGGTGGCGCCTTTGCATGCCGTGCAGCAGTCTAAGCTAAGCTCGATTAAGGATGTGTGGTCAGGTTTATTTCAAAAAAGTGAAAAGTAATTAATTTATAATTTATTGACCTTGGTCTGACATACAAAACTTTCTAACTTATAATGTTATGCTATGCCTACACCAGACTTATTATTGTTACGGGCTTAGTTTGTTGTAAAAACAGTCGTACCTATTAAAGCTCTATCTGTCTACTTTAAGATCTGTATCTAAAATTGGTTGTTTGAAAAAAATTATGAATGTCGATGGCCCAAACGAATAAACGTGTAATCGTAAAACAGCAATTTTACAGGAAAAATAAAACCAACTTTAACTTTGTATGGAATAATTACCAAGGAATAAACAATTAAAACATTTTATCTCAAAAACGGTTAATCGGATCGGTGTAAAAAAAATTGACGACATACTTTGGGCCATATGGAAGCTTAAAAAGCAAAAAAAAATTTTTCGTGTAAAGGCCTTTGCACGTTTATTCGATTGGGCCATCGATGTATGCATTGATTGTAATTCTCTAGCATTTCAATTTCACAAAGAGGATAATTTAAAAACAAATACTGTCACTGTCAGTGTCAAGTGAAGTGAAGTATGCCAGTCAGTCATCAGTCAGTTCAGTACAACAGTGACAGTCCAACATGGATTAAATTCACAAAAATATACAACTTTACTTTTTCTTTTTTTTAGTTCTTTTAGTTATTTGTACAATAAGTTAAATGCAATCATTTATGCACCCTATTGTGCCGTCTAGTCAAGTATTTTTATTATAAATCAATGAAGAAATGGTGTGCAATCAGAAAATGTCTTCAAATAAGACTAAGTGTTTACATCGTGATAGCGCTTTGTCTCTTATCAATTGTCCACTTCTTCACCTTTTACGGATATTACAACTATACTCATATAGATAGGGACTCCATAGATTCTAAGCTTTATAAGAAAGTGCATCCTGCCGTGTTGAAAAGAAGAAAACAGAACTGCACCTATGACAGCATACTGCAGCGCACCGCTTCGATGCAAACTTGGGACATCGGCAAGGATACTGAGAATTTTGTAGCTGCGGGCATAGACAGCGGGAGCTACGTCCCGCCGCAGTGTAACCCGCTGTTCAGTGTGGCTGTACTTGTCACGTACAGAAACAGACAGAAGCAACTTGATATATTTTTACCCTACATGCACAATTTTTTGAGAAAACAAAACATTCATTATAAGTAAGTATTACAACCAGTGATCGTACTTTTTCCAGCATTCTTGGTCCAATGACGTGAAATGACACACAACAGCGACCTAGGGTTGTCGACATGTGTAATATATATTTCACACGAAAACACAAGCTGAAACATGAATGCACACCGGGATGACCGTAAAAGAAACAAAAATTTGGAGTTGAAATAAAAAATACAAAAAGACTCCAAATCGTAATCTTGATGTGTAATATGATTGATGTTTAAAATTACTTAATATTATGTTGTCATTAAATGCGACCAATGTTGACATCTGCGTTTGTTAAAATAAGTTGAATCAAGTTGAGTTGATGATAACCAATGTCCAACCAAGGCCTAATTGCATAACAAATTACAAGCAAATAGTATTAGTGCATTTCAATACAAAATCGCTAAAACTATGCTCACTTAACAGTTTCTCCTTTGTGTTTAATCAGTTCAGATCATTGCTTATTTTCACACACAAAATCAATGCAACTGTTCTTAGCACTTGACGAGACGTCAGTGAAGAAACAAAATGACTTCTACATATATTTATGCTCTGCCATTACCTATGCATTATACTGTCTATGCTATTATATAGTTAGTATATCAATTCCTAATCATAAATATGAACTATAAACCTGAGATAAGGATTTATTGCAATTTTCTCATATACTCATAGTAAATTGACCTTTCATTTCATTATGCATATTGGGTTTAATGTTCTGATAATATTTTCTGTATTTCTGATTTGTTTAATACGCTATTTTATTTTTATATTATGTTTTATTTGATTCTTGGTTCAAACAATTTAATATAATAATAATAATAATACGTGGAAAACTCTTCTACAAGCCCTATGTCCCTAATGAGGGATAACAGGATCACATCATCATCATCATCATCGTCAATAATAATAATAATAATAATCGTTTAATTCAGATCAAAAATAATCCATAATTTTGTTAGCATACAATGTCATCCTATAACTATGTTAGTAATGAAAATACATTTATGTAATAATAATAAATTGTCAAATTATTAATGCCAATGGCCGCGTGTGACACCGCATCCAGTGCCGCATCATTGGGGAATCCCACCTGCCAACTAACGCAACACCTACCTGCAACTAAATATTGGTGGGCACTACTGACAACCCTAGCACTGCACCAAAAATGCTGGAAAAAGTAAGATCACTGATTATAACAATGTGAGTCAATCAATCAACAAATCAAAAGTCAATAATCTTACATGGCTGTCATAGAAGATTATTATTAAAAAAAAATTGTACATTGAACAAACAAGGTTTGTCATGTAAATTAGTTTACATCCTATTGTCAGACCTACCAAATGTACACAAAAATTTTCATAAAAATTAGTCATGCCGTTTCAAAGGAGTTTGGTTACAAATATTTTTGACCCGAGAATTTCATGCCACGCGCGCGTTTTCTGTTCATAGGCAGTTTTCTCTGCAAAGCAAAAAAATGCTGCTACGTGCTACGAGCGTAGCCGCGTAGCGATTGAGACAGCGAATGTGTTAAAGAGTTACACAACCTAATTTGTGTTTAGAATACTTTTTTGAGAAATTTCTTGTGGCACAGTCTTCTTGGCAATCATGGTCTTTCCAAAAGTGCTAAAACAATAGCACAGTATATATAAGCTAAAGCAGTACGGAAGCTGCGAACAAATCAATAATCGAAACGAACACACTCACACAGACGCGCGCTCTATAAGGCCTCTAAGGGGGTCTCGCGGTACTGCAGTACCTATATATACATATAAGCTACAGCATTATGGAAGTAATGAACAAATCGAGCGGTACTGCAGTCGCGAGACCCCCTCAGAAGCCGTGTAGAGCGCGCGTCTGTGCGAGTGTGTTCGTTTCGATCGTAGCGTCGTAGCTGCCATACTGCTTTAGCTTAAACAATATACTCTGACAATAGTAACATGACATTTATATTCCCTTTATTGTTGCCAGGATATATTTAATAGAACAACAGGATGAGAAGCCATGGAACAAGGGTCTGCTGTACAACATCGGTGCTCGGCAAGCGATTGCAGACAAGTTCCCCTGCCTGATTCTGCAAGACGTAGACCTGTTGCCTCTAGACGAAAGCAACCTCTATGTGTGCACCACAGAGCCTCGTCATCTAAGTGCTAGTATCGACAAATTCCGATTCGTCCTACCATATGACTGGCTGGTCGGAGGGGTGTTTGCTATACGATCTGATCAGTATAAAGAAGTAAATGGATTTTCAAACAGATTTCTTGGTTGGGGAGGGGAGGATGATGATTTTTATTCGAGGTTGTCTATGCATGACATGAAAATTTTAAGGTAATTGCACAGTTTTTTTGACTATTAAGATGTGACACAGATCTAATAATATTGTGGTGTATACCCATCAAAAGTTCATTTCTCTTAGTAGTTCAGATTTGTCGAGTTTATCATTTATCAGTAGTGTAATATTGTTGAAATGTCTGTCTAAAAGTAGCCTAATTATGTGTCATTCCAGAAATCCAGCTATTTACATACCAAATTTCAACCAAATCCATCCAGCCATTTTAGTGCAAAAGAGTAACAAACAATACACAAACATCAATACAAACATAGTCAAAATACCACAAACGGGACTTATAACGCTATTTTTACACAATTAATATTTACCTCGACGTTTCGGCAACCTTGAAGTTGCCGTGGTCACGAGTGGTATTTTGACTATGAGTGAGAATCACGAAAGTTTAAAACGTTATAATACACAAACACACACTTTCGTCACAGTATATATATTATATAAGCTAAAGCAGTATGGAAGCTACAAACAAATCGATCGAAACCTTATAGATAATATAAGACCGAAACGAACATACACTCAGACGCGCGCTCTACACGACCTTTAAAGGGGTCTCGCGGTACTGCACTCGCTACTTTTTATCCCGGAAAATGCACAGTCCCCGAGGGAACAGCGCGCGATAACCCAATACCACACGGGCGGAGCCACGGGCAAAAGCTAGTATAACAATACGTTATTGTCGGCAGGTTTCCCCGCTCGATGTCTCGCTACACGATGCTGGCGCACCGTCCGGAGGCGCGGAACGCGGCGCGCTTGCGCATCCTAGCGGACAACGCGCGCCGCGGCCGCGCCGGCGCCGCCGCCGACGGGCTGAGTGCCGCCGCGCCGCGCCATCTGCAGGTCAGGACGCACCGCCTCTTCACGCTCATCGCTGTCCATTTATGATGCCGATGTCACCACACCTTATTGTTCTATTCGGGACTGGACAAATGATTTGCTTGTGCGCTGTTTGATTGTGTGCGATACATGAAGCGTTTCTAATTGGTTTACGATTAGGTAGTTATTTTACGTTAAATAAGCCGGGGTAGTGTAGACGCTTTTGTTTTTATAATATTAAAAACAAATCGGGCACCGTGCCCCCGCTGAGTAGAGCAAAAAAAGGCACTACCGTAAGGTCAGCATCAAAAGTAGCTGGTTACTTTTTTACTCTGTCACATTAACACATTTGTCAATCTTGTATGGCGCTAAGCACGTGGCTGTAAAACGACAAAGCACAAAAGTAACCAGCTACTTTTGATGCTGACTGTATCCTTTTCTCGAAGCAGTTCAGGCCATTTTCGACCCCCTTTATAAGTATTAGGTAGGTACTTGTCTTCCGAACAATTGCTATAAATTCTATAGTCAAGGGTTTAAACGTTAGGTATATATAATTAATCAAAAGGTGTTAAAAAAACGTTTATATTAGCATATTTAGTAGAATTTAAGAAAAATATATTGTGTATACTTATTCAGATTAATTAAGATATATGTACATAAAGCAAGAATAATTATTAACCCCTGACGCAAAAGAAGGGTGTTATAAGTTGAATGGACGTCACCCATTTAGGAGGGGGATTTTGTCCGAAAAAAATTGTTGAGATTTTCTAATAAATAGAAGCGTGATAAGCGGTAAGGGTCTAATAAAAATATATGACTTAATTTATGCAATGCTCTTTGATGGCTGAACCACAGTAAATATATAAACTAAAGCAGTATGGAAGCTACGAACAAATCGATTGAAACGAACACACTCACACAGACGCGCGCTCTACACGGTACTGCAGTACCGCGAGACCCCCTTAGAGGCCGTGTAGAGCGCACGTTTGTGTGAGTGTTTTTTTCGATCGATTTGTTCGTAGCATCCGTACTGTTTTAGCTTATATATATATACCGTGGCTGAACTATACTTTGTTACTCGTAGTCTTGGCCTACCTGCTACATATTGTTAGCCTTAAGCTCTTGCATTTGGTACAGAGTAATTTGTATGTATGTATGTATGTAAACTCTTTATTGCACATAAAAAAAATAAAAATACATGAACACAGAGAGGAGAACAAAGGCGAGCTTATCCCTAAGAAGGGATCTCTTCCAGCTAACCTAATTATGAGAAGACAATTTGTATAATAATAGAGGATAGACAGAAAGTTAAAATTACGTGCCGTAAAGATAAGAAAAAAGAAAAACAGAAATACTCAAAATACATAGAAAATAAATACAGAATTATTTACGTTAAAAACAACATTAATACACATTACAAAAGCGGACACAGAACAAAAAACATTAAACAGTCTCGCCTCAGGTGTCAGTGTCTAGCCATAATTTCTTTAACCTCTCCCTGAACGAGGCCACAGACGGAGATTCCCTTAGGAACAAGGGTAAATCGTTCCACAGCTTGACGGAATGGATGGTGAAAGATTTAGCATAAGAGCGCGCACTGTTAGGCGGGAAGGCAAGAGTAAGTTTGGAACTCGACCGCAAACGGTGTCCGCTTCCAGTGGCCATGTAGCTAAATCTTTCAGAAAGGTAAGAAGGAGAAGTAGGGTAATTTCATATGGTTGTGCTCAAAGCAATTTTTATACTGTATGATATCTTATGAATAAGTTAATATCAATAATTAAATAGTTTAGTATTTTGGTCTTCGTTGCCAATTTTGCCAAATATTTTTTTATATTAGAGTTAAGTGATAGTAGCTGGCTCATGTGCCTGTAATGAAATTATAATAAGCTTGTAATAAAATATCACAAGAGTTTTGAACAAAACCAATATCCGCGCCTCAGTATTTTGAGTGAGTCGTTATCGATAATCTTTTATTTAGGTAGGCATAGTTATTTTTTTGTGGAGTCTGCTAAGTATTATACCATTATTTTTAAAGCTCCTACAATAAGAAAATCGGCCAAGTGCAAGTCGGACTCGCACATCTAGGTTTTGGGACAAATTGTAACCTAAGTTAGCCCAGCAGTCCAGGTTTGCTCTTCTCCTATGCAAACACACATTTGTAGTCATTTTAGATGGTTATAGTCCGCGCGACGGTTTAAGATGGCTCGGGAAAAGTGGAAGGGGCATGCGCAGTAGTCATTTCTTCGGTCTGCTTTGCGGGGGCACAGGGGTGAAGGGCAGGTGGGCGTCGACCCCGACGTTATTGGTTAGTCAGTCGCTCTCCGCCGGCCGCGCTCAGTGCATGCGTTTCGTGTTCCATTACGTACTGTCGCGCACAAATTGTTTAACTTTATTTTCATTTCGTCGTAGTGAAAAAAATGCCGAAAAATAAAGTTTTAACTAGGCAAGCCAGAAAATTGGTTTACGACGTGAACTGTTCTTTTTCTCCGATCTTTTATCTCCATTTTTGTCTACCGGATTTTGAAAAAAAAAAATACTTAATTTTATATATTTTTTAAACATTGTCTATAAAACACTTATTTCGTATCTCTATTGACGTGAAAGATCTAAATATACGAAATCTACATATTTTAATATAATTTTAATTTATTCGATGTAAAAAGTTCAATTAATAATATTCCATTATTACCTATTACATTATCTTATCAAAATTACACTTACCTAAAATTTACTTGTGTTCTTTTTTCTGATATATTATTTTGTTAAAAGATTTTGTGCGCGATTGTACCCATGCGCCATTTACCTCCACCAGATTCCCTGAGCCGTCTTAAACCGTCGCGCGGACTATACTGACATAGACCTTACCTGTATAAGATGACGCACTACGAACTACGGCCCAAGCCCTCTCATTGTGAGAGGAGGCCTGTGCCCAGCATGCAGCAGTGTAAATAGGCTGGGATGGAATCCCTGAGATGTGGTGGGATAAATACTCGACTGTTTGTAGTAAGACAAGTTTCCGTAATCCTCTCTCATCTCAAATCCTAGAAGATCCATTCCCATAATATCCAAATACAATTTTAATGAAAACCAAAATGTAATTATCCATGATAATATGTTATAGGGATGTAGACGTTTTAAAAAATGGGTAAGTATTTTAGGATAAGGGTATTTAAAAAAAATAAACGTAGGTATTTAACTAAATTGGCCTTTTGGAAAATTTATCTAATAGGGAAATTGATGTTTTGGTAAATGGGTGTTCTAGGAAACGGATGTTTTAAACATAACGGATATTTGAGGAAACGGATCTCTCGTGACTAAACATTAAAAATTTGCTGAATAATTATTGTCAAGGTTGAGTACACAGATGTGCAAGAATGTATAAGTTTTATATTTATGTTTAACAGAGATTATGTATAAATTTACACATATTTATAATAAAATACTTACCTATGTTATTTTAGATTGATTATGAAGTTGATGAAATTCCTACTTAAAATATTAGAAAAAAAAACATAATAATATTGTGATACATTTAGGTATAAGTAATTCAATTTAAAAATCTTAGAATAATATAAACATAAAAGCCAAATTCCGTCCGAATTTAGTAATATATTCCATTTTTATTCGGGAATAGTTATGAATACCTACACATTATGTGTAGGTATTTAAACGAATTTACCGAGAGAAATACAAAAATATACATGCAATTAGTTACACTTGTTAATTTGAAAAAATCTTCTCTATAAAATATCGTTCTTAATTATATGACCACAACTGTATATGCAATTTAGGTATTATATACTTGATATACCTACATAGTTTGTGAAATAAAATCACTATTACAATTATTATGACTTTTATTACTTCTATCAGAAAATTAACAAAATATAATAAGCACCTAAAGAGCCGACCCAAGCGTGCAACCAGAGCAGCCGCTTCGGATTTATGCCCGCCTTTCACTTAAGCTCTGTTTTCATCAATAATGTGCGAGGAATGTGTTATTGATCAACCAATAGAAACACTTCTTTTACTTCGTCTCACTCCGCTCAGCCGTTTCCACCAGAGCGGTCCTCTGCGAGGATAGGTAAATGAAGCATTTCTATTGGTTCATGAAAATCACATTCGTCGCAGTTCGTCGCACAACTCTGCTGGAAACACAGCCTTAAAGGGGTAATGAGCGGAATCAAAGGTAACGGACTGAGCGGGCCAGAAAAGGCTTCTTATTCAGTAGAAGCACATCTATGGGCATGAACTACCGTTGTACCCTGAGTTTATCTCTCCGATTTCAACAAAATTAGGAAGGCAGACACAGTCCATGATTGCGAGCTGGAAAAACAGGGTCTCCAGATGTGTTCCCAAAATATTGTATGGATGTGTCCGTTTTGTTACGAAAATTATTATGGAAAATTCGTAACAAAACAGACGTCCAGACAATGTTTTGGGGACACATCTGGAGACCCTGTTTTTCCAGCTCACAGTCATGGACTGAGTCTACCTTCCTAATTTTGTTGAAATCGGAGAGATAAACTAAGTGTTGTGGGCTGGTGCCTTAAGGGCTGAACTGGGCCTTAAGGGTCTACGAGTCTACCAAATATAAAACACGTCTTCTCTGGTGCATGTGTTTAATTAGACTGTCAAAAAGAACATATAAAATTATTCAAAATTGGTAAAAAAAGTATAAAAACATAAACTCTTATAAAAAGGTTGTGCCTTCGGCACATTTGTCCCCCTTTTAGTTAGCCGGAATCCGAACTAACTTTTTAAGGGGGCGACGAAGCACGCCTGCTGTGGTCGCCACGTCCGCCACTCTGACTATGCCGTCTCCGCCTGGGAACAACGCCGTCACTCGTCCTCTGGGCCATGATCCTCGAGGCAAATTGCCATCGGCAATGAGGACTAGATCTCCTACTGCTATGTTCGGAGCTTCTCCGTTGCTTGATCTCGGTACTAGAGTAGGTAGATATTCACGGACCCAGCGTCGCCAAAAGTGATCCGTTAACCGTATTGCTCTGCGCCAGCTGCTTCTGCTCAGCAGATCTGCTTCAGTCATCGTTGCAGGAATCGGTCGACCAGATGAGGCGCCAAGCAGGAAGTGGGCAGGGGTGAGAGCCTCTTCACTGGTGGAATCAGAAGGCACGTGCGTGAGCGGCCGCGCATTCACCAGCGCCTCAGCCTCAGCCAGCAGGGTGCGCAGTACCTCGTCCGACGGTGCGCGCTCGGTGAGGGTAACTCGAAGAGCAGTTCTGACATTGCGTACGAGGCGCTCCCAGGCTCCACCCATGAATGGAGCTGATGGCGGCAGGAATCGCCAATTGATCTTCTCATTAGCTGCGTAGTTAGAAGTGGCGCTCGCGTAAAGTGTCCGCAGCTCCCTGTTGGCACCGACAAAGGCGGTCCCATTGTCTGACCATATCTCCGTAGGTGTCCCCCTTCTGGCAACAAAACGACGCAGGGCCATAATCGCTGCGTCAGCAGACAGACTGTGTACAGCTTCCAGATGTATGGCGCGGACGACTAGACAAGTGAACAGAGCGACGTATCTCTTCTCTCGCCTGCGGCCAACTGCAACCTGAATTGGACCGAAATAATCAAGTCCGACGAAGGTGAACGGACGCCGATGATGGGCCAGCCGGGCTTCAGGCAAATTTCCAATTGGTGGTCGAAATGTGACAGTACGACGTATGCGACATAGTTGACATTTAAATGCAACGGATCGGACAGTTTCTCTCAGGCTGAGTAAGTGGTATTGCTGTCGAAGTTCGTTGACAACTGTCTCTGTGTTGGCGTGGGCGGCGCGACGGTGATGGTGCTCCACAAGAAGGCGAACAGAGGGATGTCTACCGTCGAGGACGACAGGGTGTTTAACATCCTCGGATATTCCAGAAGCTGCAGCGATGCGACTGGACAGTCGGAGTAAACCATCATCGCTCATTACGGGGGCTCTTTTGGCTAGACGACTGGTACGTGGCAGGTGTTGGTCAGTTTGACTTAGACGTAGGCGAGCTACTTCGTCCGGAAACGAATCCAGCTGAGACTGTCGGAGAACGTGTGCCTCTGCCAGGCGAATGTCGTCTGCGGTCAACACGTCAGACTCTACCAGGGGTGGTGCCTGCGAGGAGGCGTTCATGGGCTGAAACATAAAGGTGCACAAACCCCCCTCACATCGTACTAGGTTAACTACATCTAAACCCCTTTGACGGAGACTACGCTTACGCAGTAATGTTAAATACCGATGAGCTACAGCGGTGGCACGCACCAACCTAAACCAAGAGCTAAAACGTCGTGGATTGGCTGAAATTGGTGCTGCAATGTTGACATCACTGATGAAATTTACAACGAAAGATGGCTTCAGTTCATCTTGGCCAAGGGTCTGGGCAACATGCGGTTCGCTGGGCCAATCCGAAGAGAGCAGAAATTCAGGGCCTGAGATCCAGCGACATTCCTGAGTTAGCGCTGTGCGTTTCAACCGAGTCGCGTCGTCCGCTACGTTTAGGTGGCTGGGCACCCAGTGCCACTCTTTGACATTAGTAGCCTCAAGAATCTCGCCCACTCTGTGTGCAACAAAAGGTTTGAAAGTACGTGCGTCACTGCGAAGCCACCCTAGAACGGTCATGGAGTCAGACCAAAAGACTCTTCGCGATGCCTTTAATCGGTGTGCTTCACAGATCGACGTCGCAAGGCGTGCTGCAATAAGGGCGCCTTGGAGCTCTAAACGTGGTATGGATACTGGTTTTAAAGGCGCTACACGTACTTTACTACAGATTAGTGCGAGCTTCACAGAGCCGTTAGTATAAAGAAATCGCCAGTACGCAACTGCGGCATAGGCAGATTCACTAGAGTCCGCAAATATGTGAAGTTCGCACTTCTCTATCTGAAGCTCGTTCAACGAATACCAGCGCGGGATCTGTAAGTCGGAGATTGACAATAAATCCTCAAACCAGAGGCTCCACGCGGCAGTATCGCTTTGAGAGAGCTTCTCGTCCCAGTCGAGACCTTTGCGCCATGAATTTTGAAACATAATACGCCCTCTTACAACGATTGGCGCAAGGATGCCGAGTGGGTCGTAAATTCGCATGACGTGCGCTAGCACTTCACGCTTTGTGAGTTTTTTGGGCAACTCCTGTTCCGTTACACCGGTATTAAATCCGATGGTATCGGCGGCGGGCCTCCAAATAAGACCTAAAGTGCGAACAGGTGTTGCTAGACTACCCAAGTCTACTCCTAAACTAGCGTTTGCTACAGGTAACTCTAGCAAACTCTCCTTCGGCAACAACGACAGTGCTTCGGGGTCGTTTGAAACCCAACTACGCATCTCAAAGCCCGCGTTTTTATGGACAGCGTAGATATCAGCAGCTAGACGTGCCGCCTGCTCTGTCGTATCTAGACTGCCCATATAGTCGTCCATGTAATGGTCGAGAACGATGGCTTTGGCTGCATCAGGGTAGCTGTCCTGAAATTCGGTGGCATTTTTATTTTTAATATACAAAGCTGTAAAAGGACTAGACGCGGCACCGAAAATCATTGACGACATCCGGTAGACCTTTATCGGTTCGGTTGGGTTGTCGCGCCACAAAAACCGTTGAGCATCTCGATCTTCAGGTTTTATTTTTATTTGTGGAAACATTTCCCGAATATCAGCGGTTAATGCGACTCTGCCTTCCCGAAACCGCAATAAAATTCCCAGAAGGGGTTGCAATAGGTCTGGGCCCGTCAATAAAAATGAGTTTAGTGAAGAGCCCTGCGACTTTGCCGCAGCGTCATGCACGACACGTAACTTACCTGGTTTGTTCGGATTGACTACGCCGAAGTGTGGCAAGTACCAAACTACTGACTTGGCGTTGTACACTTCCGTGCACAGTTCAGCGTAATCCTTCCGAAGCATGTCGTGTATGTTCTGTCGGTACCTTTGCGCATAGGCGGGGTCTTTGGTCATCTTTCTCTCTAGATTCAAAAACCTAGAGAAAGCAAGTTTGTAACTGTCAGGTACTACTAATTTGTCAGACTTCCAAAGCAACCCTACTTGAAACCGACCGTCGTGCAACCGGTTAGCTGAGCGTTCGACAATCTCAACGGCGCGGTCGTCGTTAGCGCAGCGAATTTCATGCTTGGAGATACCGATAGAGTCGAGTTTATATTGCTCTCGAATTAACAGCTCTAACTCTGAACGATCGCACGATTGCCCGAGCTCGGTTTCGCAAACGGAAGTGTGGTTGACAAAGTCAACTGGTGCGGTCGTACTACAGCCAAAACCGAATAAAACCCAACCTAAAGCCGTGCGGATAGCGACCGGCTGAGTTTTGCTACCATTTCGTATAGCCTTTGCCACAGTAAGGTGCCAGTTATCGATACCGATAATAATCGTAGGCTTTACGTCACCGTAGCAAAACTCATCGGCAATGTCGGAAAGGTAAGGGTATTTGGCTACGCTCTGCTTTCGAACACACTGACCGGCAGCACCTAGACCTGCGATTGCCCTAGCCCTGCGAACGAAATGAATCTCGTTTGAGCTGCGACCTTTCACATGAAAATCGACGTACTGCGCCGTCGTCTCCTTTCGCAAACCACCCACGCAGTCCAGATGAATAGTCTTCTGAGGACCGGTGACACCTAATTTGGTCGCGATTTCTGTGTCAATGAAAGTGGCTGTGGCACCGTCATCTAATAGAGCATAGGTGTCAACGCTGCCAGACGGGCCGGACACAGTAACCGCGACCACTTTCAGCAACGGCCTAGATGAAAGCTGAGACAAATCAGAAGGACCGCTGGAGTTCACTGAAGTAGACGTATGTGTGAGCACTTCATCACACTGAAGCTCGGCGCTGTAGGGCGCGGCAGAAGACTCGACAACAACAGGCGCGGCGGCGGGCTCGGCGCGGCGCGCGGCCGCCGACGATGACGGCTCGTCGCCGTCCTCCACCCCGACATGTGCAGCTGCGGCTCGCTCGAGATTCGGGTTGTGCAGCAATACGTGATGACGGAAAGTGCAGCCGTCCATGCTACATTGACTTTTCGCTTTGCAAAAATTTAGTCTGTGCCAACCTAACTTTAAACAACGATGACAGACTCTATTCTTTTTGACGAACTGCCATCTGTCATCGATTGACATAAGCTTAAATTTATTACAGTCAACCAAACTATGCAATTGACTGCATAAAATGCAGCAAGAAACGTTGTTCGACGCTGCCGTTGAAGGCTGGCCTTTACTTGATGGCGCGGGCTTAGCGCGCTGGCCTTCAACAACAGCATGAATTTGATCTTTGGGCCGCCTGTTATCTGCGGACTGCGACACAGTCGGGACTGCAGACGGCTCAAAAATAACGCCGTACTTTGACTGCAAATCTACTTCGTACTCTAGAAAATCTGCGAAAAGTTCTAGCTTACTGACGCCATTGGCATCATGATATGCAGCGTACTGAATCCACCGCGTTCGTAACAGTGGCGTAATTTTAGTAATGAGCGCTTGAAAAAGTTCAGGCGAGCGCAAATAATCTGTTTGCTCGAGTAAGCGCACGACTTCTAAACAGTTACGGACGCGGCAGGCAAATATAGCGAAGTCTTTACCTTCACCGCTGACTTTTGGGAGCGCGCGCATTGCGGCTACCTCGCGCATCACCACGAGCTCGGGCCGGCCGAAGCGCGTCGCCAGCGCGCGCATCACAGCGCCGGGCTCGCGCGCCGACACCAGCAGCGCGCCCACGGCCGAGCGCGCCGCGCCCTGCAGCGCACCACCTAGGCGCGCTAGATTTTCGACCGGGCTATAAGCGCTCGCGGTAGAATCGTAAACGCGCTTAAAAGTCAACCAGTCTAAGTGTGACTTGCCGTCAAATTGAGGCAGTTTTATGCAAGTTTTATCAGGACGTACAACTTTATTTACATTTGAAATTAAAGTATCCAACGATTTTATAAGCTGCGGTACGTCCGATGGGGGCTGCGTCACAGTCGCGGCGGCGGCCGCGGCGGAGGCCGCGGCGGCAGCTACGGCGGACGCCGCGGCGGGGACCGCGGTGGCAGCCACGGCGGGGGCCGCGGCGCTTCCTGCGCAGGGTGGCGCAGCGTTCACTGTGAATTTGCGGGGCGGCGTAGAGCCGGCGGCCTGTACGAGCGGGTCTCGTTCAGGCACGAACATGGCACTATGGGGCCCATCTTGCTCGATTTCAGGGTCTGGAAATCTGAAATCAAAATCATGGCCGAGACTTTCCCCATGTTCACGATGATCTACGCTGTTGTCGACCCAATCTTGAACAGATATGCGGCTGGAAAAAACTGAGCCGCGCCGGCTTGCATCTGCGTCTATAGCAGCGAGCTCTGCGCGCAACTCGGCCTCCGCAGCCTCACGCTCTAGGTCGGCCTGGCGGCGTGCTTGCTGGATCTGGCGTTGCGCCTGTTGCGCGTCCAAGTCGGCCTGGCGCTGCGCCTGTTGCGCTTCTAATTCGGCAAGGCGGCGCGCGTGATGCGCCTCGGCGGCCAACCGCCTGGCCACCACTGTAGCAGAAGAGCGGGACGTGGCCGCACTCGCGGCCCGCGACCGGGGGGTCGCCCGGGGCGTAGTCGCCGACATGGCAACAGGTCCGCTAGATGCGGACGGTTCTATTAATACCTCCGTAGAAGAGCGGGACGTTGTCGTGCTCGCGAGCCGGGAGGTCGCCGGGGGTGCGGTCGCCGACACGGCGAGAGGGCCGCTAGGTGCGGACGGTTGATCCTCCCTCTCCGCACTCGACGAACCTTCCGGGGCTGCAGCGAGCTTCTTAGCGCTAGCGCGCGTTTCTACGACCATTTTTACTCACCGAATAGAAATTATTCGTTTGTACTCCCTGTTTCTTCGTCCGAAAAGGTAGGCTTATTGATTCACCGGTTCACTCACTTTAGCTGAAGGACCAAATGTTGTGGGCTGGTGCCTTAAGGGCTGAACTGGGCCTTAAGGGTCTACGAGTCTACCAAATATAAAACACGTCTTCTCTGGTGCATGTGTTTAATTAGACTGTCAAAAAGAACATATAAAATTATTCAAAATTGGTAAAAAAAGTATAAAAACATAAACTCTTATAAAAAGGTTGTGCCTTCGGCACACTAAGAGTACAACGGTAGATAGAAATGCCGCTGGTTCACCATTGCGAGCTAAAAGGACTCGGTAAACAGTGTCGTATCGTGATGAGGCCGGTAGGGTACTTTTGGGAGGTGGGAAAATTTCGCAGTAAATTAATAGTAGGTAATAACAATATCTTGGAAAAAAACAGTAGTCATTTAAATTGTAATAGAATCTGCATAAAGGATCCTGGTGATTGACATACTACGTCACTGCTAATGCTGCTTGATACTTTACGTAAGAAGTCCGCTCCGCTTGCGCGTGGAAGGTGGGCATATATGGTGAGTGAATGGTGGCAAAATCAAATTTTAATACTTTTGTTTTTAATTTATTATTATTTTTTATTCTATCACTAGGGCAGGCTGAGGGGTTGCAGCTCGCCCCAGCTGGGCCCGCGCGCCAGTTGCACCGGCAGCGTGGCCGCCAGCCCGCACTCGCGCCCGATGTTCTCCATCACCTCCTTTATTATAGCTGCCGAGTAGGACAGACGATTAGTAGGAGTCTACTGGCGCGATCTCATAAAGAGCATTTTCATTTTTAGTTACCACATGACAAGCTTATCAGACTCTATGAAAATGTGGAAAAAATCGTTTTGGCAACCCTAAAATCAACCCGGTAAGCAGAAATGTAAATCAAAAAAAATTAATTATGTTAAATGTAGAGCTGGAATTCACATTTGCGTGTATATGTGACCAAACAAGACCTTCGGACAGTTTGAAATGATCCTCACACGAACCTCTAACCAAGTAACCATTGACAAGGCGTTCGATTGGATTACAATTTCAATCCCTACATTTGTCTGCATTCAAAAATTTCTTTACAGTGACGAATGTTCGCGCGCATATGAGTGCCCGCTTACGTGTGCGTGACAAATACTTTTATACATATTATGTATACCTAAGGACCAATCAACTATTTTACCGACACTTTGGGCGTCTCCTGCGTTACCAAAATTGTCTCCGGTGTTACTAAAAAATTGTACTTCCGACAAGATATTTCGCGGTTTAATAGGTTGAACTTACGTAGGAAGGATGGCAAGTATTTATGTACACCCTATTAAATTACAGAAACAACATGTTTACTTAAAAAAATCTGCGATTATTTGAAAAATTTCGCGGACAGATTAGTGTCGGTAAAATAGTTGATTGGCCCATAAAATGCGTGCCAGAACCAATTTTATTTAATGCCGCTGCTCTCTTTGGCCAGGGCTCCCTTGGAACTGGCAGACATGTCGTGTGTAGAGTACCCACCGGCAGCGGGCAGCAGGTGGTCTCGAGGCAGCTCCCACACCAGCTCGTCGTGTATCTGCAGCAGCAGCGCCGCGGGGAGCCCCGCGCCGCGCAGGCGCCGCGCCGTCGCCGCCATCGCCTTCTTGCACAGGTCGGCCGCCGACGCTGGCGACACCGTAGCGTAATTTAATTTTAGGACAATAGGGATGTTGACGCCGCTGGTAGACGCCATTAAAAATAATTGGAAGGCACGACTCCAGTAAAAAACGCTTTATTTTAGCCCTGAAGACCAGATTAATTTTCGATTTACTGTAAAATTAGATTTTTTGGTTAGGGCTCATAATGTCCCACTCGCAAAATGTCCCCTTGTCCCTTTCGCAAAAGGTTCGTTTTATAAATGTCCTATTCTCAAATTTTTTTTTTTTTTATAAATTACGTGCCGTTCGCAAAACGTCCCTTTCGCAAAATGTTCCGTATAAACTAGGTTTTACGATAGAATCGTGGTCAAATCTTATTTAGCTCTTTACTTTACGTTTACTTCTGCTGTCTATTCCTAGTTGTGGCGGTTAACGTTTTGTGAACGGGACATTTTGCAGACGGGACTTTTTGCGAAAGGGGCTTTTTCAGAAGGGCCAATTTGTAAAAACAATGGGACGTTTTGAAAAAGGGACGTAATGGCAATGGGGTATTTTGCATAAGGGACCATTTGCGAAAGGGACATAATTTTGGTGGTGGGACATTTTGCGAGTGGGACATTATGAGCCCTATCCGGAGGTATTCTGTGTGCCCCTTAGCTCGAATATAATATATTATAATAAAATATAATATAATGTATGGTCTGTCCCATAATTCGAGATAATAAAATGACGTTTCATGTGTTACCTGTTTTTTGCGTCTCATAAATAGTGATGTGCCACAACCGGTAATCACCGAAAGATTTTGTAGGTACCTGTGTACCAATATATGTATGTCATAAAATATTAAGATATGAACGGATCCGTGATGTACTAACGTGTAGGACACTTAGGACATTCTAGAAAAGGCAAAATAGGTCTAATAAAAATGCGACAGTTTTGGAGATATTTCGACTTTTTATAGATGTTGATGTTTAAGTTTCAATTAAATTCTAAGTAAGATCATTGCCATAAAAAGCTGAAAATACACTTAATAGGTGTTCCCTTCTTTCACAGACCGAATTTTCGTAGAATTTCGTTTCGCAGAAAATATTTCATATAATATTTGCTCTTCGTATGTTTACTTGGAATATTATTGTTTTAACGACTATTAACTTGAATGGAACATATTTAATAGAAAAACTATTCTATGAATTTTATAATCTCATTTAATTTTTTATCAAACTTAACAAATTGTAGAATTATTTCCATTTCATTCATTCATATCCATTTATTCGTGTCATGCGGTCCCTCTCGCTCTCGTATGAAATAGTATAAGTGTGAGAGACCGCACGACACGAACTTTGAGTTCCGTAGTAGACCTGCAGCGACCCCCTCCGAAACGACTCGTTAGGTACTAGAAATGTAGTTTAGGTTAGGTTAGAACTGAGACCACATCAGAAAACGAATTTCATGTTTTTCTTGATAGTAATTTTTACATTAACTAAATAATATGAGAATAATGAATATTTGATTTCTTATTCTATGATATGAATATCTAAATAGAAAATTATATTTCTAACAAAAAACAATGGTTTAAATTTCTTCAAAATAAATTTTCTGCGTATTGATTATTCTATGAAACGACAATTATGAGAAAAAATATCTGTTAAACGAAATTCTATCAAAATGTCTCCAAATCAACGTACAACCCCGATTATGTAGGTATACAATCTCACAAATAAACACCATATTACTATTATAGCGGCTTTTGTGGTCCATTAAAATTATGTTTAATACACAGAGGTAATAAAAAAAAAAAACAGTTTTAATTGTCATGTCTAATGTTCATGTAGTGCCAACTCCCGTAATAGTCGGAAGCTCTGCGCTCGAAGTTGTTGACGACTATGTATACCTAGGACAGACGGTCCAGTTAGGTAAGTCCAACTTCGAGAAAGAGATCACTCGTCGAATCCGACTCGGCTAGGCAGCGTTCGGGAAGCTTCGCAGTGTCTTTTTATCCAAATTACCGCCGTGTTTGAAGTCAAAAGTCTTTGACCAGTGTGTGTTGCCAGTGATGACATACGGATCTGAGACGTGGGCGCTAACGATGGGCCTCATAAGGTAGCTCAAAGTCACTCAAAGGGCTATGGAGAGGGCTATGCTCGGGGTTTTTCTGCGGGATAGAATCAGAAATGATGATATCCGCAGTAGAACTAAGGTTACAAGTAGCGACACGAGAGTCTAGCGCTGACCGTTATTGCGCAGAAGTCAAAAGTAAGGTAGAACAGGGGGCTACAGGGACGAAGGGCGGGCGTGCGTAGCGCCGATTGGCTTTCCAGTCGCATTACGTCCCCCGCGCCCATGCACCCATGCGCAGCTATCCCTTCCACGGTTCACTCAGCGCTAGACTCTCGTGCCACTACTTGTACTGGCATAGCCCGAAGAATTGGGAAACTGAAGTGGCAGTGGGCGGGGCACATTGCACGCAGGACTGATGGCCGATGGGGTCAGAAGGTTCTCGAATGGCGTCCGCGGACCGGGAGACGAGCTGTCGGTAGGACTCCAACTTCGAACTTCGTATGTTGCCGTCCCGCTGACGCTTTTCTCATTCAATACTCGAGTAAAAGGGACGCTGCCATACGGATTTCGTTGTTCTAGTTTTGTATTAGCCCCTCTGTATTATATTTTTTTACGTTGGCACTAAGTGATGAACACTGTATTTTACCTGTTTTGTACCTGTGCTTAGATTTTATCACTTTATCGTAAAAGTGTATTTATATTTTTAAAATAGGAAGTAGTATATTGAATACTTTAATGTTATTTTTGCTATCGTAAAATATACATTTTTATCGGTTATTTACGAAACCGGAATCATGGAGCCGCACTGTTCGTTTTATGCTGGCCACATTATTTTTACGTTTGACATTTCAGACTGTCATTTTATTATCTCGAATTATGGGACAGACCATAATATAATAGCCGCACCGATCCGCCTCTAGCGTCAGCATGTTTCTAGCTTATGCTCAGTACCTTGTACGGTGAAGTTGATAGCCTGTCGCTCGGCGTGCGCGCGCTGCGCGGCGTCGGCGCTGGCCAGGCGCGGCAGGCGGCGCGCGCGCCCCGTCAGCGAGCGCAGCGCGCCGCGCGCCGCCAGCGACACCGCCGCGCGCGCCCAGCGCTGCAGCGACGGGAACGTGCCTGCGCAGTACACACCCAGTCACCCAACGCCACCATCACCTTAGATCTTGTACACACTAGCGTCTTTGCCGGCGGTTTCTTAGCGGAGCAGGGACGTGGCGAGCACGCTGCGGTATTTCTGCGAGCCTGCCGCGGTGCCGTCACGTGGAGCGATTAAGCCACGTACATTCGTATACGGTCGGCGTCACCGCGGCGGCACGCTGACACCAAATAATTGCGAGATACCGCAGCGTGCACGCAGCGTGTGCGCCGCGTTCCCGCTCCGCCGAGAAACCGCCGGCAAAAACGCTATAGTGTGCGCAAGCCCTTATGCCCCATCTAGACTTTCCACAAGACTACACGTGGGAAGTTCGGAACAGGCCTCCTTGCTGGGCTGGGCGTTTTCAGAAAAGTATACCTTTTAATTCAAAATTTATTAATAATAAGGTAATCAACTAAGATAAGGTCAGAAATCATGACACATCTTTGATGTCGAAGTCCTTACTGAGAGAATACGCGACGTCATCATCAAGTGTTTTGTGTTCCATGTTTCGGTGGTGGTACTCACGGTGGAAGCTGGCGAGCACGGGCAGCACCTGTTCGTAGGGCTCCTGCAGGATGTCTGCGAGCGTGCGCGCGCCCGCGCCGTACAGGCTGGCGTACACCACACGCTTGGTGCGCTCGCGCTCCGAGGGACTCACTGCTGCCTCCGTCTTGCCCAGCCTGCCGCCACAAGACATACCGACTAGAATTCGTTTGTAGAGAACACATGTTACATTTTTGATTTTCATTAAATTTTTATGGGATAATCGAGAAAACTAATATAAATGCAACGTTGCCAACTTAGTAGGTATAAACTGCAAAATATTTTTTTATTGTTCCATTTTGTCGACGTAGTTTATATATATTCGTGCAAAATTACAGCTTTCTAGCATTGATAGTCACTGAGAAAAGCCGCGGACGGACTGACAGGCAGACGGACATGGTTCCAATTTTGCCACTTTGGCTACGGAACCCTAAAAAACAGTGATAAGGGATTATGAGTAAACTTGGGACGGTTACGGCTCATAATGTCCCACTCGCAAAATGTCCCTTTGTCCCTTTCGCAAAAGGTCCCTTTTATAAATGTCCCATTTTCAAAACGACCTCTCTGCAAAATGTCCCGTTGTCAAAATGTCCCGTCACATAAATTACGTCCCGTTCGCAAAACGTCCCTTTCGCAAAATGTCCCGTTCGCAAAATGACCCGTATAAACTAGGTTTTACGATAAAATCGTGGTCGAACTTTATAAATTTAACTCTAGTCTACGTTTACTTCTGCTGTCTATTCCTAGTTGTGGAGGTTAACGTTTTGTGAACGGGACATTTTGCAGACGGGACGTTTTGCGAAAGGTGCTTTGTCAGAAGGGCCATTTTGCGAAAATAATGGGACGTTTTGAGAAAGGGACGTACTAGGAATGGGGTATTTTGCATAAAGGACCATTTGCGAAAGGGACGTAATTTCGGTGGTGGGACATTTTGCGAATGGGACATTATGAGCCCCTAACCCTTGGGACACCGTACACCAATAATTTGCAATCGTGTGTGTGTGTGTGTGTGTGTGTGTGTGTGTGTGTGTGTGTGTGTGTGTGTGTGTGTGTGTGTGTGTGTGTGTGTGTGTGTATTACCACTGAGCGGCGAGCACGCGGAAGAGGTCGTCGCTCTGCAGCGCGGCCAGCAGCGTGTCGTCGCCGGCGCACAGCGCGAACACGCGACACTCGATGTGCTTGAAGTCCGCTGCGAGCAACTCGTGCCCCGCACGCGCCGTGTACACCGAACGGAAGTTCAACGGAGCCTCTATGTTAATACATAAAGCAAACATGCAAACGACTCCACCACTCTACCAGTTTAACAATTATCATTTCCTTAGGTTGAGACCTAAGGCATAGACTAGAAGGATATCTCCAGATGCCAGAAAGACGTTACCTTGAGGATTAGCGTCGTCAGGAAAGAGGACGAGACTGAAGGGTGACTTTGGGATGGCCTGCAGATTAGGGTTGCTCGACGCGATGCGGCCGGTCGCCGCAGCTGTCTGCACCCTTGCAAAATCAAACTTATCATTAAACTAAGTAAAATTTAATGTTAATATAGCTTATCCAAAAAAATAGCAAAGTCAACTAGTTACTAGTACTACCTAGTTTTTTAGGGTTCCGGAGCCAAAATGGCAAAAACGGAACCCTTATAGTTTCGCCATGTCTGTCTGTCTGTCTGTCTGTCTGTCTGTCTGTCCGTCTGTCTGTCTGTCTGTCTGTCCGTCCGCGGCTTTGCTCAGAGACTATCAATGCTAGAAAGCTGTAATTTTGCACGGATATATAGGTAAATTATGCCGACAAAATAGTACAATTAAAAATTCAAAAACAATTTTTTTTAGGGTACCTCCCATAGACGTAAAGTGGCGGTGATTTTTTTTTTCTCATCCAACCCTATGGTGTGGGGTATCGTTGGATAGGTATTGTAAAACCATTAGGGGTTTGCTAAAACGATTTTTCGATTCAGTCATTTTTTTAATATTTGCCAGTGTGGTAGCACAACTGTCGCAGTATCACTACCAGTGTCACAATCGTATCACCTCTGTCGTAGCACAACTGTCGTAACACCAATGTCGTAGCACAACTGTCGTAGTATCACTACCAGTGTCACAATCGTAGCACCGCTGTCGTAGCACAACTGTCGTAGCGTCATTACCAGTGTTACAATCGTAGCACCGCTGTCGTAGCGTCACTACCAGTGGCACAATCGTATCACCTCTGTCGTAGCACAACTGTCGTAGCACTACTGTCATAGCATCGCTGCCAAAGTGTCACAGTCGTAGCTCCACTGTCGTAGCATCGCTACCTAAATGTCACAATCGTAGCGTCACTGTCAAAGAGTCACAATCGTAGCTTCACTGATTAAATGTCACTATTATTTATTACGCCCACCTCCCTTTTTCGCTGCCCGATTAATCTGCCACTCCGTTCCATCTTTACCTAAGTGAACTAATAAATAAATTCCCTATAGTCAAAACAATTCGTTAAAGTATTAGTTTGTTTCACTTTTATTCACATTTTTAAATTAGTCTATCTGCACGCAAAGTTCGAGCCCTTATTACCTTAATTCTGGGCTGGCTAACATTTCTAAAGGACTTACCAAGTAGGTTTGACCACGCCATTCTTTACGTGTTGGGCTATGCCACTAACAAACGTAGCATGCGCTTTGTGGAGATGTCGATACTCCAGAATTAGTCGTGGAAGTGGATGCACGGACACAAGACCTCGGAGCTGTTTCGTGATAAACACATTTGCTGTTATTCACCTCGAAGTTAATTCACGGTTTACAGTTTTGTTTTAACAACCTCTTTGGAACTTACCATGGTTTCAGAAGTAGACTTAGCTCCTATACCAATAGTTTCTTTAATTTTCAAATTACTCTTCGTATCAAGCTGCAACTCGTCATACAATATCGTACGAACTTGTAAAGCAGAGTTGATTTGAAATGTTTTTCCCGCAGCTTTGTAGCATTCTTGCTCTACAGCGTTCATTTTTGCAAGAAGGATTTCCTCCATTGACTTTAGTTTGTCTGAGTCTACGGTCACGCCTCGGTGCTCCATGCCTACGATAAAATATTGTTTGTTGAATAAGAAATTAAATCTTATGAAAAAACTAAACCTGAGGCAGTCTCGTGTTATGAAATCAAAATCAAGTTGTTCCAAAGAAACTCGCGCAGCGACTAAACGAAGCTATAGTCAGACTATTTTTGAACACGGCCGCTGTAAATATGGTTACAACGTCGAGGTTACTTGATCCAAATCCAAATAATTAATTTTCATATACGTAAATATGTAGTTTAGTAATTAATTGTAGTGTTTAATTTAACCTAATTCCCGGAATCAAGTAATTATAATTAGGGACTAATAGAGCTCTGTCACTTATTTCATCAATGCACGAGACCATATTGAAGTTGCATGCTTTATATTATTATGTTTCTACCCGCTATGATGGGCACGAGTGGCATCTCAATATCAACAAACACATTCCATAAAGAATTATCTGTTAGTAACGTTTTCAGCTTCGCAAAGCACTCCTTCAGCAGGTTGCTGTACCAAGCCGTCTTCTGAAGCACACAATCAGTTGCTATGGTGTATTCAGGAGTGAAATTTGTCAGCTTTTGTAGATCTGCAAAGTTCTCTGGAGGGCTGTCCGGGTCTATGAGACTTCCACCTATCTGTAAATGGGTAGGTACGTAGTTAAGTTAGATTGTATTGTCATGATCAAAATTTTATGTTTCATTTAGTGTCTTTTAAAGGAAAATTATGCGTTTCTATACTAACCTTGGCGTCATTGATATTGAAAGTGTACTGTTCCAGCTCTATGTTAAAATTTAAAATTAGGTGTATGAGAAGTTGCTTCGCACTGTAGCATACCACAGTGAATTTTTTTATTAGCTCCTTAATAATTTCACTGAAATAAATACAGCTTAAAGTATTAAAGATAACCACACTACCTACATAGTTTGAATTTTGCCAACTAACTACCTATCATTAATTAATTTTACCCATATGCTGCATTGTCTCCTTTGAAATAAAAATAGCTATCGTCTAGCTGAACTAAAATTCCTTCAGGAACACAACTCGTCTCTGTATGTTCATTGTTCAACTGGCAAAAACCATTACTAAAAAAAATTTGCAAAAGATCAGTGTTTGATGTCATTTGAAAAGTCTGTTTTGTAAATAAGTACAAGTACATACCTGTAAACTAAAACCATTACAAGTTCATTATTATCTGAGCTGATGGCATCAGTAATACTGTTTATCCGTTGTAAATTACTTTCATTGACTGTGCGTACATCAAAATGTACACTTTTTACAGGAATCTGTGATTTAATTGGCGCTATGAACTTTGGTTTGGCTTTTTTTTCCTTAACTGTGTCTTTGATTTTTGTTTTCATATCAGCAAGCTCTGGCTTACTTGCTGTTTGCTCTTTGATCGGCAGTTTAAATTTCATTTTACCATCCTTTTGAGCCAACGTAGCTTGAACCACCTTCTTACCTTTTTCCTTTGGTTTTTTCTCAATATTAATTGAGGTTGATTCAGTAATTGCAGGTGTACCAACTTTATCGTCACTTGTAATTTGCTTAGTAATATTTGAAGTTGGATCCACTGGTAAGTTTACGGCTTTGTCTGTGTTATTGATTACGTTTTCTGGAGAATCTTCGTATTGCATACTAGGATCACAATTATTAAGCCAATTTTTTACTGCTTTGGTATACTTTACTTTCCTAAAATTATTTTTTGTTTCTTTTTCAGTGTTTTTTTCCTTAATTGCAGCCTTTTTTACATTTTTTGTAGTTATTTTAGTATCTTTAATTTGATCTAGGTTGCGTTTCTTACTTTGCTTGTTTGTTGAGATAATATTAATCGCCTTATCTTTTTCTATATTTTTTTCAAGACTTGCTGCATTGCTTGAATTTTGTAATATCAAATGGTTTTCTTTATTTTGTATATCTGGCCTTATCGTATGCGTTCGATTATTAAGATCTTGAAACAATTCAGTATCAAACATATCAGCCCAATTAACATCTCGACCGTCATTGTTGTCAACATTTGTTTCAAGAACTTTGTCTATTGCCATATCAATTCGATTGATATTATTCTCAAAGTTGTGATTTTCTAAACACTTTTTTGTTTCCATGTTTGGTGTATTATCAAAATATTTCTTACTTAAAATTAAATTCTTATTTTGTTTTTCAGCAAAATTAATGACTGGGGTGATTATGTCATTTGCAGTTAATATTTCGTCATCATCTGCTGTAGCAATACGTACTGCTTTCACAAGTTCATTAGATGATGGTACTGTTACAGCAGGTAAATCTTGAGGAATATTATATGAATGGTTCTGGTTTAGTTGAACGTCAGGTTCACTATGAAAGTACAATGTTTGTTTTTTAGCTCGTTGTGACCCCGAAGACCCCGAAGACCCCGGTGTGAGCAGTGAAAAGTTACCATTGTTGGACTTGTGTGCTGTCTGGTTACCACCGCAGTGAGTCTTACGAGCGGATGTCGGTGAACACGAAATATGGTAGGAACTACTGCGAGATTCACTAAAATAGAAGATATATAACAACTTTTAATTTACCTACTTCGAATATATGTATATTACTTAGGTAACCTACCTATACCTAGTGCCATCCACGAAGACGCGAGATTTTGTAAAAATTAGCCATAGTAACCAGGAACCCTCTCAATGTTGAAACTTAAAATTCCAAATTCAAAAAACTCGTCAGATTCAAAAAAATTTTTTTTCACGCTCATCTGCTTAAGAATTTGGTCGCTTAAAACGCTTGAGATATGGTGGTGTGCGGATCCTTTTTTCTCCAAACTATTCAAAGGAAATGTTAAACTTTTGTTAGCTTATTTTGCCGTACAGATTTTCACTAACTCGGGGCAGATCGAGCTTGAATTTCGTTATTTTCACCTCCAGACAACGGCGTAAAAGCAAGTTTGGCCTGTTTCATAAATTTGTGAAAAATTGGCGGTCATAATTGTTAAAAACGAACCATAACTTCAGAGTGCCTATAGTTGCGTAGTAGTCACGATTGATTGTTATGAAAAGTAAACAGTTAATGATTAATTACGGCTGAATCTAATATACTATGCATAGTTCACATAATGTTTCTTCACATATATGAGTAATTTTGTAAATATATAACCCATAAATTCTTTACCTACTCAAAGCGATTATTCCTACCACAGCTATTTGCTGTTAATGATTCTGACGTGGTGTGGTAGCAACAATGCATGCCCATAACTAGTTCGATTTAGGCTTATCATCAAGGCTTATCAAATATTTTCAATGAACTTAAGCTTTCCTGTTTTTGCGGTCGTATCGGGAACGTACTTTCCTATACCTATCCTGATGTTATTTTTCCACCAAATATATACAGCACACTTATCGTACCTATTTTTGATTGCATCATTTATTTCCAGCAAGCAATAATATAGCCTCTACTTGCTGAGTCACATGTATCTGTTCAAAATTTTAATTCTCCTCTTAAAAAGCTATCAAAGCCGAATTCCATTCGTATGTTGTTTCACACTAATATCTACCTAGTAAAAAATATGTTCAATAAGTAAATTCATCCCTCTTAGAATTACATCATCAATTTAAGATTATATCATAGAGGTCATCGCCCTTTGACAAGAGATGGCCTCAACCTTGAACTCATAATGACGTCATCCGCCTCTGCCCAAATTTTACTAAGTCCCCTAACTTTCGAGGTTGAGAATATTCCTGGTGACATTGTAATAAGAACCAAGGCACGCGTCATCGTGAATGACTCTACCAATACGTACTTATTCGATCGCAGCCGAACATAACTATTAAAAAACCAGCCAAGAGCGTGTTGGACACGCCCAAGATGGGTCCCGTAGCCATTACGAAAAAATTAAGTAATATTTTTCTAAGGATTTCGTATTTTATACGGAATCTTCCAAGTTTAAGTATATTTTGTACCTTACGCTGCTATTTACTCATAAACTACTAATAATTCTCAAGCAAACATAGCCGTTATAGTTTTCCTTGAAAGTTTGATATACGGACTACCATCCTGAATTTTTTCAAATTTTTCCACCCACCGGTTTAGATTTTAGAGGGGGGGGGGGGGACGCTCGATTTTAATGAAAATTTTCACTTTAAAGATGAATTTTTCGCAAACAAATTACTGAATCGAAAAATCGTTTGAGCAAACCCCTAATGGTTTTAAAATACCTATCCAACGATATCCCACACTATAGGGTTGGATGAGAAAAAAAAATCAACGCCACTTTACGTCTATGGGAGGTACCCTAAAAAATTTGTTTTTGAATTTTTAATTGTACTGTTTTGTCGGCATAGTTTACTTATATATCCGTGCAAAATTACAGGTTTCTAGCATTGATAGTCTCTGAGCAAAGCCGCGGACGGACAGACAGACAGACAGACGACAGACAGACAGACATGGCGAAACTATAAAGAAAAAGAAAGAAAGAAAGAAATCATTTATTCGTGACAAAGTAGCATAGCATAACAAAAAAAAGATATTGAAAAGTGCGAAATTATTATGTCACGAAATGGTCCCAAATCAGCAAAAATTGCCGGTCTTGCGAGCGGCGCTGTAACTAACTATAAGGGTTCCGTTTTTGCCATTTTGGCTCCGGAACCCTAAAAACCAGCCAAGAGCGTGTTGGACACGCCCAAGATGGGTCCCGTAGCAGTTAAGAAAAAATCAAGTACTTAATACTTTTCTAAGGATTTTGCAGTTTGTACGGATTTTTCCAAGTTTAAGTATGTATGTAAGTATAGCTGCTATTTCTTCTTAAACTATATGTAAGTAGGTACTAATAATTCTCGAGCAACTTTAGTCGTTATAGTTTTCCTTCTAAGTTTGTTATATTACTACCATAATGATTTTCAAAAAATCATCATCAATCATTTTCATCAAATTTTTATGGAATAATCGAGAAAAACTAATATAACTGCAACGTTGCCAGCATAGCGTGTGTAACAATTTGACCGTTTATTCAAACCTTTAATTAAACGGAGTAGGTATGATGTGCAGAAAATGTCCCTTGCCACCAAGAATCGAGAGCATGGAGCGAAATCCACGGGTAGTAAGAAGTTACTCTATGGAAATCCAGCTACCATACCGTATATGTATGGGTGAAGAACAAAAAGTTGCACACCGTTAAAGCTGCGTTAGCAGTTAATTTTAATTTCCATTAACTTTTCTATTGTGACACGAAAATTAATAATACATTTCTATGGATAGTTTTCGTGTCACAATGGAAAAAGTTAATTGAAATTAAAACTACGTGCTAACGCGCTTTAACGCTGTGCAACTTTTTGGTCTTCACCCATATACCGGGTGCCCCGGTTGGGCCCTTTAGCAAGAGCAAGGACGATTAATAGTAAATAAATAAAACATACTCGTAGATCGCACTCGACAAACTGAACCACATTTACTTAGTCCAGGGACTTTTACCAAGTTACCAAGGACACCATACCGTAATTCGTTATTTATCAGCCCTTATTATTGTTAATTATTAATTATAACTTAATAACAGCTTTATCGTAAATAAAAAAATGCAGTAGAATAACGCTATTGGTTAGTACTAAAATCATTTGCGAAAACGTACTTTTCATTCCTTTTCCTTTCTTCTAATTGCTGACGTCCACGGCTTCCTGTATTATTGTATCCTGTTATTAACATCAAAATTTTACATTACCAGTCACTAAATAACATTTAAATGACATAATTATAGTCAACAATCACACAGAATTAAAAAATATCTTTTATAAATTACCTGTTCGCCAATGCCAGATCAAAGTATCTAAAACGTTTCGTCCAAATGGAGATAAATGTGATTTGTATCTGTTTGGATTAAATGGAGGAAAGTCGTTTTTGCTCATATTTGACTACCAATTTTTTAGCAGCATTAAATAACAACAATATCTCATTGAAATTGTTAGTGTTCAAAGTTACTACTAACAATTAATTTGGTTTGGCGCCATTTCTTTTTTTTTTAATGCTTGGAATAAAAATAGAGCATTTCACAACTTTTTTTATACAAAATAGGCTTACGTTTGGCCTGTTATAACAATGACTAGAACAGTGAAACTTAACTGCAGGGCTACTACGAAACGTTTCAAAACTCGAAGTTCATGTCGTACGGTCCCTCACACTTATACTGTTTAACACGAGAGCAAGAGGGACGGTACCATACGAACTACGAGTTTTGTAGTAGACCTGCTTTTTTTTTTAATAATTTTCGAAGTACGTGGATGAGGACATTAGCCAATGTTCGAATTCTATTTTCACATGATTCATCTTTGACTCCATGATTAAATATTACAGAAGATTACAGAGCACACTCTTTCTTTAAATGTACAATATTTAATGACTGTCAGCGTTTTTAGAATTAAAAACTAAAACACGTCGTGGCTGTCCTTTCACCAGTCGAGAGATGAGACTGTTAGAGGGAGTTAACAAACTATCCGTTTCTCGTTTTAACCTTAAGGGCTACTCTGAAACACGAAATTCGAAGTTCGTATCGTACCGTCCCTCTCACTCTCGTATTAAAATAACATAAGCGTAGGCGGGACGGTACGATACGAACTTCGATTTTCGAATTTCGTGGTAGCCTTGCTTGTTTTAACATTCATAGATAGTATGACAGTCATAGAAAAAATCATCGAAATAGTAAGTACGAAATTACGAAACAATGTGGCAGACATTATAAATTGTGTGGTCGTCTCTCTCACTCATCTCTGTCAATGTCAAAACAAAGGAATCCGTCAATCTGACTGGAACGTAGTTGGTAATGAACGAGGATAAAAATTAATAATTTATTATTTTCCTTGTGAAAATTATAATCAAAATGGGATGTAGGATTGCAATGCACATTAAACACTAAAAATGGCTTTGAATATAGACAGCTGCGAGAGTTTACCTGCTGATGAGGAGCCCAAACTGAAATACGATCGTATGGGCAATGATGTGCAAAACATTCTTTTAAAGGACGCAGTGAGTTGTATTTGCGTGCATACGAAGTTTATCTGCCTGGGCACACAGTGGGGCGTGATCCACCTGCTGGATCATGAGGGGAACACGGTCCCGCTGTCGCAGGACGGCAGAGATAAGGAGTTGCAGGCTCATGCGATCGCCGTCAACAAGATATCCGTGGATTTGAACGGGGACTACATCGCGAGCTGCTCGGACGACGGCAAAGTGCTGGTCTATGGGCTATACTCGGAGGACAATGCGCACAATCTGACTTTAGGGAGAGTTGTGAAGTCGGTTGCACTGGATCCTAATTACTTCAAATCTGGTTCCGGCAGAAGATTTCTCACAGGTGTGTCTTTGCATTAGATGGTTGATAGAGGTACAATATAAAATAGGCATAATCATTCTGGCATAGCTGGTCGCTTTTGTAATGTAATAAAATAATATAGTTTCTGTCCAAATCATATTCATCCATTAGTCTATTATTTCAATTTTAGGGATTAAAAAGCTTACAATTTTTAGTAAAATGTTTTGTAACTATGTATTTCAATATTTTTAATTCACTGGGTTGATTAGTACAGTCAGCATGAAAAAAATGATCACAAACTTATACTTATTTTAAAAATCAAACTTAAGTGGTGTTTAGTTTATCATTTTAATAACATTTCAGTGATATTGTTATTAACAAAATTTAATATCCTTTCCCCATTTTCAGATGCTTTTAAATAAATGGAACACTGTTGTATTATATTGGGGAGATTTAGAAGTTTTTTTTTTGTAACAGATGCAAAAACAAGGAATGATAATAATGCACATGTTTAATGTAAAGTATAAAAAACCAAACTTGTCCATCATACAAAATAAAGATTATTGGTAGGTTTTTGTTCATCTCATTATGGGCATGAGCCCATGGCATTTGCCTCCTTTAGGTACAATGCAATAATTTATAGTGATTCTTTATTGAACTTAAAAATCAATAATATTAAGAAAGTGTATGTATGTAAGTCTGTTTGTTTGTTACTTTTTCACATCTAGACCGTTGAACTTATTTAGATGAAATTCGGTATAAAAATAGTTTGAATCCCAGGGACATAGGATAGGTTTTATCCTGGAAAATTGTATAGTTCCCATGGGATAGTGATAAACAAATTCTACATGGAGGCAGTCGCAGGCAATAGCTAGTAAACAAATCAATGAATAATTTGTTAAATATTTTATAGATTATTTTCTGCTTGGTAGTTAAGCACCAAGGTTATTATGAAGTCATAACGTTATTTTAATTAATTTTGTATCTGTTCATTAAAATTAACTTAACTCGAAAACAAGGTTTTTTTTCAACGCAGGAATAACAAATACGGAACTGATTTACTAATGCCAGTAATTAACATACTACTTATGGTTTCATGTTCCAATTAAAACTAATCATTGTGATTAAACATTTGTTTCCAATTAGGCTAGTTAGTAAATGCCACTACCGTACACACCAATGTTAATTCTCGTTATAATAATATTTTATTATACAAAAATATAATGGCACTAAAATCCTTATCTAAATCGAGTTTGAAATATAATCAATCAGTACTAAGCTTTAATCCTTACTATTATAAAAAGGGAAAGTGAGTTTGTTTGTCTGTTTGTTTGTTACGCTTTCACGCCGTTACGGAGTGCGATCGTCGTGATTTTTGGTATAGAGATAGTTTATGGTCCCGAGAGTGACATAGGCTACTTTTTATCCCGGAAAAATGCACAGTTCCTGAGGGAACAGCGCGCGATATCCGAACTTTCGCAGGTGGTAGGACCTTGTGCAAGGTCCGCCCGGATTGCTTCCACCATCTTGCTCGCTAATCCTGTCGTGAAGCAGCAGTGCTTGCACTGTTGTGTTTCGGCGCAGAGAGTAAGACAGCCGGTGAAATTACTGGCACTTGAGGTATTCCAACTTGGGCCTCTAGGTTGGCAACGCATCTGCAATAACCCTGGTGTTGCAGATGTTTATGGGCGGTGGTGATCTCTTACCACCAGGAGACCCACTTGCTCGTTGCCTTCCAGTCGAATAAAAAAAAAGGAATATCACGCGGGTGGAGCCGCGGGCAAAAGCTAGTGACAAAATAACTATAATTAAGTGCATTTATGGAAATCAATTAAAATTATATACAATGTTTTTCATGATTTCTGTTAACGTTTCTGTCTGCCCAAACGGATAGCGCAGCTCATTTTTTTACACATACATATGATGATGATGATGATGTGATCCTGTTATCCCTCATTAGGGACATAGGTCTCGTAGAAGAGTTTTCCGTTTGGCCATATACAAGGTGTTAATTAAATAACTGAACAACCTAGACACCCCAAAACTGTTTCTTGGTTTCTTCATTTTAAGTTAGCTGTTTGCGTTTATTTTCAAATATCATAATTATTTAAAAAATATTTCTGTGTTTTGCGAGTAACTTTACTTGATTTGAATTCTACAGAACTTGCTGTAGTATTATAAATTTGGAACTCATATTGACCTAAAAAATTATACATCGGTTCGATTTTCGAAAATATAGGTAGCTTCATTGATAGCTCTATCGAGAATCCCGCCAATGTACAGTTTGAAGTAAACACTGCCCGTTTTATTAAGCCGTTATTCAGTAGCTAAAATAAGTGTTAATTTGCTTTGACTTGCAGGTGACAACAAGTTGACACTATATGAGAAGACGTTCCTGAACCGTCTGCGCAGCACGGTGCTGTGCGAGTGCGAGGGCTACGTGCAGGCCATGGCGTGGCACGACCGCTTCGTGGCGTGGACCAGCGAGGTGGGCGTGCGCGTCTACGACCTGCAAGCCAAGTGCTCGCTCGGCCTCATCCAGTGGGAGCGCACCGGCGGCTCCATAGAGGACTACCGCTGCAATCTCCTCTGGTCCGCTCCCAAGACGCTCATGATCGGATGGGTCGACACCATTCGGATATGCGTCATACGAAAACGAAGTCAAATAGAACTGCAGACGCGGGACGACACGGAATACCTCGTGGACCCTGTACATACGTTTCAGACTGATTACTACATAAGCGGGCTCGGGCCGTTAGAAAACCAACTGGTGCTTCTGGGAGTGCCCAAAGAGCGCGACGAGAAGACGGGAAAGGCGCAGAGACCCGTGCTCACGGTCGCCGACTACGTCGACTGCGAGTTCAGCGAGGTCTCCACAGACTGTCTCAACATTCGAGGCTATGAGGAATATTCCTGTAACGATTATTATTTAGATATGCTTATTGAAGAGAATAGATTTTTTATCGTGTCACCTAAAGATATCGTTATAGCTAGCCCCTACGACATCGACGACCGCGTCAACTGGCTGACCGAACACGGGCGATACGAAACTGCTATTAGTGTTCTTGAAGAGGTTGGAGGGAAAACATCTAAGAATTCAGTTATGACAGTTGGAGTGCAGTACTTAGACCATTTATTATCAAAACGACTTTACGGAGAAGCGGCCATTCTCTGTGCCAGAATTTGTAAAAGTGACAAAGCGATGTGGGAAAGTCAGATTCCTAAGTTTTCTGAAGTAAATCAACTTAGAGCAATCAGTGCTTATGTGCCGAAAAACCCGGAAAAGGCATTAAGTTCCCATCTTTACGAAATGATCATATGTGAATACCTCAATGTAGACCCTCCAGGCTTCCTAAAAGTAGTGCAGGACTGGAATCCAGCCCTTTATAGGACCAAAGTCATCATCAATACAGTAATAGAACGACTGTTGACTTCGGAAGTAGACTCTTGTATATATTTGGAAGCTCTGGCCTTATTATATTGTAATCAAAAAAGATATGATAAAGCTTTAAATACATACTTAACTCTAAAACATAAGGACGTCTTTACCTTGATTACGAAACACAATATGTACAATGTGATCCACGACAAGATTCTAGATCTAATGACACTCGATTGTGATAAGGCTATTTCTATTCTTGTAAGTTCCCGTAGCAATATACCTGTAGAAGTCGTAAAGCAACAATTAGAAAATAATGACATTTATTTGTTTAAATATCTTGATGCGTATATAAAAGTGGAACCCAATGGAAAATATCATGGTGAACTCGTGAAACTTTATGCAAAGTACGCACGTGAAAAACTATTGCCTTTCTTAAAGAGTAGCGACAATTACCCTATTGAAAAAGCACTAGATGTATGTCAGAGTAATAATTTTTATCCAGAGATGGTGTTCCTGCTCGGCCGCATCGGGAACACGCGGGAAGCGTTGCAAATCATAATCGAACAGTTGAATGACATCAACCAAGCAATCAATTTCTGCCAAGAGCACAACGACAAAGAACTGTGGACAGATTTGATTCAGCAAACTGTTGATAAACCGGAATACGTTTCGCTGCTGCTTAAGAGGATAGGTAATTATGTGGACCCGCGGATGCTGATCGAGAACATTCAGCCGGGCTGCGAGATCAAGGATCTGAAGGACTCGCTGGCGAAGATGATGTGTGATTACCACTTACAGCTCTCAGTGCAGGAAGCATGCAAGCCTATAACACTGCGGAACTATTTTGAACTGCATGAAAAATTGATTTCCGCTCAGCAGCGAGGTATATCAGTGACGGATGATTTCTTATGTAGTATCTGCCAAGGGCGTATTATTATCAGAGACTTGTCTAAGGCGTCAGACCTAGTAGTGTATAACTGTAGACACTCGTTTCATATAGAGTGCCTGCCTGATGGACTGTCGTGTAATAACTGCGCTGTGTGCAGCGCCAGTGACGTTACAAACAGAGTGTTTGGTGATCCGAGCGGGTCCAATTAATCGCGTGACGGATCGCTTTCCTGCTCAAGCTAAATATTTCGAGACTTTCTGAATGTTGTATTAAGTACAGCTTAAAAAAATATTTGTTTGGACTGATTAACTACTTGGTCACAATTGGATGATAACCACCGCAATTAGGGTAACTAGACAACTTCAATAAAAAAAACTTTTATATACTATTGCCTTGTAAATCAATGGCGATTAACATCTGATAAAAAATATGTCAACTGATTAGTGGTGTGTCAAATATCGTATTGATCGTTCAAATCAACTATCGCCTGGAATCTATACATAAGAATCTTATGTAAACATCTGATGTTAATTAAATAGCTGAAAACCAGAAAGTAGTTTTTTCAGAATCGAGAGTAGAATCGGTGACACTATATTTTAAAACAGGTTGTATTTTTTAAAATGCCTTTTCCCATGTCTCATTGTTACCAGTCTAAAAGGTTCGAATGTAGCATACGCTAGTGAAATGTATTAGTGAGGTTGCATAGGTTACTATTTAAGCAATTTATCGCGTTCCCTGTCCTATAAGTATATCCACTTGGATACAAAAACTGTGCTACCTACAAGTGTTTAAGTGGACTTGTGAATTGTATTTTGCACTTTGTATGGGAGACAGGGAACGTGTTAATTAAGTGTTAATACTTTTGTTAAAAATGACGAAACGCTATTGACAAGCACACAGTGAAGAGTTAGAAATTGAGTGGAATTACTGACCTAGCAAAATATTCGAATATTTTTTGGAATACTTAAGATACTTATTTGAGAATAAATGCAATAAACTAACTCAAAAAAAAATGTTGGGGTGACTGAGGTTTTCAGTTATTTAATTAACACCTCGTATAGACTTATTTTTGATAAGATATAGGTACGCATACTTTTATCTTTTAGAATCTAAATTCTTGTGTCATTGTCAGTGAACTTCATTAAATGACCTTGCTTTTCCGCTAATAGAACAAGGAAGCAAGGCACATCGATTCTGGTTACAATCTTTAGAAGAAAAGGTATAAATGGATTTCTAGCCGCCAAAGCACGTGTTGAGTAGTTCAGTAAAACTAGATTGGAATGTATGAGGAATTAGTAAAATATGTACTTATATTGACTCCATTTATCTCTGGGAATAGGTTAATTATGAGTGGAAGTTAAAAATTATCAATGCCATCACGGGAGAGGGGCTCACGGAAGTGCACCCCCCACACTTATTCCACCGGTTGCCCGCAACTCCCATGATGTCAACCCACCTGGTGGGAGGCCTGCCAAAGCTTCGCCACTCGAAGACCTTGATCCATTAACGGTTCCCTGTTCTTCGAGCGATTTTGCCCGTTCATTGCTACTTCAACTTCAACCATGGATAAATGGACTCTATATATTTAGCCAAATTTTGAGCTAATTTGATTGAACGAACGGCGCGACTGAACTGCAATAAATGCTTAGTCTGACATTAAAGATCGGTCCTTAACTGAAATAGTTGGGATGTAATATCACTATGATTATATCTATCATTTATCTATATCTATACCTAGAAATATAAGCGTTTTAAACCGTGATTGGATCGACAAAACCCGTTACAAGAGCTCAACTTTGAAATTGTGTGTAATTGTTAACAATAAACAACTATGTCATATTTTTCCATGTTAATCATAAGATTTTTTGTACCCTATAAAGATCAATATAATACGTAACTAATATTCATATATAACACTATGTTTTGGTGCTTTTGTAATCAAGTGGCTTGTATTATTTTCCTTTTTGCCAACTATTAAACCTATCATAAACCGAGCTGTTGTTTAAATTACTCAATTTTATCAAAAAAGAAAAAAAGTGGAAATAAAAAGGTTGGTAGGTATCTAAGAAATTCCTCCAAGTTGGAGGCTCCAACTTCCAACCCTTTCCTCCCCGTACCCGTAGGTAGTAAGCTAGTTGGGGACGCGAAGGTTGCTAAGCGGGTTGTTAAGCGGTTGAGAGTCCGGCACTGTCTGGGCACTCCCTTTATAGTGGATGATTCGCCCCCATCTTATATAAAATTAAAAACAAGTAAACAAAGGCAAGACTTCTAGCAACACGAAAGCCGAAAGTTTGCTCAATGTCTTTCTGGACCCTATTTAACAACGCTGAGCTGAGCTGAGCTGACAGGTGCGGGTGCGACTACTGCTTTCATATAGTCATTTTGAAAATATGAACATTACATTATTGTATGGCAAACCTGACAGCTTTAATCTCATGACAAGATTTACTGACAAACCTACAACAAGGTATTGACTGTCACTCGACATATGTCACTGACAATTGTCACCTTGGTGAAATGGGGGCCGATGGTTGAGTCATTCCTACGAACAAAGAGTATTATAATTATAATAATAATATAGCCTATGCAGATGACGTCGCGCATTATTATTGAAATAAAACAAAAATACCAAAAACTACTAAATTAAACGGTAGTTTCAGAGATGAGACTAGCTAGTATCTACCTACTCATAAAGCTTTCATCGAAATCATAAGAACTTTTTAAGAGATCTAAAAAAAAAACATAACTCTCCTTCGGGCAGTCGTGTAACAAAAGAGATATTGCTCGTTTAAGGTATGACTTAAGAATAAGAATAAATGATAAAAGAGTAGTTAATTTTTTTTGATGCTGACTATACAAACAAAATTAGGGATTGGGCGTTGTGACGTTGACGTTAGTTTTTTGCGTTTAGTTTAGAACGGGTTGGTACACAATTTAAAAAGTTTACATCTAAAACAAATGTATTTTTGTTTGTTTTTTCTAATGGTTATTTATTGTTTATATTGTGTGTTAGTAAATATTTATATTGGCGAATAGTATAATATTTTATGCGGCATTTGAAAGCTTCCAAGTTACTTCTCAAGTTTTTGAACGAAACATTTGGCAAAATAAACTCGAATCTATTGCTGCGCAAAACAGGGGGTGTATTAAAAATAAGAGTCTCACGTTAGTTTTCATTCAATAAAAGCTTGGCAGAGGAATAAAAAAAGCAAAACTGTTTTACTCTCGTAAGGTTATTGAGAGGTTTTTAAATGATTCCAAAATAGAAAATAGTGCGTGAGGTGACTGTGTTGTGTTAAAATGACAGACATGCCTCCTTATCTCGTAGTAAAAGATGAGGAGAAGGACAGTGGACAAGGTGATAGCGAAAGTGCTTCGGAGCTTGATGACTGGGATTTGCCTCTCAGCTACGATAAACCTAGGCATTTGGAACCTATAAAAGGTGCTGAACGCGTGGAGCACTCATGGAGAGTCAAGGAAAAGGTACACCTCTATTTATTATTGCATAAAGTCTGCTAATAACCAACTGCGTATCTGTCGCTGCACATGACAACAAACACACATGGGCTGCATAAATCTCGAAATTTCGGGCAAACAAAATATAATTATAGTTGGTTTTACTGCATAGTTTTGATTAATTACTATTTGTATTAGAAGAATGTCAACAATTCGTCATCAGCTGGTCCTGGTCATTTTTAATTTTAGAAATAATTAATTGGGTTTTAGACCCTGGAATTGAGCTTTGAGCAGTTTGTTAGATTATTATGGGCACTAGTGTTTTTACAACTTTTTAGTTTTTAATATTTTTTTATAGGTATTGTTGGTTCTTGATTAGTGAGTTTTTCTTATAATTTTGTTTTACCATCTGAAACCAGTAAATACATAATTTTGCAGAAGGTAATTGTTTTACAAACAAGTTTTCATTTGTATTTTTCTACTAAACCACAGAGTGATCATGACATGAAATACTCATTAAGAAATGGAAAAAAAATAGGCATAGCTGGAGTATCAAAAATAAAAATAGCAAAAGCATACCTTACAGATACACAATTAAAAATAGTAGTAATAAAAACAAGAAACAGATCCTTTATTTTGCATTTTCTCTGTTTTTCATTCCTTTATATACCATTTTCCTGTATTTTGTCCTGAACATTTTTTTCAATGAACTGTATAGATTTTTAATTTGTCAATTATGTTTTTAAATGTTAAATACCTAGGATTTCTTCCGGACCGTAGGATGACATGGAAATAACACTTAAAAACAAAGCGTCTCCAGAGAGCTCAAGACAATATTCTAAGGGCACTCTCATCAGCGCCCTGGTATGCTCGCAATTCAAAAATCCATGAGTACCTGGAAATCCCAACCATCTCAGAAGAAGTGAAACTTTACCCAGCTAACTCCAGGGACCGTCTGATGATTCGCCCAAACCTGTTATCCAGGATACATTTGCAGCCAAATCTGATTAAAAGACTCAAGAGATCAAATGTGCTGCCCACAGATATAGATTACACTAGATAATGCAAACACCTCAATCTGTATGTAAACTAACCATGTCACTTTTTTATTTATTTTATTTTATTTATTTATTTATTTATTTGTAAAAACTTACACTTTGACACCAAAGCACTGAGTAAGACAAATAAAAAGCAATTAAGTAATAACAATAATAATAACAATTTAAACAAATTAACAACAACATGAGGACAGACGTGCATTTATATCTACTGTGATGTCTCAAGAGCGAATTAGTGATGTGAATTTCCCGATGTCTGCGCACAATCGATTCAAATGCGCCGCTCGCTCGCGCCTTGGGGCTCGAGTCAGTCACTGGTCATGATTAGTCAGTCAGCAGTCGATTAGTCAGGCAGCATTTGCGTAATCTAGTGTAATCTATATCTGTGGTACTGCCTTACTAAGGGGAGACGGAGCAGTGGCTCTGCCTTAGGCACTGGTCCCACCGCGAGCTAGTAAGCTATGAGCTATCGGCTATTTTCTAGCCTAAGAAACGAACAAAAGATAATCGCTTCCGTGTACATAAAAGAGAGAGTTATATTTTTATAGTTCATAGCTGGCTGTTCACACTGCCGGCGAGGATACTATCCCACCGCCCGGCGAGTAAGCGATAATTCCATAGAATTGTTTACTAGCCGCCCGCCGATTGTCATCTGTTTCTAGTACAGAATTTTACTAGTTGACCGCCGAGCTCGCCGATAGCTGGCGGTGGGACCACTGTTTACTAGTTGACCGCAGCGATAAGCTATCGACTATAAAACTAGCTCAACGGTACTCGCCGAAGCCTGCTTGGCGATCAGAGCGATCATTCTACCTTTCAAAGTGGATGCGAGTGCACGTATATACAATGAATTTAAAACAATCATACGAACTATCTTTGTTGTCAAATTCGGATGATGATGATGATGTATTTTATAAAAGCGTGTGTGTAGTGGCAGTGGCAATTTTGAAGAGACGGAAGAAAAAAAGGAATATTTTAAAAAGAATGACAAGAAAAATTTGGATGCAAAAAATTAATTATTTCAGAAAAGAATATAGTGAGTTCAAACTAGCTAGTGTGGTGAAAATGTATTTTCAAATTTAAATTCAAATCATTTATTCAGTAAATAGGCCGCAATGGGCACTTTTACACGTAATTTTTTTTAAACTACCAGCGCTTTCGGAAAGAACATCATTGCCAAGAAGAATGCGCCGCAAGAAACTTGGCAGAAAGTCATTTTTTCAAAATAAAATAATTACAAATAAAATACGTAAAAACTACAGTAAACAATTAAACAAAAAATTACAAAAAAAAAAATTAAATAATAATACAGGGTCCCTTAGTTACAAAATTAAACACTAACACACTAACTATATTCGACCTCGACTGTACATCGTATAGGTCATTGGCGAATAGCCCCCCGGCTGAGCTAGTGCAGCGAGTAATCGCCCGTCGCACGCAAACACTCGCTTATAGCCGAGCGTCTAAACTAGCAAAACTATACTCGCTTACTCGCCTCTCGCCCACTCGTTTGTAGTTTGTAGTTTTACTCGCTAATAGTTTGTAGCCGCCGGTGGGACCAGTGCCTTACCCAACCCCAACCTCTAGCAACTCACCCAATTAAAATCTAGAAGACTGATTGCAGGTTTAAACAAGGAGAAAAAAGTTAGTAATTTTACGTCACGTAATTTCTACTTCATTCGGTTTTATACAAAAGTCTAGTTTGTGGCTCATGGCGGCTGAAAATGAGTCGAGTCATTATGAGTTGCTGTTTGACACAAACTAGATTTTTGTATAAAGCTAGAAACATACTGACGCCAGAGGTGGAGCTGTGCGGCGCGGCGGCAGTGTCTGTTGTAATATTCGAGCTAAGAAAGAGGGCACACAGAATACCGCGTCACGCTTATTTCTCGCGCGTATCAAATATCTTTTTGACTAGGACATGTACTTACAATACTTGCTACAATAAACATTTTAAATTTCTATATCTTCTATAACTGAGGACATTTCTATATCTTCTATAACTAGGGAACTACTACTCCTACTTGAAGGCTATCTGTTTGGAGGCCTGACTAATTACTAATTAATTAAATAATTTTGTCAAAAACTGTCGTTCATAATGATGCCATAATGACGGTTACCTAATGATTCGCCAACTATTTTTAGGCAAATTATTGATTGGCAGACAACGTTTCGCCGAGTAACGGTACGCCGATGAATTTGTACGCAGATGTATTTTTTCGCAGACTAACGTTTCGTAACTCAACCTTTAGCAGACTATTTACTTGGCATATGAGTCAGTAAGCCGAACAAATATTCGCAGAAATTCGTTTAGCCTATTAATCACTACACATTTTGCACGTTTGGCCGAACACCTTTTCGCTTTAGTAACGGTTGAACTATTATTCAGTGTGCATATCAACTTTTCGCATCTTTTCGTTTCGCATGGGGTATTCTTATGTACCCTCAAAAGTTTTAAACGTATAACTCAAGTAATAAACGTATTTTTGACCATCATTTGTATTTATTTCACATTGGAGTCTAAACAAGCCAAGTCGCGATGCTAGCAGTTCGGTTCTGGCACTTCGCCGGCCGCTGCCGCGGCACGCTCGCTTCGCTCGCTCGGCTCGTGCGTTGTGGGTCGCAATTCTACCTAACACTCCTCCTCGCTAACGCTCGTCGTCGCACCTAACTACTTTTTGATAACAGTTAGTATATAATAGTCAACTCAGTAAAATCCTACCTGTCGTTTGGCCGATTTTATCTACACAGATTACGAAACAAAATTCGACTGAACATTAAATCTACTTATCAATATGAATGCCATGTGATAACTCTGCTTATCGTGCTTCGGCGAAGACTTGTTCGGTTAACTGTAACAATTACGAAACAAACAATCTACTAAACGTAAATCTGCTTATCGCTATTCTTCCTACCGACTACTCGGCGAAACGAATAATAGGCGTAACGAAATTATACCAAACGTTGCTCGGCCAAAAGAAAAATCTGCCAATAGTTTTCTGCGAAACGAAAATCTGCGTAATTAAACTCGGCGAAATGACAGGTCACCCATAATGACTACTAGACTATATCAAATGTTTTGCAAGAAAATTGCGTTAGTTAATATATGAACACTCCTTTATTCAACTAACATTATGTTCTAGTACAAGACACACTGCGTGGCGTTAGTGTTGTGCCTGAACGTCGGTGTGGACGCACCCGACGTGGTCAAGACGCAGCCCTGCGCCCGCCTGGAGTGCTGGATTGGTGAGTTGAGAATCTTTGTAATAATAACTGGTGGTGACTTTTCTGTTTGGATTGAGGACAACAATACAATTGAATAACTCTCTGATCTGAGTTTACCGATTTCACCGGAAGCGCCGAATTTCGCGGTAACGCGAACATTCGCAGTGTAGGTACCGATGCTCGGTACAGCCAGGAGTCACTCGGCAATGTTTTGTTGACAGACCCGCTGTCGCAGAGCCCGAGCAAGGCCCTCGAGAACATCGGGCACGCGCTGCAGATGCAGTACGAGCGCTGGCAGCCGCGCGCGCGATACAAGCAGTCGCTCGACCCCACCAGCGACGAGGCAAGTACAACCTGAATTGAAAATACAAACTGAAATATAATAATAATAATAATTATCATGGGACACTTGACACCAATTGACCTAGTCCCAAACTAAGCAAAGCTTGTACAGTCAGCTGCAGAGAAAAGGTACCCCCATGTAACGGCGCTATCCATACTTACCGCCATACAGGGGGGTACCCTTTCTCTGCAGCTGACTGTACTATGGCCACTACGCAACAGATAAACATACTTAAATATAGATAAATAAATCTATATATATAAAAGGCAAACCTGACTCACTGGGTTATATATCAACGCACAGCCCAAACCACTGGGCCTAGAAACTTGAAATTTGGAACAAAGGTTCCTTTTATGATGTAAGTGAGCACTAAGAAAGGATTTTTAGAATTTCATCCCCTAAGGGGGTGAAATGGGGGGGTGAAGCTTATATGCAATTTTGTCATTTTTGGACTTAGAAGTATGAAAATAGGTGTATAAGTTCTTGATTACAATTAAAGATGATCTGTCTAGGTGAAATGGATAAAATACCCCTCTAAAGGGGTCAAATGGGGGGTAAAGTTTGTATGGAAATTTTCTCATTTCTGGACTTAGAAGTATGAAAATAGGTATATAAGTTTTCGATTACAATTAAAAATTATCTGTGTAAGCGAAATGGATAAAATTCCCCCCTAAAAGTGTAAAATGGAGGGGTAAAGTTTGTATGGAAATTTTCTCATTTCTGGAATTAGATCTATGAAAATAAGTATATAGGTTCTCGATTACAATCAAAAATTATCTGAGTATATGAAATGGATAAAATTCCCCCCTAATGGGGTAAAATGGGGGGGTAAAATTTGTATGGAAATTTTCCCATTTCTGGACTTAGTACTATGAAAATAGGTGTTTAAGTTCTCGATTACAATTAAAAATTATCCGTCCAGATGAAATGGATAAAATTCCCCTCCTAAAGGGATGAAATGGAGGGTAAAGATTATATGGAAAATTTCTCATTTCTGGACTTAGAAGTATGAAAATAGGTATACAAGTTCTCGATTACAATTTAAAATTATCTGTGTAGGTGAAATAGATAAAATTATCCCCTAAAGGTGTAAAATGGGGGGTAAAGATTATATGGCAATTGTCTCATTTCTGGATTTAGATATATGAAAAATATAGGTATACAAGTTTTCGATTACAATTAAAAACTATCTATGTAGGTGAAATGGATAAAATTACCCCTAAAGGGGTAAAATGGGGGTTGAAGTTTGTATTGAAATTTTCTGATTTCTGGACTTAGCAGTATGAAAATTGCTATAGGTAAGTATACATATGCCATTCAATACATTTTGACCAAAACATAAATGACATGGTAATTAATTTGTAGGGATGTTATGGAGCTCCGTATCCGTAACCGAAACTATCGGATATCCGAAATAAAAAACTATCCGTAATCGTAACCGAATCAGATATAAAAGTTTCGGATAGTTTCGGATAGGGGCGGAGTTTAAATGTAAGTATACATATACCTATTGGTATTAAGGGTCCAGATAACAAGTAAAAATTATCTCCGTAGGCAAAGATAAAGAAAGAAGAAGTAGCTTTCGACTTATTAGGGGGGAGTTTTTATGAGACTTCCTTATTTCTACACTAAAAATATGGCTGGTCACCATTTAAAATGATCCGTATGGTGTTGACGACTTCAATAAGGGAGGGGGTTTTTCATACAATATGGAGGATAATTAAATAAAACATATAGCCTGATAACTAAAGTACACGCGGACGAAGTCGCGGGCAAAAGCTAGTACTTAAATACATAGTAAAGTAAACATCGAAGACACGAGAACAAACATTCGTATTATTCATAAAAATATCTGCCCCGGCCGGGATTTGATCCCGGGACCTCAAGCTTCGTAGTCAGGTTCTCTAACCACTTAGCCATCCGGTCGTCAAAATATAGATGCACAGGAAAACCAGAAAAAGAACAAGTTTTTCTGTGCATCTATATTTCAGTTTGTATTGTATTGTATTGTAACTCTTTATTGTACATATAAAACATATGAAATTTACAATTTAGAAGAGAAAAACATGTACAAAGGCGAACTTATCCCTTAAAGGGATCTCTTCCAGTTAACCTTTGAACGATTGAAAGGACAACAGAAACAAGAGTAGACACTACAATGGAATGATAAAAGAACCGAAAATTTTAAATTAACCTAAACAGTATATCAAAAATAAATAAATAAATACCTACACATACTTATAATGAGTACACACTAATACACAGCAATAAATAAACAATAAACTAATACATATCAATATCAATAGACTACATACAAACTACATGTAAATAAACCTACCTACGCATACACAAAAAAAAAGAAAAAGAAATAGAGAACACATAACAACTATTTTAAAGGGAACTATCAAGCCAGTACGCCCTTAAGCGACTTCGCAGTGTGGCAACGGTCTGTGCCCGCCTGATGTCACTCGGCAACCGGTTCCACAGACTAACAGCGTGCACGGAGAAGGATTTGGAGTAGGATTTGGATTTAGAGACAGGGAAAGCGAGAGAAAGATTAGCGCTCGACCGCAACCGGTTCCCGGACCCAGCGGCCAAGTAACTAAATCTTTCTGAAAGATAGGATGGGGACTGAGGTTTGAAAAGGACATTAAAAAGCAACGACAGGATGTGAACATGACGCCGTTGACGAATTGGCAGCCACTTCAGCTGAGCGCGGAAACAGGACACATGATCGTATTTACGGAGACCAAATATGAAACGTATGCACACGTTTTGAAGACGCTCAAGCTTGTCTAGTAGCTGCTCAGAGAGGTCTAAATAGGCTATATCACCGTAATCGAGGAGAGGGAGAAGGAGAGATTGTGCCAAGGTAATCTTGGTACGAAGAGGAAGAAAACTTTGCAGGCGTCTGAGTGAATGGACCGAAGCAAAAAGCTTGCGGCTGACCTCAGCGACATGAGCCGACCAGGAAAGCGTCTGATCCATGATGATACCCAAATTCTTGACTGTAGGTGTGAAAGGAATTAAAGTACCGTCAAAAACTACTTCAGGCACCACCCGATCAGACAGCATTGAGATAAAGTGTGGGCTACCAATAATTATTGCCTGGGACTTCTTGGCGTTCACTTTTAACCCGAAATTAGCCGCCCAAACCCTTATAGCCTCAAGGTCAATGTTAATGCCGTTAACCAAGTCCGGGAAATCATCAATATCTGCCGCCGCATATATCTGAAGGTCATCAGCATAAAGATGGTAGGAGGAACGCAATGACGCCGTTATACCATTTATAAAAATAGAAAAGAGAAGAGGCGAAAGCACTGCCCCCTGGGGGACACCAGAAGTGAGACTGCTCCACTCAGAGTAAGCATCATCTAATCTCACCCGCTGACGCCTTCCCGAGAGATAGGACTGAAACCAGGATAAAGCGGAGCTGGAGATATTTAAGGTTTTAAGAATTCCTAGTAAAATGTCAAAATCTACAGTATTAAAGGCGCTACTAAAGTCCAGAAGAACAAGAATAGTAAGCTTCTTGTTCTCAATATTGAGACGAATGTCATCGGTGACCTTGACAAGAGCAGTGACGGTACTGTGCCCTGGGCGGAAGCCGGATTGGAAAGGGTTAAAGAGATTGTTAGTGTTAAGATGCTGAGACAACCGCCGACACACGAAATGTTCAGCAACTTTAGAAAGGATCGGGAGAATTGAAATTGGGCGAAATTCTGAACAAGATAGAGGGTTGGAGGACTTTGGGAGAGGAATAACATTAGCTAATTTCCATAATGTGGGGAAGTGACCAGAAGAAAAGGAACAATTAATGATATGGGAGACAATAGGAGCAATAAATTCCGCCACGGGCAAAAGCATATCCACACTCAAGCCATCCTCACCCACGGCCTTCGTCCCAATAGATCTCAGTAGCTCCAGCGTTTCCTTAGGGGAGATTAAGCCTAGATTAAAGCAGGAGAAGTCCAGTTGGGGAGTATTGGCAAGCTCAGATAAAGTATGTTGTTTAATGAGAGAGTCCAAAATGACCGGGGAAGTACTAAAGTGTGAGTTAAGGGCATTAAGGTCAATAGGACCAGAAGCTTTTTTCTTAGATTTGCCTAACCCCAAAGACTTAAAGAAATTCCACAGTTTAGTAGAGGGACAGTTTTCAATCGATTCATGAATATAACGACGTCTGGCATCCCTACACCTCCTATTACAGTGGTTACGCAAACTAACATATTTTTGATGATTTCCCTCACTTGGGTCACGGCGCAAAACTATACGAGCGCGATTTCTTTTCGCCATTAAGACTCGAATCTCGGGTGTGAGCCATGGTGCCGGGAAGTGTTTTACTCGAATGGGCTTCAAAGGGGCGTATTTGTCGAAAATCGCTAGCACTGTGCTATTGAAAGCCTCCAACTTAAGGTCTACATCGGTACATGCCTCAACAGACCGCCAGTCAGCATTGCCAAAATCCAACAACAGAGCCTGCAAATTAGCGTCACAAAGATTACGACGGTAAATTATTTTATGTTTACGTTTTGGAGGGCGAATTTTCAAGGAAGCAAAAACTAGATCATGACTTGAAAAGGCAGCAGCATTAAACTGGCCATGAAATGAAACATAATCAGGAGAAGAAGTAATTATGATATCTAAAAGGGAAGGGGGGCCGTTATGCGGGAAGTGAGTGGGGGAGAGAGGGAGAATACTAAGATTCAGTGAATTTACGAGGGACTTGATTTTATGGGATCGCTGATCGTTTTTAATGAGGCAAGTGTTAAAATCACCCATAATAAGGGTGTGGTGAAATAGGGGACTAAGATCAGCCAAAGTTCTTTCGAAAGACTCAAAGTAGTTGATGTTGGAGGACGGGCAATAATAAACTCCTAGAAGAACCTTGGTATGATGTAGGGAAATGTTCAAAAATAAATATTCTGGAATTGGAGTATAAGGTGATGAAAAGGAGGACTGAGCAACTACTTGAACTTCAATGTCATCCCTCACATAAATGGCGACCCCGCCCCCGCGCACAGCACAACGCCCGCCATCCCTGCTTCCAGTCCTGTCGTTGCGAATTAAATTAAAACCGGGTAAAGGATAAAGAGAGGATGGAAGAGATGGCTTGAGCCAAGTCTCAGAAATGAGGATTGCATGGATGTTTTTACCCGAAAAGGTCGAAAGAAGGTCTGGAAAGTGAGCCGGTAAACTCTGAGCATTTATATGCACCGCGTTGAAATTTTTCAGTGAAGAGCTGAAAGTGCTGTGCAGTCGGTCGCCGAGATCAGGCATGTCAGAATCATCACTCAAAGAATCGTAAAGGCTTGAAGACGAAAGAGAAAAAAAATCAGTCTCACGACTTGCGTCGAGAATATCCGACATAAGTTACTATATGTAAGTAGGTATAATCTGTATATGCGTATAGCAGTTATAATAAAGATACACGTATTATAATTAATAATTAAATTATATAAATATATAGGTATAAAAACACCAGTTAAAACTTAACCAGTCCAGTCAATCGCCCTCCAGTCAGCTGTGAATAGAAAACATAATAAGTAACAGTGACACTACGTTAAACGAAACGCAATATGGTTTAAAAAAAAAAAAAAAGATTTAACGTCAGTTCAGTGTCAAAACTGTCACTGTCAGTCAAAGTAAAATGAAATGATTACCTTAAAGTATCTTGAAATAATAAATTAATAAATAAATGTGGCTGTTTTGACACTGAAATGAAACCACAGAAGAAGATAACCGAGTCATCTTAGCACCGCGCGTGTTAAGGCTTCACAATACGTTGCTGGCGCTTGGGCCGCCCTCCCGACGCCACGGAAAATGCGGCGCCTTTCGACGGCGCAGCCTTCGGCGGTGCAGATACTGGCGATTCGGAGTTGGTGGCGGCCTCGACAATTACTGGGGACGGTAACGCACGCAATTCGGCCATGGTGGTTACTTTGTGACGAGCACCGCCCGCGTTTACCACGATCCGACCGCCGCTCGTCCAGCTGTGCTTCACGCCATGAATCCGTCGAGCCTCCACAAATACCGAATGACGGTTGCTCGTGAGGAACTCTGATAGCGTCAAGCCAGAGCCCTTCAGCTTGGCCTTCGCTCCCCAAACCGCTTCCCGCATCGACCAAGTGGAAAACCGCAGCAGAAGTGGTCGGGGTTTAGAGGTCTGCACTCGCCTGCCAAGTCGATGGCAGACTAAGAGCGACCCCCTGTTCACATCCCGTACCTCCAGCTTTGTCGCACAGATGTTTATTGCGGCTGCAGTTACATCCTCTTCTTTTGCTTCTGGCACCCCATGCAGCAGCAGTGTTTTGGACCGGGAACGCATCTCCAGATCGTCCAATGACCTGGCAACCAGCTCCATTTGTGCTTGCAGACCAGACACAGCCTTCCAGATGATTGATTTAAAACTATGGAATTCGTCTAGTATAGGTGTGGTATCCGATCCGCTATGGGGCACTTTACTTTCGAAACTGGCCATCCTGGAGCTGAACATTTCCTTCATCTCCTCCATACTCTTCATCAACTGTGCTACACTGACCATATTGCTTCCAAACTTGCAGTGAATGTGAGAAGTTAAAGGCGATGGTGAAGCACTAACTGACAGGTATGATACCACGATAACGAATATCTATTTTGAAGAGATAACAGCTGACTGAGGCAATTGCAGTGTTATTGACAAACTGGCATTATCATAGTAACCAGTTTGTAATTATAACTATTTAATTTTAAAATAATAAAATTTTTGCTCAAAAACGACTTCTTTCTTTTATGCCTACCCAATTTTTTATTTTCAATTTTAGGTTTTACGGAATGGCCGTAAAAGTAACAAAATTTTGGAATTGAAATAAAAAATACAAAAAAAAGATTCCAAAAAACCAATCTTAATTGAGGTAAGTAGAAGTTTTAACGCCATCGATATGTCGTACGACGCCTATCAAGGACAGCACTAAAAGCGACTGAGGCGGGGCGTGTGGATAGCGGGGGGAGAGGCTTCCCGTCTTCACCTCAGACCCCGACTGTATTCAACTCGCGCGCTATCTGTAATCCTCTGGTGGTGACACTATTTCCCGGCTCTACAATACCGACATGGAAACACCGGCCTGATATTTCGTGTGCACACCCATAGAAAGTCTTGTCAGTTTGATATCTGTTTGTATGGGCGTGTACACGAAATATCGGATCGGTATTATCCGTGCAGTTAAATAGTGTCATCCATCCTCTGGTACAGCGTGTCCACTGGTAGCTGACCCACTCTGTCGTTCGCCTGTCACCTGAAACGTAAGAAACCTCACGTGAAAACGTAAGAAAAAAAAAGATTATTCGCGTTTTTAATTTCACCAAACATTTCTTACGTTGGACGTCTTTCGGCTGACATGATGATGATGAAACATTCCTTGGACCTAGTGTTCAATCTAGCACGCATTCGTTTAGAACAAACAGCAGGGCTACTTCGAAACTAGAAACTCGAAGTTCGCGTCGTGCGATCCCTCTCGCTCTCGTATTAAATAGTATAAGTGTCAGAGGAACCGCACGACACGAACTTCGAGTTTCGGAGTAGCCCTGCAGGGCATGAGTTAGTTATAGTTATAGTTTCGGTGGACGCGCCGCGGCCAAAGGTCATGGCTAATCGTTGCGGTTCATGACATATCACCAGGCAGAATGTGGGCTAATGAGGTGTGGGCGCAGCTCCGAGCCAATTAGAGGCGCGCCGCATTCCGCCCTCGGGAGGCCATTGACCCGCCAGCCCGTCACGCTCGAGCTAGACCACTTTTTAGGGTTCCGTAGTCCTATAAGAAACCCTGAGATTCGCTATGTCCGTCCGCGTCTTAGCTTAGAGACTGTTGATTCTAGAAAGCTGTGATTTTGCTTGCCGTACACGTTTACTGTTAGGTATAGGCTTCCAGTTAATTCTATTGGAAGCGGCCTGATAGGTAGATTTATTTATTTCCCTTTGAAAATGCACATTATATTTATAGTCCATGTAATGAGAGAAATAATTAGGTGATTTTCAAAGGGATTGTCGAAGAATAATACAATAATAGGTACAATCAAAAGTCAGTTTGAAACCATGTGAATAAAATTATCTTGAATAAAAAAAAAATGGTGAAAAATCTTCGCAGAATTAAATAGGTATATCTATTACGGGACATAGACCGTAATTACCTTTAATAGGCCCTCGATATTTCAATGCAGTTGCATGCATCATTAAAAGGTAATCAAATCATAGATTCCGTACCAAATACAAGGTGACCTTAGCCTCTGGACAAATATAGAAACCATGGATAAGACTGATACTTAGCAATATCTTAAAACTAGCTTTTACCCGCGGCTTCGCACGCGTAAACTAATAAAACGGGGATGTATTCGGTCCCTTAGTTATAAAACTATCCCGTGGGAATATCCGGATAAAAAGTAGCCTATGTGTTATTTCAGACGTTCAACTACCTACATACCAAATTTCATGACTCTAAGCCCAGCAGTTGTTATTTCGAGATTTTATCCATATCCCGTGGGAATATCGGGATAAAAAATAGCCTATGTATTATTTCAAAGGTCCAGCTACCTACACACCGAATTTCATGGCTCTAAGCACAGTGGTTGTTATTTCGAGATTTCATCCCCAGGTATCCCGTGGGAATATTGGATCAAAAAGTCGCTTATGTGTTATTCCAGACGGCTAACTACCTACATACCAAATTTCATGACTCTAAGCCCAGCGGTCATTATTTCAAGATTTTATCCCTATCCCGTGGGAATATCGGGTTAAAAAATAGTATATGTAGTATTTCAGAGGTCCAGCTACCTATATACCGAATTTCATGGCTCTAGTCCCAGTGGTTGTTATTTCGAGATTTCATCCCTAGGTATCCCGTGGGAATATCGGGTCAAAAAGTCACCTATGAGTAATTCCAAACGTCCAACTACCTACATACTAAATTTCATGACTCCAAGCCCAGCGGTTGCTATTTCGAGATTTTATCCCTATCCCGTGGGAATATCGGGATAAAAAGTATCCTATGTCCGTCTCCTGGCTCTAAGCTACCTCCCTACCAATTTTCAGCCAAATCTGTTCTGCCGTTCTTGAGTTATAAGTGGTGTAACTAACACGACTTTCTTTTATATATATAGATAGTTACTTGCTTAATCAGACAAGAACAAAATCTATGAAATCAGATCATCCAAATACATAGGCTGCTCCAATGTGATACATTGAAAACCGTTAGTTTTTCGGCAAATATTGGACTGATTGTTATTTATGATGCTTTGCAGTTTGGTTTTAAATATCTTGCTAAGCCAGTAGTATTCGTATTTGTCCAGAGGCTAAGGTCACCCAGTATATTGAAACAACTGTCTTTGCAGTGTATTTGGGACTTGTTCACTGAACAAAATATGCTAATACCGTTTTGGACAACTTGTATACCTACTTGTATATGTGAAGGTTGATCTGACGATGTTTTTATGATGACGGCGACAGGTGAAGAAGCTGTGCTGCTCGCTGCGCCGAAACGCTAAGGACGAACGGGTTCTGTTCCACTACAACGGGCACGGCGTGCCCAAGCCCACCAGCCAGGGCGAGATATGGGTCTTCAACAGGGTAAGCTCTTCCATCATTATATTTATTTCATCATCATCCCAGCCTATATACGTCCCACTGCTGGGCACAGGCCTCATCTCAAAACAAGAGGGCTTGGGCCATAGTTCCCATGCGGGCCCAGTGGCGGATTGAGAACTTCACACGCACCATTGAATTGCTTCGCTGGTTTTTGCAGGTTTCCTCACGATATTTTCCTTCACCGCAAAGCTCGTGGTTAATTTCGAATATAATTCCGCACATGAATTTCTAAAAACTCAGAGGTGCGAGCCGGGGTTTGAACCCACGACCCTCTGCTTGAGAGGTGATAGGTCAAACTACTAGGCTACCACGGCTTCTTTCAATATTTATTAAAACTAATAAATTTCACGATTTAAGTAACTCTTAATTATTATTAAAACTATTTCGACGTTTCGATCACATTGCGTAATAATCGTGTTTGTCAAGTCGAGTTTTCTCGTCAAGACTCGACTCGGGCTCATCGGCATGTAACACCGCGGTATTGCTATATCATTCCAGCCTATATAATATATGTCCCAGTGCTGGGCACAGGCCTCTCAGAATGAGAGAGCTTCTGCCGTAGTTCCCACGCGGGCCCAGTTCAAATTCGGAACTTCACATACATCATTGAATTGCTTCGCAGATTTGTACAGGTTTCCTCACAATGCTTTCCTACACTGTAAAGCTCGTGGTAAATTTCAAATGTAATTTCGTACATGACTTTCCAAAGACACAACCCATGATCCTCTGCTTGGGAGGCCATAGGTCTAACGACTAGGTCACCACGGCACAGTATATATATAAGCTAAAGCAGTATGGAAGCTACGAACAAATCGATCGAAACGAACATACTGAACAGGCCATGTAGAGCGCGCGTCTGTGTGAGTGTGTTCATTTCGATCGTATCTTCGTAGCTTCCATACTGCTTGAACTTATATATACAGAGGCGGCCTTAGGGGGAGGCGAACAGGGCAACCGCCCGGGGCCTCGCTCTTGCAGGGGCCTCGCGCAACAACCCAGCAAATTAAAAAAAAATGATTTATTTTAAAACTATATTTTCGCATCACATAGTTTTCTTGAACGACAAAGGGCCTCGCAAAGACCTGCCGCCCTGAGCCTCGCAATGGGTAAGGCCGCCGCTGTATATATACAGGGTGGCCCATTTTTATCGGTCAGTATGGGAAAGTCTGAAACTATACGACATACGAAAATTTCTTCTTAGGAACCATGACATCGATTTTACCAGCAAAGAGGTACAAACAACCATAGAGACAATTTTACATGCCAGAATTTGTTGAATACTAAAATAAATTAAAGTATGTGAAAACAATGCATGTTATTCATTTTAGACATAATGTTTCATGGAGACATTGGATGCGATTCTACGCGCACGTCGGCTAAATTGTCTAAATCTAAATTTTCTAAATTTTAATTGACATTTAGACGGCGGATTTAACAAGTGCTATGCTTTAACAATTTAGCGATGTCATTTGATTATGACAGGTGCTCATAGAATAGCAAAGTGATTTAGCGACGTCTAAATAAAATTAGGAATTTTAGCGGCCGCTGTAGAATCGGGTCCATTTACTGCTTAAGACGTACACAATCGATATCTAAATAGAAGTAGTGTAAGTTTTTTTTTTTAAAACAACCGGGTTCGATTCCCGAGCTGAGTACAGGTTTTTTTTTTAAATGCATGAATGTAGTTTTTCTTGTTATTAAAATCGATCTCATGGCACAGAATAACCAATAGTACTACCGTACAGAAGGGACTCTCTCGAACAAAAGTCAAGTTTAGGTATAAATCGTTGTCTACTCTTACGACATGCACGCGAAATTGTAACTTATAATGTTACACGAGCGTTCATATTGCGTTGGGCACCGTTGACACGAAACAGGTTTGGCGCCAACAGCGCAGGGTTCCCACTCTCCGATGAATAAAGATAACAGTGGGTATTAATATGAATTAAATAAGCTATCTTTAATAAATAAGTAAATACACTTTAAAACTCTACGACTCTAGGAATTCAAAACAGTCTTTTTTGGACCGTTTCAGCATTTTGCCAAAAAATAACAACAAACTTAGCGAGAAACAGTAACAAAAGTCAACAACAATAATAATAGAAATGAACAATGACAAAAACAATGCAAAGAAAATGCAACGGAAACTCGACTCGTATACACGGCAGACGCACTCGTACCTACTGACAATGATACTGACAAGTACTGGCCACAAGAGGCACAAGATGGTTGCGGCCGCTTCCCAAATAGCCGCATTTACAAAATCTTGCAAGTTTTGTTTAAAAATTTAAAATATCTTAGTTCATTGTTATCGAATAATGAACCGCTGCAATTGCCGATTTATTTATGTATTTATTTATTTATTTATTCCAAGAAAATAAAAAATCCGATAACATTGCGTCATTTAAAAAATAAATATTTTTCTATCGTATTCGATGGAGGCTATTTAACAGACACTGATATTGCTATATATTCTTAAAAAGAACAGTTTTAGATTTTCTTGATTATTTTGTTTCAAAACAGAAATTATTTTTAAAAAACATTTTGCGAACATAGTATGCGTAATTCGGAAAATTTTCAAATGTCACAGAACTCATCATAGGTGAAAAATACAATAAACGGCAACCCTTTGCCGCGAACCCCACGGTGAGGTCGCCGGCCGAACGTACCTAAACTGCGGAGTGTCCAACCCCTGCTCATGGTTCCTAAGAAGAAATTTTCGTATGTCGTATAGTTTCAGACTTTCCCATACTGACCGATACAAATGGGCCAACCTGTATACTGTGACCACGGCTTTTTCACTGCAATGTGTATGCTGTAAAATCGTGAAGATGCTCAAGTGTGTCGTGTGTCTTAGGCGTATACGCAGTACATCCCTCTGTCGATGTACGACCTGCAGACGTGGATGGGCGCGCCGTCGCTGTACGTGTACGACTGCTCCAACGCGGGCGTCATCGTCGACAACTTCCGCGCCTTCGCCGACCAGCACGAGCGCGACTACGAGGTGAGTGAAAGAAAGAAGAAAGAAAATACATTTATTTAACGCCATAAAAAGGAAAAAAAGAAACAGAAGAAATACCAGACATATATGACGCTAAATAGGTCCCCACTCAGTATAAGAGTGCGTCGCGTGTTACACTCAACAGACCACGTGGTACACCTAACACTCTGCATGCAGCTCTCAACACTCTGCATACGATACTCAATACGACACTCATACGACACTCAGTGGTCAATATCTCGCATTCAACACTCCGTAATATTCAAAACCCTGCAAAGGTACTGCCTTTTCGCAAACTCTAAAACTTGCTCGCTCGCTCGCTTGTTCTAAAGCTTGTGTTATTTGAATTATTTTTAGTTTATAATAAATTAAAAATTATTTAAAAAGTACACAGAAACTTTTTTGATTGTGGCTGTTGATACCTGATTACCTTGGTCTTGAGTTGGTATTAGACGAAGATTTTATTTTATGCACTAGAGCAAAAAAAGTAATTTTATGTCGCCTACATACAGCATGAACACGAACTTTACGAGCATGAGAAGTAAAAAAAATCTATCATAATAAATAAGTAAAATTAAAAAATGGAATTGTTTAAATTATGCCTAAAAAATAAAAGGTACATAGAAAGAGAATCATTGTTTCCACTGCTGGTATTTCATTTCTTCGCCATCGAAGTGAAAAGCAGAGTGTAAAACTCGAGCATTAAACCCATTTTCCGCTCGACGTGTCTATCCACCCTCGCCGTACCGGCCCGGGTGGCTATATAAACGTCTCGGGCGAAATGGCTCGTTTTATGCTCTTTTTGTACAATCTACTATTTATTTATAATGTGCGGTTATCCATACTATATACTATATACTATATACTATCTATATATATAAAAGAAAGTCGTGTTAGTTACACCACTTATAACTCAAGAACGGCAGAACAGATTTGGCTGAAAATTGGTAGGGAGGTAGCTTAGAGCCAGGAGACGGACATAGGATATTCCCACGGGATAGGGATAAAATCTCGAAATAGCAACCGCTGGGCTTGGAGTCATGAAATTTAGTATGTAGGTAGTTGGACGTTTGGAATTACTCATAGGTGACTTTTTGACCCGATATTCCCACGGGATACCTAGGGATGAAATCTCGAAATAACAACCACTGGGACTAGAGCCATGAAATTCGGTATATAGGTAGCTGGACCTCTGAAATACTACATATGCTATTTTTTAACCCGATATTCCCACGGGATAGGGATAAAATCTTGAAATAATGACCGCTGGGCTTAGAGTCATGAAATTTGGTATGTAGGTAGTTAGCCGTCTGTAATAACACATAGGCCACTTTTCGACCCAATATTCCCACGGGATACCTAGGGATAAAATCTAGAAATAACAACCGCTGTGCTTAGAGCCATGAAATTTAGTATGTAGATAGCTGGACCTCTGGAATAATAGATAGGCTACTTTTTATCTCGATATTCCCACGGGATAGGGATAAAATCTTGGAATAATAACCGTTGGGCTTAGAGTCATAAAATTTGGAATGTAGGTAGCCGGAAGTCTTGAATAACACATAAGCGACTTTTTGATCCAATATTCCCACGGGATACCTGGGGATGAAATCTCGAAATAACAACCACTGTGCTTAGAGCCATGAAATTCGGTGTGTAGGTAGCTGGACCTTTGAAATAATACATAGGCTATTTTTTATCCCGATATTCCCACGGGATATGGATAAAATCTCGAAATAACAACTGCTGGGCTTAGAGTCATGAAATTTGGTATGTAGGTAGTTGAACGTCTGAAATAACACATAGGCTACTTTTTATCCGGATATTCCCACGGGATAGTTTTATAACTAAGGGACCGAATACATCCCCGTTTTATTAGTTTACGCGTGCGAAGCCGCGGGTAAAAGCTAGTAATATTATAAATGCGAAAGTAACTCTGTCTGTCTGTCTGTTTGTTACGCTTTCACGCCAAAACCGTTGAACCGATTTGGATGAAATTTGGTATAGAGATAGAATAGACCTTGGGAAAGGACATAGGCTATCTTTTATTGCGAAAAAGAGGCTTTAAGGGGTTAAAATAGGGGGTGAAAGTTTATATGGTGGAAGTTCGTCGCTGTTGAAGATAAAACTATGAAACTTAGCATTTAATATACTATCCATATCCATGCTAATATTATAAATGTCAAAGGGCCTGGACACATGTCGCCGGTACGGTGCCGTCTACGGTGTCACGGCGCGGCGCCGTCAAACGGCGTCGTGCCGAAACACGGTGCCGCGTACGGTGCCGTACGCGGCGCCGCGAACGGCGTCGTACCACGGCGCGGTGCCGTGTACGACGCCGTGCACGGTGCATCGCTTGGTAGTTTAACTAGTTTTCGTTTTGCTGCTGAACGCATAACACGCAAGTACAACCATCGGTTCAAATATACAAAACAATTGTCGTTTTAAATATATACAAGTATACAGTTTTTGCCTTGACATGGACCAAGAAAAACGTATTCTCCTGCTCCTACTGCTAAGACGACGAATGAAGAAAAAACAGAAACGAAGATATTGGGTGAATCCATACATGTCTTTAATGAACCATGATGGAGGTCATTTTTTACTTCCGTGTTATGCGTTCAGCAGCAAAACGTAAACTAGTTAAACTACCAAGCGATGCACCGTGCACGGCGTCGTACACGGCACCGCGCCGTGGTACGACGCCGTTCGCGGCGCCGTGTACGGCACCGTACGCGGCACCGTGTTTCGGCACGACGCCGTTTGACGGCGCCGCGCCGTGACACCGTAGACGGCACCGTACCGGCGACATGTGTCCAGGCCCTTAAACTACCAAGCGATGCACCGTGCACGGCGTCGTACACGGCACCGCGCCGTGGTACGACGCCGTTCGCGGCGCCGTGTACGGCACCGTACGCGGCACCGTGTTTCGGCACGACGCCGTTTGACGGCGCCGCGCCGTGACACCGTAGACGGCGCCGTACCGGCGACATGTGTCCAGGCCCAAAGTGTGTTTGTGTATGTTTGTATGTTTGTCCGTCTTTCACGCCGTAACGGATCGACGGATCGACGTGATTTTTGGCATGGAGATAGTTTATGGGCCCGAGAGTGATATAGGCTAGTATACAGGGCGTCCCACGGCGATGCCACATGGAGGGAAAGTACCTTAAATATCATAGATAGGATGTTTTGCTGAAAGAAGGCTTTATTTTATTTTTAAAAGTTAGTAAAACTGCATTCAAAGATTTTTGAATAATTACATGGTTTGACTGGGAATCGAACCCGCTCCACTAGAAAAAAAACATCCTGTAGTTTTCTCATACCGATCGAAAGGGTTTATTATAAGGATTATTTTTTGCTAAATAACCTAGTGCCGGAAATAAACGGAACACCATAAATTTTAACATTTGATGTGAAATTTTGTTCGGAAAATGGGGTTACGTAAAAAATTTAGTTTATAAGAAACAGTATGAAAGTGTCCACGAGCTTCAAGCAGAACTTAGACGTATTATTTTAAATATCCACCACAAAATGATCAAAAAATCGACAGGAAGTGAAATAGTCAAAAGAGTGCGTCTTTGTATTGAACAGAATGGAACTCATTTTGAGCATTTGATAAATTGATTTTTTTATTAAAAATGTTAAAATTTATGGTGTTCCGTTTATTTCCGGCACTAGGTTATTTAGCAAAAAATAATCCTTATAATAAACCCTTTCGATCGGTATGAGAAAACTACAGGATGTTTTTTTTTCTAGTGGAGCGGGTTCGATTCCCAGTCAAACCATGTAATTATTCAAAAATCTTTGAATGCAGTTTTACTAACTTTTAAAAATAAAATAAAGCCTTCTTTCAGCAAAACATCCTATCTATGATATTTAAGGTACTTTCCCTCCATGTGGCATCGCCGTGGGACGCCCTGTATAATATGCGTCTGTTGTTTGTCAGATGCAGCTGAACAGCAAGAGCGCGGAGTCGCCGCCGCCGGCGGCGGTGTCGTACAAGAACTGCATCCAGCTGGGCGCGTGCGCGGCCGGCCAGACGCTGCCCATGAGCCCCGAGCTGCCGGCCGACCTGTTCACGGCCTGCCTCACCACGCCCGTCAAGATGGCCATGAAGTGGTTCGTGCTGCGCCACTCCGCCGGCAGCGCCACCGCCGCCGCCGCGCAGCGACACCACAATCTGCATGACCTCATCGACAAGTCAGTGCCGCACCTAATATCGTCACTACTTTAAAAAAAACTCGTACCTCAAAATCCATAATTTTTCTGCGTGCACTTTATAATCACTGTGTCACGGTTCAATTTTGTTGACGCAATTGATTTTAGATACGACATTTTTAAAGTAGTGATAATATACTACCGAGATATTTATTTCACCTTTGGAAATCTCATGTGCCTGCGCGACCGAACTTAGCTCGGTTTTTAGGGTTTCGCAGCCAAAATGGCAAAAACGGAACCCTTATAGTTTTGTCAAGTCCGTCTGTCTGTCTGTCCGTCCGTCCGTATGTCACAGGCATTTTACTCGAAAACTACAAGATGTATATCAATGAAATTTGGAGTACATCAGTCATTGATATACATATGTACATCTTGTAGTTTTCGAGTAAAATGCCTGTGACATACAGACAGACAGAAAGACAGACAGACAGACGGAATTGACGGCATTATAGGCTTCCGGTTTTGCCATTTTGGCTACGGAACCCTAAAAAATGAAATGTAAAAGAACCCTTTGCGGCTTTGTCATAAACGATTTGAACTTGCCGCGGGCAGGATCCCGGGGCAGGTGACGGACCGGCGCACGATGCTGGGCGAGCTGAACTGGATCTTCACGGCCATCACCGACACCATCGCGTGGAACTCGCTGCCGCCCGACCTGTTCCAGCAGCTGTTCCGCGCCGACCTGCTCACCGCCAGCCTCTGCCGCAACTTCCTGCTGGCGGACCGCATCATGCGGTCAGTGACCCCCCACTATGCTACGCAAAAATCAATCTTAATGAGGGCTATCGTTTTTATCTCACTAGATGGCGCCACTGTTGCGTGAGGTTTTTAAAAGTCTTATAACGGGCGTGAAAACAAAGTTTAGATTAAAATCATATTCAGTACATCTTAAAACAGTACCATAAAAATATCGAGCAACCACAGTATTGCGTAATCCCGTTTTGTTCGGAAAAAAGGGAGGACAAAAGTTTTCGAAAGACAAAACTCTCAAATTACAGACCTTCATTGCCCCTTATCGCATAATGCAAAATATTCACAAAACTATTCTAATTATAAATAAACCCGCGTAGCTCACCAAAAATCTATGAGATTTCGTTGACCTCACGCTACACTAGCGCCTCTAGCGGAAAATTCATTCGCGATAGCCCTCATTCGGTTGCTCAATAGCGACATCTCTTGTCCGGGTGAGCGGTTAGTTCCGATGGGGTGCTGAAAGTTTCTTGATGAGGCTACGGCATAGATGTCGCTAAGTGTCGCTGTAAGTGGCTAAATAAGAAACAAACAAGTTGAGATATGTAATGCGTAAGGGAAATTCGTGTCTGTACCGTTGTCCAGCGGTGGCGTAGCAGCACGCGGCGCGGGTGGCACCTGGGTTCGATTCCCAGCGCTGGTCTTATTTTTCTGGTTTTTCTGTGCATCTATATCTCTTCTCTTCTTCTTCAGCGTGTTTTCGCCCACCGTTGGGCATACGCCTCTCCAACCTTTCTCCATCCAGATCGACTATCTATATAACCACTTTCCCCCTTATTCATAAACGACAATCAAACCAATTTTAGTTAAAATGCCGCTAAAATTCGTTTGTCCTTATCTGTCACTTCGACATTTGTATTTGTTAGAAAGGGACAAAGCATTTGTTAGTTAACATAGGCTTGTTAAGTTTTATGAATAAAGGGGGTTTGTATTTTCGATGTCAAATATAGGGTACATTTTTTAGAAAGCGCCCAACTACATAGAAGAGTGTGTTTGTGTCAGGTCGTACAACTGCACGCCGGTGTCGATGCCGGCGCTGCCGTCGCTGGCGGCGCACGCGCTGTGGGCGGCCTGGGACCACACGCTGGAGCTGGCGCTGGCGCAGCTGCCCGCCATGCTGGCCGCGCCGCCCGCGCCCTACCAGCACTCGCCCTTCTTCCGCGACCAGCTCACCGCCTTCCAGGTGTGGCTCGACCTGGGCAAGTGTGAGTACCCCATCACTACATCACTAAGCCTAAAAAAAAATCATTATGGAGTTATTGTGGTTGGTAAACTGGATGAGACACGAAGACGCGTGATTTTGTCAAAATTTGCCATTAATTCAAATTCAAATCATTTATTCAGTAAATAGGCCGCAATAGTCCGTGAGCCCAGCCCCTAGGTACCTACGTAACATGACATCACCATAAGATGCCTGGCAACAGGTGGGGAAAGTTGTGCTGAGCTAGAATCAAAAAACTAACGCACTTAAAATTAGCCGGAAGTTTGAGAAAATCCTTCACTTCCGGTCAAAATTTTAAGGTCAATTTACGTCACGTGACATCATTACGAAACACGTGGCATCATGAAGCCCTTTATCCGTAGAGAGGGCAACATAAGTCTGTCAGTTCTGAAATAGCCGGAAGTGCCTGACAGACTGCGACAAAGGTGACCCCCAAAAACGATTTCCTACGTCATATGACATCGTGACCAAAATTATTACAAAAGTTTCGTAATATTAGTGTCTTTAATAATATATAAGTCTGCCAAGCGTTTTTTAGCCGGAAGTCCTTTAAAAGTGTAATTTTAACTACAAGGAAAATGTAACCGTATCATGTTAAATGAGAATAATTTAACGAATTATGATCGATTAACAAGGATTATCGACTAATTCGTCGTGGTCGGTATATTTAGTATGTAAGAAAATAAAAAAATTACAATCTTTTATTTTATTTGCCCCGTTGTCTGTAATCAAATCTCGCAAGTATAGTTATTTGGATCTAAGTACTGTCAGTGGTTGGATTGAGTTGAAATTTGGCATTGTAATATAAAATTGGTGGCAAAGAATCTGGTCGTGAAATTCCGGTGATCATCACCAGGTCAGAATTGTCTCCACAGGAGAGAACTGTTTAACGGTGAATGGTATAGACTTAAAATTACACGAATGGATTTCCGATAGCAATACAAGTAGGTACAGTCAGCAAAAAAACTTCTACTAAATTATTTTTTTACGGGAACTAATAGTTTCAGTGAGTTTCAGTAGTGTCAGTTCCGAAATTGCTGGAATTGCCTGATAGACGGTGGCAAAATAATAAATATAAATAATTTAGTCTGCAATAAAACTTCTACTAAATATTTTAAGGTCAATTTACGTCACGTGACAACATTACGAAACACGTGGCATCATGAAGCCCTTTATCCGTAGAGAGGGGCAACATAAGTCTGTCAGCTCTGAAATAGCCGGAAGTGCCTGACAGACTGAGGCAAAGATGACACCCAAAAACGATTTCTTACGTCATATGACATTGCGACCAAAATTAATACAAAAGTTTCGTAATATAAGTGTCTTTAATATTAAATAAGACTGCCGAGCGTTTTTTAGCTGGAAGTCCTTTAAAAGTATCTATCTGTCTGTCTGTCCGTCCGTTCGCGGCTTTGCTCAGACACTATCAATGCTAGAAAGCTGTAAATTTGCATGAATATATATGTAAACTATGCCAACAAAACAGTACAATAAAAATTAAACAAAAAATTTTTTAGACTACCTACCAAAAAAACTTTTTTTTTTAATTTTTATTCTACTGTTTTGGTGGCATAGTTTATTATGAAATTATACCAAAAGTAGAGCTTTCTAGCATTGATAGTCTCTGACCAAAGGCGCGGACGGACGGACAGACAGACAGACATGGCGAAATGAGTCGATAATCCTTGTTAATCGATCATAATTTGTTAAATTATTCACATTTAACATGATACGATTACGCTTTCCTTGCAGTTAAAATAACACTTTTAAAGGACTTCCGGCAAAATAACGCTTGGCAGACTTATTTATTGTCAAAGACACTAATATTAATGAAACTTTTGTAATAATTTTGGTCGCGTGGTCATATGACGTAAAAAATCGTTTTTGGGGGTCATCTTTGCCAGTCTGTCAGGCACTTCCGGCTATTTCAGAGCTGACAGACTTATGTTGCCCCTCTCTACGGATAAAGGGCTTCATGATGCCACGTGTTTCGTAATGTTGTCACATGACGTAAATTGACCTTAAAATATTTAGTAGAAGTTTTATTGCAGACTAAATTATTTATATTTATTATTTTGCCATCGTCTATCAGGCACTTCCAGCAGTTTCGGAACTAACACTACTGAAACTCACTGAAACTATTAGTTCCCGTAAAAAAATAATTTAGTAGAAGTTTTTTTGCTGACTGTACCTACTTGTATTGCAATCGGAAATCCATTCGTGTAATTTTAAGTCTATACCATTCACCGTTAAACAGTTCTCTCCTGTGGAGACAATTCTGACCTGGTGATGATCACCGGAATTTCACGACCAGATTCTTTGCCAAAAATTTTATATTACAATGCCAAATTTCAACTCAATCCAACCACTGACAGTACTTAGATCCAAATAACTATACTTGCGAGATTTGATTACAGACAACAGGACAGGTGAAATAACATAAAAGATTGTATTTTTTTTATTTTTAACCCCCGACGGAAAAAAGGGGTGTTATAAGTTTGACCGCTATGTGTGTCTGTGTGTCTGTCTGTGTGTCTGTCTGTGTGTCTGTGTGTCTGTGTGTCTGTCTGTGGCACCGTAGCTCTTAAGCGGGTGGACCGATTTGAATGCGGTTTTTTTTATTTGAAAGCTGGTTTTCTAGCGATGGTTCTTAGACATGTTTTATCAAAATCGGTTCAGCCGTTTCAAGATCATCAGCTCTTTTGTTCGCTGCTGTAGGAATCTTAGACGCATAATGGGTATTTACACCCATGTATGCTATATGACTATGCAAGATTATGCAGTTCTCGACCTGATGCTGCAGCCAGGATATCCGGAACACCAGTAGGTACACTCTTGATAAAACCATAGCAGATATATCGTGTTTGGATTCGTTTCGATCAGTTTTTGATTCTACATACAATGCAATGGTGGCAACAGGATGAGCTGATGCTGCAGCCAGGATATCCAGCACACTAGAAGACTATAAAAAATAATAGCACATATGTTGTGTTTGGATTCGTTTTGATCAATAATTGATTCTACATACAATGCAGTGGTGGCAACATGACGAGCTGATCCTGCAGCCAGGATATCCAGCACACCAGTATACCTACTCTTGAAAAAAAAAATAGTAGACATGTCGTGTTTGATTCGTTTTGATCAGTATTTGATTCTACATACAATACAAAGGTGGCAACACGAGCTGAGCTGCAGCCAGGATATTCAACACACTAATACACTTAAAAAAAATATATACCAAAGTTTAAAAAACATAAAATAAAAAAAAAAACTAAAATTAAAAATTTTAAAAACCCCCGACAAAAAAAACGCTGGAAAAAATAATAAAAAAAAAACGAAAAAAAAGGCGCCAGAAAAGGACAACTAAAAAGTAAAAAATAATTATGCACTGCCTAGTTGTTGCCTGCGACTTCATCTGCGAAGAATTCGTTTATCCCTATCCCGCGGGGACTATGCTGATTTCCCGCAAAATTAGCCTAAGTTAATTTAGTACAAGTACCTAGTAATATTTTTTTTATCTAAGCGTCGTCGATGTCGGGGGACCGCTAAGGTTAATACTTTAAAAAATACAACATACGTATATGTACTTTAGTTTCCTGTTAACCTTAGCGGTCCCCCGACACCGACGACGCTTAGATAAAAAAAATATTACTAGGTACTTGTACTAAATTAACTTAGGCTAATTTTGCGGGAAATCAGCATAGTCCCCGCGGGATAGGGATAAACGAATTCTTCGCAGATGAAGTCGCAGGCAACAGCTAGGCAGTGCATAATTATTTTTTACTTTTTAGTTGTCCTTTTTCTTACATACTAAATATACCGACCACGACGAATTAGTCGATAATCCTTGTTAATCGATCATAATTCGTTAAATTATTCTCATTTAACATGATACGGTTACATTTTCCTTGTAGTTAAAATTACACTTTTAAAGGACTTCCGGCTAAAAAACGCTTGGCAGACTTATATATTATTAAAGACACTAATATTACGAAACTTTTGTAATAATTTTGGTCACGATGTCATATGACGTAGGAAATCGTTTTTGGGGGTCACCTTTGTCGCAGTCTGTCAGGCACTTCCGGCTATTTCAGAACTGACAGACTTATGTTGCCCTCTCTACGGATAAAGGGCTTCATGATGCCACGTGTTTCGTAATGATGTCACGTGACGTAAATTGACCTTAAAATTTTGACCGGAAGTGAAGGATTTTCTCAAACTTCCGGCTAATTTTAAGTGCGTTAGTTTTTTGATTCTAGCTCAGCACAACTTTCCCCACCTGTTGCCAGGCATCTTATGGTGATGTCATGTTACGTAGGTACCTAGGGGCTGGGCTCACGGACTACAATGGGCACTTTTACACGTCATTTAATGACATTGTAATAAGAACCACGGCACGCGTCATCGTGAATGACTCTACCTATAGCACAGGTCTGGGCAAAGTGGCGTCAAAATAAAGGCTAAAATGTAGGCTGATTTGATTGATTCATGAAAAATGTGTCTTTTTTAGATAAAGCTTTTTGGCTTAGGAAGGTATTGTTCTCTGAAAAAGAGTAATTAAGTCGATCAACTTCGAAATGTATTTATATTATTCATTTTCCATTTATATCATTCATTTAAATTATTCAATTTCCATCAAGTGTGACGAACTTGGGCTGCGTTTCCACCAGAGATTGTGTATGGATATGTTGGGAGGAATATGTTTTTCATGAACCAATAGAAAAGCTTCATTTCCCCACACAGCTCTAGTGGAAACAATTAAGCGTAGCGAGGATAGGATAGGTGAGAATTTCAATTGGTTCATAAAATACAAATTTTTCGAGGCGAGATAAATGAAGCGTTTCTGAATAACACTCACAAGCGTTTTGCTCGCCTGTCGCAGTGTGTTATGAATATTGATACATACGATAACTATTTGCGTCAACTGCTGATACACTAGTAGATAGTTTCTCTTCCAAGTGAAGTATTCATCCTTATATTATGTCTTTGTGATATGCGGACTATTAACGATGTGGTCTTCTCAAGAAATAGTCGTTTTGCTACCTAGTCATTCGGAGATATGGGCTTTCTTAAGAGATGGTCCTTTAGAGATCTGGACCTTATGATGATTTGGTCGTTTTGACAATGTAGTCGTTATGATACCAACCGGTATAAATGGGCCATTGTTTGTCATTCATCAATATTCATAAAACTGGAATGGGTGGGCAAAACGCTCGTGAGCCTTACCCTTCTATTGATTCATGGAAAACATATCCTCGCACATGTGTGCAGATGCACACATGTCCCTGTCCCCCTCTGGCCATCCCCCTGCCCCTCCATGCACCATGCATTCATTACATGCATGCATTGCTCCATGCTGCTGGTCCATGCCCCTGGTATTGCAGATGTTAATGGGCGGTGGTGATCTTTTACCACCAGGAGACCCACCTGCTCGTTTGCCTTCCAATGGAATAAAAAAAAAATGTACGGTGGAAACGCAGTTGTACCCTGTGTGTTCCCAGACGGCGGCGGCTGCTCGGGGCTGTCGCGGCGGCCGCCGGACCAGCTGCCGATGGTGCTGCAGGTGCTGCTGAGCACGCTGCACCGCGTGCGCGCGCTGCAGCTGCTGTGCCGCTTCCTGGCGCTGGGCGCGCGGGCCGTGCGCGCCGTGCTGGCCGTCGGCATCTTCCCCTACATGCTCAAGCTGCTGCAGGCCTCCGCGCACGACCTGCGCGCCTCCATGGTCTACATCTGGGCCAAGATCATCGCCGTGGACCCGGTCAGTGCCGCGCCTTGTCTAGAATGTGCCGCTCCCTGGCGCTGGGCGCGCGGGCCGTGCGCGCCGTGCTGGCCGTCGGCATCTTCCCCTACATGCTCAAGCTGCTGCAGGCCTCCGCGCACGACCTGCGCGCCTCCATGGTCTACATCTGGGCCAAGATCATCGCCGTGGACCCGGTCAGTGCCGCGCCTTGTCTAGAATGTGCCGCTCCCTGGCGCTGGGCGCGCGGGCCGTGCGCGCCGTGCTGGCCGTCGGCATCTTCCCCTACATGCTCAAGCTGCTGCAGGCCTCCGCGCACGACCTGCGCGCCTCCATGGTCTACATCTGGGCCAAGATCATCGCCGTGGACCCGGTCAGTGCCGCGCCTTGTCTAGAATGTGCCGCTCCCTGGCGCTGGGCGCGCGGGCCGTGCGCGCCGTGCTGGCCGTCGGCATCTTCCCCTACATGCTCAAGCTGCTGCAGGCCTCCGCGCACGACCTGCGCGCCTCCATGGTCTACATCTGGGCCAAGATCATCGCCGTGGACCCGGTCAGTGCCGCGCCTTGTCTAGAATGTGCCGCTCCCTGGCGCTGGGCGCGCGGGCCGTGCGCGCCGTGCTGGCCGTCGGCATCTTCCCCTACATGCTCAAGCTGCTGCAGGCCTCCGCGCACGACCTGCGCGCCTCCATGGTCTACATCTGGGCCAAGATCATCGCCGTGGACCCGGTCAGTGCCGCGCCTTGTCTAGAATGTGCCGCTCCCTGGCGCTGGGCGCGCGGGCCGTGCGCGCCGTGCTGGCCGTCGGCATCTTCCCCTACATGCTCAAGCTGCTGCAGGCCTCCGCGCACGACCTGCGCGCCTCCATGGTCTACATCTGGGCCAAGATCATCGCCGTGGACCCGGTCAGTGCCGCGCCTTGTCTAGAATGTGCCGCTCCCTGGCGCTGGGCGCGCGGGCCGTGCGCGCCGTGCTGGCCGTCGGCATCTTCCCCTACATGCTCAAGCTGCTGCAGGCCTCCGCGCACGACCTGCGCGCCTCCATGGTCTACATCTGGGCCAAGATCATCGCCGTGGACCCGGTCAGTGCCGCGCCTTGTCTAGAATGTGCCGCTCCCTGGCGCTGGGCGCGCGGGCCGTGCGCGCCGTGCTGGCCGTCGGCATCTTCCCCTACATGCTCAAGCTGCTGCAGGCCTCCGCGCACGACCTGCGCGCCTCCATGGTCTACATCTGGGCCAAGATCATCGCCGTGGACCCGGTCAGTGCCGCGCCTTGTCTAGAATGTGCCGCTCCCTGGCGCTGGGCGCGCGGGCCGTGCGCGCCGTGCTGGCCGTCGGCATCTTCCCCTACATGCTCAAGCTGCTGCAGGCCTCCGCGCACGACCTGCGCGCCTCCATGGTCTACATCTGGGCCAAGATCATCGCCGTGGACCCGGTCAGTGCCGCGCCTTGTCTAGAATGTGCCGCTCCCTGGCGCTGGGCGCGCGGGCCGTGCGCGCCGTGCTGGCCGTCGGCATCTTCCCCTACATGCTCAAGCTGCTGCAGGCCTCCGCGCACGACCTGCGCGCCTCCATGGTCTACATCTGGGCCAAGATCATCGCCGTGGACCCGGTCAGTGCCGCGCCTTGTCTAGAATGTGCCGCTCCCTGGCGCTGGGCGCGCGGGCCGTGCGCGCCGTGCTGGCCGTCGGCATCTTCCCCTACATGCTCAAGCTGCTGCAGGCCTCCGCGCACGACCTGCGCGCCTCCATGGTCTACATCTGGGCCAAGATCATCGCCGTGGACCCGGTCAGTGCCGCGCCTTGTCTAGAATGTGCCGCTCCCTGGCGCTGGGCGCGCGGGCCGTGCGCGCCGTGCTGGCCGTCGGCATCTTCCCCTACATGCTCAAGCTGCTGCAGGCCTCCGCGCACGACCTGCGCGCCTCCATGGTCTACATCTGGGCCAAGATCATCGCCGTGGACCCGGTCAGTGCCGCGCCTTGTCTAGAATGTGCCGCTCCCTGGCGCTGGGCGCGCGGGCCGTGCGCGCCGTGCTGGCCGTCGGCATCTTCCCCTACATGCTCAAGCTGCTGCAGGCCTCCGCGCACGACCTGCGCGCCTCCATGGTCTACATCTGGGCCAAGATCATCGCCGTGGACCCGGTCAGTGCCGCGCCTTGTCTAGAATGTGCCGCTCCCTGGCGCTGGGCGCGCGGGCCGTGCGCGCCGTGCTGGCCGTCGGCATCTTCCCCTACATGCTCAAGCTGCTGCAGGCCTCCGCGCACGACCTGCGCGCCTCCATGGTCTACATCTGGGCCAAGATCATCGCCGTGGACCCGGTCAGTGCCGCGCCTTGTCTAGAATGTGCCGCGTCCCGAAACAAACTCTGCCTTGACGGCAATGATCGGTTCTAAAATGCGATTTGGAGTGAACGACCTATAACGTAATGCTTAACATGGATGTGACTCGGGATTTCCCGGGATCTTGGGAAATAGGTTATTGTTATAGTCAAAATACCATAATGGGACTTATCACGCTATTTTTACACAAGTAATATTTATCTCGACGTTTCTGCAACGTTTCAGTTGCCGTGGTCACGAGTAAACCACGTAAGCGTGATAAGTCCCGTTATGGTATTTTGACTACGAGTGAGAATCACGAAAGTTTAAAACGTTATAGGTTACTGTTAACCCATACTTACTAACATTATAAATGCGAAAATGTGTTTGTATGTTTGTGTGTTTAAATGTTTGTCCGTCTTTCACGCCGTAACGGAGCGATGGATCGACATAATTTTTGGCATAGAGAGAGATAGAGCCCGAGAGTGACATAAGCTACTTTTTATCCCGGAAAAGTGCACAGCTCCCGAGGGAACAGCGCGCGATAATAGAATACCACGCGGGCAAAGCCGCGAGCAAAAGCTAGTGTACCTATAAAACGGTATATTTCTTATCTCATTTAAATTATGTTTAACTTCTTAATTCCTTTCTCTACAAGTAATAAAAGCTTGTTTTAAAAAAGGTGTTTTTTTTTTAACCATGAAAAAAGTTAAAGAAGTTTGACCGCTATGTGTGTCTGTTTGTGGCACCACAGGTCTTAAACGGGTGTAGCGGTTTGAATTTGTTTATTTTATTTAAAACTTAGTTTTCTAGTGATGGTTCTTAGACATGATTCATCAAAATCGGTTCAACTGTTTTTGAAATATTGAACTTTGAAGTGACAAGGTCGGGGGTTTTCCAAATTTTTGTTGAGGTTAGGTTATTCTTTTGATTTTTTAAATTTACTTAGTTGCAAGTATACTTTATTTAATTTGCTTCTTCGTTTCAGTCCTGTCAAGTGGACCTGGTGAACGCGAAAGGGCACAAGTACTTCCTCTCGATCCTGTCCGATTCGACGGTCGACGTAAGTCGTTCAGTATTAGATCACAGCGTTAAATAGCAGATATAGTTGGAGAGCGGACTGCAAAATTTCGGACCTACTTGATACCGCGATGAAATGTACAATGGTTTCCCATAAAACTGATGCTAAGTCCGAATGTAATAGTCTGCCACGGCGGAACTTGCCGAAAGTACCAAAAAAATGGTCACTTCCGGTACGAAAAAAGGGGTGTCATTTTACCCATCTGATACCGAAATAATAGTCATGGCATCAGTTAGGAATTTACTGGTAGATACAGAAAAGCGAAATATGTCATCATTTTTCTTGCCGGAAGTGCTCGGCAGACGCTCTCAAAGGTGCCCATCAGGACCCCTAAATATACCCATCTGATACCAGCATGAAACCAATTCCAGACGGTAGGTATAAATCCTCATTACCGGAATATATAAGTCTGCCAGGGCTATTCCTGCCGAAACACCTTGACATACGAGATTATGTGAGCAACCTCTACTCCGCTCAATATAGATATTTCAATTTCCATAAATCCGACAAACCCCAATTTTGGTGGAGACCTTGGGTACACCATTAGGAATAAAGTGTCAAAAGTCTCCATTGATCCCATGAGTGCAAAAAGTCATTGGGGATCAAAGTTCAAAATTTGAGGTTTTTTTTTTGTTTTTCGAAAACGGTAAGTTTGTTCAAAAAGTAGCCGAGACAAAAATTATAGATCTTAAAATTATCTACAAAAATGATCTTCATACTTTTTTTCTCAGAATTACCATTCCCGAGATATCCCGATTCTAAAAGTTGAAGGAGTCAAGTTCTACATGATAACACATTTATGCCACGCATACCTATAAGGTGACTGGGTAATTCGACCTATTTCTTGAAAGGGGTTATTCTAGAGCTCATTTTCAATGTTTTTTCCAGTAAAACATGGATCGAAAATCCTCATTACCGGAATATATATGTATACCTATTATAAGTCTGCCAAGTCTATTATTTCTGGTGTATAATAAAGAGTCATTGTATTGTGCTTTAGGTATGTTTGGTTGTGTTGAATGAAACACCATAATTGATTGTATAGAAGATTATAGAAGTAGAAGAAGAAATGTATTCACAGAAAAAAATTATATATACAAAAAGTAAACAAAGTGTTGTTGTCAGAATTTTCTGTTTAATTGTCTTCCAACACGGTGGTATAGTATTCGAACTATAAGTTTTTACTTTATTTAAAAAATGTTTTGTATTATGCGAGGTTGCAAAACTCTTAGTAACTCTGAAATAATGTGTGGTATCAGTGCAGTGTTGACGTTGTAATATAACCCTTAACGCGGTATTATTAAGTCACATTATGTTGATTCGAGCGAGTCGCAGTATGTTCTTTTGCTTTAAAAGTTAAGAATTTAAGAGTTTTAAAGTTAGTTGAAATTCGTCAGCCCACTACATTTATGATTGCCTTTAAAATCGAAATCATTGTCTCAGAAACTCGATAATAAGCGTGTTTCCAGAGATAAGAGCAAGATAGATCGATTTGTCATCCTCGAAAACCCCTACCTACCTACCAAATTTTCTCCACGAACAAATATCCTCCGCGAACCTCTCACTAGTTGCGCTTTGTTTACTTTTTGTATATATACATTTTTTCTGTGAATACATTTCTTCTTCTACTTCTATCATCTTCTATACAATCAATTATGGTGTTTCATTCAACACAACCAAACATACCTAAAACACAATACAATGACTCTTTATTATACACCAGAAATAATAGACTTAGCAAACTTATAATAGGTATATATATTCAGGAAATGAGGATTTTCGATCCGTGGTTTACTGGAAAAAAAAATGAAAATGAGCTCTAAAATAACCCCTTTCAAGAAATAGGTCGAATTACCCAGTCACCTTATAGGTATGCGTGGCATAAATGTGTTATCATGTAGAACTTGACTCATGAAACTACCGTGAGACTCACTCATATTAAATTGCAGCCGCCGAGTCCCGTGCTCCAGTGATTAAGGGTTTCGAAATAACCCGAAACATGTCGAGCTAAACTCGATTTAATACGTGAGTAATCCGGTCAATATAATTTAATATAGAACTTGACTCCTTCAACTTTTAGAATCGGGATATCTCGGGAATGGTAATTCTGAGAAAAAAAGTATGAAGATCATTTTTGTACATAATTTTAAGATCTATAATTTTTGTCTCGGCTACTTTTTGAACAAACTTACCGTTTTCGAAAAACAAAAAAAAAACCTCAAATTTTGAACTTTGATCCCCAATGACTTTTTGCACTCATGGGATCAATGGAGACTTTTGACACTTTATTCCTAATGGTGTACCCAAGGTCTCCACCAAAATTGGGGTTTGTCGGATTTATGGAAATTGAAATATCTATATTGAGCGGAGTAGAGGTTGCTCACATAATCTCGTATGTCAAGGTGTTTCGGCAGGAATAGCCCTGGCAGACTTATATATTCCGGTAATGAGGATTTATACCTACCGTCTGGAATTGGTTTCATGCTGGTATCAGATGGGTATATTTAGGGGTCCTGATGGGCACCTTTGAGAGCGTCTGCCGAGCACTTCCGGCAAGAAAAATGATGACATATTTCGCTTTTCTGTATCTACCAGTAAATTCCTAACTGATGCCATGACTATTATTTCGGTATCAGATGGGTAAAATGACACCCCTTTTTTCGCACCGGAAGTGACCATTTTTTTGGTACTTTCGGCAAGTTCCGCCGTGGCAGACTATTACATTCGGACTTAGCATCAGTTTTATGGGAAACCATTGTACATTTCATCGCGGTATCAAGTAGGTCCGAAATTTTGCAGTCCGCTCTCCAACTAATACTAGATGAAAAGGAACTACAATTTCACTGTCACATGAAGAAAATGTTAAACAGATTATAGTATACTCATAGTAAAGACGTCAAAAATATTGTCAAAATAAAAAACAGAACGTTTATTTGGTAAGTAAAGCAAAGGGTTTTTTTACATGCCACTTTTTAGGGTTCCGGAGCCTAAATGTCAAAAACGGAATCCTTATAGTTTCGCCATGTCTGTCTGCCTGTCTGTCCGTCCGCGACTTTGCTCAGGGACTCAATTCTAGAAAGCTGTAATTTTGCACGAATGTATATAGTCAAAAAAAGTCAAAGTCAAAATCTCTTTATTCAATTTAGGCTATAACAAGCACTTATGAACGTCAAAAAATCTACCACCGGTTTGGAAAAACCTCTGTTGAGAAGAATCCGGCAAGAAACTCAACGAGGTATTTTTTTTTTAAGTACAGATTCACAGTATTTATAAATGATATCTATATACTCATATGAATATGTAAACTATGCCGACAAAATGATAAAATAAAAAATTCAAATAAAATTTTTGGAGTGCCTCCCATAGACGTAAAGTGGGGTTGATTTTTTTTTCATCCAATCTTGTAGTGGTATAGTTGGATGGGTCTTTTAAAACCACTACGGGGTTGCTAAAATGATTTTTCGATTTAGTGATTTATTAGCGTAATATTCAACTTTAAAGTGCAAATTTTCACTAAAATCGAGCGTCCCCTCTATAAAATCTAAACCGGTGCGTGGAAAAATTTGAAAAAATTCAGGATGGTAGTCAGTATATCAAACTTCCAAGGAAAACTATAACGGCTGAGTTTACTTGAGAATGATTAGTAGTTTAAGAGTAAATAGCAGCCTAAGGTATAAAATATACCAAAACTTGAAAGATTCCGTATAAAATACGAAATCCTTTAGAAAAGTATTACTTATTTTTTTCATAATGCCACGGAACCCTATTTTGGGCGTGTCCGACACGCTCTTGACGGTTTTTTTTTTATTTGACATTGGCTGTGAATTTTTGAATTCAGAGTTAACTGTCCTGTTGCGTGTTTTTGCAGAGCGAGCACCGAACGCTGGCGGCTTACGTCCTGGCCGGGATAGTGGACAACTATCCCGCGGGACAGGAGGCGGCGCAACAGGTACTAATTTTAAAAAATTTAAATTGTTATAGGCAAGTGGGATTCTTTCATTACGCCACGTTTAGCGAGACGATCACACAGTTTATTGCAATATTGATATGCACAGTTTAGTTAAATATATACATGAGCTTTGTAATACTAACTGATTAGAATAGAGAAAAGACATCGGAACTAGTGGCGTGCAGTTTTCACCACTGTCCAGCGGTGGTGTAGCGGTATAGCACGTGGCACGGAATGCCGAGGACCTGGGTTCGATTCCCAGCGCTGGTATTTTTCTGGATTTTCTGCGCATCTATTTTTGGGCCAAACAACTTTTTTACCGACACTTTGTCCGCGACATTTTTCAAACAATTGCAGATTTTTGTATGTAAACATGTTTTTTCTGTAATTTAATAGGTGGTGTACATGAATACATAACACCTACGTAAGTTTAACCTATTAAACCATGAAATATCTTGTTGGAAGTACGATTTTTTGGTAACGCCAGAGACAATTTTGGTAACGCAGGAGACGCCCAAAGTGTCGGTAAAATAGTTGATTGGCCCATTTCAGTTTGTATTTTCGATATAAGTTAGCCTCTTGAAAACCGTTCGCGCGGGTGCCGCGCGAAATCGATAGGCAGCTTGATAAGCTGGCATCTTGTCACAGGGCTCGATGATCTCGATATGCCTGGAGCAGCTGGGCGACGCGTCGCCGCTGCTGCGCCAGTGGGCGTGCGTGTGCCTGGGCCGGCTGTGGCGCGGCTGCGACGCGGCGCGCTGGGCCGGCGTGCGCGACCTGGCCCACGAGAAGTTGTATCCGCTGCTGAGGGAGCCGCATCCTGAGGTACGCTGGTTATTTCACTGTGACGTGACTGACACGCGGCCAGCGGACAGCCAGAGTCGTCGATATGGGTGACACTCTTTCCCGGCCCGGATAATACCGACCCCGTTTTTCGTGTATACGCCCATAGGAGCTCCTGTCTGTTTCTATGGGCGTGTACACAAAAAATAGGGCCGTAATTTCCATGTCGGTGTTATCTGGGCCGGGAAAGAGTGTCACCCGTCGATATTTATCAGTTTATGAGTTTGCTAGTGCGAGCGATAATCGCTGCGCCCGGTGTTGTGCACGATATCGCGTTTTTTTTTAATGAACAATGTTAGTGACTTTTTTTGGTATAAGTAGTTCTCCATATAATTAGTGACATTTGGAAGTAATTTCCCATCAACGGGGACATTTTGAAAATTATCTAGCGACTTCCGAAAATCTTAACTGACAGCGCCAAAAACGATGTCCTGTAGTAATGTCATGAACGGTAATCATTGGCGTGCATTGGATAGGCAGTTGGCGCCACCAGCGCTAGCCCTGGCTACTCAATGCATGCCGCAGGCGGTAGTAAAGGTGTGGTGTGGTGGGCAGGTGCGCGCGGCGTGCGCGTTCGCGCTGGGCACGTTCGTGGCGGCGGGCGGCTGCTGGCCGCGCACCGAGCACGCCAACGCGCTGGACCAGCAGGTCGGCGCCGAGCTGGCGCGCGCGCTGCCGCACGACGCCTCGCCGCTCGTGCGCGCTGAGATACTGCACGGTAACGACACGACCTCACTCACTACACCAGCAGGGCGGCGCCGAGCTGGCGCGCGCGCTGCCGCACGACGCCTCGCCGCTCGTGCGCGCTGAGATACTGCACGGTAACGACACGACCTCACTCACTACACCAGCAGGGCGGCGCCGAGCTGGCGCGCGCGCTGCCGCACGACGCCTCGCCGCTCGTGCGCGCTGAGATACTGCACGGTAACGACACGACCTCACTCACTACACCAGCAGGGCGGCGCCGAGCTGGCGCGCGCGCTGCCGCACGACGCCTCGCCGCTCGTGCGCGCTGAGATACTGCACGGTAACGACACGACCTCACTCACTACACCAGCAGGGCGGCGCCGAGCTGGCGCGCGCGCTGCCGCACGACGCCTCGCCGCTCGTGCGCGCTGAGATACTGCACGGTAACGACACGACCTCACTCACTACACCAGCAGGGCGGCGCCGAGCTGGCGCGCGCGCTGCCGCACGACGCCTCGCCGCTCGTGCGCGCTGAGATACTGCACGGTAACGACACGACCTCACTCACTACACCAGCAGGGCGGCGCCGAGCTGGCGCGCGCGCTGCCGCACGACGCCTCGCCGCTCGTGCGCGCTGAGATACTGCACGGTAACGACACGACCTCACTCACTACACCAGCAGGGCGGCGCCGAGCTGGCGCGCGCGCTGCCGCACGACGCCTCGCCGCTCGTGCGCGCTGAGATACTGCACGGTAACGACACGACCTCACTCACTACACCAGCAGGGCGGCGCCGAGCTGGCGCGCGCGCTGCCGCACGACGCCTCGCCGCTCGTGCGCGCTGAGATACTGCACGGTAACGACACGACCTCACTCACTACACCAGCAGGGCGGCGCCGAGCTGGCGCGCGCGCTGCCGCACGACGCCTCGCCGCTCGTGCGCGCTGAGATACTGCACGGTAACGACACGACCTCACTCACTACACCAGCAGGGCGGCGCCGAGCTGGCGCGCGCGCTGCCGCACGACGCCTCGCCGCTCGTGCGCGCTGAGATACTGCACGGTAACGACACGACCTCACTCACTACACCAGCAGGGCGGCGCCGAGCTGGCGCGCGCGCTGCCGCACGACGCCTCGCCGCTCGTGCGCGCTGAGATACTGCACGGTAACGACACGACCTCACTCACTACACCAGCAGGGCGGCGCCGAGCTGTATTTTTGTCATCATATTCATATTCATATTCATTTATTCATTCAAATTCATACTTGCGCATAAAACATCATTATGTCATATCATAAAATGCAAGCCATCTGTAGCGGCACAAATAGAGCCAAAGTCATCTTTTGCATTCGCTATTGTTCAATTTATAGCGAATACCGGTTGAAATGTCTTCTAAGTGATGGTTTCCTTGCGCAGCGCTGCAGTGGCTGGTGCTGATATTCGAGCAGCACTTCATCGCCGTCTACATACAAGAACGGATGAGGAAAAGCGACAGGTCAGTAGAGTATTGTAGTATTGGAGTATTGTGTTGTAGAGTACAGACAATGGCCCAAATTATCTTCAAAACTTTTTCACTTTTAAAGCATAGTATTTTGTTACGGCGCCTTGCAGCTAGGGAGTTAGCGATGACTAGTCGCACGCTGTAACAATTGAATGTTTACGAGATTGCCTAAGTTTCCCAGTTGAGACGCCAGATAACAATCGTGTTACAGTATCGTGTTGTTTGTCCCAGGGAGTCGTTGCACGGCGGCACGGGCCCCGTGGACCACGGGCAGGACGCGCTGGTGGCGGGCGGCCGCGCCGGCGACGCCTCCGCGCGCAAGCCGCAAGCGCAGCAGCTGCCCACCATCGGTCAGTGCGCGCACACACACACACACACACTCACGCTCGCATACAGTCAAGTGCTAAGATATTGACACGGCCAAAGTTATAGAAATATCTAAAGGACATCCGCCATAACGTTCAAAACTCACCGTTTGACGATTTGCCTAGTGACGTTTAGGCAGATCATGAAATTCCTAGGCATATCATGAAACGCCGCCAAATCGTTTCGCTTCGCTCGCTGGGCTCGTGCGTAGTGGTCACAATTCATACTAACCACTCCTCGCTTCGCTCGTCGTACCTATTTTTTCTTTTTTTCAGCATATCACGAATATTCACGATATGCCCGGTATAAAGCTAGGAATATCATCGAATGCGTTGCACTAATCGATCTGCCGTATTGTTTCTCAGGCACATCGTGATATGCCTGGACAACTTTTAGGTATATCATGAAATGGCGCCATTTCATGATGTGCCTAGGAATTTCGAGATCAGGCGGATTTTACGATTGGCCGCCGACATATACACGATATTATGCACTTAACATTAATGTCGTGTATACATATTTTTGTCACTTAGGCCGTGTCGATATCTTTGCACTTAACTGTACATAATATAATGTATTTAACAATGCACAGACATATGCATTGGTCTGTTTTATGAAATTACAATATAACTGTGTAAGTATGTACGTTGAAAACGAAAAGGATGCAATTTATTCCGTTTCTTTGTTAAAATCCAATTGTCTGGCAAACTAAAATAAATAAAAAAAAAAGCTTGCAGCTATGCTAATCAAATTAAAGTAATTGACAGAATAAAATGTGCTTCACAAACAGCGGTTGAAAATGATACCGCGGTTGGTTGATTCTTAAATTAATTACTTTAATTTTTTAATAAATCTCAACTATGAATATTTCCACTAGCTTGCCCGCGCCTCCGCCGACAACACTTCCAGAAATGTATGTATAGTGGATTCGTTCGGGATTTTCTTTTCGGAATACGACTAGTTTCTACTTTTCGCCACTTCTGTATATTTTAAAACCATTATAGATAGTATTTTGTAAAATCGTTGTATAATCAACGGCATATCCATCGTTGTGGGGACTAAAAAAAAATTAAGAAAAAAATAAAAATAAAAAAGTACTTTATTTCAGACCAAACAAAAGTCCATATTTTTTTGTTAGTAGAATTGGTCTTACTATGGGCATGCCCACAACTCTAATTGACTTGTGAAGACCACAGTCGATCGAGAAAGATAGGCCAATGTCTTGATGCAACGTAAAAATTAAATAATCAAATTCAAAAGTCGTTTATGACTCATCATTGTTTATGGTTCATGGGCGAGTTCATACTCCGACTCGCACTTGACTGATTTTCGGGTGGCTGTGACCACAACCTTTTTGTGGGCTATATCCGCGCCTGTATATAATAGTGCTTTTCGCATCAGAGTACCGTGAGTGTGCCACGAGGCTACGTCAAGGATTTCTGATCCAACTCAAAAGGAAACAAAGAATCCTTATACTCATAGAACCAGACCATTTTTCGGGAACGCTTGGAGGTACAAATTGAAAATAATACTTTACGTCTGCAGTGTCTTGAAGCTGTGCAAAAATTAAATTCCTTAGTTTACGCGATCAAAAACTGGCACCTTTTGGAACTATTGTCATCCAATAACCGCTGCAATCGAAACCTATATGGTTTGTACCGTTAAGATATAAAACGTTTGGAAGAAATGTGGTTACAGTATAAGGGCCTGGACACATGTCGCCGGTACGGTGCCGTCTACGGTGTCACGGCGCGGCGCCGTCAAACGGCGTCGTGCCGAAACACGGTGCCGCGTACGGTGCCGCGTACGGTGCCGTACACGGCGCCGCGAACGGCGTCGTACCACGGCGCGGTGCCGTGTACGACGCCGTGCACGGTGCATCGCTTGGTAGTTTAACTAGTTTACGTTTTGCTGCTGAACGCATAACACGCAAGTAAATAGTGCATAAAAATGGCTGAAGATTATGATGTAGATTTTATAATTTCTTTAGTGGAAGCTCGTCCTGTTCTTTGGGACAAGACGAAGGAGGAGTATAAAAATAAAATTTTAAAAACAGAAGCTTGGAAAGACGTCTGCCAAAATATTGTTCCATCTTTCAACGAAAAGGATAAAAAAGAAAAAACAAAAATCGGTAAGTAAGACTATTTATATATATTTTTAGTATACTTATATTATTTTTTATAACTGAATTATAACGTGAATACAATAAATGTAAATGTGATGTCTTGAAATAATAGCCAGTTAGCATCGGTTATAATTTTTATGCACTATTTACTTGCGTGTTATGCGTTCAGCAGCAAAACGTAAACTAGTTAAACTACCAAGCGATGCACCGTGCACGGCGTCGTACACGGCACCGCGCCGTGGTACGACGCCGTTCGCGGCGCCGTGTACGGCACCGTACGCGGCACCGTGTTTCGGCACGACGCCGTTTGACGGCGCCGCGCCGTGACACCGTAGACGGCACCGTACCGGCGACATGTGTCCAGGCCCTAAGTAAAGCAGAGAATTGAAAATTCTCTTTTTCGAAAAAAATATAATTCTTTTGCATTTAATTAGTTTGAAGCACAAATTTATATTTAAATTGCTTTTAGCGGCCCTTTTAAAGGCCCATTTAAATTGGACTGATTTTGACAGCTGTTCCAAATTTGAAACTCATTATAGTACAATCAACGTCATAAATAAGTGATCATTTCTGTTCCTTGTCGCTTTCAGTCGTTACACAATTTCGTATGGCTTCTCAAACATGACCTTAAAGTACAAAAGTGAACTTATTTATGACACTTACTGTACTATATTTGATACTGTAATAAACATTACGTTATTGTTGTTATTACCACAGTCTACTGCGGCGAAATATCGAAAACCACAGATATAGATTGCACTAGATTACGCAAATGCATCTGCTTCGCGTGTCCGAACCCCGACCAAACGTCGGGGACCCTCCAGGGCCCATAGATTGTTTCCACCCTATATGTATGTTACGTGGTTGGTACAGGGTTCGGGTCGGTGTACATGAAGCTGTGGACGACGCTGCTGGGCATGTCGCGCGAGCCGCACCCGCAGGTCGCGCAGATGGCCGGAGACATCATCGGCTACATATCCAACCAGGTGACTCGCCGCCTACATACTCAAAAATACTACATTACGAGTACCTATTTATTACATTCCCATTATATCAGATGGCCAAAATAAGACTTTTCACCAAAAAAAAAAAAAACTTAAATTTTGTTATGTGGCTTAACGTTGTTATAATGTAATTTCGAAAACTATGGTATACTTATTGGTACAGTCAAGGGCAAAGTATGTATACACTTTAGAATCTTGTCACTTTTACCACTGTGACAGTTCATAAATGACAGTTCAAATATGACGAAAATAGACTAGGTATTAAAGTGTATACATATTTTTGCCCTTGAATGTACCCGTGTGGTGTCGGGTTAGAATCACACCTCTCCATTTCTTTCGTGGCTGTCGTAAGAGGCGACTGAGGATATAGGTTAAAGTATACCGCAGGCGACAGGCTAGCAACCTGTCACTATTGTACCGTTTGTGTCAAACTTTAAAACCTATGATTGCTAAAAGGGTTCCGAAGCGATAACGTTTCGTGTGCTCTGACTACCCCATTTGAGAATACAGGTGTGATGTGTCTGTGTGTGATGGTGATGGTATTTTCTCGGAACGTGGTATTTTTAAGAATGAGTGCTGGCACCTGCTGACTAGGGTGACGCTATGCCATACTTTGCCAAAATATATTGTTTTTATTTATTATTTATTTATTTATTCTCAAAAAAATGTACATAATTTTAATGAAATCACTAATTTCGCCAAACTATGACGTTTATTGGCGAATATTGATAAGTCTTTTGTCTCTGAATTCATTAAACTTTCAGAATACTCAATACTAATATTTGCATGCTAGAACTGGCTAAGTGTGTGCTAATTAAACCATTAGATTAAGACCATTGTAATCCACAACGTTGATGTTGAACGATGACGTTGCCGGCAGCTGGACAACGTGGGGCGCGAGATCGAGGGTCGCGGGCTGGCGCAGGGCGCGGGCGGCGCGGGCGGCTCGGCCTCGCTGCCGCCCTCGCCCAACCTGCGCGCCGCCGCCGGCCCGCTCAGCCCCCGGGACCACACGCGCACGCTGCCGCACGCGCCGCACTGTGAGTACCGCCGCGCCGGGACTTCCAGAGTAACTTGCTGCATTTGCCCTTGACCTTGACCTTGACCTTGACCCTGACCCTGCCCTTGACCTTGACCTTGACCTTGCTTATTTATTAGTACTGAGGTGCAGCGCTGGGCCTGTACTACGACATGCGTTCGTATCTTGCCGTCCCGATGAGGCTAATATCATTTAATACGAGAGTGAGAGGGACGGTGCGATACAGACTTCGACTTTCGAATAGGGATGACGAAACCACCAATCAACTGACGTTCTTTTTATGAGCTGTCAAAACACAGTTCGCCCATAGAGTTTCAATGGCAATAGCGCATTATGACGTCAGTATCCGCCAACTCAATCAACTAACTATTTATTTGTTTTAAAGCAACAAAAAATCTAATTTTACGGTAAATCGAAAATTAATCTGGGTTTCAGGACTAAAATAAAGCGTTTTTTACTGGAGTTGTGCCTTCGAATTATTTTTTAATGGCGTCATCATCCCTATTTTGTAGTAACCCTGACCCGGGCGTGTGTTGCAGACAAGCGGCGCGGGCGCAGCGGGCTGCCCAGCACCATCTCCGAGGACTCCATGGCGAGTCGCGAGCGTGACTCCACCTCGTCCACATCTAGTAAGTGCGGACTAACAGCCTTATTCATAAAAAGTTAGAGCCTCCTTGAAGGCTCCTTGATGTCCCGATGCTAAAAAACGTGATTCATAAACGTCTGTTAGCGCTAATCAGTCGATCAAGGCTCTGCTAAAGTTAGTGGACCGTAGACCCTCCTTTATCTCCCTGCTAAGTCACAAAATGGCCGCCACAAATTTGAACAGCTGACTTTGACAAGAGCAAAAAACCATACCGAAGATATTTTTATGGAGGTTTACGCAAAGATTAAAAAAAAATCAGGAAAATTTATTTTCAGGCATTTGTATTTAAAAATCTTCTAATAATATGAAAAAAATTAAATTACGATGATTAACATAGTTACGGCTTTTTGCACTTAATTTAGGTCTACTAAAACACGCGGATCGAAAATGGCGGGAAAACAAACGTCACTGCTGTCAATTTTTTTTTAAAATTCTCGATAAGGCCATTTTTTGTCTTTGATTTGTCAAGAGTGCCAACATAACGCGTCTAATCAGTCTATCAGCAGCTCATCAACTAGCAGACTGTTAGCAAGCGTTTATGAATCATACTTCTTGACAAACGTCAAACAAGCTTAATCAGTCTGTTAACTAACAGACCGATCAAACCTCAATTAAGGATTTTTTATGAATAAGGCTGTAAATATTTGCAAGCTGTAATGAACAAGTTACTCTCCTTCGAATGGGAATTTGGCTACTAGGAAATAACGATTTTGGGTAAATGATCTAACAAGTCGTCGTCAGACGAGAAATAAACTTCAGTTATAAATTCCGCAAAAAAATGCGGATGCGGAGGCGGAGGCGAAGGTACGATTTCTTGCGTAACTTCCGCAGTGATGGAGGCAGAGGCGAAGTTCCGGTACAACCCTACTAGAATAGCCTTGCTTCTGTAAGCTGCACCATTAGTAGTTATTTTGCTATGTCTAAGCGTGTGTATTGGCGCAGGTCAACAATCCAAGAAGCCAATAGTGAACACGCAGTTTGTGGAGTGGGCATCGGCGGCATTCGCGCGCGCTGACGCGGACACGGCCGGCGGGGACGCGGGGGACGCGGGGGAGCAGGACTGCGAGAGCCGCGCGCACCACGCGCGGGTGTGGCGCTACCAGCGGAACAGCAGCCTGCGACAGGAGGCCAGAGGTCAGTCGGGGGACGCGGGGGACGCGGGGGAGCAGGACTGCGAGAGCCGCGCGCACCACGCGCGGGTGTGGCGCTACCAGCGGAACAGCAGCCTGCGACAGGAGGCCAGAGGTCAGTCGGGGGACGCGGGGGACGCGGGGGAGCAGGACTGCGAGAGCCGCGCGCACCACGCGCGGGTGTGGCGCTACCAGCGGAACAGCAGCCTGCGACAGGAGGCCAGAGGTCAGTCGGGGGACGCGGGGGACGCGGGGGAGCAGGACTGCGAGAGCCGCGCGCACCACGCGCGGGTGTGGCGCTACCAGCGGAACAGCAGCCTGCGACAGGAGGCCAGAGGTCAGTCGGGGGACGCGGGGGACGCGGGGGAGCAGGACTGCGAGAGCCGCGCGCACCACGCGCGGGTGTGGCGCTACCAGCGGAACAGCAGCCTGCGACAGGAGGCCAGAGGTCAGTCGGGGGACGCGGGGGACGCGGGGGAGCAGGACTGCGAGAGCCGCGCGCACCACGCGCGGGTGTGGCGCTACCAGCGGAACAGCAGCCTGCGACAGGAGGCCAGAGGTCAGTCGGGGGACGCGGGGGACGCGGGGGAGCAGGACTGCGAGAGCCGCGCGCACCACGCGCGGGTGTGGCGCTACCAGCGGAACAGCAGCCTGCGACAGGAGGCCAGAGGTCAGTCGGGGGACGCGGGGGACGCGGGGGAGCAGGACTGCGAGAGCCGCGCGCACCACGCGCGGGTGTGGCGCTACCAGCGGAACAGCAGCCTGCGACAGGAGGCCAGAGGTCAGTCGGGGGACGCGGGGGACGCGGGGGAGCAGGACTGCGAGAGCCGCGCGCACCACGCGCGGGTGTGGCGCTACCAGCGGAACAGCAGCCTGCGACAGGAGGCCAGAGGTCAGTCGGGGGACGCGGGGGACGCGGGGGAGCAGGACTGCGAGAGCCGCGCGCACCACGCGCGGGTGTGGCGCTACCAGCGGAACAGCAGCCTGCGACAGGAGGCCAGAGGTCAGTCGGGGGACGCGGGGGACGCGGGGGAGCAGGACTGCGAGAGCCGCGCGCACCACGCGCGGGTGTGGCGCTACCAGCGGAACAGCAGCCTGCGACAGGAGGCCAGAGGTCAGTCGGGGGACGCGGGGGACGCGGGGGAGCAGGACTGCGAGAGCCGCGCGCACCACGCGCGGGTGTGGCGCTACCAGCGGAACAGCAGCCTGCGACAGGAGGCCAGAGGTCAGTCGGGGGACGCGGGGGACGCGGGGGAGCAGGACTGCGAGAGCCGCGCGCACCACGCGCGGGTGTGGCGCTACCAGCGGAACAGCAGCCTGCGACAGGAGGCCAGAGGTCAGTCGGGGGACGCGGGGGACGCGGGGGAGCAGGACTGCGAGAGCCGCGCGCACCACGCGCGGGTGTGGCGCTACCAGCGGAACAGCAGCCTGCGACAGGAGGCCAGAGGTCAGTCGGGGGACGCGGGGGACGCGGGGGAGCAGGACTGGGGGGAGTGAACCGTGTCCACCCGGGCTTTCGTTTGGGATTTTAAACGCAGTACATCCATACAAACCTATGGACCTCATACGAACAGTAGTTTTCCGTTCTAACTTTACTCTGATTCGGAATTTCACATGGTGACCTGTGTGTACAGAATTGAAATAAATGTATACCGTGTGTGATTATTTTTACGGAATTCCGTTTCAAAACGGTCGGAATAACGAGTGTATATCCTCCTGAGTCCTGACATTTTTTAGTGAACTTAGTGCTTAAGACCTAGATTGACCTGCTTTGTTATTTTGGACATTACTTAAAAATCCTTAGAATTTTTTATTCAATGAACAATTTGTACTTTATAAAATTCATTCGGCCGTTATTCTTAGTGCTAATTGGTTTTATAAAGTACGCGAGGACTAAGGAAGATACGTGGCGGTCCTAAATAAGTCAATGTCCCCCTCAGCGCTGGTGTCGCTGCGCGGCGCGCGGCTGGAGACGCAGGCGTTCCACTCGCGCTGCGCGCTGCCGCCCGCCGTCGTGCTGTTCCACCCCTACGACCAGCACATCGCGCTCGCCTCCAAGGACAACTTCGGGTAAGTACCCTGCCCGCTCCACACCCCAGGCGGTCGAATCGAACTCGAGGGGTGACACTCTTTCCCAGTAGGGATGTCGAAAATGAAAATCGATTAAATCTCAATAAACACTCACTAAAATATTTTACCAGTATTCCTTTTTATTAGACGAAATTACAAAAATATCAAGAACTAAAAGGCTACCTTCTACAGTCATAGACAAAATAGTTATTTTTTTTCGTTCGTTCCTATCTTCTACAGTTTCAGATTTCAGCGACTCATAGCGAAAAATATCGTTTTCGATACAATTTTCGATACTGGATATTTCCTATCGATATATCGTTACGAAATATATCGCCCAAAAATATCGATATATTGAATTGAAAATATCGATATATCGTTGTATCGATATTTATTCGACATCCCTATTTCCCGGCCCGGATAACACCGACCGTCATCGAAATACCGGCCCTGTTGTGTACACGCCCATAGAAACTGACAGGAGCTTCTATGGGCGTGTACACAAAAAACAACAGGGCTACTCCGAAACTCGAAACTCGGAAGTTCGTGTCGTGCGGTCCCTCCGACACTTATACTATTTGATATGAGAGCGAGAGGGACCGCACGACACGAACTTCGACTTTCGAGTTTCGGAGTAGTTCTGCAGGGTCGGTATTTCCATGTCGGTATTATCCGGGCCGGGAAAGAGTGTCACCCGAATTCGGCGCCAAAAATTACTCCCACTTTAACTAAACCTTTTCTCATCTATGTTCCCGGGCTACTTATTGTAAAGACGGTTTAACATTTCCGTCACGCTTGTGATTGGAAGACTGAAACGTCAAACGATTCTCAGGATATTAATAACGCCGTATAGTGATATTTCGCCTGTCGACAAACTCATATTAAGCCAGTTATTTGTTTTGAAAAAAATTACTTGCTGTCAAGTTTCTTGCGGCACATTGTTATTGGCAACGATGGTCTTTCCAAACGCGCTGGTAGTATAAAAGAAGAGTAGACCGAAGTGGAGGAAATCACCTGGCTTGTTTGTAGAAATATTGAACTGCACTTTGGTGATAGCTATATTATATCGTTGTGTGTATTTGCAGCATCTGGGACTGGGGCACGGCGGCCAAGCTATGCGTGGGGTCGTGGCGCAAGGCGTGGGGCCGCGTCACCGCGCTCGCCTACCTCAACGCGCACGAGCGCGCGCTGCTGGCAGTGGCCTCGCACGCCGGACACCTCGCCGTGTACAGGTACTGTGCGGGGGTCGTGGCGCAAGGCGTGGGGCCGCGTCACCGCGCTCGCCTACCTCAACGCGCACGAGCGCGCGCTGCTGGCAGTGGCCTCGCACGCCGGACACCTCGCCGTGTACAGGTACTGTGCGGGGGTCGTGGCGCAAGGCGTGGGGCCGCGTCACCGCGCTCGCCTACCTCAACGCGCACGAGCGCGCGCTGCTGGCAGTGGCCTCGCACGCCGGACACCTCGCCGTGTACAGGTACTGTGCGGGGGTCGTGGCGCAAGGCGTGGGGCCGCGTCACCGCGCTCGCCTACCTCAACGCGCACGAGCGCGCGCTGCTGGCAGTGGCCTCGCACGCCGGACACCTCGCCGTGTACAGGTACTGTGCGGGGGTCGTGGCGCAAGGCGTGGGGCCGCGTCACCGCGCTCGCCTACCTCAACGCGCACGAGCGCGCGCTGCTGGCAGTGGCCTCGCACGCCGGACACCTCGCCGTGTACAGGTACTGTGCGGGGGTCGTGGCGCAAGGCGTGGGGCCGCGTCACCGCGCTCGCCTACCTCAACGCGCACGAGCGCGCGCTGCTGGCAGTGGCCTCGCACGCCGGACACCTCGCCGTGTACAGGTACTGTGCGGGGGTCGTGGCGCAAGGCGTGGGGCCGCGTCACCGCGCTCGCCTACCTCAACGCGCACGAGCGCGCGCTGCTGGCAGTGGCCTCGCACGCCGGACACCTCGCCGTGTACAGGTAAAGGCGTGATCTTCAAAAGAAAAGAAAAGAAACAAGATTGATTTATTTGCCAGCATGAACAATGCAAGATAAGCACACATAATACAATTAAAAAATGGAAAAATATAGAATCTCACCGCCACGTGTTTGTCTTCACTGCTTGTCTCTGTCACTCGCGCGTGAATATTTGACGTTGCATTCTTACAAATTCATCTGTGCCACCGTGACGACAAATATTTACGCACGAGCAACAGAGACGCATAGTGAAAGGTTATCGTACGAAAATATTATATAGTTTTTAACTGTTGGTTCTCCTTTAATAAATAAATAAATAAATATAGTATTCAACACCATTAATACAGCTAATATTCCATTAATATTAAGACTTATAGTTGACGTTGTGCGGGCAGGCCGTCGGGCAGCAGCATGGAGCCCGCGCTGGTGTCGGCGTGGCGCGCGCTGGACGTGCGCCCCGCGCCGCACTACCGCCCGCCGCCCGCGCAGCCCATCTACAGTGAGCATTTACTTCAAACTTCATTTGTCTTCGAGATATTTGGCTATATGATTCGTTTACTCTTTGACATTCGTTTGACACGTGTCTTTACTTCCTGTAGAAGTCATCTGATTGTCTGTCAAATCAGGTCAGCTTGACAGTAACTGATTTCCAACCAGGCAATGGACCCATGGATATTTGGCTATATGAACAATTTTAGGACAAAAAACTGGTTTTCTGGCAATAACTTTTGTGTTAATTAATTTTAAATGAAAACCTTCGACCCAAATATGTAGATCTCGTATATTATGTTAGATCTTTCGTGTCAATAGAGATTTGAAATATGTGTTTTTTAGGCAATGTTTAAAAAATCATACAAAATTAAGTATAAATTTTTTTCAAAATCCGGTAGACCAAAATTGAGATAAAAGATTGAAGAACCGATAGCCGTTTGAGTTATAATTCTATCTGTAGTACAAAAGTAGAAGATACGATTCAAAAAGCTATATAAAAGTGTGAGGGTTGTGTCATACTGCCATACATTTCATAAAGATGGCGCTTAGCTGTAAAAGGTTTCGCAAATCACAAATATTGGCTGTCTCGAGAACACATGAACAACTTGCGTTACTTTTATCTATAGTTATCGAGTGACTTATTATGTACTTCACAATGTGTCTTTAAAGTTGCCTTGTCGTTCTCGCAACATTACAACGCTCTGATGAGCTTGAAACGAGTGGTTCTGTTGTATGTTTTCATTAAACATTTCAGCCATTACTAATAATTTCGCAATCCATTGTTTATGTTGAAATTTGTCGCGTCCATCATTTTTCTGGCAGACATTAAACACGCATGTGATTCATCATTTGCTATTTGCATTATGTCATGATTTCATTTTTTAGACGGGGCAAGACAGTAAAAAAATTCCTGTATTTTTTATCAGATACCAGAATGCATTTAAATGCGAAAGTTTATATTTGTTTCTTACTAAATTTTATTTATTAAATTCCAATCACAAATTCATACAACAACAGAATATAAATAAATCAAATAAAATAAAATAAACTTAAAACTACAGCTTTAAGCTTTGTTTCTTTGTTACTTCATCACGTCTATACCGCTGAATCGATTTAGATGAAATTCAGTGTACACATAGTTTGATTCCCGGGGAAGGACAAAGAAAAATTGCGTAGTCCCCGTTAGATTGCGATAAATGAATTATAAATGGAAGGAGTCGCGGGTAACAGGCTAGTATCATAAACCGAAGCCTACCGACGCCCTGTTGCGACGACTTGTGTCGAGACTAGGGCGTGTCCGTTCCCCCCCCCCCCCCCCATGGTGCGCTAAGCGCGGTGCGTGCGCAGGTCTGGCGCAGCTGGTGTCCGAGCAGTTCCTGTCGAGCGAGGAGCGCGCCGCCGCGCCGCAGGCCAACCGTGAGTCATCACCATCACTAGACCCCGTCATCAAGGGGACAGTTTGATGACTACCTAACTTTACTGATGTGCAATACAAAACTATCCAAGTCTCGCCGTTGTCAGTTGTAGCTGTGTATGGGAGCAATCTCAAACCTTAATCACAGTATATTAGCTAAAATAGTAGGGAAGCTACGAACAAATCGATCGAAACGAACACACTCACACAGACGCGCGCTCTACACGGCCTCTAAGGGGGTCTCGCGACTGCAGTACCGCGTGGCCGTGTAGAGCGCGCGTCTGTGTGAGTGTGTTCATTTCGATCGATTTGTTCGTAGCTTCCGTACTGCTATAGCTTATATGTTTACTGTGCCTTAATAAAATAAGAGTTTTTTATTGACATTGCACGTTACTAATGTCAGGTAGCCCCCAAACTGCTCGCTTGATGACAAAGTTTACTCATCAGCGCATCGCTTCGGGCCCGCCTTGGGATGATTGTGCAGTCACGGCTTTTCATACAAACGATGACGTCGGGTTCCACCATAAAGGAATAATTGAGACTATGGTGCCAGGCCGCTAGGAGTCCTGACACATTGCAAAATTATTTATTTATTTACTCATAAAAAAAATGAAGAAAAAATGCTATACTTACTACTCTGTCGCACACCAAGTAAGCATTGCATTTTTGTCTATGATTCATATAGTTTTGCAATGTGTCAGGATTTAATTCATAACGGCCGTTGACTGTAACAGATTGGAAATGTCATATATATTTTTTTAATAATTCGGCTATATCATTCTGTTTGGCCGGTCTCAGGTTAAATATGAAACAATATAGAGACAAACCGAACAGGTGTTATGATCGAGTAAGTTGCAATTATTGTTATGGATCTTCGCAAAACGACGCCTGGACCAATCAATCGCTAGATGGCGCTATCAAGCCTTGCTTGCGATTGGCTTATTTAGTTAATGAACCAGTTACAAACGTGACGCGAATGTCAATTTTGTCCAATGAACCTCACGTCACGATACTAACACCGATTTGCCTCTTGCAGAGAAATCCCCATTATTTGAGAACATATCAAAATTTGGTCGAACCCGGTGTTCTTTTAGGTGTTGGAAACTGATGTCAACGTTTGTATGAAAATGCTATTTATTTCACTCGTACTTCACAATGCTTCTTAGGTTGCGTATTCACCAGAGCTGTGCTAAGTAGCTAAGCAGTGTGCTAGAAAAAAAACATTCTTGTGCCAATGCTTTGCATGTGCTTGTGTTAATATTCTTTGTAGCGCTTATCTCAGACATGCATGCCTAGTTCAATACCTAGTTGCGACGTGAGAGCTCAGTGCCAAGAAACCGAAGCAGTCTGATGGGCTACTAACTCGTAAATCGAAGTTCGTATAGCACTGTCGCTTTCACTCGCGTACTAAATGACATAAGCGTCAGCGAGACGGCAACATACGAAGTTCGAGTTTTGCCACTGGTTCGGTTCGGTTACGAGTATATGAGCTGACTGACTGTATTGTGAGCGTCTCCTATCACGCCGCATATGTGCGCCTTCATTATAATTCACCTTCATTAATTTACCTTTATTCAACGATAAAAGTAGTTTTTGGACGGATTAGTAATTGAATTTTATTTATTTAACTCAACAGGCGCATAGTAAGAACCAAGAAGTCCGTTGTTAAATGACAACGAACTAGTTTATTCAGCGTGTATTTAAAGTATACAAAAGTATACAAAGAAATAGTAACCAGATGTTAGTTTTAGTGGTGTAAAGATTTCTATCAATTTTAAGTTTAACATAAACTACTAGGTCGTAAGTGGGCATTTCTATCTACCGTTTACCCTTAGTTTATCTCTCCGATTTCAACCAAACTTTGGAGGTACTCCGTGTATGATTCTGAGCTGGAAGAACAGGGTCTTCAGATGTCCAAAATATTGTATGGATGTGTCCGTTTTGTTACGAAATAAATCGTGCTGGATAAATAAAAATGCTCAGTTTTTTTTTTTTTCGAGCACCAATGTATTGCGTACATTAATTCGCACGCGAGAGAAGCGAAACTGTGACAATTTTATTGTTATGGCAGCAAGTGCGACATTTCGAATAAAAACAAAGTAGCGATCATGTACTGATACATCGCGTGCTAATTTATTTTATAAGAAATACAGTTGTCATTTTAAATAAATTACAATTATGAAAGTTTATTTATTACTGATTTATTCTTAAAGTTTGCAGTTGTAATAAAAATACTCGTAGTGTAAATACGGCATGAGATTTCGCGTATGTTATTCGTCGCATGCGTCGTTGTTTTATAAAACGTTGCGGGAGATGCAAGTGTGGTTGTTGTCAGATGTTCTGGGCGGAGCGGGTGCTGCCGGGGCGGGCGCGGGCGGGTACAGCGCGCCGCCGCCCACGCTGCTGCGCTGGTGCGCGCGCCGCCGCCACCTCGCGCTGGCCGGCCTGGCGGGCTCCGTGCGCGTCTGGGACGCTCACACGGAGCTGCTGCACGCAGACATACCCACAGGTGAGGGGGGCTGGCCGGAGGCGACGGGGCAGGGGTCGACGCTGTCGGCATATGGACTCTATTGTTACGAGTACGAGCTTTTACTTACAGTGGTTTCATTCTAGCATGGTGCGAGTGACAGTTGTCTATATCACAGACTAGAAAGTTGAACTGTTGAAACTTGAGTCGATAAAAGTCATAATTTAAAATGCGGTTCCAATGTGTCACCAGAGTGCGAGAGCGCGGCGACGGCGCTGTGGCGCGGCTCGGAGTGGGAGGGGGCGGCGGACGGCGGGCCGTGGTCGCTGGTGGCGGGCTTCGCGGACGGGTCGTGGCGCGCGTGGGACGAGCGCGCGCCCGGCGCGCAGGCCGCGCTGCACCACCACCGCGCGCCCGTGCTGTGCTGCGCGCCGCGACACGCGCGGCACAAGCTGGTCACCGGCTGGTCAGTACTGGGCGGGGCACGGCGGGTCGTGGCGCGCGTGGGACGAGCGCGCGCCCGGCGCGCAGGCCGCGCTGCACCACCACCGCGCGCCCGTGCTGTGCTGCGCGCCGCGACACGCGCGGCACAAGCTGGTCACCGGCTGGTCAGTACTGGGCGGGGCACGGCGGGTCGTGGCGCGCGTGGGACGAGCGCGCGCCCGGCGCGCAGGCCGCGCTGCACCACCACCGCGCGCCCGTGCTGTGCTGCGCGCCGCGACACGCGCGGCACAAGCTGGTCACCGGCTGGTCAGTACTGGGCGGGGCACGGCGGGTCGTGGCGCGCGTGGGACGAGCGCGCGCCCGGCGCGCAGGCCGCGCTGCACCACCACCGCGCGCCCGTGCTGTGCTGCGCGCCGCGACACGCGCGGCACAAGCTGGTCACCGGCTGGTCAGTACTGGGCGGGGCACGGCGGGTCGTGGCGCGCGTGGGACGAGCGCGCGCCCGGCGCGCAGGCCGCGCTGCACCACCACCGCGCGCCCGTGCTGTGCTGCGCGCCGCGACACGCGCGGCACAAGCTGGTCACCGGCTGGTCAGTACTGGGCGGGGCACGGCGGGTCGTGGCGCGCGTGGGACGAGCGCGCGCCCGGCGCGCAGGCCGCGCTGCACCACCACCGCGCGCCCGTGCTGTGCTGCGCGCCGCGACACGCGCGGCACAAGCTGGTCACCGGCTGGTCAGTACTGGGCGGGGCACGGCGGGTCGTGGCGCGCGTGGGACGAGCGCGCGCCCGGCGCGCAGGCCGCGCTGCACCACCACCGCGCGCCCGTGCTGTGCTGCGCGCCGCGACACGCGCGGCACAAGCTGGTCACCGGCTGGTCAGTACTGGGCGGGGCACGGCGGGCCGCACGTCCCACGTCTATGTAAAACGTAACTTATACCTCCGAGATCAGTTCCAGCGTGAAAGAACAACAGGGCACAAAAGCTCAAGCTTTTAAGAAAATATTGATGTACCTAGTAACAGTGAGAGGAAAGGATAATAAACAGTGCAGCCTAAGGTGTCCGTGCTGAGCCACAACGCCCTCAGCCATTCCTGAGGACATTATGGCTCGGCCCTGCTCAAGCATCAGTGTTCAGAGTGTTTATTTCCCGCAGCATGAACGGCGAGATCCGCATCTACGACACGCGCGCCATGGACGCGCCGGCGGAGACGCTGCGCGCGCCGGGCCCGCTCGCCGCCGTCGCCGTGCACCCGCTGCTCGACCTCATCGCCTGGTGAGACACGCCCGCGCCCGCCTAGCCTATGTTATGACTATGTTAGCGGCCACAGATATAGATTACACTAAATAACGCAAACACCAAGGCAAAGCAAGGCTTGATACGAACATCATCTAGCGATATTTCACCTCATTGATTGATTCACTGAGGTCCATAACAATACTTGCAACTTGCTCGATCATAATAACAGTTTGGTCGGTCTATATTTATGCTATCTATGCGGTCTCATATTTGACCACAGATATAGATTACACTAGATAACGCAAACACCTCAATCTGTATGAAAACCAATCGTGTCACTTTTTTATATCTACTGTGACGTTTTAAGAGCGAATTAGAATAGAATAGAATTGATTTATCTGGTGTTATAAAAGTTTGTACATAAAATCTTAATCTAAATACAACAGTACTTAATAAAGTACCAAAATGGATGCCACTCAGCAAATGCCGATGTCTGAATTAGTGATGTGAATTTTCCGATGTCCACGCAAAATCGATTCAAATGCGCCACCTGCCCGCGCTGTGGGGCTCAAGTCAGTCACTAGTCATGATTAGTCAGTTAGCGGTCAGTCTTTGTATGGGGTCAACCCCGACGTTTGGTCGGGGTTCGGACACGCGAAGTAGATGCATTTGCGTAATCTAGTGTAATCCATATCTGTGTTAGCGGCCGATCGTAAAATACGCCATAACATAAAATTCCGGCGCCACTTCATGATTTGGCCAATTTCGATAGATCATGAAATTCATAGGCATATCACAAAACGCCGCCATATCTGATTTTGGACTTGGAAAATTTTGAATTCCGCATAGTGGCCTGTGCGCTACAGAATTGAAATAATTGTATGTGTGTGAGGTATTTACGGAATTCCGAGTGTATGTGGCGGCCCATAAAGTAATTCAAGTTGTACTGTGTTTGTAGTGGGTCGGTGAACCAGTCGATCAGTCTGTTCGAGCTGGGCGGCGCGCCGCTCAACACGATCAAGTTCCACGAGGGCTTCATGGGGATGGGCGCGCGCATCGGCCCGGTCTGCTGCCTCGCCTTCCACCCGCTCAGGTCGGTTGTACAGCCGGAGACGCTCTGCCAGTGTGGCCTGTCTGAACTCTCCTTTGGAAGCACCCATCTTGCGTGTAGTATTGTGAGGGCTTGTCTATACGGGCACGTAACTGCATATCCAGTGGGCGGATGACGGATGCAATTTACGTCAAAATCATGTCGAACGATAAGGTAATATGGATATGACTACGATTGGTTTAAAAAACAGAACATTTTTTTTTATACCACGTCAGTGGCAAACAGGCATGCAGCCCGCCTGAAGTTAAGCAATTATCGCCGCCTAGGAACGCTTGCAACACCTGAAGTATCACTCACGCGTTGCCGACCCTGCATAAACCTTTTTATACCCCTTTTGAAGACCTCCGTGCTGAAACATGATAACATGATTGAAAAATAGTTAAATAATCTTATTGTTTTATTGTTGTAGCAAATAATCGTATTTTTTTCTATATTACATACTTTCAGTACATTATTTTTATAGTTTACTATCCACTTATGTAGGGAAAAATACTTCTATACAAGGTGTTAATTAATTAACTGAAAACCAGAAAGTAGTTTGTTCAGAATCGAGAGTCGAATCGATTGCACTTAATTTTAGGGTAGCTTGTGTTTCTTTTTTTAAATCCATTTGAAACTATGCCCTGTCTAGAAGTTACAAATGCAACATAGCACTCGAATTTATTGGCGAGGTTGCATATTTACAGGCCGTTTTTCTGTTAGTTTTGATTTTCTAAGTTGACACGTCATGTCATGTCATTTACTTCTGTAAAACTCGTAGTTCTCAGTTAATTCCCGATTTCTCGCAATAACTATCACGATGGCGTTTAGATACAGGAATGTTCATAATTGTGAAATAGTTCGGATGCTAGCGCGTTGCAACGATAACGTCAATTTAGCTGTGCAACGTTTTCGAGAAGAGTTTGGTGTTGCGGTATCCAACGGGACAATATCAGCAGCTACGCACTACAGGCTACGTGACTACGGCACCTTTCGTCCCCCAACAGCCGTAGATAGAGGTGCTGAAGTCCTAGATCCAGGTTTGGAGGACGCAATATTGGATTATTTCCGTGATAATCCTACGGCAAGCACGAGAGAAACAGGAAGACGTTTCGACTGTTACCACACACAAGTATGGAATATTTAAAAAAATAATCAACAGCACCCGTATCACTACAGACGATGCCAAGAGCTAACTCCCTAATTAACTCCGGCTCATTTCCAAACAAACGTCAGAAGACATTTGGATGAACAATACGGACGGCGTTGGATCGGCCGTGGAGCTCCAGTCCAGTGGCCTGCTAGGTCCCCTGATTTGACGCTATTTTCATTTACCTATGGGGTCGCGTGAAGACCATAGTCTACGATGATGGAAACGGCCCATCAACCGAGGCCGACCTGAGACGAAAAATCATAACAGCATTCGAAGCAGTGAAAATAATAATGAAGCGCTAAACTCGCTCAAAACCAGTTTGAGACGACGAGCATTACTCTGTATTCAGCAAAACGCCTGCGCATTTTGAGTTGTTGCTCGAGTAAGCTGTATGTCACTACGATTCGTAGATATTTTTTGATAATGGTGTTTGTTAATTGTAGTAGTGTTATTAAATGAGCATATTTGATGGAAGTGTTTTTATTTACTAAATAAAATTAAAATATCAAATACTACCACCACCGTATTTGAAATACTCGGTTGTATTAGAGAGGCAAGGCCATTGAAATCGAATTTTGAAGACTTTGTCTCTGAAATATTTCAACCGTTTTTGCGAGGATAGGTAAATAAAGCGTTGGTTCATGAATTATAAACATACCTGGTGGAGACGCAGCCTAAGGCATTGACAAACGTCATCCTTTAGCGGTAAAGCTCAACTGACAAGCACTAATTGCTAGTGTAGAGTTACAAGTCAAGTAGAATTACTGACTTAACAAAACATACGAATATCTCTTGAAATAATTAAGATAATTGTAAACAAAAGCATTACAATTACTTAAAATAAAAAAATAATTTTGGGGTGTATGAGGTTTTCAGTTATTTAATTAACACCTTGTATATCTACAGACAAAGATTAATCGATTTCGCTACTGAAAATAAGCTGTCAATTTTAAATACTTTTTTCAAAAAGAAACCAAAAAACAAATGGACCTGGCGATCACCTGATGGAACCTATAAAAATGAAATAGACTTTATACTTTCAAACAGACCTCTTATATTTCAAAACATAGAAGTATTAAATATAAACTATCCTTCAGACCATAGGCCAGTAAGAGCTACAATAACGTACGACACACAACAGAAGAAAAGCAGAAGAAACTATAATAACTGTCAAAATACCACACTAAACAGTGAAGAGGAAATTTCGGAATTCAAAGAATACCTGAACTTCTACATTTCACAAGATCAAACGTTCGCACATGAGATTACTTCAGCTCAAAAATATTACGACAACTTAATTAAACTCATCACTACAAGCTTACAAAACGTCCGAGAAACACAAAAATTTAAGAAAAATAGTAAGATACTATCAGAGCGTACAATAAAACTTTTAAAGAGAAGACAACAATTGCAAAAAAGTACAAATAAAACCAGATCAACGAGAAACGAAATTTCCGCCCTTTACAAGCTTGTTAGTAAATATATAAAGAAAGACTACACTAACTATAGATACAATACTATAGAAAAGCACCTAAGCCAAACCGGAAGCACAAAAAGGGCATTCAAAGAGCTGAAACCAAATAAAACCTGGATTGACGGCCTAAAACGAGGCGAAATAACTAAAAATAACCGTAGCGACATCATCACCATAGCAACCGAATTTTACAGGGAATTATACAGTGCAAAAGAGCCGCCAAAAGACACCAGCTATATGGACCAAGGTACCTCCAATAAAATCAAAAATTTAATTAAACCTCGGATAACGGAAAACGAAGTCATAGAGGCATTGAAAAAACTTAAAGTAGATAAAAGCCCTGGCCCGGACAACATAGCAAACGAAACCTTAAAAGTAGCTGCCCCAATACTAGCGATACCCCTTACAAATCTATTCAATTTCGTGCTTGAAACTGGAGAGACGCCCGCCCAGTGGTCTGAATCAAAAATCATTTTGCTATACAAAAAAGGAGACCCAAATGACATAGGAAACTACAGACCAATAAGTCTAATGCCGAGTACATACAAGTTATTTTCCACAATCCTCAACAAAAAAATAAGCGCTACATTAGAAAAGAGTCAACCCGTGGAACAGGCTGGATTCAGAAAAGGTTTCTCTACCATCGATCATATCCACACACTTGAGCTTCTTATTGAAAAATACCAGGAGAAAAACAGACCGCTCTACTTGGCATATATCGATTATAAAAAGGCATTCGATTCAGTGTCACATAACTATATCTGGGAAACTCTTACAACACAGAATGTTGAAAGAGAATATATACAAGCAATCAAAAGTATATACAACAACAGCAAAAGTAGAGTTCAACTAGAAACCGCCGGCTCATGGTTCCCAGTAAAGAGAGGGGTAAGACAGGGGGACCCACTATCACCTATACTATTTATAGCCGTATTAGAGTCAATAATAAACGAGCTTGACTGGAAAGAACGTGGCATAAAAGTAAAAAACAAATATCTAAATCATCTACGTTTCGCCGACGATTTGGTACTAATTTCTGAGAAAGGAACGGAATTACAGTACATGGTAGAGTCACTAAATAACGCTAGCAAGCTTGCTGGCCTGGAAATGAACCTCTCCAAAACAATGTTAATGACCAACAGCACCAAGATACAAATATATGTAGATGATGAACCTCTTCATTATACCGAGCAATACATCTACCTCGGCAAACAAATTATCTTCGACAGTTCTAACAACTACCAGGAGGTAGAACGCAGGGCACAGTTAACATGGAACAAATACTGGGGCTTAAAAGAAATATTTAAGAGTAATATGCCGATTAACCTGAAGACCAAGGTTATGAACACCTGTCTTGTACCATGCTTGACTTACGCCTGCCAGACCTGGAAGTTCAATAAAAATATAAAAAATAAAATTATGACCTGCCAACGCGGAATAGAGCGCAGTATGCTAAATATAAAAAAAATACAAAAAATACGACATACAAAAATACGCAACATCACAAAAGCAACAGATGGTCTGACACAAGCTCTTACACTAAAATGGAAGTGGGCTGGACATGTAGCACGTCTCCAAGACCAGCGATGGACAAAATGTGTGACAGCGTGGAAGGGGCCAATAGGCAAAAGAAAGAAAGGGAGACCCCGAAGTAGATGGGAGGACGAAATAAAACACACAGCGGGTCCAAATTGGATGGATACAGCAAAATCCCGAGAAGACTGGCATTCCTTGGAGGAGGCCTTTACCTGCAGAGGGGTTCTTGCAGAATAATTATCACAAATAAAAATTTATCTTGTTTAAATATTTAACCTACATACTAACACTAAATTTAAAGTTAATAAAGTAAATTTTTTATTTTTATTTGTAACTAACACCAATTCTTTGTAAACTCTAGATTCTGGAAGAAATAAAGGCTTTTTTTATTTTTTTTTTTATTTTTTTTTTTATTTTTATTTTTTTTATTTTTTATTTTTTTATTTTATTTATTATATCTACAGATAATATAAGAGGTGTGCATTCGTAGTGATACTTCACCATCACCATTATTACGAAAAGTATCATTGTCACTCAAATTTCTATATTTTTTATACAAAAATGTTAATCGAAGTTTAACATAAGTCAGACGGGCCTTTCTCAAGTTTGTTGCCGATTTATACTTTACCATTGCTGTGTCGTGTTCTAGCGAATACAGTTGGATGAGAATGCTGATAGTTCTGTTTCATAAACGAAGTATATTAGTTTTGAGTTAGTATTAATTACTACTGTATAGCGGTATGTTAGAGCGGTAAATTAAGTTTTGTTTGTATGTGTGACAGGTACGCGATGGGCGTGGGGTCGAAGGACTCGACGGTGTCCGTGTACGTGCGGCGGTGACCGCCCGCGCGCCGCCGCCCCTTCCCGCACTGACGCGCAACGTGAGTGACTCTGACGCCACACAACCACATAACAATACTAGCTTTTGCCCGCGGCTCCGCCCGCGTGGTATTCGGTTATCGCGCGCTGTTCCCTCGGGAACTGTGCATTTACCCGGGATAAAAAGAAGCCTATGTCACTCGCGGGCCCATAAACTATCTCTATGCCACAAATAACGTCGATCCGTCGCTCCGTTATAGCGTGAAAGACGGACAAACATACAAACACACTTTCGCATTTATAATCTCCGGGCGGGACCTTCAGTGTGCAGCACGTACTCAAAATGGTAATGCATGGAAGTCCCTACATCGAGTCTTAACTTTTCTTCTTAAGTCTAAAGTCCCTATCGAGACTACATGACATAATTTTTCTGTTATGGATGTCGCCGCTTTATCCACTCCTTGCTGTTTATTAACCCCCGACACAAAAAGAGGGGTCTTATAAGTTTGACCGCTATGTGTGTCTGTCTGTGGCATCGTAGCTCTTAAACTGGTGGACCGATTTGAATGCGTTTTTTTTATTTCATAGCAAATTTTCTAGCGATGGTTCTTAGACATGTTTCATCAAAATCGGTTGAGCCGTTTTTGAGATATTGAACTTTAAAGTGACAAAGTCGAGGGTTTTCCAACTTTTTATTGGTTAGGTTAGGTTATACGTCGCGGGTAAAAGCTAGTTTGATTACAAAACTATGTATTGTTTAACGTTTTGAACTTTCGTGATTCTCACTCACACTCAAAATACCACCAACACACATCCACACTTCAGTCTACTCGTGACCACGGTGACTGCAATGTTGCCGCAATGTCGAGGTAAATATTACTTGTGTGTTTTGACTATATGTATTGTTTCCCAGGCTGGGCAGTTGCTCGCGACAGAGGCAGCGCTAGTTGAATAGTCCGCGAGGCGCGCCGCGCGGACAGCTCCGACGCTCCGTCGTATTCCGTGGGCAGCGGAGGGGGGAGCGCCACCAAACACACCTTCTTTTACCGGGCGGGACCTGTGACAGGAACAGTAAATTAAAACACAGGTCAAATGGAACTAACTCTAGTTGGACGCTGTTATGCAATAGTGTGTTAACCCTCAGTAATTCTGTAATACAATGTCAACCCTTGGAAAATATTTTTTACAGTTGAAATTTTATTACAGAGTTAATGAGGGTTAATACACTATTGCATAACAGCGTCCAGTTCTGCTACTTTCAAAAATTAAGGAATTTTATCATTATGTTTATACCAAATCCATTAGTCTAAATGACATCCTGTCACGTAACAAAATGACCAATTAAACTTTAAACTATAATTAAAATAGGGATGTTGACGCCATTAAAAAATAATTCGAACGCACAACTCCAGTAAAAAAACGCTTTATTTTAGCCCTGAAAACCAGATTAATTTTCGATTTACTGTAAAATTAGATTTTTTGTTGCTTTAAAACAAATAAATAGTTAGTTGATTGAGTTGGCGAACAAATAGCGACTTATGACGTCATAAGTCGCTATTGCCATTGAAACTATGGGAGCATTGTGTTTTGACAGCTCATAAACAGTACGTCAGTTGATTGGTGGTGTCAACATCCCTATTATAATACATCATAGACATAGACATAACTTTATTTCGACATCAAACTTAAAATAATACATAATTAAACTAATAATATTAATTAATGTTATTATTATTATTTTAATTATTAGTTATTTTCAAAACTTGTAGAACTAAATTAGCTCGAGATGAAGAGTGGCAGCTGTGGTTTAATTTTGTACTCCTGTTACGGGGCCCAATATATTTTTACAATAAACTGACCAGCACTCTGTCACTTGATGATAAGTGAAGATGTAACTGGTTAGTAAGAAGAGCCTATTCACTCTAGCTTTGAAGCTTGATGTCTGCCCGGAGAAAGACGGTAGCAAATTCCATGACCTAGCGATTCGCATTAGAAATGAGGCGAACCGGTTCTTGGGGCCAATCGAATGCTTAAACTACATTTCAATAGAATCTGACAATTTTCTACACATTTAAGATACCCTAACGTGGGCACACTTGATTATATATGTCCCTGTTGTTGTGATTATCATTTAAAAGGAATCCAAAAAGAATAATAGTCACATCACAAAGCTCTAGGCAGCCCGGTGTTCATATTAGTAGGCTGGAAATGTCTACAGGATTGTCAGATTCTATTGGAGTTTACAACGTGTGGGTGAGACGCTCCCGCTTTTTCTTAGCGTTTTATACACGACTAAGACATAGTATTGCTACATAGACTATCCTCCACCTGCCCACTGAATATGCAGTTTTTTTTGTATAATTTTCCATTATAGCTATCCATGGTTTCGTTTGAGAAACTGAGGACAAAGATTGATGAATTTTATCACGTCTGAGTGTTTCTCTGACTTATTATAGACCATTCGATCAATTTCGTGCGTCATGTTAGGGCACTGTACCTTGGAAAAATGACTAGTACTAACAAGCGCAATCCCTTCGCTCTCCATATTTCTGTTGTAAATTTCACAAGTTCTGTTAGACTAATTTCTATGTGATCTGTCCGAGTGTCCTGAAAATATATTGGATCTTAAATAAATAGACCTATTGTCAAATTAAGGAAATCGGGAAACTCTGAAGTCAGTGTAGAATATAATAAATAAGAAGATCCAACGGAAATGTACCTAGTTACGTTATTTAATCGAATGCGCTTTGAATAAAGAGTGATTATTTTTAATATGACTCCATCCATGCTCCAACCAAGGGTACCTAGGAAAGCCTGGTCGCTTGTTTGTTTAGCACAATGAGTTTTGACACTTTGCTATCTTATTCAAGATCTTACTTTACAGTGCAACATATTTTTCCAGTTTTTAGTTCTCTTTCTATCGCACTTAATTTACTTTACAGAAATTGAGTGAAATTGTTAAAAAAGGTACTAAACATACAAGAAAAATGACAGTCTGACACAAATGAACAACTTTTCTTTCCTAGTGAGAAAAATATTCAATAAAGCTATCCCTTTTCTCGTTAGGCGTTAAATGACCCTAAATGTGTTCCTTTATCCAAGCCGCATTAGATTAAATAATAGCAGGCGCAGAATATATCGTCACTACTTTGAAAAAATCTCGTATCTTAAATCAATACGTCAACAAATTTGAACCTTAAAACAATGATCATTAAGTTCACCCGGAAAGACCGTCGATTTTGAGATACCAGCTTTTTTCAAAGTAGTGACGATATGTAGAAAAATAATCCACCCATGAAGGTTGCATGGCTTGTGTCGAGCGATAGATCCAATTATAATTTTATGCGGAAATTAAAATGGAAAAACTCTGTGAGCTGTCTTTAAATATAGAGTTGCGCGCGTTGTCATTGTAGGGTCGAAACAGGCGAACAAATTGGCGCCCTGCCGCCAGCCTACTTACTGTAAACTAACGGTTTTAGGGCCGCGTTTAAACGCTGGGTTGTATTTAGCGTCGCTGCCGCGCCGCGTGACGCCGCCTCGGGCTCCGCTCCTCTTGCTAGCTAGCCTCGTTTGGACGGTTGACACCATTAAATGACCAGGGCACATCTCAAATATCATCATCAATATCATCATCATATCAGCCGAAAGACGTCCACTGCTGGACATAGGCCTCCCCCAAGGCTCTCCACTCAGACCGGTCTTGTGCTTTACGCATCCACCGCGATCCCGCGATCTTAACCAGGTCGTCGCTCCATCTTGTTGGAGGCCTACCGACAGCTCGTCTCCCTTTCCGCGGACGCCAAACAAAACAAACATGTTGTGTGTTTGTTGGACATCTCAAATATGTTTCTAATTATTTATTTCAAGCTATATATTTTTTGTTGAACGCATTACACGAATTGTTAGATCATATAATGTAAACTTTCGTTTGTTTGACTAAATAAATAAAAACGTGCCATTGCTATAAAAATCATCTAAGAATTTCGTTGCGGCAGGCAAAAACATTTTAGTTGCTTGGTGTCAACTGCCCAACTAAGAAACTGCGCCGGCGCAACCGCCGCGGTCACTTGGTGCTTCGTCATAAAGACGCATTGTCGTAGCGCTAGGAAATGTACATAGTTATATTATATGCGATAAAACGCTCTTCTAGGGCCGAATAGCCTTCCGAACACTACATATATTATTTTAATACGAAGTTATAGGATTCGATTAATATAGGGAGAATTAACGCTTTGAAGACGGTTTACCGCCGTGCACAGAGACGTTGGCTCACTTTACTTGATTCTTACTGGTTTTCCGTGCGGAACCATCGCAAAGTAAACAGTTAAGAGCCCCCTTAAACGTCAGTCACTGTGATTACATTATTTTATAATTACGAGCATCATGGAATGAATTTGAACCAAAAATGTTAAGGTTGATTAACCCGAAAATAACGTTATAAGTCATTTTAACGGCAGTTAATAACCATATTGACTATTTATAGTTTTTATTTTCAACTCGGCTACTGTGACAATGATGACATTGCTTTGTTAATGTAAAAATAATTAAAATACCTACACCAATATGTAAGGCGACAGAAACGCGTGCAATAAAAACTGTGCTCTACCGATATTTATCAAATATTGTCGTATTTATTATTGATCGTGTAGTCTGACGTATTATCTAGTTTTCTTAATTCCGTGTTCTCAATTTTGTGAATTAAATTCAGGTTTTGTTCCACGTATCTTGATTTGAGAGCAGCTCGATATTTCGGCGCAGTTGCATGCGCCATGATCACGAGACGACCTTTAATTCATAAAATTAGTAGACCGTCTAAAATATTGTCCGTATTGTCAGCTCATGGATATAGATATTCGTCATTATATCTTATAGGTTCAGTAATTATCACGAATGTTAGTACGCATCTCGACACCAATGGAGAAGGACGCGTCCCCATGTCAACACGATTGAAGTGTACGAAAAACACCACAGTACTGACGTGATAAATATTGTAGTCAAGGGAACTGAATCACGTACGGGAGTGGAACCTTTTCATAATCCATGATTTCTCTAGCAAATGATTGGGATGACATGAAATTTGTAGCACAAGTATCTTTAACTGTACGCCTGTCTAGCCTTCACGTAAGAGGTACACAGATGTTTTTGCATAATTTTTAAGTGCTATTTTCATTAATTATTCACTCCATCAGACGCCACAAATATTATTATACGGAATGCCACATAAATAATCAAAATGCAATGCAAACCTTATCGTCCTAGGATCGAAGAAGCATATTTGTACACGATTTTCACGCAGTTACATCTGGCAGCTAATGCGTTAGAAAAAGAAACCGGCTCATTGTTAGGTACATTGATCTGTTAGGACTACAGCTGGCACTCCCATGTTATAGTCGCGGCCAATCGCCAATATTGAAAACTTCAAGACACATTACTTTTGGACTGTTCGTTTCGTCTCCCGCGGAGCTGTGACTGAGTCGCCGGATGGTAATTAATTGCTAACGCCCGGCCTTATCTTATCTCTCGCGTCCCTTTCACGAGTTGTTGGGACCGCGGCCACTCGCACGTAAAGGAGTAGAGCTTACGGCGAGTGCCCGAGTGGCGTCGGATGCCGACACCTCGTGCACGAACCTTCAATGCAACAGCCAAATACAAGAGTACCTATTCACAAAATATAACGCTTTAAATATGTAATGTTATATGTTTTACATCGGCACTATGTAGTATAAGGCATACGCAACTATTGGTTTGTTTTTATCCTACGGGCGTAGCGTCAAGCCGAGTTTATACTTGCAAGAAAAATGGTGCAAGTTGCATTACATTGCGGCGCTCGATTGCCCACTACAAACTCGTTGGCTTTACGGCCTCGCAATATAATGCAACTTGCGTGATTTTTCTTGCAAGTCTAAACTTGGCTTTATGTTCGTAAGGGCTCGCGAAATAATCAAACTAAATGTCTTTTTTGGAATAGCCCCATGATTTGTCGAGGTTTTATTGTGTCATATTCGAAATACCTGGTTAGTCCAGCAGGGCTACTACAAAACTTGAAACTTGTAAAACCGTCCCTCTCGCTCTCTTATTAATTAGTATAAGTGTCAGTGGGACCGTACCAACTTTGAGTTTCGTAGTAGCCCTGCAGTTATATCTTCATTGGGACACAAACTGATAAGAAAAATAAAGTGGTGTTTTTGTCATCGGTTTCTCGAGACTTCGTTGTTGTTAGTTGCTCTTAGACAATAGGGATGACGACTGCGTTAAAAATTTATCATTCTATTTATTCCGACAGTTAGATTATGGAAAAATATGGGACACGTATTTTTTGGTTTATCAAATTATAAAAAATCAACAATGGTGATCATCAAATTTCCGGAGTGGTGGTTTGTGACGTCACTATTACGTAAAAATCGTACCATAATAGTGACTTCACTCGAAACTTCTAAGCACTGTATCCTCGTCATTTTTTGTTTGTCAAACAAAAAAAAATACGTTAACAATATTTTTTAATTATATCTAATTGATGAACTAAACAGTTTTTTTAGTCGTCTAGCCTCTATCGATAGCTGCTATTCTGTTTGCCATTAGTGCTCGACCAGTGGGATCGCGTGGCTCCGCGGCTCGCGGTCCGATAACATAGTAAATGTGAATGAACGCGTGGCCCGGTTGACGGAAATTTCACAAACGTATTGGAATGATTTTCTGAAATATACAGTTAACGTATTCACTGCCGCCTGTCTTCCACAGGTGCTACCGACGCACGAGTGCGTTCAAAATGTAAGAATAATTAGGCAGCGGCACTGAGCGAAGTTCCGACAACGCATATGTGCGTCGGTGGCAGTGAATGTGTTAATTCAACAGTCTCTTGTTTGAAATGTACTTATGTGGTTTTGATCCACAAACTATACAATATCGTGCCGCATATGTATGTTCGTAAAGTGCGGATTATTGAACCAGTTGTTGTGAAATGCCTCGTTCCACCTGCCTCACTTATACCTACATTTATTATTCCACTTTATACTTATATTGATTTGGATTGTGTGACTTATTTAAGTTTTATATTATAAAGGGAAGTAACTGTTATTGTTTCAAATGAATTATGTGATTAGTGATTTACAGAAAGTTCCTACGACTTATTATTTACTAGATGCCATTTTTATTATAATAAGTTTGCGTTCACTATGTAAGCGACTAACTATATTGTGTTCTTTATTTATATTTTTAATGGTATAGAATGTACCTACTAGTGTAGGGATGCATAATAATGGAAATATTGGAACTAATTATGTGCATGCGTAATCTGAAGAATTTATTTTTAAAATATGTCTTTTGTATCGGTTTGTACAGCATTGTACCGGGGCCTCCGCCACATAGGTTAAGTGATGAGCATTTAATGATATCAATAAATATTTATAATCTTGTTCAGCTGATTGAACAAACCTAGAACACTTACGAAACCAAGTTATGTAATACGTGGCCATACCGCATCGGTTTACTTTAGTTTGTAGCATAATGTAGTCGAGAAGACGCCGCGCTGAACAAAGAGGGATGGTGATTGTATCGTAATGCATTTGTAACAATTGATTTGATTAGCGGCTTTTACAAGTTGTGTAATTTGATTGTATGTACATTATACAATTTAAAATTGTTGTTGTTGAAATAAAATATGGTACATAAATAATTGTTTTTATTTACTGCCACTCAGTGACGGAAAGCAAAAGTCCATTGGTTATGTCTTCGAATGCAGTGTATCGTGCTCGGCATCACTGATGTCGCGGGGAAAATTGGGAAATCTGATGGGAACAGAATAGGAACAGCTTCGCGGCACTGTTCTGCTTCTACCTATACAGCAAGTCCATTTTGAAGTGGTTCGTCCTTCAATAATCCATACCACAGAGAACATAATATTCCATACTAATATTATAAATGCGAAAGTCTGTTACGCTTTCACGCCAAAACCGCTGAACCGATTTTGATGGAATTTGGTACAAAGATAGACTAGACTTTGGGAAAGAACATAGGCTACATTTTATTCCGAAAAAAAGGGTTGAAGGGGTTGAAATAGGGGATGAAAGTTTATATGGAAGTTCGTAATTTTTAAAGATAAAACCATGAAACTTTGCATTTAGGCAGTTAATAAGAAATAAGTAGATATTTGTTGGAGCATTTTTGAAAATTCGGTTTGTAAGGGGATGAAATAGGGGATGAAATTTTATATGAAAGGAAGGAAAAATACTTCCCAAAATAACTATTCAACGCGGACGGAGTCGCGGCCAAAAGCTAGTAATAAATAAGTAGATATCTGTTCGAGCATTTTTGAAAATTCGGCCTGTGAGGGGATGAAATTTTATATGGACCGAAGGAAAAATACTTCCCAAAATAACTATTCAACGCGGACGGAGTCGCGGGCAAAAGCTAGTCTCGTATAATAAGCATAGTAGGTTTCCACGTCATATCCACTATGTAGGTAGCCACCAACTGCTGCTGTATCGCTCAATTTCAGAGGCGTCGGCCTACTGTAAGGCAAACTTGTTATACTGTGCTTTTAGTGTGTGGTTTTAAAATACCATCCCTAATTCGCTTATATACACGAACCCGATATCGCCGCGACCTAGTTTTTTAACCGATTTCAAAAAAAAGGAGGTTATCAATTCGGTTGTATTTTTTTTTTTTTTTTTTTTTTTTAATGTTTGTTACCTCAGATCTCCGTCATTTATGAACCGATTTGAAAAATTTTTTTTGCGTTCGTCTAGAAATAGTTTCAATTAGGTCCCATAAGCACCAAATCAGGATCTGATGATTGGATCCTAAGGAAATCGAGGGAACTCTTCAAATATTGTAGGGACACCTATGGTAATTTTGATATATTTGGTAGTAACTCGTGCATTTGCTCTTGAAAATCATCATTTGGTAAAGTGGAACTGATGATGAAGACCACAGTTGACCATCGGAGTTACTACTCAATAACAAGTATTTCATAGGTTGAATTTCAATGTCTTTAACACAGTTGCTAAGCAATTTATGCTCCTCGGAACGCATATGGTGAAATGGAATGGGTGGTGAAGCACCAGGACTCCTCGATAATGAACATCTCTGCATCGGAAAAAGCAATTTTTCGTACAAGGCGACGAGCAGTTGACATTAGACTATTGTATCTTAGATGTTTTACACTAAAAAGCGTGAAAAAAAAAAATTTTATAACAAAAAATAGAACCGACTACAAAAAACCATGAAAATAATTTTCTACCAGTCTGAAGTCGGTGCCTCAGCACGAGCCAGCAGGAGTGGACCTATAATCGTCTACCTCACCTACAACTATACGAGTAAATGGCTTCAATCACTCCTGCTGGCTCGTGCTGAGGCACCGACTTCAGACTGGTAGAAAATTATTTTCATGGTTTTTTGTAGTCGGTTCTATTTTTTGTTATAAAATTTTTTTTTCTATTCCGTGGCCGCGACCTCCTTGCGTCATAGATTGCCCCTGGGGGTGGTGAGTAGCCCATTATAGGTTGTACTTTTTCTGTTCCGTAGTTGTACTCTCCTACCTCTATGGTTATAAGTTAGGAACTTGTTAGGAACTTTTTTTTTTATCTTAACGGGTATCTATCTTTTTTTATCTATAGGTAGATAATTAAGTTTACCTAGTACTTTAGTTCTGTCAAATACTCTTTGGTTCTGTCCAAGTTCTGTGACAATCGTACCGAGGGACGAAGCGAAATGTCGCTTTTTTTGTAACCAAAAATCATCACCATATCTTTACGTCAAAATTAACTTGGTGCGGAAAAATAATCTTGTTTCAAATTACATAATGCATAACAAACGAGGTGAAGCAACCTGAAGGAGCGGTTCTGATAAATTGTCGTTTTTTATGTTTGTGGTAAACAGTCACCGCTACAACAAGTACGTACTTGATTCCTTCTCATCTGATGTGACAGATCTTTTGCTCTAGTTCCTTTGATGAAATTAATGCGAACATTAATTCACTTTCTTAGATCATTCCTTCCTCATTAGAAAAGGATCTAAGAACAAATAAAGACATACATGACGCTAGATAGGTCCCCACTCAGCATAATGCCACGGCACGGCAAGGCGTGGCGCTGATTTTCAGTGAAGACCTTATCTAAAAACTAACTTAAAATAAAAATCCCTACTTTATAATATTATAAATGCGAAAGTAACTCTGTCTGTCTGTCTGTCTGTTACGCTTTCACGTCGAAACCGCTGAACCGATTTAGATGAAATTCGGCATAGAGATAGTTCAAGCCCCAAGGATATAGGATACTTTTTAGCTTTAACATAGGATACTTTTTATTCCGGTAGAGGGCGCCACGTAAAAAAAATATCAAATTGCATGGCATGTAGGTGTGGCTTAAACAGTTCAGTCGTGTGCAGTTGAATTGTTTTAATTCTAATTTCATTAAATATTACAGGTAATCAAACATTTTTAAGCTCCCCGATCTGATATTTATGCCGCTAGTGACCAAATGTTCATACCGGTCACAAAGCGTCTCATATTTTTACGGGGCCAGTGTCGTCACATTTTTATGATTTCATGGAGAATTAGATGTTTTGGCAAGGTTGATCATAGTCATATATTTATACTGGTGATTGTACATTTCTATACTTACTAACTAACATGTGTGTTTTATAGTGCTTGAAAAATGCTGCTTTTCCGTCCAGCTACAACCTGGGGCCGCGCTAGTAGGATTGTTTACGTTTTTCGTGGGGATAATGTCAATAGCCCACTCTTTAATACCTCCAAAACCTGATGATTTTCCTCCTTGGCTCCATGGATTATATTCATTTTGGGGCAGTAAGTATGAATCGACGTATTTATTGACTTATTGTATTTAGTGTAGGTACAACTAAATAGAACAATCTAGAATGTCCACATCGTACCTAATGTAAATCAACCTAAAGAATATAAGTACCTACAGTCAAGATGAAAGATATCTTCATATCTTTTACACGTATAACCTAAGAACCTAACCAACAAAAAGTTGGAAAACCCCCGACTTTGTCACTTTAAGTTCAATATCTCAAAAACGGCTCAACCAATTTTGATGAAACATGTCTAAGAACCATCGCTAGAAAACCTGCTATCAAGTAAAAAAAACCGCATTCATATCAGTCCACCCGTTTAAGAGCTACGGTGCCACAGACAGACACACAGACAGACACACATAGCGGTCAAACTTATAAGTTATAACACCCCTCTTTTTGCGTCGGGGGTTAAAAATAGGTACTTATTCAGTGTTACGCTGCCGTTAATAAGTGAGTAACATTTTTTTTCATAATCTCCTTAATCTGTTAAGCTTTGTATTTAGGCCATTCTCCGGAGGCGGAATTTTGCTTGTCCGAGACGATAATCCAATAAAAATTAAATAATAATAATGTGAGCTATTTTTTGGGTTCGTATAGCCAAAATGGCAAAAACGGAACCCTTATAGTTTCGCCATGTCTATTTGTCTGTCTGTCTGCGGCTTTTTAGAGTACCTCCCAACTCCCTTAAACATAAAATGGTGATTTTTTTTTCTCATCCAACTTTGTAGTGTGGCCATGTGGGTATCGTTGGATAGGTTTTTAAAACCATTACGAGATTGCTAAAACGATTTTTCGATTCAGTGATATGTTTGCAAAATATTCAACTTTAAGGTGGCACGACTTCCATACTAATTAATTTTCCCAACCATTTGCGCTTGAAAGATTATTTGAAACTAAAACCACATCTCTTGACGTTTATTTCGTTATCTAGTTGCGTCATTTTTTATTTACCTTAAGAAAGCTTTTGATTAATAGCTTCATCTAAATGATTATTTTGGTTCATTTTTGTCAATATGTGAGTGAACAGCGACAGTATCGTACACCAACGGCTTGGTTAGTAGTGTGCGTTTCAGCCACGTTGTCAACTCGCCGACAATTCGATGATAAGCGACGTTGCCAGATTTCGTTCGATTTGTCTGATCAAAATCACATAATTACCATTTTGAAGCGCGTTTCCCTATTTTTTTTAATATTTTTGCTGGCCATAGGTACAAAGTCCGTCAGTCGAAAGACTGAAGCGCAACGAACAAATGCATTGCTAATTCTTTGGATTTTCGACAGAAATTAGGAAGAAAATGACATAACATGAACGAATTAATAAATAAGTACGGAAAATTGCATTAACGGATTATAAATTAGTAGTGATAAAATCAGACAAAAGCTGCATGGCTTGTGGCTTTAGCTTTTTCCAAAAAATGAAAATAAAAAAAAACATCTCATTGTCAAATGTCAAGTCACAATTTTTTGTTCGTTTGTTGTCATGACATTGTAAAAACTAGAGTAATTTTTTCCTAAATTAAATTATCGTAATTTGTCCTCGAAATTGGCGGAATTATAATTATCTATAATCTATAATGTGAATGAAGTTATATTTTCAAGTATTGACCTGAATTATAATTCACATTGGAAACTATGAAGCCACGAATTTTGCGAATAAAATACATATAAAGCATCAATACTCTAGTCTCGGAAAAGACGCATTATAAGGAAATTGAAAAGTAAGTACTGTAGAGACTGAGTACAACATACATATACTGCGCTCGCCAACCCGCTTATCAAGCGTGGCGAGTACCTAAGTATTGGCAACTCGGGAAAATATGTATGGAAGAGGCCTAAAGTCCACCGGTGAACGTCCTGAGGCTAATATGAAGATGATGACGGTGATGATAATGTTGAAAACCATATCCGTACTTCCATAGTAATATTATAAATGCGAAAGTGTATGTGTTTGTTTATATGTTTGTCCGTTTTTCACGTCGAAACGGAGCGACGGGTCGGCGTGATTTTTGGCATAGAGATAGTTTATTGGTCAGAGATTGACATTAGCACAGTTCCGGAACCCCAGCCCCTTCGTAGCGGATTAAATTTTGAGCTTCATATCTCGGTAATTTTGGAGTTCAGAGAAACGTTCATTTGACAAAATATGCTTCTTCAAAATATGTTTTGTTTTCATAAAAAAATATTTAATTACAGAGTGAAAAACACTGTTAAAACATACATCGTCGACTGGTAAGCTGTGTATGAGACTGGCACAAGACTGGAAAAGTGGCGTGAAAATGCAAGAGGCACTCGAATCAGCAGTGGTTGTATGTGGGCTAATTTGATTGATTGATGTAAATAAACAAATAAAAACTGACTTAGTGATGGATTTTTTTAATTTGTTGTTCAATAGAGCCTTCGATTACTACCCAACCAATTAAATTTGAAATACAAATAAACAAGTCTAATTTCATATGGTCACGTTTTTCGTAGAAGGAAAATATCGTGAAGAAACGTGCAACCCCCTGCAAAATAATTAATGGTGTGTGCTATATTTCAATTCACACTGGGCCTGCGTTGAAAACAACGCCCAGCCCAAGCCCTGAGAGGAGGCCTGTATGTATGTATAGGGATAATGATAATGATTATGACTAATTTTCCCATAGTATGTAAACTGTATCGTAAAAAATATATAAAAAAACGTTGAGTTACGGTCATAGAAACTGAGTCACATACCAGGGTGCAACCTATGTGCTACTAATGTATTGTTGACATCCCATACATCTGCCAAAGAAATCACAGCGTAATTGAATATGAAAAGGTTCCACCCTGGTACGTGATTCGGTTTCCTTGACTTTGTAAAAAAATGTGCCTAAATTAGGTCTTATAAATTTTATGCTACACATTTCAATAAACATTAACGTCATTAACAGAGAACTATAAAAAAAAAAACAAAAAAGCTTAATTGTTCAACGGGTTTGAACCCGAACTTCCTAAGCTATTCTGAGGGTAAACTCGAGCCTTATACAACTAGGCCATTTTGATCTTTGATCAGGCCAGCGAAATTAACAAAGACTTTTGTTTACATCAAATTGCAAGCATGTGTGCGAAAATATCAGTCGAAACTGCAGCGTTCCCAAATGAAAGTATTTTCTGAATTAAAATACATCTGAAACTTGATAGAATATATTACAAAATTCACTCTACGGGCGCTAGGTACATTATTTTATAAAAATATCCACATTTTCATTCCTAAAAAAAATAAAATACGTGGAATTTGCACACTAACGTCATCTACTGACGCTGTAGTGCCTAGCTGACCGTGACAAACCACCTTAAAGTGCGAATTTTCATTAAAATCGAGCGCCTCTAAAATCTAAGCCGGTGGTTGGAGTCTAAACTAACCCGACATCCTTGGAACGGTAGTCAGTGCCCGTGAGGACTTAATTTTTTTATTTTTATTTAACTGGATGGCAAACGAGCAAGTGGGCCTCCTGATGGTAAGAGATCACCGCCGCCTAAATATCCTCAAACTGACGCGGAAGGACTTGGGAACCCACCGCGCTTATCTTCCCATGAAATCTACCCTTATGGAATCAGTATCAGAATTAGAGAGAATGAATATGTTGGGCGACCCGACTAACCCGATGGTGCCACCCAGTACCCGGGCTGGATGGTGTGAAATTGACGACTGAAGCTCCCTCTGGGGGGTTAATCGACGTGCTTCAGAGGGAGGAGATGCTACTGCCGGTATCACAAATGTTAAGCTCGAGAGTCTTCTATCAATACGACCCCATCACCGTATTGGCGCTTGAAAATTCCGAGGTCTGCTGATGGCGGGTATGCTGAGCATCGTGGAGGCGGAAATGGTGTCACATAAAATATCCATACTTTAGTGTACCAATGTTAAGATTACGATTTGGAGTCTTTTTGTATTTTTTATTTCAACTCCAAATTTTTTGTTTCTTTTACGGTTATCCCGTGAAAGTTTAATATTTCACACGAAAACACAAGCCGAAACATGAATGCACAGAAAAACCAGAAAAATAGACCAGCGCTGGGAATCGAACCCAGGTCCTCAGCATTCCGTGCTGCGTGCTATTCCCCTACACCACCACTGGACAGGAGACTAGACACGAATTTTTCCTATGCACCCATATTTCAACTTGGATTCTTTTCATTTGTCACTTTAGCAGCGACACTAACGCCATCTATGATCTACGTTCTCAACGAGAAACATTTTTCACTCCCGTCGAAGCTATCCGTTCACCAGGGACAAGAGATGTCGCTATTAAGCAATCAAATCAAGATTACGATTTGGAGTCTTTTTGTATTTTTTATTTCAACTCCAAATTTTTTGTTTCTTTTACGGTTATCCCGTGAAAGTTTAATATTTCACACGAAAACACAAAAAATTCGTGTCTAGTCTCCTGTCCAGTGGTGGTGTAGGGGAATAGCACGCAGCACGGAATGCTGAGGACCTGGGTTCGATTCCCAGCGCTGGTCTATTTTTCTGGTTTTTCTGTGCATTCATGTTTCGGCTTGTGTTTTCGTGTGAAATATTGTACCAATGTTTTCTAAATTACTGTATTAGAGTATGTTTTTGTAAAATTAGCGTATGTTTTCTAAAATTAGCACTCGATGGAATACTTGACTGTATTTTTCTTTTACAGCTGGAAAACTACTCCTCTTATTATATGGCATTATAGTTACTGCCGGCTCTGCCATGCTGCTTTTCGCAGTTAGTTACCCGGTAAGTTGAGTTTTCCTTGTGGTACCTGAGCGAGCGAAGAAGCGAGCTTTCCATGGCTCTCTGGCATGTATCGCTTGTTCTTCTATAGGTAACTATCTTTCTTATAGGCGACTTTTTGACCCGATATTCTCGCGGGATATCTAGGGATCAAATCTCGAAATAGCAATCACTGGGCTTAGTTAGAGCCATGAAATTTGGTATATAGGTAGCTGGGCGTCTAGAATAACACATACATTAGGCTACTTTTTATCCCGATGTTCTCACGAGATAGGGATAAAATCTCGGAATAATAACTACTGGGGTTAGAATTACGAAATTAGGGGGTGCGCATTTTTTCACATAACATTTTAACACTCGTATTCATAAAAAAAAAATTATAACAAAAAATAGAACCGACTACAAAAAACCATGAAAATAATTTTCTACCAGCCTGAAGTCGGTGCCTCAGCAGCACGAGCCAGCAAGAGTGATTGAAGCCATTTACTGTATAGTTGTAGGTGAGGTAGACGATTATAGGTCCACTCCTGCTGGCTCGTGCTGAGGCACCGACTTCAGACTGGTAGAAAATTATTTTCATGGTTTTTTGTAGTCGGTTCTATTTTTTGGTATAAAATTTTTTTTTCACGCTTTTTAGTGTAAAACGTCTAAGATACAATAGTTTAATGTCAACTGCTCGTCACCTTGTACGAAATATTGCTTTTTCCGATGCAGAGATGTTCATTATTGAGGAGTCCTGGTGCTTCACCACCCATTCCATTTCACCTATGCGTTCCGAGGATATGCTCCTCGCGGAGCATAAATTGCTTAGCAACTGTGTTAAAGACATTGAAATTCAACCCATGAAATACTTGTTATTGAGTAGTAACTCCGATGGTCAACTGTGGTCTTCATCATCAGTTCCACTTTACCAAATGATGATTTTCAAGAGCAAATGCACAAGTTACTACCAAATATATCAAAATTACCATACGTGTCCCTACAACATTTGAAGAGTTCCCTCGATTTCCTTAGGATCCAATCATCAGATCCTGATTTGGTGTTTATGGGACCTAATTGAAAGCATTCCTAGACGAACGCAAAAAAAAATTCAAATCGGTTCATAAATGACGGAGTTCTGAGGTAACAAACATTAAAAAAATAAAATAAAAAAAATACTACCGAATTGATAATCTCCTTTTTTTTTGAAGTCGGTTAAAAAGAGTCATTACTTGTTGCTAAGTAAATTGCTTAAGTAAAGAAAATGGTGACTATGACTTGGCTAAGAAATCTAACATTTGACAGTTCAATTTTCAAGCAATAGCTCAACTATAGAATAAAAATCGTTACTTGAGTAATTACTTTCACTGAAGTAATGGCCTTTAATTCTCTATAAATACGGGTGTAAGGCCTATTATCGGAAGTCTGAAAATGTCTCTTATACCATTTTGCATCATAACGATCACTCTTCATATTTTTTTAAAAGATCGAAACTTATAATCATCGGAATTCATAATATTACTAATCATACACATTGTTCGTACTACGCCGAGCAAGCGAAGCGAGGGTGCTGTGGCAGCGGCTGGCGAACCGCCAGGGCTGAACATATTTTTCAAATAATAAGCAAATCTTATTTTGAATAGGTATGTGTATCATCATCATGTCAGCCGAAAGACGTCCACTGCTGGACATAGGCCTCCCCCAAGGCTCTCCACTCAGACCGGTCTTGTGCTTTTTGCATCCACCGCGATCCCGCGATCTTAGCCAGGTCGTCGCTCCATCTTGTTGGAGGCCTAACGACAGCTCGTTTCCCGGTCCGCGGACGCCATTCGAGAACCTTCTGACCCCATCGGCCATCAGTCCTGCGTGCAATGTGCTCCGCCCACTGCCACTTCAGTTTCACAATTCTTCGGGCTATGTCAGTAACCTTAGTTCTACTGCGGATATCATCATTTCTGATTCTATTCCGCAGAGAAACCCCGAGCATAGCCCTCTCCATAGCCCTTTGAGTGACTTTGATTAGGTAGGTAGTTACCGTTATGAAAAACAATATTATGAGTTCAAATGTTTTCTTATTAATGCCATTATTTATTGAATCAGGCGTTACTTTGCGGAGGTCCATATCAATGAACTAAAAGAATTTCTTTGCTCACCCGCGACCTGAAGATAGCAAAGTCTATGCAAATTATGCATGTTCATGCAGTTCCTCCACCTCCACACTGTAAGAACACACAAATTACACAAACCCATCTATCACCACCACCACAACACACTGACGCGTTTCGAACTCAACCAGAGCTCATCTTCAGAGTGACACAACCGTACACCATGCTACCAGTTGTTAGACTAACAAACCACCACCACTGTTTTAATTTGCCAAACAAAACAAAAAACTACCCGCAAAATATGAATAAATTTAACTGTGCTACAAAACTACCTTGATTTTTTAATTTTTATTTATTTATTGTCAAGGCATGTTTTACTAACTACCGTTGCTAAAATTAGACCCAAGCCGTAGCAAGGGAGATGACACTAAATTTATTTGCTCATTTATTATAGACCCCATACTATTGTACCTAATTATCTCCATACATTCTAACACATCGAGACGAAACCCCTTGTCACAGTAATGTAACACTTCATACGAATCTGAGTCTGATATAGAATGATTTAATTCTAACAGATGCTTCTATTCTAGCAGATTCTTCTTTCTTTGTACTCTAAACTTTGTGACCACAAAGAGAAGGTGGATAAAGGAACTAAATCGAGTGTATATGTCGGCGGCCGATCGTAAAATCAGCCAGATCACGAAATTCCTAGGCATATCATGAAACGCCGCCATTTCATGATATGCCTAAAAGTTGACCAGGCATATCACGATGTGCCTGAGAAACAATACGGCAGATCGATTAGAGCAATGCATTCGTCGATATTCCTAGCTCTATACCGGGCACATCGTAAAATAGTTTCTTTTTTGGCCACTGGTGGCGCTGCGTATGCTATGGCGGCCGTTACCAGCTGACCGGTCGTGTCTGTTTTCAGCGCGTAAAAAATGTCGGCTTCGCAATTAAATTATTTTTATACCGAAAATAGTGATGATAGTGTTCAATAAAGTGTACAAGAAGCATTTCAACAAGAGCTCCATTATTTTTATGAAAATCAAACGAATTCTGTGCGCAATGTAAAAAAACCATGGACATCTGCCCGTATTTTAGAGGTTAGTTGAGGTTAGTATTTTGTTGATAAGTAAATAAAGTATTCACTAGTTGTTATTTATCTATAAAGAAATATGATAAATATAGTAATTTCTTAAATTTATACTTTTGCGTTCTCGGTTTATACTGAGCGGCAATTTTATTACTCGTACCTACTTATAGTACCTAAAAGATTACTTACCAAAATGACTGCAATTGTAAACGCATTCGACGATATTCCTAGCTTTATATTGGGCATATCGTGATATGCTGAAAAAAAGAAAAAAAATAGGTACGACGAGCGAAGCGAGGAGTGGTTAGTATGAATTGTGACTACTACGCACGAGCCGAGCGAGCGAAGCGAGCGTGCCGCGGCAGCGGCCGGCGAAGTGCCAGAAACGATTTGCCGGCATTTCATGATATGCCTAGGAATTTCATGATCTGCCTAAACGTCACCAGGCAAATCGTCAAACGGTGAGTTTTGAACGATATGGCGGATGTCCCTTAGCCAATTCATGAAATGGCGCCATTTCACGATATTATGCCTAGGAATTTCGTGATCTGGCGGATTTTACGATCGGCCGCCGACACATACACGTATTGAACGATATGCCTAGGAATTTCATGATCTGCCTAGGAATTTCATGATCTGCCTAGGAATTTCATGATCTGCCTAGGAATTTCACGATCAGCCTAGGAATTTCATGATCTGCCTAGGAATTTCATGATCTGCCTAAACGTCACTAGGAAAATCGTTAAACGGTGGGTTTTGAACGATATGGCGGATGTCCCTTAGCCAATTCATGAAATGGCGGCGTTTCATGATATGCCTAGGAATTTCGTGATCTGGCGGATTTTACGATCGGCCGCCGATTGTAATGACTGCAGTAAAGTATATGTAGGTCAGACCGGGCGCAGTTTTAATACTAGGTTTAAAGAGCATGTATCGGCATATAGGAACGAGCATCCTGATAGATCTAATTTTTCCAAGCATCTGTTAGAATTAAATCATTATTAGCTAAAAGCATGGTCCGCCCGGATTGCTACTACCATCTTGCTCGCTAATCTTGCCGTGAAACAGTGGTGCTTGCACTGTTGTGTTTTGGCGTGGAGAGTAAGACAGCCGGTGAAATTACTGGCACTTGAGGTATCCCATCTTAGGTCTCTAGGTTGGCAACGCATCTGCAATACCTCTGGTGTTGCAGATGTTATGGACGGTGGTGATCTCTTACCATCAGGCGACCCACTTGCTCGTTTGCCATCCAGTCGAATAAAAAAAAAGCTATAACGAGCGCTGTAAGAAGCTTCGTGTGTATTAGCTATACTATATTTTTGTACTAGTATGAAGTATTACATAAATAAATTTGTAAGTAATATACATACTGAAGCTTGTTTTTTTGTTAACAGGAAGAAAAGCTCTGGATGACTCTACCATGGTTTCCCATGATTGTACTGGATGTTATTTTTCAATTTTCTGTTACGATTTATACAATAATCGAAACGGCAGACGAGATCCTTATAGTTGGCCCTATTTTCATGGGTAAGCTCTTTTAATTATAAAGGTAGTCAGTAGGTACTAAAGTATCGACGAATTCTATTCAATAGCAGAACGTTGCGTTACCACAGAAGAATTGTAGCTGCCAAACTATCATCATCTCAGGCCCACGTCCCACTGCTGGGCACAGGCCTCCTCTCAGAATAAGAGGGCTTTGGGCAATTGTTCCCACGCGGGCCCAGTGCGGATTGGGAACTTCACAGGCACCATTGAATTGCTTCGAAGGTTTGTGCAGGTTTTCTCACGATGTTTTCATTCACTACAAAGCTCGTGGTAAATTTCAAACGCAATTCCGCATATGAATTTCGAAAAACTCAGAGGTGTGAGTCGGGGTTTGAACCCACGACCCTCTGCTTGAGAGGCGATATGTCAAACCACTAGGCCCCGACAGCTTTTCCAAACTATAACCCAATACAATCTGATGTCCAGCGATCCGGCCGGATGCATGCGGCAGACGTGACGTGTCCCGGCCCGGTCCCATTTTAATTTGGCGGTCTTCATCCCCACATCGACAATTTGAGTTCTGGAGCGCAGGTCAGTGTTTCTGATTCCATCAGATCTACGAACACCTAGAATACTGTGCTCCACAGCTCGCTGTCAGATCTTGAGCCTGGAGTGGACTTCGGAGCCAGATGATTAATAACTGTTTTTTTTTTTTTCAGTTTGCCTTTATAGCTATTGCGCGGCGGTGGTACTGAGTTGGTATATGGAGAATAAAGCCTGATTATAAATCCACAGTCAATGCATGAAACCTATATCCCACCAAAAAAATTGTGTAAAAAAACTAGCCAAATCTCGATGGAGCTGCTTATTTATCTCTAAAAAGTAATGAAATCTAGAAAAAGTCGTGCCAAGTCTAAGGTACTGCGATTTCTTTAATTATACTTCATGTTGTGTGACTTGGCCGTTGACTTGTATCCACTCACGTATAAAGAATGAGAGTCTTAAGTCTTATTATTATTATTCTTTATACGTTAGTGGGTACAAGATATATTATCATTGTGTACCTACCTTTATTTAGTGTTTTGTGTTGTACCGGCGAAGACTTAGTCTACTATCCATTGGTAAAAACCTACATGGGTATGACTGAGTCTCCGTTGGTAGATATAAGTATATTTTGTGTTATATTTAGTTGTGTAGTTAGTAAGCATCACTTTGCACAAGAATTTTAGCATCAGAGCGCGACGCCAACAAACTGTTTTACAGTTTGGCGTGCTGTTAAGAAATTGTTATGTATGTGCTAATATTAATAAATAAATTAAAAAAAAAGTCTACGGCCAAGTCACACAACATTAACTATACTAATAGAGAAATCGCAGTAAGGAACCTTAGGCTTGGCACGACTTTGTCTAGATTTCATTACTTTTTAGAGATAATTAAGCAGCTCCATCGAGACTTGGCTAGTTTTTTACAGAATGTTTTTGGTGGGATTTCACTTCTTTTTGTAGAAACGTGGGTTTATTGATTTATTTTATTAGATTTTCTTACATGACACAGATTTTTTTTTCTTCGATTATCCTAGTTTTTATAGTTTTCCCTTTATGTGGCCATTAAACCCTAACTCTGTACCAAATTTCAGCTCTCTGAGTTTATAGAGTGAGTGTCATAAATGCGAAACTTTGCGTTCGCATAACTTTGGAACTAAATGACCTACAGACTTGAAATTTTGGGTTTTAAGTATGTGATTATAGCTTACTGGATGACGAAAATTTTTTTATTCTGGTCCTATCGAGGGGTTCTCAAATAGGGCCCTGAAAATGCGGCGAAATGGTTCCAGTAAAGGATGGTACGGCAGTGTTTGCTTCGCGCTCGACTTGGCAGGGCACTACCGTGCCCCCAGATTTCACAAAAAAAGACTAACTTTTTAATGTAATTAAGGTGACGGCACCAATCATGGACATGTTAAGCACAGTAGGTGGTGAAGATAACCAAAAATATAAAATATGATACTAACTTATGCCTGCGACTTTGTCTGCGCCGATCTAGGTTATCGCGCGGTGGCGCCCTCTACCGGAATAAAAGGTATCCTATGTTGATCCTTGGGGTCCGAACTACCTATATACCAAATTTCAGCAAAATCGGTACAGTGGTTTCGACGTGAAAGCGTATCAGACAGACAGACAGAGTTACTTTCGCATTTATAATATTACTAGCTTTTGCCCGCGGCTCCGCCCGCGTGGTATTCGGTTATCGCGCGCTGTTCCCTCGGGAACTGTGCATTTTTCTGGGATAAAAAGTAGCCTATGGCACTCTCGGGCCCATAAACTATCTCTATGCCAAAAATCACGTCGATCCGTCGCTCCGTTACGGCGTGAAAGAGGGACAAACATACAAACACACAAACACACTTTCGCATTTATAATATTAGTATGGATATACATAAGTTGGGATGGGATTGTCAAGAGGGCGCTATTAGTTCTTATTTATATGGCAATAGTTCAGTATAGTCGGTACGATGACATCCTGACTTACCCCCTGTTTCACCATCCATTGATAAAATTTATTTGACGGATAAATGTGATGCCGTCTCTGTTTGTTTTGTTCGAATAGACGGAGAGGGGGTGAAATAGGGGATGAAAGTTTATATGGGAGTTCGTCATTTTTAAAGATAAAACCATGAAACTTGACATTTTAGGCAGTTAATAAGAAGTATAGGTGAAAAACTTAAGTAAAGGACCTGTTGTATGTAGTAGTAGGTAACTTGTCCATATAAACAAATTGACGTTCCAAATTCGCAAAATGACTTAAGCTCCATATCAATTCTGTGCACCACTACATACAACAGGTCCTTTACTTAAGTTTTTTACCTATAATTAGATATTAGTTCGAGCATTTTTGAAAATTCGGGCTGAGAGGGGATATGAAATAGGGGATCAAATTTTATATGGAAGGAATGAAAAATACTTCCCAAAATAACTGTTCAACGCGGACGGAGTCGCGGGCAAAAGCTAGTAATATATATTTTATGCGTTGTTGACTATTACTCGTTTTGGGCATTTTTTGTTATTGTTCAAAGAAACCGCCACAGTGACACTGGCAATCATTAAAATTATTGCCAGTGTAAGAAATTAGTTCCAATGAAATTCCGCAACATGGCGAATAGTCATATCGTCACTACTTTTAAAAATACTCGTATCTCAAAATAGGTAATTTTCTGAGTGAACTTTATGAACATTATGTTAAGGTTCAATTTTGTTGACTTATTATTTTAGATACGAGATTTTTTCAAAGTAGTGACGATATATTTCTGGTCAGGCTTTACCCAGTATTGGACAACGACGGCCTTATTAATAAACGTGGAGTAGAGTAGGTTTAACTTTAATTCGAGGTTGAACTGGAGATTAGTAAAAAACAGTATTAATAAACAAGAAGTAAGGAAAGAGTAAGCTATTTAAAATATTTAAAGTATTTAATGCCTTATAATAAAGCTCACCATTCATGAACTTTATACTTACTTTACTTTATCAGAACATTAGTGTTATTTAAAAAAAGGGTAGGTACATTTCTTAAAATTTTGGGTTAATGATTCTTGTCCACAGCTGGCGTAATCACCCTAGTGGTATTTTTTTTAAATATTTTGTTTCTGTTTTGAGCCAACAATTTAAATAAAGTACCTATAAAACCTTAAATGTTTTTAATTATTATTAATAGAGTAAACGTGATAAAGTGAAAGAAACTTGATAAAGTGGAAAATATTGAAAAAAATCAGGATGGTACAAGTAGCGGCACGAGAGTTTAGCGCTGAGTGAACCGTGGAAGGGATAGCTGCGCATGGGTGCATGGGCGCGGGGGACGTAATGCGACTGGAAAGCCAATCGGCGCTACGCACGCCCGCCCTTCCCCGTGTGATACCTTACTTTTGACTTCTGCGCAATAACCGTCAGCGCTAAACTCTCGTGCCGCTACTTTGTAGTAATTAAGTACATGAAACTTTCAAGGAAAACTATAAAGGTTAAATTTGCTTAAGAATTTTATTTTTAAATAATAATAAAGTTTTTATTGACAATAAGGTACAAAATCAAAATAAAGTCCCTGACTTCTGAGCTAGGTTAAAACCTGTGTTACAGAAGTCAGTGTCCACTCCCTGATTTAGATTATTAGTAGTTTAAGAGTAAAGAGCAGCCTAAGGTATAAATAAAATATACCTAAACTTGGAAGATTCTGTATAAATTACGAAATCGTTAGAAAAGTATTAAGTACTTAATTTTTTCTTAATGGCTACGGAACCCTATTTCAGGCGTGTCCGACACCCTCTTGGCCGGTTTTGTTAAATAATTTTGATCATCATCATCATCATCATATCAGCCATAGGACGTCTACTGTTGGATATAGGCCTCCCCCATAGACCTCCAGTTGCCTCGGTTGGAAACGACTTGCATCCACCGTGAACCCGCGACTTTAACCAGGTCATCCGTCCATCTCGTTGGTGGACGTCCTACGCTGCGCTTGCCGATCCGCGGTCTCCACTCGAGAACCTTTCGGCCCCAACGACCATCTGTTCTCCGTGCTATATGTCCTTCCCATTCCCACTTCAACGAGCTAATTCGCTTAAGGTGGCACGACTTCCATACTAATTAATTTTCCCAACCATTTGCGCTTGAAAGATTATTTGAAACTAAAACCACATCTCTTTATTTCGTTATCTAGTTGCGTCATTTTTTATTTACCTTAAGAAAGCTTTTGATTAATAGCTTAATCTAAATGATTATTTTGGTTCATTTTTGTCAATATGTGAGTGAACAGCCGACAGTATCGTACACCAACGGCTTGGTTAGTAGTGTGCGTTTCAGCCACGTTGTCAACTCGCCGACAATTCGATGATAAGCGACGTTGCCAGATTTCGTTCGATTTGTCTGATCAAAATTACATAATTACCAAAGCTACATATTAGTAATCTGTGGAAGGGACGAAGCGAAATGTCACTTTTTTTTGGTAACCAAAAATCATCACCATATCTTTACGTCAAAATTAACTTGATGCGGAAAAATAATCTTAAGCTAGAACGAAAGCCAACTGAACTGCGGTATATATAGAACGTCTTTGTGCTTGGTGCTCGCTGGTGTCTGCAAATTCATCACAATTATTGTCAGAAAGCGAGTCCAACATTACCTATGTAATACGCGGGTCACGTCATGTACATTTCAATAATAATACGTATACTTACTTTAGACTATCCTATCCTATCCTACTTCCTACTAATATTATAAATGTGAAAGTTTGTGAGTGAGTGAGGATGTGAGTGAGTGAGTGAGTATGTTTGTTACTTCTTCACGCTAAAACGGCTTGACGGATTTGGATGAAATTTGGCAAAAAGTTAGTTTATAACCTGGATTAAAACATAGGATACTTTTTATCCCGATATTCCCACGGGATAGGGATAAAATCTTGAAATTTCAACCGCTGGGCTTGGAGTCATGAAATTTGGTATGTAGGTAGTTGGACATTTGGAATTACTCATAGGTGACTTTTTGAGCCGATATTCCCACGGGATACCTAGGGATGAAATCTCAAAATACCAACCACTGGGACTAGAGCCATGAAATTCGGTATGTAGGTAGCTGGACCTCTGAAATACTACATATGCTATTTTTTAACCCGATATTCCCACGGGATAGGGATAAAATCTTGAAATAATGACCGCTGGGCTTAGAGTCATGAAATTTGGTATGTAGGTAGTTAGCTGCCTGGAATAACATATAGGCTACTTTTTGACCCAATATTCCCACGGGATACCTAGGGATAAAATCTGGAAATAACAACCACTGGGTTTAGAGCCATAAAATTTGGTATGTAGGTAGCTGGATTTCTGGAATAACACATAAGCAATTTTTCACCCCGATATTCCCACGGGATAGGGATAAGATCTTGAAATAATAACCGCTGGATTTAGAGTCATGAAATTGGGTATGTAGGTAGTTGGACGCCTGTAATAACACATAGGCGACTTTTTGACCCAATATTCCCACGGGATACCTAGGGATAAAATCTGGAAATAACAACCGCTGGGTTTAGAGCCATGAAATTCTGTATGTAGGTAGCTGGACCTCTGAAATAATACATAGGCTACTTTTTATCTCAATATTCCCACGGGATAAGAATAAAATCTTGAAATAAAATCCCTGGGCTTAGAGTCATGAAATTTGATATCTAGGTAGCTGAACGTCTAAAATAACACAGAAGTGACTTTTTGACCCGATATTCCCACGGGATACCTAGGGATAAAATCTCGAAACAACAACCACTGGGTTTAGAGCCATGAAATTTGGTATGTAGGTAGCTGGATTTGTGGAATAATACATAAGCTATTTTTCACTTCGATATTCCCGCGGGATAGGGATAAAATCTTGAAATTATAACCGCTGTGCTCAGAGTCCTGACTTTTGGTACGAGTATGTAGGTAATTGGACGCCTGTAATAACTAACACATAGGCGACTTTTTGACCCAATATTCCCACGGGATACCTAGGGATAAAATCTCGAAATAACAACCACTGGGCTTAGAACCATGAAATTTTAGTTGACGCATGCGAAGCCGCGGGTAAAAGCTAGTATCTATATCTATATATATAAAAGGCAAACCTGACTCACTGGGTTATATATCAACGCACAGCCCAAACCGCTGGGCCTAGAAACTTGAAATTTGGTACAGGGGTTCCTTTTATGATGTAAGTGAGCACTAAGAAAGGATTTTTGGAAATTCATCCCCTAAGGGGGTGAAATGGGGGGGTGAAGCTTATATGGAATTTGCTCATTTCTGGACTTAGAAGTATGAAAATGGGTACCTAAGTTCTTGACTACAATTAAAATTGATCTGTTTAGGTGAAATGGATAAAATACCCCCCTAAAGGGGTAAAATGGGGGGGTAAAGTTTGTATGGAATTTTTCTCATTTCTGGACTTACAAGTATGAAAATAGCTATACAAGTTCACGATTACAATTAAAAACTATCTGTGTAGGTGAAATAGAAAAAAATCCCATCTAAAGGGGTAAAATCGGGGGGTAAAGTTTGTATGGAATTTTTCTCATTTCTGGACTTAAAAGTATGAAAATAGGTGTATAAGTTCTCGATTACAATTAAAAATTATCTGTGTAGGTGAAATGGATTAAATTCCCCCCTAAAGGGTAAAGTAGGGGGAGTAAAGTTTGTATGAATATTTTCTCATTTCTGAACTTAGAAGTATGAAAATAGGCGTATAAGTTCTTGATTATAATAAAAAATTATCTGTGTAAGTAAAATAGATAAAATTTCCCTCTAAAGGGGTAAAATGGGGGGTAAAGTTTGTGTGGAAATTTTCTCATTTCTGGACTTAGAAGTATGAAAATAGGTATACAAGTTCTCGATTACAATTAAAAATTATCTGTGTAGGTCAAATGGATAAAATTGTTAAGATTGCTATTGAATGGGCATGTAGATATGCATTAACTCTATTGCATGGCATGCCTTATGACTTTTGTATTATGACAACACCATGGTTTGTCTATTCTCTTTTCTACTCGTCTTCCGCCGCCCGTACGACTCATTGCTTGTTATTGTGCTGTAAACTGTAAATGAATAAATCCTGATTCATCTGAGAGATCATCCGTCTTCTTTTTATTGGATCCACGATAAACCTCTGAAAGGACACCCGACTGCTGCTCCTACAAAAATTCCACCCTAAAGGGGTAAAATGGGGGGTAAAGTTTGTATGGACATTCTCTTATTTTTGAACTTAAAAGTATGAAAATAAGTGTATAAGTTCTCGATTACAATAAAAAATTATCTGTGTAAGTGAAATGGATAAAATTCCCCCCTAAAAGGGTAAAATGGGGGGAAGTAAAATTTGTATGGAAATTTTCTTATTTCTGGACTTAGAACTATGAAAATAGTATAAAGTTCTCGATTACCTACAATCAAAAATTATCTGCGTGTATGAAATGGATAAAATTCCCCCCTAATGGGGTAAAATGAGGGGTAAAGATTGTATGGAAATTTTCTCATTTCTGGACTTTAGAAGTATGAATATTTGTGTGGGTGAAATGGATAAAATTCCCCCCTAAAGGGGTAAAATGGGGGGGGGGGGGTGAAGTTAGCATAAAGTTAACATATGCCCTGGTAACTAAAGTAACGCGGACGAAGTCGCGGGCAAAAGCTAGTACAATATATAATCAAAGACGTATACGACGCTTATGCCTACCAGCGTTATGATGGTGAATAAAACAATGAATGTACTATCAAAATAAAATATTCAAAAAAATAAATAAAATAGACTTAAAAAATCCCAAAAAAAATTGACATTTAGGGACATTAAGTACATTGTATAATTCGGATTGTCCACGGTGTCAGGCATTCTCGGTGTACCAGCTGACCACCACTAACACACAATAAGCTTCGATAGCGACTGCAACAAAAAATAATATTATGATTTATGATTATCAATACGGTATGCGCACTTGATACGATCGCATGGGTCGCCTACAAGTAGCGGCACGAGAGTCTAGCGCTGAGTGAACCGTGGAAGGGATAGCTGCGCATGGGTGCATGGGCGCGGGGGACGTAATGCGACTGGAAAGCCAATCGGCGCTACGCACGCTCGCCATTCGTCCCTGTAGCCCCCTGTGATACCTTACTTTTGACTTCTGCGCAATAACGGTCAGCCGCCGCTACTTGTAACATCGTAGTTACCAGTGGTTCTAAAACTTCTTTTCATATAAAAAACAAAAATAAATAAATATGATTTCCATAATATATTTGTATAGCCAGTAATCAGTAGAGATGAAGTGTGCTTCATGTGATGCCTCCTTTAACGATGGTGCTCGGGCTGTAATAAGGACTTTGGGTTCTGCTGTGCTGGTCTGGTATATCGAAGCAAGGCTTCTGTTAACTTGGGAACGAGCACAGATCAAACTGGAGGGAGATGTCTTGCATGTAAGAGAGACTGCTGCGCTCGCCCTGTCCTCCGAAATATATCGATCTTACCACTATAATGGATGAGCTACGGGAAATCAAGCAGAAGGTCCTATGCCTGCCTGGCCTGGTTAACGATGCGAGAACCTTAAAAACTGAGCTCTGAGGTTTTCGTCCTTTCTAACCGGAACCCCCTTATGTCAACTTAGCTTATTGACACGTAGCGCTTGGTCATTTCGAGCAAGCTCACTCTTTATAGAAGACAAGTCATTGCAAAACCGCTGAATACTCTCTTGAACGGTTTCAAGCTCTGGGAGTTTCTCTTCAACCTCAGTTAGGTGGGAAGAGCAATCTTCAAGCCCATTACTAATCAAATCGACCGACTCGATAAAGTAGTAGGAGTAAGAGGAGGGGGAGTAGCTTGAAACCGTTCATGAGTGTATTCAGCGGTTTTGCAATGACTTGTCTTCTATAAAGAGTGAGCTTGCTCGACATAACCAAGCGCTACGTGTCAATAAAGTCGAGATAAGGGTGGTTCCGGTTAGAAAGGATGAAAACCTCTTCGCTATCATGGATAGGATCGTGCGGTGGGGGGCTATCAAGTGGATAAATCCTTTATTAATTATATTGCCAGAGTTCCACTATTTGATTCCAAGGAGAAATCCATCGTTGTAGGCTTTACAAACCGTTACATAAAAGAAGACTTTTTAGCATCTGCACGAAAGAAGAAGTCGTTCTCCGCTGGTGAAATCGGCTTCCAGGGTACGCCGCTGACTGTCTATGTGGTCTTTTGCGTGATCTCGTGCTGAGGCACCTACTTCAGACTGGTAGAAACTTATTTTCATGGTTTTTGTAGTCGGTTCAATCTTTTGTTATAAAATTTTCTATGGGAAGGTTCTACAGTGATCTAGTAATGAAATTGGTCGATGGTGCCTATGTAGGTATAGGTATATTGGATTGATTTTTCTAAATAACTAGATGTGCCAACCAAAAAAAAAAATTCTTACAGAGAACTAGGAACGCGATGAGTAGAACGAGAAGTTGTGCTCCTTCCATTATTACCAAAAATATCAAAAGAAGCAAAGCTATGACGAAGAAAACCACGGTGAAGATAGCCCAGGGCAACACCATCCATCCTGTTTCCTAGAACCAAAAACAAACTGCAAGAGTCTCGTGTTAAACAGATGATAGTTTTTCACAAAGTTGTTAAGTACATTAGAAAGAAAGAAGAATGAAAGAAAGGAAGAAAATACATTTATTTAACGTCATAAAAAAAAACATAGAACAAATACAAGACATACATGACGCTAAATAAATACGTACCTCTACCACTTACAAGGACTTATAATAATTTTTTGAGGTGGATGAACGTTTCAGTAAAAAAAGCGTACGAAACGCCCGAAACTTCACTGTCAAAAATTAAAAATTTTAAAAACCCCCGACAAAAAACGCCAGCAAAAATAAAAAAAAACGAAAAAAAGGTGCCAAAAAAGAACAACTAAAAAGTAAAAAATAATTATGCACTACCTAGCTGTTGCCCGCGACTTCATCTGCGAAGAATTCGTTTATCCCTATCCCGCGGGGACTATGGTGATTTCCCGCAAAATTAGCCCAAGTTAATTTAGTGTAAGTACCTAGTAATATTTTTTTTATCTAAGCGTCGTTGGTGTCGGGGGACCGCTAAGGTTAACAGGAAACTAAAGTCCATATGTTGTATTTTTTAAGTATTAACCTTAGCTAATAGGTACCGCTAATAAATGTACCTGTAGGTATTTTTAGTCATTTGTGTTCGAAATACTGAGAAACACGTGTTACAATTTGACCGTTAATTCAAACCTTTTAAATGGAGTATAGTAACACAAAGACATAAAATTATCATCAAAATTACTATTAAAAATCAAAATAAAATACAGTCAAAATTACAATCAAAATAAAAATAAAAATTAATTATTCGAATATTCTAATTCATGAGCATCGATATGTATAAAAGTGCTAACTTAAAATATAAGTTAATGTTCATGAGCTTATAAATGCCGCCCCGGAAGTCATATGAATGGAATTCCAGTGCTCCACTGAACAAAGTGTAACGATATGTAGGTACTAAAATTAAGAGTTTCTATTGTTTCATGGCAAACACATTCCTCGCAACTCATCCTCATATCTCTGGTGTAAATGCAGCTTAAGGATAGTTGAATTCAGGGAATAGAGCAGTTTCATCAAAATCGTTTCAGTACTTTCAGGTAGAGAGTTAAGTGGGAATCAGCCACTCTGTTGGCTTAACACTACAGTACTCGTACAACACTATAATGTCTCAAATGAGTAAAAATAAGATCTGGCTTTTTATGTGGCCTGCCTAACTATCCGCCTGTATACTCGTAATACCTACCAAAAAGTACATTCTAGTGATGTAACGAATATTCGCATTCGCATTCGCGAATATTCGCATATTTTTGCATATTCGCATTCGCAAAATTTCTGTGAATGTTTTGCGAATATGAATAACAGAAAAAAAATACAATTATTAGACAATAGTAGGTTAATAAAATCAAAATACATTCATTTCTTATGTTTTTTTATACAAAAAAAATAACTTGACCTCGTAATCACATTATAAATCTGTATGTTGACTTAATCATTTGAGATTTATTTATTTACTTCGCGATGCGTTCGTATAAACTCGTTGATTCTCGGAACAAAATACAAACGGAACGCACTTCTTTTGCATTGGCATTCGCGAATGTTCAAAAAATTACATTCGTTACATCACTAGCTGACAACTACGAACAAATAAATATCAGGAAGCGTAACTGCGTTATAAAAATTGAAACTGTGTCCTGCACTAAAGTGCGCATGCGCGTCATTTAATTTTGACTGACATTTATTTTACAGCTCTATATTATCATGCCAACATCTGTATGAAATGGTGCGGAAACAATGCAAAATTAAAATGTCCAGGGATCACTTTCCCCTAGTAAGCAGTCGTAAGTCGTAAGCTTAGATTTAATATTCAAAAATGTACAAATGTATTATTAGTTAGAGATGGTAAGTATTATGCAAAATCCAGTCTGTGCTCTATGGCTCACATAATGTAAATGACAGTTTGCTCACCATGCAATAGCCAATGCGATGTCAACTTCTCGTCACTTTTTACAAAAAATTGCTTTTTCCGATGCAGATTCGTTCATTATTGAAGAGTCCTGGTGCTTCACCACCCGTTCCATTTCACCATATGCATTACGAGAAGCATAGATTCCTTAGCAACTGTTTTAAAATAATTGCAATTAAACCCGTGAAATACTTGTTATTGAGTAGTACCTAACTCCGGTGGTCAACTGTGATCTTCACTTGTGTGTATTATTAGTTCCACTTCACCAAATGATGATGTTCAAGAGCGAATGCACAAGTTACTACTTGATATATCGAGAATACCATAGGTTTCCCTACAATATTTGAAGAGATCCCTCGATTTCCTTAGGATCCAATCATCCGATCCTGATTTCATGCCTATGGGAACTAATCGGAGTATTCCTATATAAAAGATTTCTTTATCAAATCGATTCATAAGTAAATGACGGTGTTCTGAGGTATCAACTAAAAAAATAGAACCGAATTGATAACCTCCTTTTCTTTTAAATCACTTTAAAAATCAAGCTGTCATTATCTATATATGAGACATCATTAAAACGTTAGAAGTGATCCGTTTGAACGTCAGTCAGGTTGTCATTTGACATTGCATCACGCGAGCTAACCAATCTCTGCATTCTTTCTGAATTTTAACCAATCAACAAGCACATCTGTTTGCTACCGCGAAATTAATTCGTATTTGAATCATAAGTGGTTCTGGTTTTAGGTATGGCCACTTTTTGTGTGGAATTTGTTCTGAATTACGGTTCCTGGTATTATTTGTTCGTAGAATGACAATGTGCCTTATTTGAATTATAACACTACTTAAATTCAATTGATTTTTAACCGACTTCAAAAAAAAGAGGAGGTTATCAATTCGGTTGTATTTTTTTTTTATGTTTGTTACCTCAGAACTCCGTCATTTTATGAACCGATGTGAAAAAATTGTTTTGCGTTCGTCTAGGAATGTTTTCAATTAAGTCCCATAAGCACCAAATCAGGATCTGATGATTGGATCCTAAGAAAATCGAGGGAACTCTTCAAATTTTGTAGGGACACCTATAGTAATTTTGATATATTTAGTAGTAACTCGTGCATTTACTCTTGAAAACCATCATTTGGTAAAGTGGAACTGATTATGAAGACCACAGTTGACCATCGGAGTTACTACTCAATAACAAGTATTTCATGGGTTGAATTTCAATTGCTTTAACACAGTTGCTAAGCAATTTATGCTCCTCGGAACGCATATGGTGAAATGGAATGGGTGGTGAAGCAACAGGACTCCTCAATAATGAACATCTCTGCATCGGAAAAAACAATTTTTCGTAAAAGGTGACGAGCAGTTGACGTTAAACTATTGTATCTTAGATGTTTTACACTAAAAAGCGTGAAAAAAAAATTTTATAACAAAAAAGAGAACCGACTACAAAAAACCATGAAAATAATTTTCTACCAGTATGAAGTCGGTGCCTCAGCACGAGCCAGCAGGAGTGATTGAAGCCATTTACTCGTACAGTTGTAGGTGAGGTAGACGATTATAGGTCCACTCCTGCTGGCTCGTGCTGAGGCACCGGCTTCATACTGGTAGAAAATTATTTTCATGGTTTTTTGTAGTCGGTTCTATTTTTTGTTATAAAATTTTTTTTCATACCATTGTAATCACTACGTATTTTTTTTTACCTTCAATGCTTTCACTGTTAAGCTTAGATAACTATTTTTAATTTAATTTAATTTTATGCTAGCTCTCTTAAGTCTGCGACCCAGAGTTTTCTAGTAACCCTAGTGCAGGCAAACGTGTAACGTAGAATTTAGTAAAATATTGTACCTATTGTTATTTGTACCTACTAAAAATATTGAATAAATTATCTTATCTTATCTTCAAAGACTATCGATAGTTTTGAACAATTGATAGTTAGTGACCTGTATTTCAAGCCTATCTGATTATAAGCAAGATTGCAAGATGGAAAGGTTTTGTGTATGTATAGTAGGTAAAGACTTACTCTTAGGGCTATCGATAGTACTGCACGAAAAGAGATATCGATACTATCGATAACTATCGCTTTTGCTCCAACTATCGATAGTCCATCGAAACACTATCAATAGTGGACTATCGATCGGCAACACTATACGGAACCTTGTATGTCTCTAGCAGTTGCAGCGTCCCTGTACCTATGTAAATCTATGTAAATCTACAATGATAATATAATTACCGTGTTTATCCCAATGAGCATCAGAATAGCGAAGATAATTAAAAGGACACCGTAAACTGCTGTTGTTATTTTCATTACTGTAAAAATAAAAATAAATATAAAACACGTGGTTAATTATGTAAACTCTTTTCTAGTTACATAAAACTGCAGACATACATTAACATGGCATTATTATTTTTCAAGTAAGAATTACAATGAATCTCGTGTTTCTTCGACTCCCGCCAAGAGAGCTCTACTTTGACAGTTCTCTCATGTAGTTAATATTAACAAATATTCAATTAATCATTTTTGTAATAATATCAACAATGTGTAAATTAAAGAAATATTAAATTAACTTCATTCCATTTACATTATTGTCAAAATAACCAGTATTTCATTTATTTACTTTCTTGTGAGAAAAATATTGGAACGTATGAACATAAATTCATGACAATAAGTCTGCCAGGGCTATATACTGGTCTACAGAGGTTACATAACTACTGAGTATTTTATACAATCTAACAATTATGAACACGGAAACTACAATTAACTGTCGAGACCACGGTTCATATTATATCTGTGGTCGGGACTATGCCGGCTATATACTAGCTTTCGGCCGCGGCTTCGTCCGCGTAGAATTCGGTTATCGCGTGTTGTTCCCTTAGGAGTTGTGCATTTCTCCGTGATGAAAAGTAGGCAGCCTATGTCATTCTCTGGCCCATAAACTATCTCTATGTCAAAAATCACGTCGATCCGTCGCTCCGTTTCGACGTGAAAGACGGACAAACATAGAAAAGAAACATTCAAAGACACACACTTTCGCATTTATAATGATAAGTAAGTATGGATACTATATTATATTGTGTTAGGTATATTGATATTAAAAGCTTTGCTAATATTATTTAGTCTGGCGTCTATTTAGACATTACTTTATGGTTGTCTGGTAGAATGTTGCCCTCCTATAAAGTGTGTAGCAGTGAAGAAAGTGGTTTCTAATATAATTCCGAAAAATATATAAAAATTGAGTTTTATAGTACATACCTATGTCGAAACTGAGGTGAAATTTTAGGACGTTTGATACGTGACTTTTTCAAAACCCCCAACATTTTAATTTCATATTTGGGGATCATTCTTACCTGCGTTAGAACTATAACTAAAAAACTTTCAACCTTTGTGATAACTATAACGAAAATCTGGCTGCATTGGGATTTTAATCCCCAACGGCAACCGAACTTTGGCCAGCAAAGCAAGTATTGAAATATAAATATACTTGTAGAAAAATGATCGCGTTAAGTCGAACTTACTAGTCGCTTCTTGTGACGAATCACCTGCCATTGTACCAACCATTGATAAGCGGGAGAGCCCATTGAATAATTCCATCACCGCTATTATGATCACCCCGGTGCGGAGTTCTATGCTGTAACAACTGTTTTCTAGCACTGCAAAGAAAGACGCAAACGTTTAAGGATAAGGCAAGTAAAAAAAAAAAAACCCGACTGGCTGGTCCCGTAAATAATCGTAAACACTTAACACGAAACACGGCACCAGAAAGAGTCAGATGCAGAGACGAAACAGCAATAGGTTCCGAGCCCGATTTGTGCACTGTTGTGGCGGCAGAGTTGCGCACGCACGCATTCGCCGTCGCATTCGTCTTTGTATAGTCGTTGTCTTGTATAGTTGTGTCTTTGTATATGTTGGCCCGCGGGTTTGCTCGTTATAGTGAACCGGTTAAAATCACACTTTTCAAAGCTTATTGAATTGCCAATCGTTCTACACGTGCAATCTGTGGGTTGCTTACGCGGCGGGCGTACGGTGCACTGCGCGTCCAATACAATGACGCGTTCAGGATACTTTTTGGACTACCACGCTACTGCAGCGCGTGATGCGATGATGATGATGATGATGAGGCGCCGGATGGGGCTGCACGCTGCCGCTACCTTATAATCATGGTTGACGGCGCTGGGCAGTCGTGTATATTATTGTTTTTGATTGTACCTACCTACTAACACAATTTTTATTTTATTTTTATTTTCATTGTAACTAACCTCTATGGATTCTGTCCGAAATAAATGGCTTATTATTATTATTATTACTTGTAGTAAAAAAAAATCGGCCAAGAGCGTGTCGGACACACCCAAAATAGGGTTCCGTAGCCATTACGAAAAACTTAAGCAATATTTTTCTAAGGATTTCGTATTTTATACGGAATCTTCCAAGTTTAGGTAAGTATATTTTATACCTTACGCTGCTATTTAGCCATAAACTACTAATAATTCTCAAGCAAACTTAGCCTTTATAGTATTCCTTGGAAGTTTGATATACTGACTACCACTGTGAATTTTTCAAATTTTTCCACCCACCGGTTTACATTTTAGAGGGGGGGAGGGGGACACTCGATTTTAATGAAAATTTGCATTTAAAAGTTTTACATTTCGCAAACAAATTACTGAATCGAAAAATCGTTTTAGCAAACCCCTAATACAAATCCAACGATACCCTACACTATAGGGTTGGATGAGAAATAAAAAACATCGCCACTTTACGTCTATGGGAGGTACCCTAAAAAAAATGCTTTTGAATTTTTAATTGTACTATTTTGTCAGCATAGTTTACCTATATATCCGGTCAAAATTACAGCTTTCTAGCATTGATAGTCCCTGAGCAAAGCCTCGGACGGACAGACCGACAGACAGACATGGCGAAACTATAAGGGTTCCGTTTTTGCCATTTTGGCTCCGGAACCCTAGAAAACAACTGATTAATTTTATTCAACGGATAAATGTGATGCTGTCTATTCGAACAAAACCAGACAAAACAAACAGAGACGGCATCACATTTATCCGTCAAATAAATTTAATCAATGGATCGTGAACCTGTGATTCACAGGTTCTGTGATGTGGATGCTACGAATAAATATTCTCTTTATTCGTAGTGTGGATGCTTAGAGCTACGCGAGCTTCCTACGGAAGGGAGTAGCCATTCGCCGCGTTCCTCTCTGTCAGAGTACAAGCCCAGCTGGGCATACAAATTTTATAAACCAAGGCGCCCTCGGATTTCAAACTAGACCGAATCGAGTCCCGCAAGTGAACGCTGCAGTGCTAAAAATGCCGAATTGTTCAGTTTTCTGCTGTAATAAAATTAAAAGGCAGAAAGAAAGAAAGAAAGCCGTGGTGGCCTAGTGGTTTGACCTATCGCCTCTCAAGCAGAGGGTCGTGGGTTCAAATCCCGGCTCGCACCTCTGAGTTTTTCGAAATTCATGTGCGCAATTTACCACGAGCTTTGCGGTGAAGGAAAACATCGTGAGGAAAACCTGCTCAAACCTGCGAAGCAATTCAATGGTGCGTGTGAAGTTCCCAATACACACTGGGCCCGCGTGGGAACTGTGGCCCAAGCCCTCTCATTCCGAGAGGAGGCCTGTGCCCAGCAGTGGGACGTATATAGGCTGAGATGATGATGAAAATTAAAAGAAAAAAAAAACCTTTTTAAAAACAAGCTTTTATTAAAAAAAACAGTTTAATAACATTTGTCACACCGCGTTGCTTTAAGTGTGGATGAGAGAGAACCTGTGATGTTAAGGTGGTTTGTCACGGTCAGCTAGGCACTACAACGTCAGTAGATGACGTTAGTGTGCAAATTCCACGTATTTTTTTTTTTTAGGAATGAAAATGTGGATATTTTTATAAAATAATGTACCTAGCGCCCGTAGAGTGAAATTTGTAATATATTCTACAAAGTTTCAGATGTATTTTAATTCAGAAAATACTTTCATTTGGGAACGCTGCAGTTTCGACTGATATTTTCGCACACATGCTTGCAATTTGATGTAAACAAAAGTCTTTGTTAATTTCGCTGGCCTGATCAAAGAGCAGAATGGTCTAGTTGTATAAGGCTCGAGTTAACCCTAAGAATAGTTTAGGAAGTTCGGGTTCAAAACCCGTTGAACAGTTAAGCTTTTTTGTTTTTTTTTTTAATAGTTCTCTGTTAATGACGTTAATGTTTATTGAAATGTGTAGCAAAAAATTTATAAGACCTAATTTAGGCACATTTTTTTAAAAATTTTAAGCGAATCTATCTATGAATATGCACAACTACAATACCTACTATGAGACTTATTCCTCACATCTACTCAAGGGTTGCTTGGTAGAGATCCCATCGAGGGATAAGTTCCTCTTTACGCACGGAATGCTGAGGACCTGGGTTCGATTCCCAGCGCTGGTCTATTTTTCTGGTTTTTCTGTGCATTCATGTTTCGGCTTGTGTTTTCGTGTAAAATATTAAACTTTCACGGGATAACCGTAAAAGAAACAAAAAATTTGGAGTTGAAATAAAAAATACAAAAAGACTCCAAATCGTAATCTTGATTCTTCCTCTTTACAAAGTCAAGGAAACCGAATCACGTACCAGGGTGGAACCTTTTCATATTCAATTACGCTGTGATTTCTTTGGCAGATGTATGGGATGTCAACAATACATTAGTAGCACATAGGTTGCACCCTGGTATGTGACTCAATAGCACACACCATTAATTATTTTGCAGGCGGTTGCACGTTTCTTTACGATATTTTCCTTCTACGAAAAACGTGACCATATGAAATTAGACTTGTTTATTTTTATTTCAAATTTAATTGGTTGGGTAGTAATCGAAGGCTCTATTGAACAACAAATTAAAAAAATCCATCACTAAGTCAGTTTTTATTTGTTTATTTACATCAATCAATCAAATTAGCCCACATGCAACCACTGCTGAGTGCCTCTTGCATTTTCACGTCACTTTTCCAGTCTTGTGCCAGTCTCATACACAGCTTACCAGTCGACAATGTATGTTTTAACAGTGTTTTTCACTCTGTAATTAAATATTTTTTTATGAAAACAAAACATATTTTGAAGAAGCATATTTTGTCAAATGAACTTTTCTCTGAACTCCAAAATTACCGAGATATGAAGCTCAAAATTTAATCCGCTACCAAGGGGCTGGGGTTCCAGAACTGTGCATTTTTCCGTAATAAAAAATATCTAATGTCAATCTCTGACCAATAAACTATCTCTATGCCAAAAATCACGCCGACCCGTCGCTCCGTTTCGACGTGAAAAACGGACGAAGATATAAACAAACACATACACTTTCGCATTTATAATATTAGTATGGAAGTACGGATATGGTTCTCAACATTATCATCACCGTCATCATCTTCATATTAGCCTCAAGACGTTCACCGGTGGACTTTAGGCCTCTTCCATACATATTTTCCCGAGTTGCCAATACTTAGGTACTCGCCACGCTTGATAAGCGGGTTGGCGAGCACAGTATATGTATGTTGTACTCAGTCTCTACAGTACTTACTTTTCAATTTCCTTATAATGCGTCTTTTCCGAGACTAGAGTATTGATGCTTTATATGTATTTTATTTCGCAAAATTCGTGGCTTCATAGTTTCCAATGTGAATTATAATTCAGGTCAATACTTGAAACTACAACTTCATTCACATTATAGGTTATAGATAATTATAATTCCGCCAATTTCGAGGACAAATTACGATAATTTAATTTAGGAAAAAATTACTCTAGTTTTTACAATGTCATGACAACAAACGAACAAAAAATTTTGACTTGACATTTGACAATTGAGATGTTTTTTTTATTTTTATTTTTTGGAAAAAGCTAAAGCCACAAGCCATGCAGCTTTTGTCTGATTTTATCACTACTAATTTATAATCCGTTAATGCAATTTTCCGTACTTATTCATTAACTCGTTCATGTTATGTCATTTTCTTCCTAATTTCTGTCGAAAATCCAAAGAATTGTCAATGCATTTGTTCGTTGCGCTTCAGTCTTTCGACTGACGGACTTTGTACCTATGGCCAGCAAAAATATTAAAAAAAATAGGGAAACGCGCTTCAAAATGGTAATTATGTAATTTTGATCAGACAAATCGAACGAAATCTGGCAACGTCGCTTATCATCGAACTGTCGGCGAGTTGACAACGTGGCTGAAACGCACACTACTAACCAAGCCGTTGGTGTACGATACTGTCGGCTGTTCACTCACATATTGACAAAAATGAACCAAAATAATCATTTAGATTAAGCTATTAATCAAAAGCTTTCTTAAGGTAAATAAAAAATGACGCAACTAGATAACGAAATTAACGTCAGGAGATGTGGTTTTAGTTTCAAATAATCTTTCAAGCGCAAATGGTTGGGAAAATTAATTAGTATGGAAGTCGTGCCACCTTAAGTGAGACTACTAAGTCTAAGAACTAGTAAAAATTTAAACTCGGAAGGTTTTGACTTCATGTTGAATGAGTCGTAGACTTTTGATTTTTCCTGTTTTATTATTAGATTTTTAGTTTTTTTTTATGCCATTCGAACCTTTTTAGGGTTTTTTTTTAATTCATACTTTTTGATGTTACTGTGAAAATATAGAGTTTAAAATGCTGATAAAGATAAACTTGAGCATTCTAGCGAATGTTACATTGCGGATGAAGCTCACAAACACAGCTTTTATGCTGATGGTATTTGATTTTGTCGAAGCTCTTCGCTTGCAGCAATAATTTTCCTTCACCGCAAAGCTCGTGCTAAATTTCAAATGTAATTCCGCACATGAATTTCGAAAACTCAGAGGTGCGAGCCGGGGTTTGTACCCACGATCCTCTGCTTGAGAGGCGATAGGTCAAACCACTAGGCCGCCACGGCTTTGTCCACCATTACTTACACATATTTTATTTTCCAGATTTTACTAGGTATAGGTACCAAATATCAATGCACTTACTAGAAACTGGCAAAATCGACATTCAAGGGACAGAGCCATATTTTATCTTCTTAGAAACTAACAAGCTGGTCATTTAAGCCACTGTTACACATGCTCGTTAGCAGCAAGAGAGCATGCTACTATAGAGCAAATGCTACCTAGTAACATGTGTGAACAGGACTTGCTACTATCGAGTATGCTTATTAGTGGCATGCTCGAGACGGTGGAAGGGGGGAAAGTAATAAGCGAGTGTGCTACTATCGAGCAAATGCTACCTAGTAGCATGTGTGAACAGGACATGCTACTATCGAGCATGCTTATCAGTGGCATGCTCGAGATGGGGGTGGAAGGGGGAAAGGTAAGTAAGTGTGAACGCGTTTGCTTCAGTCTATGAGCATGCTCATTAGTGGCATGCTCTGCATGCTTATAAGCATGCTAGTAACGAGCATGTGTAATAGTGGCCTTATATTAATTAGGTACATACTTGTAGTGGCTTTGCGTAACGATTCCTCAAAATTCCCTCAAAATTGCTTCTTCAGTTCTCATTTCTTCGTAAAAGGTATATAGTTATAAATGATGTAAGTAAATTCAACCAGATTTTTTTACTTCTATTATAATGTGATGAACTGAGCTTGTTTATTATTATTCTCCTTAATGGCGGCCTTTAAGGCTTGGGCCAATGTCAGTTAAAAAAGATAAATATATTCTTCTTCACGTAGTACGGTGATTGTAGTTTTTGCAACTTGATAGCAAAATTCCAAAAACCACGCGGAAACAACTTGCGCATTAAAAAATGTCAGACACGAGAGCAATATCGAATTGAGCTTGTTTACGTCTGTCGTCAAAAAACTGACATTTCGTCGCTCAGAATGTTGTCAGATCACGTCATGTTCATGAAATAAATACGTATGGAGACAGTAGACAAAGAGAATATAACCACTACGTTTTAACAGTAGATATAAAAAGTTTTTGTTAAAAAACTAATTTTAAATACAAGAAATTTTTCTGACTACTTTTTGTTACAAAGTCGTGGTGACTTAGTGGTTTCACCTATGGCCTCTCGACGACTCTATGGAGGATCGTGGGTTCATACCCCGGCTAGCACCTCTGAGTTTTTCGAAATTCATGTGCGAAATTAAGTACATCTGAAACTTACCACGAGCTTTACGGTGAAGGAAAATATCGTGAGGAAACCTGCACAAACCTGCGAAGCATTAAATGGTGTGTGACGTGTGTGTGAAGTTCCCTGTTGGGTTAAACAGTTGTTACTATATGCTGCCTGCCTTTCAATACGTAACTGGCGACGAGAAAGCTAAATAAACATAATCCCCACTGATTCTCCGATAATCCGCACTGAGCCCGCGTGGGAACTACGACCCAAGCCCTCTCATTCTGAGACGAGGCCTGTCAGCAGTTGGACGTTTGGAATGATAATGGATGATGATTGTACTTGCATTGTCATCTAGACTATATTTCCGTTTTAAATTTCAAGTCGATGCCATTAACTGGTGAGGAGTTCTGTCCTGCGGAGTCGATCCTGGCCGGATCACCAACTTTTTGTTTGCTTGACAGATGGCTTGTGGTAAAACCAGCCAACTAGTAGCTGCACGGGGTCTATTGGATCCTCAGAATAATAACTAAAGCTATAGAAACCTTACTAAAATAGTGACAGTACATCAGTTTGTACTCTTTTGACTTAGGTAAAGCATTGAAAATGTGTCAGAAAGAGATGCAAATACATTTGTACATTAATTGGGTCGGTATTTCCATGTGGGTATTATTCGGGCCGGTAAATAGTGTCACCCCTCAGACGAATGAATCCATATTGAATCTTTAGTTGAAACTGTCACAGTCATCAAAGAGAATATAACCACTACGTTACAGTCATCTTCACTGTCGAGACGAATTGTCAGTTTTAGTGGGCCTTAATGGACACAGCCAAATTCTTTCATAAAATTGAACAAAATAATCAGTTCGTCCGTTAAACATTTGGATCCATGACAAAAAAAAACTGGCTAAAATTACTCGCGCCTTGGACTAGTTGAAGCGCACTGTAGGAGCAGTCCTGGCAATCTTTGTTTATGAGTCTGCAGCAAAGCCAGAGCCGCCACAAGTACGTACAGTCGTTTTACTAAACCGTTAGCGGTCACCGCGAAGCCACAAAGAATGGTTATAATCTAAGCCGTCCTCAAAATAGAACAAATCATATTATCCTACATATATCCCGACCAAGTTAAGTTTGTACCTCGCTGGAATGCAAAATCTTGCCCGCTTCTCATTCACCATTCCGCGCTCGCCCTGTCGCGTCAGTACCACAATAAACGTAACAAACAGTAGACCGACTCAGCCGTATTCTTGAAATTTATACCTACGGCTGTGCGGAGCACTAGGGTTGGCGACTACAGCAGTATACTCGATACAGGTGGTACTGAGTTGTGTGATAAGTTGTGTGTATTGTGTCAGTACGGTTAGCATCTTGGTCGCCGATACGCGTCTTACGACTTTTCGTCTCCTGTGTTACGCCGCCCCAGCAGAATAAACGCGCAAGTGCAAAAAGTCAACTTTACAGGAATAATAAAATACCTAAATTAATCCATGATTACTTTATGAATACGTCGAATAGAACCTCGTATTTAATGTCATGTAAAAGCTAATTTTATTTGAGTTTCAGTTGTAAGTATAGGGAACGCCCAAAAATGTATTGTTTTTTTTTTTCTATTTTCATGTGAAAATTTTAATGCGGTTCACATCTACTTTCTTACCAAGTTTCAACAGTATACAGGATAATCTTAGCCTCTGGACAAATACGAATACTACTGGCTTAGCAAGATATTTAAAACCAAACTGCAAAGTATCATAACAGTCAGTTCAATATTAACTGAAAAACTAACGGTTTTCAATGTATCACTTTGGAGCAGCCTGTGTATTTGGATGATCTGATTTCATAGAATTTTTTTCTTGTCTAATTAAGCAAATAACTATTTTAAGATATTGCGAAATATCAGTCTTATCCATCGCTTCATTATTTATTTTGTCCAGAGGCTGTCACCTTGTAGTTCTTATTTTTTCGGAAAAAAGTGGCTGTGACATACGGACGGACAGACAGACAGACAGACATGACGAATCCATAAGGGTTCCATTTTTTGCCATTTGGCCACGGAACCCTAAAAACGGTGACGGTATAGTCCGCGCGACGATTGAAGACGGCTCAGGGAATCTGGTGGGGGTAAATGGCGCATGGGTACAATCGCGCACAAAATCTTTTAACAAAATAATACATATATCAGAAAAAAGAACACAAGTAAATTTTAGGTAAGTGTAATTTTAATAAGATAATGTAATCCATATTAATATTATAAATGCGAAAGTCTGTTTGTGTGTTTGTATATTTGTATGTTCGTCCCTCTTTCACGCCGTAACGGAGCGACGGATCAACGTGATTTTTGGCATAGAGATAGTTTATGGGTCCGAGAGTGACATAGGCTACTTTTTATCCCGGAAAAATACACAGTTAGTTCCCGAGGGAACAGCGCACGATAACCGAATACCGCGCGGGCGGAGCCACGGGCAAAAGCTAGTAGGTAATAACGGAATATTATTAATTGAACTTTTTACATCGAATAAATTAAAATTATGTAGATTTCGTGTATATTAGATCTTTCACGTCAATAGAGATACGAAATAAGTGAAATGTTGCCGAAACGTCGAGGTAAATAATAATTGGGTCAAATAGCGTGATAAGTCCCGTTAAGGTATTTTGACTACGACACAAGTGTTTTATAGACAACTAGCTTTTGCCCGCGGCTCCGCCCGCGTGGTACTCGGTTATCGCGCGCTGTTCCCTCGGGATCTGTGCATTTTTCCGGGATAAAAAGTAGCCTATATCACTCTCGGGCCCATAAACTATCTATCTCCATGCCAAAAATCACGTCGATCTGTCGCTCCGTTACGGCGTGAAAGACGGACAAACATACAACACATACAAACACACTTTGACATTTATAATATTAGTATGGACATGGATAGTATATTAAATGCCTAAATGCCAAGTTTCATAGTTTTATCTTCGACGGCGACGAACTTCCACCATATAAACTTTCACCCCCTATTTTAACCCCTTAAAGCCTCTTTTTCGCGATAAAAGATAGCCTATGTCCTTTCCCAAGGTCTATTCTATCTCTGTACCAAATTTCATCCAAATCGGTTCAGCGGTTTTGGCGTGAAAGCGTAACAGACAGACAGACAGATAGACAGACAGAGTTACTGCATTTATAATATTAGTATGGATGTTTAAAAAAAATACAAACTTAAGTATTCATTTTTTTTCAACATCCGTTAGACAAAAATGGAGATAAAAGATTGAAGAAGAACAGTTCGCGTCGTAAACCAATTTTCTGGCTAGCCTAGTTAAAACTTTATTTTTCGGCATTTTTTTCACTACGACGAAATGAAAATAAAGTTAAACAATTTGTGCGCGACAGTACGTAATGGAACACGAAACGCATGCACCAATAAGCGCGGCGGAGAGCGACGACTAACCAATAACGTGACGGCGTCGACGCCCACCTGCCCTTCACCCCTGTACCCCGCAAAGCAGACCGAAGAAATGACTTCTGCGCATGCCCCTTCCACTTTTCCCGAGCCGTCTTTAACCGTCGCGCGGACTATACGGTACGGAGTGACGCATCCGTTTTTATTGCTCGCCCTTCACACCGCTAATTAAAATACGGAATCGCAGTGACGTGCCGTAAAGCCACGAATTTTGTTCGGTAAATTTCTGAGACAATGTAGTGCAGTAGGTAAATAAAGGTAGTGGACCCGTAATTCGTCAGCCCGAAAAAACTTTACAGTATGATAAAGTATCAATAAATAAAGAGTATTGTATAAATATCCAATAAAAAAAAATAAAAAAAAATGCTCCGTTCAAACTTTCTTCACTATAGACATACTCATGTAACGTTTTGGAACAATATATGAAACATAAAAAAAAATCCCAACAGAAATGCCAATATTAAAAAAAGAAATTTTTTTTGGCGTGTTTAGAACCGGAAAATTTCAGATTTTTTTCTAGTATCACATAGTGATACGAATGACTTATTTGGTAAAATAATTTTGGACTAATATAAACAGATTTGTGTTTCATTACTACTTTGAAAAAATCTAGTATCTCAAATCAATACGTGAACAAAATTGAACCTTGACGTAATGGTCATAAAGTGCACTCGGAAAAATTATCCATTTCGAGATACGAGTTTTTTAAAAGTAGTGACGATTTTTAGGTATAAATACCTAACTTAGATGTTTTTTTTTGGATTTTTTTATATTTTAGTTACGGCTCATACTATACAATAACCAAGCAAAATTTCATCGACTGAGGAATTAATGCTTGGGTCTCCATACAACAACTTCCTTCATTTACTGCACCAATGGTTGATGCTAACATGCCTTGTTAATAGCTGTTTGATTGCTTTTGAAATGCTCTTTTGTTTAACGCAAGCGAAGCTGTGGGTAAAAGGGACTACCAGTTTAAATAAGATAATATATCTTTAATTAAGTCTGATCATAATTTTTTACAGTGCTGACGAATTGCTGCGGATCCGTGGAACTAAAAAAGGGTGCTTTGATAATAGCACTATGGGCAACATTGAAAGTGTTGATTTTTATAGTGTCTTTTGTTCTTACTGGACTGACGATGCCCGAAGGCGACAAAGGCGAAGTTGATAAAGATTCAATGCCTTACAACCGTAAGTTGGTGCAACTGCATTATGCCCGATTCACATTATTCCAGTAAAATCGTGCCAGTAGGGGAGACAGGAGTCAAACGTAACGAAATTTGGGTAAGGACTCATCTCTGAAACGAGTGATGGTATGGAAGTGGTTATTAGTTCATATCCTCGAAAACTTATCTGCCTACAATTTATTACATTAAAAATTAAGATCTGTAAAAGAATAATAAGAAAAAAATACACTTTTTGAAAAAACTTAGGTGTTAATTTTAACACGTTGAATGCGGCTCTAAATATTAAAAACTATCCACAAATGCGGTACGTATCAAATTTGACTCATTGCTGACTTGCCGTTCCTACGTTACGAATCACTTTCAATACGTAACTAGACCTACCTTCACCGGTCGGTATTTTTTTGGAAAACGTAATTAAATAAGTATTTATAGCCAAAATCGAATGGTATTGAACCAAACTACACCCTACTCTCATAGCACAAGGGTCTTAAGCATGGTTTCTGAATTATTAGGTATCAAAGTTATGTATTGAATTTGATTCGTATAGCACAGGAGTATCTAAATTTGCTAATTCTACGAGTTAAAATTGATTCGTACCGCACCTATTTAAATTTAGTCGATAAACGAATAGGGAAGTGAAATGAACCAGATATATATCGACTGTCGATGGCAAGCGTTTTGGTGAAATTTATTAAAACTTTGTTAATTTATTAAGACAATTTGTGGGTTCGGTTGATTTTTCGAAGTACCGGGAATATGGACAGGGACACTGACGGCGTTCATTACCTTATTTTCCAAGATTATCACTTTTAAATTTTCAGAACATAATGTTCAAGTTGAAACTGTATTTTGGTTTTCTTGCAAACTCGGTCTATAATATCCTACATGATCATTTTATATTGATGGCGGAAGAAAGTAGCTCTCAATATATCACAACTAATTATCTCAAGGTGCAAGGTACTTCACTATTTTCTCAAATGGCGGTACGTGTTATAAATAATACGTATAGCACTGAAGTAAGACCATAAAAGATGATACGTTCAGCACTGAAGTGAAATTATTACGATACAGTGCGTTAGTATTAAAAATAATTCGTACTTTCAACATAGTATTCTCGAGTAGTACTTGATAAATCATGTCCAAACGTATATTTGTCTCTTTCAGGTTATAAGATTTGTGGTTTTTATGGCTCCCGCAAGTTGGGACAGGTAGAGGTTATCGGCTGCCGCACCGACGCAAACTACGCGATCGCTTATTTTTGATACGTATAGCACTCAACGTGTTAAGTTAAGCTTGCATGTGTTGAGAGACCGCTAAGCCAACGAGTTGGAGCTGGTCAAGCGAGCGCCGCAATCTAATATAGCGTAACTTGTACAGTCAGCTGCAGAGAAAAGGTACCTCCCTGTAACGGCGGTATCCATACTACCGCCATTACAGGGGGGTACCCTTTCTCTGCAGCTGACTGTGCAATATTTCTCGCAATTTTAAAGTGCGCTTCACGGTTTCATAATAATAATGCAAATTTGAAACTGCTGAATTAAGCGGAAAAATGAAATTTAATTCGTATTTTTATTTTCAGCCGCCGGATTCACCTTGCTCCTAATTTGGATGGTCTTGCTAATTCCTCATTTAATTTCCGTCGTTTTACTACTCGTAGGAGTGATATTGGTAAGAAAAACTAATTTTAAATTTTTAGGTTTCTCTACCTACTTCATCCAAGTATAGGTAGTTTCACCAGAGTTGAAGTCGTGTTATGACAATGACAGTAGGATGTTGAATTTACTTATATTCATTTTATTAGGGTTCCGGAGCCAAAATGGCAAAAACGGAACCCTTATAGTTTCGCCATGTCTGTCTGTCTGTCTGTCCGCGGCTTTGCTCAGGGACTATCATTGCTAGAAAGCTGTAATTTTTCACGGATATAAAGGTAAACTATGCCCACAAAATAGTACAATTAAAAATTAAAAAAAATTTTTTTTAAGGGTAAGTACCTCCCATAGACGTAAAGTGGCGGTGATTTTTTTTTTCTCATCCAACCCTATAGTGTGGGGTATTGTTGGATAGGTATTTTAAAACCATTAGGGGTTTGCTTCAACGATTTTTCGATTCAGTAATTTGTTTGCGAAATATTCAACTTTAAAGTGCAAATTTTCATTAAAATCGAGCGGCCTCCCCTCTAAAATCTAAACCGGTGGGTGGAAAAATTTGAAAAAATTCAGGTTGGTAATCACAATCAGTATATCAAACTTCCAAGAAAAACTATAACGGCTAAGTTTGCTTGAGAATTATTAGTAGTTTATGAGTAAATAGCAGCGTAAGGTATAAAATATACCTAAACTTGGAAGATTCCGTATAAAATACGAAATCCTTAGAAAAATATTAATTAATATTTCGTAATGGCTACGGAACCCTATTTTGGGCGTGTTCGACACGCTCTTGGCCGGTTTTTATTCTCATTTTGTGCAATGAACTCTTTTTGTAGCTTCGTGTGTCACTGCGTGTGTATTCACTTCAACTCTGGTGGACCTACCTATAAAAACAGAATCCTTATAAACTTAGAAAGTAAAAAAGCATTTAAGTTTTTCGAAATTCGTGTGCGAGATTACATTTGAAATTTACCACGAGCTTTACGGTGAAGGAAAACATCGTGAGGAAACCTGCACAAACCTGCGAAGCATTTCAATGGTGTGTGGGAAGGCCCAAGCCCAGCAGTGGGATGTATAATATAGGCTGCGATGAACGAAATTCTCGCTAATTTTTTCTAAGTGTTTTTTTTTTTACTTTACTGTTTAATTCGCAAGAACAATCATAACACCAACCTAATTAAAAAAAAATACCATGTTAATTGTAATCATAAATTAAATTGATAAAATATTGTTGATGGTGAATAAGCTAATAATATTAGTGAAATTAAAATTTGTAATAAATTACATTACAACGAAATATTTCCAAAATGTTAGAATTTCCCGCTCTTTTAATAAAGTATGCAACCTCGTTGCACGAACGCCGCTGCTCTTGTTTTTAGGGTTCCGGAGCCAAAATGGCAAAAATGGAATAGTTTCGCCATGTCTGTCTGTCTGTCTGTCCGTCCGTCCGCGGCTTTGCTCAGGGACTATCAATGCTAGAAAGCTGTAATTTTGCACGGATATAAATGTAAACTATGCCGACAAAATAGTATAGTAAAAAATAAAATAAAACATTTTTTTTGGGGTACCTCCTATATAAACGTAAAGTAGGGGTGATTTTTTTTCCTTATCCAACCCTATAGTGTAGGGTATCATTGGCTAGGTCTTATAAAACCATTAGGGGTTTGCTAAGACGATTTTTCAATCCATTGATTTTTTTAGCGAAATATTCAACTTTAAAGTGCAAGTTTTCATTAAAATCGAGCTTCTCACCCCTCCAAAATCTAAACCGGTACGTGGAAAAATTTGAAAAAAGTCAGGGTGGTAGTAAGTATATCAAACTTTCAAGGAAAACTATAACGGTTAAGTTTGCTTCAGAATTATTAGTAGTTTTACTGTTAAATAGCAGCCTAAGGTATAAAATATACCTAAACTTTGAAGATTCCGTATAAAATACGAAAGACTTAAAAATATTACTTAATTTTTCGTAATGGCTACGGAACCCTATTTTGGGCGTGTCCGATACGCTCATGGCCAGTTTTTTTTACATACTGCCTACCTAGGTACCTCTTAGAGATGGAATATTTTTTTTTGTTAAATTAAAAGAATTTGCAACTAATTTATTTAAATTTGTGTTTTAAAGAATAGAAATTGTAATAAAATCCCTACTTAATATTATAAATGCGAAAGTAACTCTGTCTGTCTGTCTGTCTGTTACGCTTTCACGTCGAAACCGCTGAATCGATTTAGATAAAATTTGGTATAGAGATAGTTTAATCCCCAAGGATCAACATAGGATACTTTTTATTCCGGTAGAGGGCGCCACCGCGCGATAACCTAGGTCCGCGCAAACGAAGTCGCGGGCATAAGCTAGTCATATATAAAGGTATATATAATTCCACCTTTTTATTGACCGAAAGATGAGGCTCTTTCCACTACCTCTTCACTACCTATTAAAAATGATGACATATTAAAATATCTCCTTGTAAACAAGGACTTCTAAGTTCAAATTACAATGATGTTATGAGATTTTTATCGTAATTACTGGATACTTCTGCATTCCGAATTCAAAACCTATCTACTTACTGGAGACTTGTGATCTTCGTCTGGTATTATTCGATATCGAAAATATCAATATCGAATGTTAAAATATCGAACATATTAAAATATCGAATGGGTCATAATATCGAAAGGTTTATTTTCTGAAACCAAAAACTTTTCAGGATTGATTATAACGGCATCGTATAGAACCCCTTAGATTACGTTAGGTTAGATTTATAACAATCTAAAAAAAATACAATCTTAACAAAAATACCTTTTCGATATTATGACCCATTCGTTATTTTAACAGTCGATATTCAGACACGTAACCAAAATATCATCACTACTTTTAAAAATATCGTACCTCAAAATAGATAATTTTTCCGAGACAACTTTATGAACATTACGTCAAGGTTCAGTTTTGTTGACATATTGATTTTAGATACAATATTTTTTCAAAGTAGTGACGATATTCTCATTGTTTTCTACATGCGAGGAGAGGGTCATGATCATAATTTACAAAAATCGTCTTACGTGATAATGTTACGTGAATGGCGCCTTAAAGGATTCTCGGTTATGGAAGTTACTCTTTGTGGTATGAAAGATTTAAGTTTTGTTTGTTCGCAGGAAAATGCGTGGTTGATGCTGCCATGGCTTATAGTATCCGCTATAATGGACATTTTGTTCGCACTTGCGTTCATAGTAATGGATGCAACGACAATTGTGGCCATGTGTAAGATTTACGTTTTTATTATTCTTTTTAAAATAAACATTAGAATGCTTAAAAAAAACAAAAAGATGCAAATACGTCTCGTTAACTTAAGATTCAACACCTATCTCACTATTATATTTATTATTTATACTTACAGGGTGAAGTGACCCGTTAGTAGCACGACAAACTTTTTTTTTTATTCGACTGGAAGGCAAACGAGCAAGTGGGTCTCCTGGTGGTAAGACATCACCACCGCCCATGAGTAATAGTTGAATATTGCGTACAGCACATTATTGTGTTAAGTGTCATTTGTGTTTTATTTTTAATTATTTAAAATAGGTTTTTCTTTCCCGCAGTTCCGATGCTCGCTGTGGACGGCTACTTGCACATGGTGGTGTTGAGTTACTTTCTAGAAATAAAAGGTTAAAGGCTTTAGCCTACGGAGTTTTTAAGTGATTATTTAGTTTTAAATAATGTTTTATGACTGTTTACTGATTTTGAAAATTATATTGTGCACTTCTATTAACACGTTGTTTTTTATTACCATCACATGTAACTTACTAACAGGTAAATTTTTCAAACTTCTCTAGAAAGTTCATTCATTTATTAATAATTAACTTTTACAAGCTAACAGATTAAACCAAAGCGTTTATAATATGGGTATGATTTTATCAATTACCTAGTAAATGCATTTTCAGTGACCTAATAAATATAATTTCTAAAATTGTAGATCTGTGACCTAAATTGAATCACCTAATAATACTAAAACGCTTACCTTAAAAATATTATTTAAGAATTACTTGGGAATAATATCAATCATCAAATAATTAAGTATATTGGGTTTCAAAATAATAAAAGTGTCATTAAAACTGAATCACCAAACAATATAAAAATGTTCAACTAAAAATTAATTTTTAATGGGAACTATATTTTCTGCTGCAACACGTGCACTGCGCGCCGCCGCTCTGCTCGCGCGACTACCCGACGAACTTAAGCTAAACTCGATTTAAGACGTGAGTTATCCTGGTCCATATTATTTAATACTAGCTTTTGCCCGCGGCTCCGCCCGCGTGGTATTCGGTTATCGCGCGCTGTTCCCTCGGGAGCTGTGCATTTTTCCGGGATAAAAAATTGCCTATGGCACTCTCGGGCTCATAAACTGTCTCTATGCCAAAAATCACGTCGATCCGTCGCTCCGTTACGGCGTGAAAGAGGAACAAACATACAAACACACAAACACACTTTCGCATTTATAATATTATTATGGATTATGGATGAGTGAGTCTCACAGTAGTTTTATGTTCAAAATAAATTAATGTTTAAAAGGAAGATTATTAAAGAAAATTAATATTTAAAATACTTTGACATCGATGATTATGAATGAATTCTAAATTTGGAAGATGAAAGTGACGACGTAACGGATAATTAAGAAGTCTAGTTATGATTCCACCTAAAATATCATAGTAATATATAAATTTACTTATGGGTCATTTGAAATAGAATTGTAAATAAATGATTTTTTACTAAAATTACTTATTTTAGACGTCCTTAATGAATTAATTTAATTTTACCAATACGTCGTATGACTGGTATGTGCAAAAGTAACACGAATGTAACTTATATCTGGGGGCACGGAAGTGCCTCCCCCAAGTTGAGCAAAACAAAACAAAAGGCACGGCCGTACCATACTTTTCTCGAAGCCATTCAGGCTATTTTCAAAATTCTGTAATCTTTTAATGGGTAAAGCTAGAACCCTGAATTTTTAGTTAAGTATTATGTTGTTGATAAACGATGAGGTTGCTAACGCTACCTGTAGTTATGCACACAAGAGCGCGTGTCTATACACATTACAACTACAAGTATGCCTTACCCGCTTTCGTGAGATAAACTGTAGCAGATTCTGATAACTTATCCTGAGCAAGCAAAAACAGACCTTAAAGTGGTCAAACTTTTCATTCCACGACTGGGCAAGAAGTCACTGCAAGAACTTTAGTGTCCTTCCACCAACCTGTTTCTCTATTTATCTTTCAATGTTTTACGTTAGTACTATTATATATTTTCTGGTTTTAGTACTTAAAGACGTTTAACTAAACACGAGGTTTGAAGCTTGAAAACATGATTTGAAGATTCGGCTCATACATATTTGACTGAAGAATTGGCTGTGTGGTGCTAAACCTTTGCTTTTTCCCTAAAGGACAGAATAATAAAGAAAAAAATAAATAAAAATAGATGTTCAAACCGTCACAGTTATCCTCAGCGACGAAGTGTCACATTTTTAGGGGGCCTTAATAGACACAGCTAAATTCTTCATAAAATTGAATAAAATTTATAAAGAACAAAATCATCAATTCGTCCATTAAAAATTTGGATCCATGACAAAAAACCCTGGCTATAATTACTCGTACCTTGCACTAGTTGAAGCGCTCTGCAGGAGCAGTTCTGGGAATCTTTGTTTATGAGTCTGCAGCAAAGCCAGCGCCGCCACAAGTACGTACAGACGTTTTACTAAACCGTGAGCGGTCACCGCAAAGCCACGACAAATGATTATAATCTAAGAAGTCCATGTATTGCGTGAGTGCTGTCTTCGCCAGCAAACTGCTTAGCAGTTTGCCAAAAATATTTTTATGTTGTTGTTGTTGTAAATTGTGGTTTAAAAAAAACGGTGCAAGTTGTCCTCAAAACAGAACGAACCATTTTACATTGCTCACCCGCGACCTTAAAATAGCTACGTTTATGCAAGACATGCGTGTTCATGGTAATTCCTCCACCTCCATACTGTAAGAATACACAAAGCCATCTATCATCACCACCATATTACACTGACTATTATTCAGAGCACCACAACCGTACACCATGCTACCAGATGTAAGTCTAATAGTTTGTTGCTTGGCTTAAATACATGCTCAGGAAATCAAAGCTTGCTTTGAACGTTTGCCTGCATGGTTGCTTGCTGGCCCGTTTCCTTGTTTTTAAATTGTTTGTGGTTCACGCAAGTTTATACTTACATAAAAGCTAGTATTTTTATATCTCTTATTAAATCTGTTTATAATTTTTTCCAGTGCTGATCAATTGCTGTGGAATCTGGGAACTAAAAAAGGCATCTCTTGGTATAGCTGTATGGGCTATAATGAAACAGATTATATGTTGGATTATTTTTTGTACAAATTTTATATATTATTTTATCAGTGACGAGGATGACAAGCCAGACGAGATAGAATTTTCTTTTGGTAAGTCGGAACAACTGCATTATTGACCCGGTCAATTGGAAGTTTCATGTTTAAAGTAGTTAGATCTTGGACCTGAAAATATTTTGTAAAGGTGTTGTTCACCTCGAGTTTTTGGGGCATTTGCAGTACGTTTATTAGGTACATATTTTATGAATCTTCAAGTCGGGTGTGGTAGTGATAAAGTCTACATCATGCTTATAATGTAATATTATTATCATTGTATGCTAATTTAAAACTGCATACGTACGTGGACAAAGTAAATTTAATTAGTACGTTTATTTTTCAGAGTTCACACTGGCATTGTTCTTTTTCGCCCTTGTTATTCCTCATGCCATATCCGTAATTTTACTAATCCAGGGAATTCTAAAGGTAACAAAAATATAATTATTATTAACGTTCTTAGATTTATATGCATCCAAGTAAAAAACCAGAATCTTTATTTATAATTACTTTGTGCGTCTGTTTGTCGTCTTTTATTAGCAATTTTGCTCTGTATCCTGTATATTCACTGAAAAAGCTAAATTGGGATCGTATAAGAAATAATCTTTATTATTTCGTAGGGAATTGGATGGATGATGCTACCATGGCTTATATTGTCGGCCATAATGCAGGTGATATTCACGATTTTGATGGCAATGGGTATGATCCGGGACGACCAACTTTTTTTAGTTTCTCTGGGTAAGATATCCGTGTAATATTTGTTTAGATTATAATAATTATTATTATTAATGTGAGGAAACCGGCACAAACCTGCGAAGCAATTCAATGGTGAGTGTGAAGTTCCCAATCCGCACTGGGCCCGCGTGGAAACTATGGCCCAAGCCCTCTCATTGTGAGAGGAGGCCTGTGCCCAGCGGTGGGACGTATATAGGCTGGGATGATGATGATGATGATTATTATTATTAATTCGTCGAAGAACTAAAGGGCAAATATTCGAGCGTTTTAACCGCGCAGTCAAATGTCATTAGCGTCCCACGAAAAGACAAGTCACAAGGATTTTAATCACGCTAAATTAAGTATCGGTGTTGTTTTAATTTTTCATAACAAAAAACAACACTGGGCATCACCCCTTTTAATAACGCCTGCGATGTCTTCAATGTCAAAGAAAAAAACGGTTCAAAAATGCTGAATATTCGCCCTAAAGTCACTGACATAGCTGGAAAAATATGCAAATTGAAGTGGCAATGGGCAGGCCACATCGCTTGAAGAATAGATAACCGTTGGGGGAGAAAAGTCCGTGAGTGGCGACCACGAACCGGAAGACGAAGCGTTGGCAGGCCTCCCACCAGGAGATCGTGAGAGTTGCGGGAAACCGGTGGATGCAAGTGGCGAGTTTTTGTTCTTTGTGGCGTTCTAAGGGGGAGGCCTTTGTCCAGCAGGACGTCTTCCGGCTGATCATGATGATGATCTAGCCTGGATTGATGTCCCACTGTTGGGCAAAAGCCTCCCCCCATGTCTACCATTCCTCCCGATCCAAACCAGCCTGAGGCCAGTCAACTACGGGTCTCTGGAGACGGAGAGTTAGCCCGCAGGTTAAATTAAATATCTACCACTCATATTATATTTCGTTTTTTCTAGATTTTTTTTAACCGTACAAGGGCAAAACCTACTAGACACTGGCAAAACTGACCTCCAATGGACAGAAGAGCCATAAATAAAAAACAATAACAAACATTTATTAATGTTACCATTCCTAGTTTTGAACCACCGACGCAAAAAGAGGGGTGTTATAAGTTTGACCGAAGCGCAGTTTGTTTGAAGCATGATTGTTTTAAAAAAAAAATTTGCATGTCGAGCTGTCGGCTGAATACTGTGACTTAATTAATTAAGATCTTGTAAACGTATTCTAGCAAATAAAGATTTACTTACTTACCGCTATGTGTGTCTGTCTGTGGCACCGTAGCTCTAAACGGGTGGACCAATTTGAATGCGGTTTTTTTATTTGATAGCAGGTTTTCTAGCAATGGTTCTTAGATATGATTCATCAAAATCGGTTCAGCCATTTTTGAGATATCGAACTTTAAATTGACAAAGTCGGGGGTTCTCCAACTTTTTATAAGTCAAACCTAGTGTTTTCTTTCACCCAGCTTTTTTTTTCGGTCTCGAGTGCTACTTCCACCTGGTGGTATGGACCTACTATCGAAAAATCAGACATACGGAGCCTACGCCTAATCCTACGCCTACGCCCACACCTAAGGGCAATTCCAAGTGATTATTATTCTTTGATAAGTATTATATGCTTACTTTTGTTAATACATTGTTTTTTTTTGTCCCTATTGACATCTATGCCTAGTGCCATCCACGAAGACGCATGATTTAAAAAAAAATTGACATTGATGATTTGTAATAAGAACCACCTTTACTATAAGCCGATAAATTGGTACAAACAATTTTTTTTTTGGTGATAAAGGCCGACCACAATTATAAAAAACCTCGTATAAAGAGGAAAACTAATAGAACTAATTTCTTGCACTGGTAACACTAAATTCATATGTCATCTGTCTATTGCTGTCAAAGTTTAACGTTGTTTGCGCGTGGTATTTTAAAATTATGTTTTTGTGCGTTAAAATACCGAAGATTATCCATAGCCTTGGAAGGAAAATAATTTACAATCACAATGTATAAAAGAATTAAAATTTGTCATAGAAAAATCCTGAGTGATTAGGAAATTATGATGGCTTTTTGGAATCTTTTTTTTTATTTCAATTCCAATTTTTTTTTTCCTTTACGGGCATCTCGTGAAACCTAAATTGAAAATACAAACCGAAACATAGATGCACAGAAAAACCAGAAAAATAAGACCAACAATGGGAATCGAATCCAGGTCCTCGGCGTTCCGTGCCGCGTGCTATACCGCTACACCACTGCTGGTCAACGGCACAGACACGAATTTTCCCTATGCATCACATATCTCAGTTCCCAGTGTTGGTCTTATTTTCTGGGGGCACGGCAGTGCCCCCGCCAAGTCGAGCAAAAAAAAACAATTCTGGTTTTTCTGTGCATCTATGTTTCGGTTTGTATTTTCAATTTTGATTAGGAAATATTCCTTTCAATAAACACCGACACCGTTGTCAATATGACTGGTAGGTATCGCATAGTAAATGTAAAGAATGTTGCAATATAAAACATAGAAGTGCTGTCCTCGCGCCAGAGTTTTTTTATTCCTGGTCAGCCTTTACCTCCTATAGACGTAAAGTTTTTTTTCTCGTCATGTCATACTTACAGTTATTTTTGTCTATTGGTCTTTTAAAGGTGAGAGTCAGAATGGCGGATGTACTTTAATAATTTTAACAAACATAATGTTGGCAATCGAGATAACGAGCCATCTAGCGACAGTGATAAAGAAGATCCTCCACTGCACACGGAGCTGAAAAACAACCGATGTTATAAAAATGGATGTAACGGCATATTATAATGTGAAGGACACCCGCCATTCTGACTGACAGACGTCAGGATGAAGGGTGTAGGCCAATTTACTACGAATCTATTGATTACTACCTAATAAAAGCAAACTCTAAAAAATGTACCAAATTTGTACATCAGTTTGTGCTTCAAACTTGAGCAATCGGATCGGATTTTCGAGTAATACACAATATGTATTGTTTTTCTGCCTAAAGTGTAGGTAAGAAACAAGTTTAAGGCATGCTTGCACCCTTTTTGAACTAAAAAATAATCCATATCAAAGTAAATATTTGGTTGTTTTTTTAGGGTAATAGCATTTTGTCAACAGTCAAGATAGCGGGTGTACAGTCGAGTCCACAAAATTTTGAGCAAAAATTTGATAATAAATATCTCGACACGCTTCTGTGCCGTATAAAGTCGTGCTCAGATATTTTTGATCAAATATTTGCTCATAAGTTTATGAACTCGACTGTACCTTTACATTTGTAATCTAGGGTTGAGTCGATTTTGATTCTCGAATTGTAATATTCGCGATTCAAAAAGTGTATGAAACAAAGAAAATTTTTATTATTGAATGAAATTACAAATTAACTCATTCGATTATCAATTATTATCGCAACCAAACAGGATTATATTCTTAAGATGTTCGAAATTTGAATGTAATTAAAGTGTCGGTAACCAGCAGTTTAATGTAAACATTATGTATGATACAGCCATGATACAGCAACCACAGATAGAAGTTTCTGAATACCTATAAAGTACTATTCAATAGAATCTATCAATTTTCTACACACTTAACACACCCTAACGTGGGCACGCTTGTATATACGAGTATGTGTCCCTGTTGTTGTAATTATCATCTAAAAGGAATCAAAAAAGAATAATAGTCACATCACAAAGCCTTAGGCAGCCCGGTGTTCATGATCATATCAGTAGGCTGGAAGTGTCTACAGAATTGTTAGATTCTATTGAATTGGAGTATACGTCATATATTTTGCTTATCGTCTCGAACATATTGAAGAGAAGTAGGATTATGGATGTGGATAAAAGAAACAGCATTTAATGTTTCCTATAGGTATACTTTATTTAAATCTTTAAACGGCTATCAAAATAAAAACAAAATATTAAAATACCATCAATGACTTAAAAAAGTCATTGAAACAAAACAAAACAAAACAACAACATGTTGTTAAACATGCAAGAACAGGAGAAGAAACCGAACAGCTGTATTTTATGTAACTCATGTTTTAACAAATAAATATTTTTATCTTTTTTTTTTTTTTAAGTCTTGCCTGACGTACATTGCAGGTTTCCTGTACTGACTGTGGATTTAATCAGGAATCCTCCTTATACCAACTGAACACCACCAAAGAGCAATAGCTTTCAAAGGCAGCTGTAGAAAAAAGAGAGATATTACAAATCCAAAAGTTTGCAGCGGATGGATGGATTTGGCCGCTGGATCTCTGGAATAATAACAAGTAGGCTACTTATTTCCTGATAGGTACTACTACGAAATCCACTGGAAAGGTTATACCGGGTGTAGCCTGTAATAGGTACTAGCAAATAATTAAACATATCGCTCCAAATTGTACCGCCCAAACTCTTAATCACTAAGTTGATCACTGTTTTATCGTAACCAACCACGTGTGGCACCATTTTTTTAAATTAGTGTACAATTTCGTAAAATTTTTCTGATTCACAAGAAATTCAAAAACTTAAGTACTACATAGTGAAATAGATGGCGCCCGCCAGAAAGTATCCTTCGTGGCGGTGACATACCTATTGATTGATCACTGATTTCTCGTAACCACTGTAGTACAATTTTTATTTAATTAGCATAACGATAACAATAGGGCACTCATTCACTGAAATCTTAGTACCTAATTCAATTATTACAACGATTCACAATAACTTCTGTGCCTCCTGTGATAAGTGATACAAGTGCAAAATCGTCATTTTACAGGAGAGCGAAAACAAGATTAAAAAAATTCTGGTTTGTGAGCCAAGGGGGCTAGCATTAACCGAAGCACTTTTTTTATTCATAAAAATATATTCTATAAACGTGCATTTAGTGTTTTTCGGTTAATATTATGGTTCCTTTATAGTTATGTTATTTATGTATTGTATGTAATATATGTATTTATTTGTTTTATATTTGGATACACAGGTATATTGATGTTTTGTATTCTGTATAATATTGTATATATTTAGATACTTAGGGTTTGTATATGCATTTACATTTATTCAAATGTTTTGCTCTACTTGGCGATCCTTATTTTTTTTCGATTGCTCTTCTTTACCACTCAAAGGTTGACTGGCAGAGATCCCTTCAGGGATAAGTCCGCCTTTGTACTTACAACTTCTTTTTGTGTGATATTTTTGTACTTCCTTTTGTACAATAAAGAGTATAAACAAACAAACAAACAATATTGTAAGTTCGAAGAAAATCGCGAAAAACCTGTGAGTTGTACCTATTGAAATGTCTAATTTGAGTAAATAATATGTGTTAGATGAAACAAGTTCAGTTATATCATGGTACACCCCTGGAGCACCCATAATATCTCTTGGTGTAAACTGATATGATATACATAAACTTGTTAAATCCTATAATTCAGCGTTGTATGTTCCCAGCTCAATGTTGCTGAAGTAAATTAAAACACCCCTGAAAAAAAACTATGAAAAAAAATTTTTTTTTACTTTGTATACCGTTACAAAAAAAAACCTAACTTATATCAGTTTGCAAAAAGAAAACTAACATAGGTATATCAGTTTGCAGCGACACTAAGGCGAGCAGGTCCCGCGCATCCCCGATACCGTGTCACCTCATCCTCGCGCCCTCCCACTACACTCTTTATGCTCGCACTTGTAATACTTGTTTGTATCACTTAAAACAATTGTTATTGCATTAATATTTTATGGGATTAGTTTGGCTTTTAGATATTAATTCAATTTGTATACCTTTTCACTTAACAATGTGTTTGTGAAAAGTGATTCAAGACGAGATGTATCACTTATCACAAAAAAATATATATCAAATTTGTCTCGCATTGTTACGTACATGTTGAGTTGTACCCTGGTCTGGTTTTAGGAAAGTTGGTCAAAAGTGGTATAACTGTAGATATATCAATATTTCCGAAAAAAATACCGAAAAATAAAATGTGAAAATAGTTTCAATTTCATTTATACCACAAAACACGAAAATAGCCTTTAGAGCAATTACATAAAGGGGTTACAACTTGATATATATCAATGTACACAATTTTTTTCTGCTAGTTGTATCACTTTTCACAAAATTATCTCCGAAACTATAGCACCTATAAGTACGTGAGATAGACCCAAAAATTCGTTATTTTTTTCTGATTATTTCTAAATAAAAACACAAAAGGGGTCGAGTTATATCACTGAGCACAGGAGGCACAGACTTCAAGAAAAGACTAGTCAGTAGTCAGTATAGTGAAGGAAATAAAGGTAGTGGACCCCAACAGCAATTCCTCAGCCAGAAAAAACTATACAGTATGATAAAGTATCAATAAATAAAGAGTATTTTATAAATTTCCAAAGAATAATAATAATAGGTTAAGTAAATACCTAAAGCACAGAATAACCAATAGTACTACCGTACAGAAGGGACTCTCTCGAACAAAAGTCAAGTTTAGGTATAAATCGTTGTCTACTCTTACGACATGCACGCGAAATTGTAACTTATAATGTTACACGAGCGTTCATATTCCGTTGGGCACCGTTGACACGAAACAGGTTTGGCGCCAATAGCGCAGGGTTCCCACTCTCCGATGAATAAAGATAACAGTGGGTATTAATATGAATTAAATAAGCTATCTTTAATAAATAAGTAAATACACTTTAAAAGCTAAAGCTACAAAACAACAATATTTTATCAGCAACAGCAACCATTTTTAACAGACTTCAAAAAAGGAGGAGGTTCTATGTTTTTGGAAAAGTTGCATTATATTAAAAAATATATATATATTCTTCCAGTTTTTCGTCCACCGGGCCACCGTTTTCTCGTTCTCGCTCGAAGTAATCCCTCAAACGAATTAAGTACAAACTCCCGACTCTAGGAGTTCAAAAGTCTTTTTTGGACCGTTTCAGCATTTTGCCAAAAAATAACAACAAAGTTAGCGAGAAACAGTAACAAAAGTCAACAACTAATAATAGAAATTAACAATGACAAATACTATGCAAAGAAAATGCAACGGAAACTCGACTCGTATACACGGCAGACGCACTCGTACCTACTGACAATGATACTGACAAGTACTGGCCACAAGAGGCACAAGATGGTTGCGGCCGCTTCCCAAATAGCCGCATTTACAAAATCTTGCAAGTTTTGTTTAAAAATTTAAAATATCTTAGTTCATTGTTATTGAATAATGAACCGCTGCAATTGCCGATTTATTTATTTATTTATTTATTCCAAGAAAATAAAAAATCCGATAACATTATGTCATTTAAAAAATAAATATTTTTCTATCGTATTCGATATTTATCAGACACTGATATTGCTATATATTCTTAAAAAGAACAGTTTTAGATTTTTTTGATTATTTTGTTTCAAAACAGAAATTATTTTTAAAAAACATTTTGCGAACATAGTATGCGTAATTCGGAAAATTTTCAAATGTCACAGAACTCATCATAGGTGAAAAATACAATAAGCGGCAACCCTTTGCCGCGAACCCCACGGTGAGGTCGCCGGCCAAACGTACCTAAACTGCGGAGTGTCCAACCTCTGCTTAAAGTCTTAAAACGTTAATATATTTTTACGGAAAAATGCACCTTTCAAACATTCCTCACCGGTTATATTCATGTGACGTACTGCAACAATATATGAAATATTAAAAAAAAAATATCCCAGTAGAAATAATACTAAAAAATATAATTTTTTGGCGTGTTTTGAACTGCAAAATTGTTCCGTCAATTTTTTTCACTGGAATGCCATTTTATTGTCGTTTTATACCTACAAAATGAAAATCTAAAAAAAAATTACTCTGTAACTATACTTTTTTCAGAAATTGCCTTTTTACTCGCTGTGGAAAATTTCTCTATCCATTTTATTCACTGAATTAAGTTCACAGTTTTCTTTCCATTCAACTATAAAAACATCCAAAAAATAACGAGCGTATTAAAAACTAAACATATTGGTAGCAGTGTGTAGGGAGCGGGTTGTATACAAGCGGGATTTTTTTTGTTATTTTGGATTTAAATGTATACGTAACTACTTAGTAGGTATATATTTAAAAAGAAATCAGGCTCAGAAATTTTCCACGTCCAGTTTTTTATAATTCTAAAATACAAGAATTTGGGTATGCATTTCATTTTGGATTTTCTTACCCACTACGCCAAATTACATTCTAAGATCGTATAAGAAGAAAAAAATGACAGAGCAATTTTCCGATGAAAATTAGCGTCAAAAATAAATGAAAAAAATATAAAACTTTTGACAAAAGTTTTAGATTTTTTTCTACTATCACATTTTCACAGTGATAAAAATGACTTATTTGGTAAAATAATTTTGGACAGAGGAATTACTCGGTTCCATACATAAACAGATTTGTATTTTTACGTATATATACCTAACTTAGGAGTGTTTTTGTTTTGGATATTTTATATTTTAGTTTCGGCTCATACTATACGATAACCAAGCAAAATTTCATCAACTGAGAAATTAATGCAAGGGTCTCTATACAACAACTTGCTTCATTTCCTGCACTAGTGGCCATATTTAGACTGCAATCAAAATAAAACGCCAAATGTAGGTATAGACCGCAGCAACTCTTCCTGGAGTAAAACGAAACGTTGTGCCAAATTGTAATTCGCACCAAAAGTAAAATCAGCAAAGCTACCTTTATAATTAAAACAGCTTACCCACAACAATAGGGCCAAATATTACGCGGAAACGGCGTCCTTTTATTGCAGTATAAATCCCAATACCGAAGCAAAAAATAACATACAGTGCCGTCGCGATAAGCCAATTTAAACCAAACGGTCTATTTTCCTGTGAACAAAAACAATCTTCTAGAGTCTTATGTATATTATATTGCCTATTGTCTACCCTAAATCTGTGTTTGTATTTTAAGTTTTTTCTTGTACTGCTTTATGGTGTGCAATAAAGAATATTTGTATTGTATCGTACTATAAAACTAACTTTTGCCTGCGGCTCCACCCGCGTGGTATTCGGTTATCGCGCGCTGTTCCCTCGGGAGCTGTGCATTTTTACGGGATAAAAAGTAGCCTATGTCACTCTCGGGCCCATAAACTATCTCTATGCCAAAAATCACGTCGATCCGTCGCTCCGTTACGGCGTGAAAGACGGACAAACACACAAACATACAAACACACTTTCGCATTAATAATATTACTAGTATAGATAGATGTTTAAATATTACTTATAAAATCACTAGGTCTTTATAATATGAAACTATTGCTTACTACCGCGACACCATACCGCGAGTTTTATAGCGCTCGTTATGTTTGTTCGCTTCGCTTACATTGTGGATAAGTGATCCACTGCACGCATATGGGTTACAGCATCCACCACATTATAAGATTAGCTATGTTTATATGCCGGGACGACCAAGCTTTACCTACTTATGTTCTAAATAAGTTTTTGGTAAAAATTTCATTTTTAATACGAGTTTTTTTTTATTGTACTTTTTAGGGTCCCGTAGCCAAAATGGCAAAAACAGAACCCTTTTAGTTTCGCCATGTCTGTCCGTCTGTCTGTCCGTCCGCGGCTTTGCTCAGGGAGGTCCCATAGACGGAAGTATAAGTGGGGGTGTTTTTTTTCTCTCATCCAACCTTGTAGTGTGGGGTATCGTTGGATAGGTCTCCCTATAACGATTATTCTATTCAGTCATTCGTTTGAAAAATATTCAACTTTAAAGTGAAAATTTTCATTGAAATCGAGCGTCCCCTAAAATCTAAACCGGTGGGTGGAAAAATTTGAAATCAGGATGGTAGTAAGTAAGTATATCAAACTTACAAGGAAAACTATAACGGTTAAGTTTTCTTGCGAATTATTAGTAATTTAAGAGTAAATAGCAGCCTAAGGTATAAAGTATAAGGTATAAATATATAAAACCTGGAATATTCCGTAAAAAAAAATCCTTAGACAAATATGTCTTTATTTTTTCGTAATAGCTACGGAACCCTGTTTCGGGTGTGTCCAACACGCTCTTGGCCGGTTTTTATTTAACAAGCTTTTAGTTTCGCTTGTCCCGTTGTCTGTCTGTCTGTAGCTTAAATTATTAAAGACGTCTGTAACTTAAATTCGACCAACTTCAAGTAGGGTAGTGGCATAGCAAAAGTGTTTATTACACTTTTACTATGTAGTTGGATTGACTTGAAAGGGATAGTTTTATTTTTCGAAACGTCCTGGCGCGATTCTCGAGTTGAGTACTTACAAGTTTTTTTTTAAATATGTATGAATGCAGTTTTTCTTGTTACTAAAATCGATGACAATGGTTCCTAAGAAAAGATCTTCGTATTATGTCTTATAGTTCCAGACACACAGTTTACGTAGGTAGTAGGACCTTGTGCAAGGTCCGCCCGGTTTGCTAACACCATCTTGCTCGCTAATCCTGCCGTGAAGCAGCAGTGCTTGCACTGTTGTGTTTCGGCGCGAAGAGTAAGACAGCCGGTGAAATTACTGGCACTTGAGGTATTCCAACTTAGGCCTCTAGGTTGGCAACGCATCCGCAATACCCCTAGTGTTGCAGATGTTTATAGGCGGTGGTGATCTCTTACCACCAGGAGACCCACTTGCTTGTTTGCTTTCCAGTCAAATAAAAAAAAGACTCCCATACGGACCGATCTAAATGAGACACTGTATGTGAGTCGTTGGCTGTATATCAAGTGTCACACGTTACAAGTAGCGGCACGACAGTTTAGCGCTGACCGTTATTGCGCAGAAGTCAAAAGTAAGGTATTACAGGGGGAAGGGCGGGCGTGCGTAGCGCCGATTGGCTTTCCAGTCGCATTACGTCCCCCGCGCCCATGCACCCATGTGCAGCTATCCCTTCCACGGTTCACTCAGCGCTAGACTCTCGTGCCGCTACTTGTACTTTGTAGAAATTGAAATGAGTTTTTTTTTTGAAATTTGGAGTTTCATTTCGAAACGGGTATATTATAGTTTCCATTTTAGTTATGATTATGAAGCTTATTTAAACACGTACCGACTGGTAGAAAATTGTTAGTCATAATGTATTGTCTGCCATAATGTAATATGTTTGACATAATTATTTTTTTCTGAAGCCATTTATTTTTCAGAATTGTAATAAAACAAACCTAACCTAACCTATAGAGTTCTACGGAATGACCATTTAAAAATTTATGAAAAACAATAATTATGACAAACATTACATTATCTACTATATAAAAATAAGTCGGGTTTTCCTTCCTGACGCTATAACTCCAGAACGCAAGAAAAGATTTCAAAGGTTTTGCATTCCTTGGAAAGGTCTTGGGCTCCGTGACGTTTATAGCAAAGAAAATTCAGGAAAAATTTAAAAAGAAAAGCGGGAAAATATTTTTTCACATACAGCGCCATCTCTGATACATAGCATGTACTACAAACCAATATAGCGAGCGATAACCGAATTCAACGCGGGCGGAGCCGCGGGCAAAAGCTAGTGACTTATAAGATTATGGCACTCAAAAAGATCATAAACACGTATTTAGTTCTCCTAAAACATGATTTAACAAAAATATCAAATCAAACAAAGCTCGGTCGCCCATGTACTACAAAGAACACTCAACCTACCGAGTATGCTCCATAGAATAGCGCTAGAGAAGCGCAAAAAACTAGAAGGCCAACAAATGTGAGAAGGTCTTTTCCATCTGTAAAAAAACAATATTATATCGAGCGCCAAAACAGAAGGGCTACTCCGAAACACGAAATTCGAAGTTCGTATCGTACCGGGGACGGTACGGTAGTGAGAGGGATCTCACTCTCGTATTAAATAACATAAGTGTGGGCGGGACGGTACGATACGAACTTCGATTTTCGAATTTCGTGGTAGCCTTGCAGAGATCATCAGATATAGTTCAGTACAATTAGATCAAAATTTGGCAAAATTAAAGCAAGAGGTTTATCTATCAGGATATGTAGGTTATAGAGAAAAAATAAATTTTACCCACTCTCCCCCCCCTCCGGGGGGAGCGTCACCCCCCCGCGCCCTCGAATATGTCCCGGACCGCGGTATTTTCCATTATAAAAGAAAACCGTACACGATACATAAAAAGTGTGTAGGAACGAAATAATCATTGATAAATTTACTATAAACCTTTCATACATTTAAAAGCGATATCACTTATAGTTCCAGCACAATATGATACCAAATACTAACTTTTTTTATAATTAATCTATTTTTTCGGCTAAAAGGTTAGTTTTCTCAAATACTTCACATTTTACCGCCAAGATATGTATGACAGAAGTAAAGAATAGAATATTTTCTTTATAAAAAGGTATAATTAATTTCTAAAATCTTTCATTTACCATTGCTATGCTATTTTTTTAATTTAGTTCATTTGGCCATTCAGCGTTCATTTGGCAATATAAATGTCAATACTGGTTAAATGGTGTTACTTTAAATACCATTAGATTCTGATATGTTTTCCTATAAGCTATAGGTATGGACCTATTTTCTGTATTTAAAAAAAAAATGTAGGCCCTACTGGGCTTTTAGGAGATAGGGGCGGGGAAATGGTTAATTTTCACCTATTTTCTTAAATAACTTCAAAACGGATTAATTTAAAATAATGAAAAATATATATTTGAGATTTTCATAATGTACCCTTTCATTTGATATGTCACATGATATAGTTTCTACATTTTTTTTTCTAATTTACCCCCCCCCCCAAACTGGCCCCCGTGTTTAAAATTAATTAATTTACTTTACACGTCCGTGTTTGGGTCATCAATTTACATAGGTGAACTAAATTTGAATTCAATCGGTCGAGTAGTTTCGGATCAAATTGGCTATGACAGACGGACGGTTTAGGTATATTTATACCTTAGGCTGCAATTTATTCTTAAACTACTAATAATTCTCAAGAAAACTTAACCGTTACAGTTTTCCTTACAAGTTTGATATACTTACTATCGTCCTGAATTTTTTTTAATTTTTTCTACCCACCGGTTTAGATTTTAGAGGGGGGGACGCCCGATTTTAATGAAAATTTGCGCTTTAAAGTTTAATATTTTGCAAATGAATCACTGAATGGAAAAATTGTTTTAGCAACCCCCTAATTATTTTAAAAAACCTATCCAACGATACCCCACACTACAAGGTTGGATGAGAAACGCCACTATGTCCGTCCGACTACAGGACCAGAGCGCGAAGCCTATTCCTCTGCAGCGGGGAGTCAGACAAGGAGATGTGATCTCTCCGAAACTGTTCACCGCTGCATTGGAGGATGCTTTTAAGGTTTTGGACTGGAAAGGACGAGGCATCAACATTAATGGCGAGTACCTCACTCACCTTCGATTCGCCAACGTTATTGTAGTCATGGCTGAGACCATGGAGGACCTCAGTGCTATGCTCGCTGACCGCAGCAGAGTTTCCGACCGAGTTCGCCTGAGAATGAACATGGACAAGACGAAAGTAAAGTCTAATGTCCATGGAAAGAGATCACTCGTCGAATCCGACTCGGCTGGGCAGCTTCGCAGTGTCTTTTCATCCAAATTACCGCAGTGTTTGAAGTCAAAAGTCTTTGACCAGTCTGTGTTGCCAGTGATGACATACGGATCTGAGATGTGGACGCTAACTATGGGCCTCATGAGGAAGCTCAAAGTCACTCAAAGGGCTATGGAGAGGGTATGCGCGGGGTTGCTCTGCGGGATAAAGTCAGAAATGATGATATCCGCAGTAGAACTAAGGTTACGGACATAGCCCGAAGAATTGCGAAACTGAAGTGGCAGTGGTGGGGGCACATTGCTTGTAGGACTGATGGCCGACGGGGTCAAAGGGTTCTCGAATGGCGTCCGCTGACCGGGAGACGTGCTGTCGGTAGGACTCCAACAAGATGGAGCGACGACCTGGTTAAGATCGCGGGATCGCGGTAGATGCGAAAAGCACAAGACCGGTCTGAGTGAAGAGCCTTGGGGGAGGCCTATCATATGTCCAGCAGTAGACGTCTTTCGGGTGACATGATGATGATGATGATGATTTTTTTTTATTTTCTTACATACAAAATATACCGACCACGACGAATAAGTCGATAATCCTTGTTAAATGATCATAATTTGTTAAATTATTAGCATTTAACATGATACGGTTACATTTTCCTTGTAGTTAAAATTACACTTTTAAAGGACTTCCGGCTAAAAAACGCTTGGCAGACTTATATATTATTAAAGACACTAATATTACGAAACCTTTGTAATATTTTTGGTCACGATGTCATATGACGTAGGAAATCGTTTTTGGGGGTCACCTTTGTCGCAGTCTGTCAGGCACTTCCGGCTACTTCAGAACTGACAGACTTATGTTGCCCCTCTCTACGGATAAAGGGCTTCATGATGCCACGTGTTTTGTAATGATGTCACATGACGTAAATTGACCTTAAAATTTCGACCGGAAGTGAAGGATTTTCTCAAACTTCCGGCTAATTTTAAGTGCGTTAGTTTTTTGATTCTTGCTCAGCACAACTTTCTCCACCGTGTGCCATGCATCCTATCGTGATGTCATGTTACGTAGGTACCCAGGGGCTGGGCTCACGGACTATATGCAAACATCTTGATTGACAAATCGCATGAAAAATCCGATAATGCTCAATGTACGGAGCAGCGCTGTCACTTGTATGAAAACAAGATGTCCGCTCTCTCGCGCGTTTTCATCAATTATGACAAGTTGGACAACAAATCCGACAATACACTCTTCTCACCAAGGTACGGCACGCAAAAAAGTAATAAAATAAAAGAAATTAAATAAATATGTATCTTCAAACATTTTAACAAATTATCTCGGTTCAAAAAAGGCTTAGATACGAATAAGTACACGTAAATAGATACAAATAAATAGACGAAGGTACCTACATAAATAAGTGTCCATGACTCGGTGAACTACTACTAAGGGCCTACTACGAGATTCGAAAATTTTGTATCGTACCGTTCCTCTTGCTCTCGTAGTTTAAGCGTCAGAGGGCCGAAACGACACGAACTTCGATTTTTGAATTTCGGAGTAGACCTGTTGTTCCAGAGTTAGACCTAGCTAGCAAAGAATATCAGTTACTATAACGGTCAAAAATTATGTATTTACATAATAATATGTGTAAGTATTTAGGTAGGTACATAAAAAAACGAATGAACTAAAACAAAATTAGCCATTAATGACATTGTAATAAGAACCAAGGCACGCGTCATCGTGAATGTCTCTACCTATTGGTGTTACAGTCTAACATCTGGTAGCATGGTGAACAGTTGTTGCTCTGAAGATGAGCCCTGGTTGAGTTAGAAACGTGTCAGTGTAGTGTGGTGGTGGTGATAGATGGGTTTGTGCGTGTTCTTACAATGTGGAAGTGGAGGAACTGCGTGAACAAATATTTCTTACATAAACGTAGCAGTTATCATAAGGTCGCGGGTAAGCAAAGTACTTAATTGTTTTAGTTCATTGATATGTACCTCCGAAAGGTAACGCCTGACTCAATAAATTATAGAAAAACTATTCACTCATCTCAATTGAATTACTTAAATTTAAATTAGAGTCGTTGACAAAAATTTTAAGTTCATTATACATATCAAAATAATGCGAATATTCTTTTTCTGTCTCTTCAACATGCCTGTATGTATTTATTTGTTTATTTTTTTTGGTGACATGCTGACGGTACTTTTGAGGACTAAATATACGTGCTCCTACTTCCGAGTCTAACGGGGCACTGAATGACAACTGAGTGAACAATAACGTTGACATTTATGCGTGTATGTCGTCCGTATTTAAAATTTGCGCATTTGCGTAAATGCGCTGGTGGGGCGCGTCATTTTAAATTAGGCGGCCCCTAGACCTACAATAACATTGTACAATACTTTTTATTGCACAATAAGATTGAAAGGCGCTCTGAATCCAAACGAGCAATTGTATTGCACAATAATACGAACTGCACATGTTTTCGTGTTCAATATAGTATTGAATATTGTGCAATACTGACCCTACACGATGCAATATAAAAATATGGTGCAATAAAAATTAAACTCGCTCAAACTTTTGGTCAATCATTGTGCAATTGACCGTTTAGGGGCCGCCTAAGGATTGAAGATTGCACAATGATTGACCAAAAGTTTGAGCGAGTTTAATTTTTATTGCACCATATTTTTATATTGCATCGTGTAGGGTCAGTATTGCACAATATTCAATACTATACTGAACACGAAAACATTGTGCAGTTCGTATTATTGTGCAATACAATTGCTCGTTTGGATTCAGAGCGCCTTTCAATCTTATTGTGCAATAAAAAGTATTGTAAAATGTTATTGTAGGTCTAGGGGCCGCCTTAGACAAGCTCTAGGTGTGCTCTAGGTGTCCTATCCTTCCATCGCCAGTCATTTAGCAAATTTTCATTTCGCATCCAACACACATTACTACATCAATTTCGATGCACCTTGTAGAGTCCAGAGTATAATTTTATTATACAGAGCTGTGAGAGGACCGACGCATTTGTCAAACTTACATTTCCAAAATAAAAATAATCCATACATCCAAGTAGGTAGTAGGTCCAATGCGTAATCACCGTAGGTGCATACTAATAAAAATATCCCCTTTAGTGCAGTAATGGCTGCTATTACTATGCATCCAATCCTTAACTCAATGCAATAGCAGCATTTTTCAAGCACTGTAAAAAACACACATGATACTTAGTTAGTATAGAAATACTAGCTTTTGCCCGCGACTTCGTCCGCGTATTCTTTAGTTATCAGGGCATATGCTTTAACTAACCCCTGTTATAATTGTGACATCTGTATATCTGTGTATATAGCGAAGTACTGCCGTAAACGATAGGTGATAGTTTACTATAGTACTTACTTCGCTATAAACAATATTTTTTACCAGTTTTGAAGCTAGTTTATGAAAAGTTCTATGCAAAGCGCGAGAGTAAATTAATTATTTTGTATGCTTCCGGCGAGAACCGAATTTTACTCTACCTAGAACCCGAAATATATGTATATTCGAAATTGCTCTTTACATAATATTTTGTAAATTAGGTAAAAGATAAATAAGAACGGATAATCATACATAAATAACGCTTCCTTAATATTATTGATTTTATTATATACAACCCGATGAGTAATTGCTAAGTTAAGTACTGCATAATTATTAGTAAATTATTTAACAAATCATTTTAAATATCAATTTAATTTCCACATTTTAGTTGTACATTATAAAAAACCCCCTCCCCTACCTATTGAAGTCGCCAACACCATACGGATTATTTTAAATTGTGACCAGCCATATTTTTAGTGTAGAAATAAGGAAGTCTCATAGAAACTCCCCCCAAATAAGTCGAACGCTACTTCTTCTTTCTTTATCTTTGCCTACGCAGATCATATTTATTTGTTATCAGGACCATGTAAGTATACCAATTTTCATACTGAAATTAGAAAAATTCCATACAATCTTTACCCCCCCCCCCATTTTACCCCTTTAGGGGGAAATTTTATCCATTTCATATACGCAGATAATTTTTGATTGTAATCGAAAACTTATATACCTATTTTCATAGTTCTAAGTCCAGAAATGAGAAAATTTCCATTCAAACTTTACCCCATTTTACCCTTTTTGGTGGGGAATTTTATCCATTTCACCTACACAGATAATTTTTAATGGTAATCAATAACTTGTATACCTATTTTTATACTTCTAAGTCCAGAAATGAGAAAATTTCCATACAATCTTTACCCCCCCATTTTACCCCTTTAGGGGAGAATGTTATCCATTTCATATACGCAGATAATTTTTGATTGTAATCGAGAACTTATATACCTATTTTCATAGTTTTAAGTCCAGAAATGAGAAAATTTCCATACAAACTTTACCCCCCTATTTTACCCCTTTAGGGGGGTATTTTATCGATTTCACCTAAACAGATAATTTTCAATTGTAATCATAAACTTATACACCTATTTTCATACTTCTAAGTCCAGAAATGAGAAAATTGCATATAAGCTTCACCCCCCTATTTCACCCCCTTAGGGGATGAATTTCCAAAAATCCTTTCTTAGTGCTCACTTACATCATAAAAGGAACCCCTGTACCAAATTTCAAGTTTCTAGGTCCAGCGGTTTGGGCTGTGCGTTGATATATAACCCAGTGAGTCAGGTTTGCCTTTTATATATATAGATACAGTACTGCTACTGCCTTCCTAATAGTCCGTGAGCCCAGCCCCTAGTTACCTACGTAACATGACATCACGATAAGATGCATGGCACACGGTGGAGAAAGTTGTGCTGAGCAAGAATCAAAAAACTAACGCACTTAAAATTAGCCGGAAGCACAGAATATATAATAGTACTAACGTACAGAATGGCCACGCTCCGCCCCGCACCGGTTCGAGTTACCCCACCCCTCAAGCGTAGCCTGCCGGAAACCTGCCGGATAGCAGTCGGGCGCGCGATGCGATGTATGTCGGCCGCACGGCACTAAGCTCGGGACTCTCGGGAGTAATAATTTTGGGAAATGGTGATATACTGTGCATTGTATGGGTGTTTGTTAACAGCAAGGCTACTACGAAATACGAAAGTCGAAGTTCATGTCGTTCGTTCCCTCTGACATTTATACTGTTTCATACGAGAGCGAGAGAGACGGTAGCATACGAACTTCGATTTTTGAACGTCCGAGTAGGCCCGCAGTTCATTGTCCGGTGCTAGATCGGTGACGGTGAGTTCGCGAGCAAGCGCCAACTTGTCAGTGGGCGCGCGAGAAATATGGTACACTTACCTACCCTACCTACTTCCTTTTGTAAATAAATAATGCTTTCGAAAAGTATCGCGATTAATACATGAAAATCATGAAATAACTACTTAGGTACCAAATAATTCGTTTAAGTTTGTAATCAAATATTTATTGTAATTTAAAACAATAATGCTTAAATACAATACAATACAATACAATACAATAACTCTTTATTGCGCACCAAAATATAGCAAAAAATTACAGAAAACAGGTATACACACAGAGACTTTCTGAGGTAAGCAATAGGCGGCCTTAATACATAGACAGACACATTTTAAGTAGGTTTAAATAAAAATATATGATTAACCATTACATTTATTTACACATTTAAGCCGTACCTACATACCCTATAGTACCAGGGTTTTGCGATAGTCAGCCTTGTGTCACTTACGCACACATTGACGCGTGTACAGACGTCGTCGTGCCTATGTAGATTCCAGAACACGAATTTTGTATGGCGTGGCCGCCCTGTGCCGGAAGTTTGAGAAAATCCTTCACTTCCGGTCAAAATTTTAAGGTCAATTTACGTCATATGACATCATTACGAAACACGTGGCATCATGAAGCCCTTTATCCGTAGAGAGGGGCAACATAAGTCTGTCAGTTCTGAAATAGCCGGAAGTGCTTGACAGACTAAGTCAAAGATGACCCCCAAAAACGATTTCTTACGTCATATGACATAGTGACCAAAATTATTACAAAAGTTTCGTAATATTAGTGTCTTTAATAATATACAAGTCTGCCAAGAGTTTTTTAGCCGGAAGTCCTTTAAAAGTGTTATTTTAACTGTAAGGAAAATGTAATCGTATCATGTTAAATGAGAATAATTTAACAAATTATGATCGATTAACAAGGATTATCGACTTATTCGTCTAGGTCGGTATATTTTGTATGTAAGAAAATAAAAAAAAATCATCATCGTCATCATCATCATGTCACCCGAAAGACGTCTACTGCTGGACATAGGCCTCCCCCAAGGCTCTCCACTCAGACCGGTCTTGTGCTTTTCGTACCCACCGCGATCCCGCGATCTTAACCAGGTTGTCGCACCATCTTGTTGGAGTCCTACCGTCAGCACGTCTCCCGGTCGGCGGACGCCATTCGAGAACCCTTTGACCCTATCGACCATCAGTCCTGCGAGCAATGTGCCCCGCCCACTGCCACTTCAGTTTCGCAATTCTTCGGGCTATGTCAGTAACCTTAGTTCTACTGCGGATATCATCATTTCTGATTTTATCCCGCAGAGCAACACCGAGTATACCCTCTCCATAACCCTTTGAGTGACTTTGAGCTTCCTCATGAGGCCCATCGTTAGCGTCCACGTCTCAGATCCGTATGTCATCACTGGCAACACAGACTGGTCAAAGACTTTTGACTTCAAACACTGCGGTAATTTGGATGAAAAGACACTGCGAAGCTTCCCGAACGCTGCCCAGCCGAGTCGGATTCGACGAGTAATCTCTTTCCATAGACATTAAACATGACTTTCATCTTGTCTATGTTCATTTTAAAGGACTTCCGGCTAAAAAACGCTTGGCAGACATATATTATTAAAGACACTAATATTACGAAACTTTTGTAATCATTTTGGTCACGATGTCATATGACGTAAGAAATCGTTTTTGGGGGTCATCTTTGACTTAGTCTGTCCACTTCCGGCTATTTCAGAACTGACAGACTTATGTTGCCCCTCTCTACGAATAAAGGGCTTAATGATGCCACGTGTTTCGTAATGATGTCATATGACGTAAATTGACCTTAAAATTTTGACCGGAAGTGAAGGATTTTCTCAAATTTCCAGCTAATTTTAAGTGCGTTAGTTTTTTGATTCTTGCTCAGCACAACTTTCTCCACCGTGTGCCATGCATCTTATCGTGATGTCATGTTACGTAGGTAACTAGGGGCTGGGCTCACGGACTGTAAGACAAAAGATATTAGTAAGATATGCTATCTGAAAAAAAAAACACTTTTGAGTTATCAATACTATTGTGTAGTTTAAAACATTCTGCATCACATTGTTGTAAACAGAGTATATGACTATAATTTGACTACCCTACCACAAAACACAGATAGTTCAGAACTCAATCTCCATACAAGTGCGCTCGAGCAACGCACACATAGACACTGCTAACGGACACGATATCTCGGACCGGTCGGGACCAGTGTGAGCGCGAGTGCCATCCGCTTGAGACACGCGTCTGTAAACTTTTTTGTGCAATAATGGAGCAACAAAAAAAAGTTATTATAATTGTTCAGTGGACGGTTGTTTACACGAAATAATCGTGAATTTTGTCAATAACGAAAATAATCGTCGCAAGATATTTTCTGTGACAAATCTATAATATGTATGGCAATGACATTAAATTTAAAATATTTTAGTTATTAACATCGCATATTATAAATTGGGGCCCACTCAGTATAATGTTGTGGCAGTTGTGGCAAGCCGCAACGCCGTTTTTCATTGGGACCCATCAAACTTAACACATAAAAACATTGTACACACTAGGCTGTGACGACACGAACGCCAGTGGGTAGTTCGTTAATAAAGTTACATTCCTGAAGCTATGGCATCACTTGCTCAGTTTAACCGTGCCTTTTGATTAGGTACCTTTAATATTGAAACCAGAATTATATGACTAGTCCCAGTCACATAAATATCTATTACCTGTGCAAGCTTAATCGTCGGATGTAGGTGGACCGCATATATGTACTCGTATGTATATCTGACACGATAATAAATCAATAATATTCATATCATTAATCTGCGAAAACAAGCCTTATAATCCAGAGGTAACAAAGAGCCGTGAATGATAGGAAATAATTTGACACCTTGTAGGGCACATGCCTTACGTTTTTAGGGTTCCGTAGTCGAAACTACAAAAATGGAACCCTTAAAGTTTCGTCCTAGGTACTCGCCCGTCCGTCTCTTCACTCGAATGTCTTTCATAAAAACTACCTACTATTAGACATAGGTAGGTACATAGATGAGATTTCGAGTATAGTGTCATAATGACGGTTATAATAAGTACTTATTCAAGTGTTAAATAAGAAAAATATTGTTAGGGGGGCACTCCATACAGTTTTTTCAGCAAAAATCAACGGGTGGCACATAATTATCTCGACAGGTTTTTAAAACTTTAAGGTTCCTAAAAAAAAATTTGATTAGGTGGACATTTCTAAAATAATCGCTTTGAATGTTGCAAAAAGTATGTTCTCCCCTCCCTTTCTTTTCTAATTCGTATGTTAAAAAATAACAAAAAAATCAGAAAAAAAAAATTACTTTCAACCAAAATTGGTGTTGGATAGGTACCGTTTTTAAGTTATTTCCAAAAAGTTATGCTTCTCAACAAAAGGATGATAGTTTTGACCATGAAGTTTCATGATCAGTTAATATGAAAAGCGTGATAGTGCTGAGGAGATACGCTCTTTTGTTGGTAAACTTTTTCACGTCGTATTTTTTATTTGGAGCACGGCTGGATGGATTTGATTTTTGTAAGAGGTGAGTGTCCCCCCTTCCTTAGCTTTCTTTCTTTCTTAGTGTCTAGAGTTTAGTGGTGAATCTGTCGCAGACGGATCGTATAATTAGCCGTATTACATTACGGCTAGCCGTTATTAAATGCGGCGGTTCAACAATTAGCCGGCTTGAATGCGGCTGCTCTTCAATACGGCTAGCCGTAATGTAACACGGCTAGCCATAATGTAATACAGCGTGGCATTAGCCGAAGCTTTGACAGTTTTTATAGTTCTTTGGCACCAAATCGACGGATTCCACATGGCTGTAGCGCTTAGCGCCTTGACCCAACTCTAACCTAATGTGTGTCTTTTTATGTTTTCTATGTTATTTTTCCGTTGCGGCTAAACATGGGCCGCCTATTCAAGAACGTATCGCAATGACAATCCGACAAATCGTTGAGCCGCCGCATTTAAAAAGCCCCTGTTTTTGATAACGGCCAGCCAGCCGTAATGTAATACGGCGGATTATACGATCTGTCTGCCACATAGCCATATCACCATTCCTGCATGCTATCTCTGCCAATGATATATACATAGATGTATGAAAAGAAGTGGTGGGAGGGGTGAGCGGTACACCGCCCATCCTTGGTTGTGGCGGGGCAGTTTCCTCGAACGCTTCTGATGTCGCGACAAACAGAAGCCGATAAGTACATCAATGAGCGACAAATATGATTGTAAATCTATAGTGATTATAATCACACTAGAAATGTATGAAACCGCTATAGTTCTGTGGCGTACAAACAGTCATGTGAGATTATTCGCTTTAGTGCCTTTTAATAGAACTACTGCGGGTTTTCGCACTAGAACCTTAATTAGTGAGAAAAGAAGGTCCTAAGAACGTGAAAAAGACGTCGCATTAGTTCCATCAAAGGAACTAGAGTGAAAAATCTGTCGCGTCAGACGAGAAGGAATCAACTACGTACTTGTTGTAGTGGACGCTTTTTACTACAAACGTAAAAAAAACGGCAATTCCTCAGTACCGCTTCTTCAGTTTGCTTCACCTGGTAGGTAATGCTTATGTAATTTTAAACAAGATTTTTTTACCGCATCAAGTTTTTTGACGTAAATACCACTGATGATTTTTGGTTACTAAAAAGTGACATTTCGCTTCGTCCCTCATCTATGGTCCCTCAGTACAACTGCGACAGAACCTGACAGAGCATATCATCGACGTACTAAGGACGTACATACTACTTTTTTTTTTTTTGAAACGGTCATCGTACAAATTTGTCACATTAGCCCATAGGGCAAAACATTTAAATAACAAGAAAACAAAATGTATAATCTCACAATTGACTTTAACTAACACTTGTCACATCAGCCAACCTGAAAAGTAGGTATTAACGCCATGTCTGAGGCCTGCTGAGCTAAAATAACCACAAACATTCCCGTGTTACGAGTATAGGTACCTACTTGGCTGCTGCAACCAGACGTACTACTTAATAATACTTACTACGCAGTCAGGTGCGCAACGCGATGTAGTTATGTCCAAAGAGAATATAACCACTACGTTTGTTATGTCGGCTGCATGCAAAGCCGCACGGCACTAAGTTCGGGAGCAATTATTTTGCGAAATGATAACGGTGCCCTACCTACTTCCTTCTTCTAAATAATTATTTCTGAAATTATCGCGATTAATACATGAAATAACTACCTACTACCGAATAATTCGTTTAAGTTTCCAGTCGTATATCTATTGTAATTGAAAATAATAATGCTTAAATACACAGACAGACACATTTTAAGTAGGTAGGTTTAAAATTAAATAGGTAAGATTAACGATTACATTTATTTGTACTATCTAAGCCAAACCTTTAAATGTTAGCACTTATTAGGGTTTTGCGATAGTCAGCCCTGTATCTTACGCACACATTGACGCGTGTACAGACATAGTCGTGTCTATGTAGATTCAAGAACGCGTAATGTATGTACGGCGTGCCCACCGCGTGGTCAGGTTTCTTTCTATGGCTTTATATAGTTATTATTCTGTGGTTCAAACTGATCATGTGTGGTTTACATGGACGAACTGCAGATTGGATCATGTCTGAAGCGTCGTGCCGGTTGGACGATAGGAAGGATGGTGTATGACCACCATAAGTAATTACTTTTTTTTTACCCGACGCAAAAAGAACAGTCTATGTGAATGTGTGTGTGTGTGTATGTTAAATTTGCTGTCTGCTATTGGCGTTCGTGTCATCCATAGATGTCATCATATTGAGTTGTATTTATTATAATGTTTTAGTTTTTAAATGGGTCCCGTTGAAAAACAGCGTTGCGGCTTGCCGTAACATTATGCTGAGTAGGGCCCACTTTATACTGCTCGATGTTATTTTTAATTCTTTCCATCTAATGTATTTTTATGTGTATCGAATATGTATAAATAAATGTTTCTCTGTCTCTTTCTCTCTCTCTATCCCTACTAATATTATAAATGCGAAAGTAACTCTGTCTGTCTGTCTGTCTGTCTGTTACGCTTTCACGTCGAAACCACTGGACCGATTTTGATGAAATTTGGTACATAGGTAGTTTGAACCCCAAGGATCAACATAGGATACCCTTTATTACGATAGAGGGCGCCACCGCGCGATAACCTAAATCCGCACAGACGAAGTCGCGGGCATAAGCTAGTTAATAATAAAAGAAAAAGAAAATGTTTTATAGACACTTTATTCAAATCATTAAAAGAATATCAAGATAAAAACGAAATATTAAAATACAGTCAATGACTTAAAAAAGGTAGTCTCTTGCGTGACATAAAGCTTTCACACATTTAATGTGGGCTTATAGGTAATCATTGATTCTCCATATACCAACTCAAAATTACTAGTGCGAAATATACATGCAAGCCAGCTGTAAAAAAAAAGATTTATTAATCCAACTCATATGGTACGAGGTACGAGTATCGCAGAGTTTTTTTTATAGATTTTGATATGTTCCTTAATATCGTAAAACATTTTTTTGTTTTATTATCTATAGTTTCCACAGCGTATGCGACGAAAGATATTTTATGCCAACTTTTTAGTACGGAACCCTAATTTTTTCTGGTAATAAAAACAGCCTATGGAACTTTTGAATAATTTTTCATTCTAATAGTGAAAGATTTTTTTAACTCAGTGTGTTTGTGTTAATTCGTAACAAATATCCAATAATCCAAAATTCCTGATAGATATCCTCTTTATAATATTAGAATAAATTTAATACCTAACTAAATCTTTACTATTATAAAGGGGAAAGTGAGTTTCTTTGTTTGTTTGTTTGTTAAGCTTACACGCGATAACGGAGCGACGGATCGTCGTGATTTTTGGTACAGAGATAGTTTATGGTCCCAAGAGTGATATAGGCTACTTTTATCCTGGAAAATACACAGATCCCGAAGGAACCGCGTACGATAACCGAATACCAAAAGGCAAAACCTATAAAAAAATAAATTTGTTTTTGGTCCCGCCTCTGTATGTACATACAGAAAAAAACTCCCGCGAAAACGATGTAACACATCAAATGCTTAACTATACACACACAAACATCACGCCTGTATTCCCAAATGGGGTCGGCATAGCACACGAAACGTTACCGCTTCGGATAGGTTTTAAGCTAGTTTCAACTGACCAAAACGGTACAATAGTGACAGGTTGCTAGCCTGTTGCCTACAATCTGTTTGCTATACATCTACCAAAATATTACTCGTTTCATCGATATCTCTACTCCACACACTAGGTTAATCCATAGAGTTGGGCAGTTGTAATCGTTCTGTCCTAACACAACGTTCTTAAACTTGCCTTTGAATAGAATTTGACGATACTTTATAATTAAAACAGCTTACTTTGAACAATAGGGCCAAGTATTACATGGTATACCTCTGTTCTTATTATAGTATAAATCCCAACAGCGAAGATAAAAATTACATACAGTGCAATCACGCCAAACCAGGGTAGAACCAACCAGCTCATTTCCTGTTAATAAAAAACAACATTTCAAAGTCTTATTACGTACTATTGCTTACCTCAGAAAGTCTCTGTGTATATACCTGTTTTCTGTAATTTTTTGCTATATGTTGGTGTGCAATAAAGAGTTATTGTTGTTGTTGTTGTTGTACAATAGATGCTTCAATATTATTCATAAAATTACTATATTCATTATTTTATAGAAGACTATACCGAGTCGCATGTATTTGTTTACAATTATAGATACGATTAAAACAGAGGTTAGAAGACAACGTCCATGACCTAGTTTAGTACCATTCAGGAGAATATAACGCTCTCGAACACACACTAATACAAATAGGAAACCAGGCCCAATCAATAAAACGGTAAAACATCTTACAGTTAAAACGGAAAAGAAGCAGAATCATTGATCAAAACAAGACTGTCTTTGAGGCAGCAGAAACCAATCAAAATCGATTAATAGAAAGGAAATAAGCGAAGTATAAAAAAAAATTGTATACATATATATAAGATACTTTCATACGCTAATCAAATCTATATCTAAAACATAGTTACGCGAAAAGCAATCGATATATGCCAGAGAGCCATGGAAAGCTCTCTCGCTCGCTCAGTACCCCTAGTGTATTTTTTCGGTTACAAAATACGTCTCGATCGCGTTCGCGTTAAAATCTCAATTTGTATGGAAACACGAACAGCGCCTCTAGCGGAACGTTTGCGATGTTCGTGTAACGCGAACGCGATCGAGACGTATTTTGTAACCGAAAACTTACACTAAGGGCACAGGTACCGCAATAGAAAACACAACTTACCGAGTTTGCGATTCCCACTACGATCATGACAGAGGCGATAATTATTAGGAGTCCGATAACTCCGACGAGTATTCTCCCAACTGTAACAGAAAAATACAGCATTATATAGAGCTTCATTTTAGAAATCATTGTATGTAAGGACTTATTTTCCTTTCCAGTCTTGATAAGGCCCTAAGAAAATAAGTTTTTATTTTTGATTCACTTAAAACGCAATTTGATTATTGTCAATCTTGGGGCACCGTAGTGCCCCCGCCGAGATGAGAAAACCGACCAAGAGCGTGTCGGACACGCCCAAAATAGGGTTCCGTAGCCATTACGAAAAAATTAAGTAATTTTTTTTAAGGATTTCGTATTTTATACGGAATCTTACAAGTTTAGGTTTATTTTATACTTTAGGCTGCTATTAACTATTTAAACTACTAATAATTCTCAAGCAAACTTAGCCGTTATAGTTTTCCTTTAAAGTTTGATATACTTAATACCATCCTGAATTTATTCAAATGTTTCCACCCACTGGTTTAGATTTTAGAGGGGGGGGGACGCTCGATTTTAATGAAAATGTGCACTTTGAAGTTGAATATTTCGCAAACAAATCACTAAATCGAAAAATCGTTTAAAAACCCCCTTGTGGTTTTAAAAGACCTATCCAACGATACCCCACACTACAAGATTGGATGTGAAAAAAAAATCATCTCCACTTAACGTCAATGGGAGGTAGTTCAAAATTATTTATTTTTTATTTTATACTGTACCATTTTGTCGGCATAGTTGACATATACATTCGTGCAAAATTACAGCTTTACATGCTCTAGTATTTACATGAAAAGAATATTTTTTTTCGGTGAATGTGTTTCAGAAGTGCACGACCTTATTTCACCTGCTCCTTTCTTCCACAGGTCGACCAGAAGAAGACGGGGTCTTCACACTTACGTAGTCAGTATTCCCAAAATTCTCCCAAAGCGTTTTCGCTCTTCCTTCATCAACCGCACAGCAAGGAGTGGAATTTCCTGCCTGCGACTGTATTTCCTGAACACCACAATTTGGCCGCTTTCAAGTCTAGGGTGAATGAGCATTTACTAGGCAAGCGTGCTCCATCGTAGGCCTCACCCTCGCTTTCCATCAGGCGGGATTATGGCCAAACGCAAGCCTATATCTTATAAAAAATAAACCAAGAACAGAAGTGTGAAGGTGGAACTGCATGAACCGCATATCTTGCATAAGCTTAGCTCTTATGATAAGGTCGCGGATGAGGTTGAAATAATCTATCTATATACTAGTAGTTTTAGGAAAATTCAGTACTGGAGAAAGAAACGATAACGGACAAAGAATTGTAGATTTTTCTTTTGCAAATAATCTTAAAATAATGAATACTTTCTTCAAAAAAGCAAAAACAAGAAAGTGGACATGGTTATCTCCTAACGGCAAGGAAAGAAATGAAATAGACTTCATCCTAACTAGAGATAATCGTTTTTTTAGCGACACCGATATAGTAAATAATTTAAATTTTAACACAGATCATAGAATGGTAAGAGGAGTCATAAACTATAAAAATAAAAAATCTAGACAACATATTATCTCCTCAGTCAGAAGTTCAGCAACAACGTCACCCCTGACACAAGATATATTGAATGGACTAGAAAACGATTTGAAAAACTTGCAGAAAAATACAACACTCCAAGAAAAGTACAATGCCCTAGAGAAAACATTGAAGGGAGTAAGCCAAGGGCGTCAAACAAACGAGAAGAAAAGCAAGTTAGGCGATGAAGCAATACAGTTAATGCATAAGAGGAATCAAATGTTGGAAAATAGAAAAGATAACAGACAAAACATTTCAAAAATTAGTAAAGATATCCAAGCATCGATCCGGAAATACAGAAAGGCAGAGAGAATGAAAGTATTGAAGGAACAAATAGAGAAAACTGGAGGAGTCAAAAAAGGCCTAAAACAACTGAAAGACTACACACAATGGATACCTAACATGAAAACCAACAATAAGGGGAAAAATAAGAAAACGACAACGGAAAGATCAGCGATAGCCAAAATAGCGACAGAATTCTATAAGAAACTATACACAGACACAGAAAGAATAATAACTCCAGATACAGATAAAGACACCCATGAAGAACAAGTGCCATGTATATTAGAAACCGAAGTCATTAAAGCTATAAAGACACAAAAAGACGGCAAAGCACCAGGAGATGATAAAATCTCAAATGAGATATTGAAAAATACCTTAACCGTGATATCCAAACCTCTGACGATTCTATTTAACGAAATATTGGAAACTGAGAAAATACCAACTCAATGGACAAAGTCTACGATTGTTATGTTACACAAAAAGGGAGACAAAAACGAAATAAACAACTACAGACCTATAAGTTTAATGTCGAATATCTACAAAGTGTTCTCAAAAATAATACTCGGACGAATAACAAAACAGCTAGACGAAAATCAACCGAGAGAACAAGCAGGGTTTCGCACAGATTATTCCACCATTGATCATATTCACGTAGTAAAACAGATAATTGAACAACTAAATGAATATAACAAACAATACTACATGGCATTCGTAGACTATAATAAGGCCTTTGACTCTTTGAGACACGACTTTATATGGAGGACACTAAAGAAACAGGGCGTAGAAGGCAAGTACATAAGAATCTTAAAAGAAATTTACAAAAGCTCCAGTGCAATAGTACAACTAGAAAGGCAAGGAGAAGAATTTAGTATTCAGAGAGGCGTAAGGCAGGGAGATCCACTCTCACCAAAAATTTTCACAGCTGTTTTAGAAAATATTTTTCAAAATATAGACTGGAATGAGTATGGAATAAATGTAAATGGAAAAAACTTAACCCATTTGAGATTCGCTGACGACATCGTACTATTTGCAGAAAGCCCAGATATATTACAAATTATGTTGCAACAACTAGATATCGAAAGCAGGAAAGCAGGACTAACCATGAATCCAATAAAAACAAAAATATTGACAAATTCAATAAGAAAAAACGTAGAAATAGGAAAAGAGACGATCGAATACGTTGATGAATATATATATTTGGGTCAAATAATATCAATAAAAGACCAATACTCGAAAGAGATTGATAGAAGAATAAGCAACACTTGGAAACGCTACTGGTCGCTAAAAGAAGTATTTAAAAACGAGACAATTCCGATGCAAGTGAAAAGTAAACTGTACAACTCATGTATACTTACATGCCTCACTTATGGCTGTCAAACTTGGCCTTCTACAAGAAAAAACAACCAGAAACTAGAAACCTGCCAACGCAGTATGGAACGTAGCATGCTAAGTATAAGGCTAAGTGATAGGTGGAAGACATCAACAATAAGGAAAAGGACAAAAGTTAGCGATGTTCTACTAAAAATAAAGCGTCTCAAATGGTCATGGACTGGACACATTATGAGAACAAATAGAGAAAAATGGACGAAGGACGTAATGGAATGGTATCCTAGGAATGGAAAAAGACGAAAAGGAAGGCCGATAAAAAGATGGGAAGATGACCTACCAAAAGGATGGAGAAGATTAGCCCGGGACAGGGAGGAGTGGAAGAAAATAGGGGAGGCCTATGTCCAAGGACAACCTGACCACTAAAATGGTTGCTGCATACATAAAGATCATAGTGGGGGATAGGGTACTGGATGAAAGTTGGAAATTTGTACCACTGTTTCCATCTTTTTTTTCTATTTTTTATTTTTTTTTTTGCCCCTACTATTAATTTTTTTAAACTACTTATTTTAAATTTTATTTTATGTATAGTTTATAAGCTAAATTTGTTATTAAGTTTTTGGTCAGAGAATAAAGGCTTTTATTATATTTATTATTATTATTATTATTATTATATACTAGTAGTATAAAATTCCACTGTAAGTCCTGACTGACTGACTGACTGATATATCAACGCACAGCCAAAACCGCTGAAGCTAAAGGATTGAAATTTAGCATACACATACCTTGATTGACATAGCGGAACACTAAGAAGGGATTTTTCAAAATTCCCACGGGATAGGGAATAAATGCGATTTATATTTTCACTTCCAAATGACTCTATTTCCGTGACTATTATTAAGAGACTTCGAATTTGGCATGCAAGTAGCTAATATTAACAGCTAAAAACAATTTTCAGAATTTACCGAAATTCCCACGGGATTAAGAATAAAGCGTACTATTTTAATATATAAATAGCTGATTTAGGGACTTGATACTTGAAACATATATTTCTAGAGAGTCGTAGGTAGGTAAAAAGCACGGAGCGAAACAGTAAATTTATTAAACGAGTATACCCGGCGGACGATAGCAAAGACGTTCGTCAAATTCCTGTTTCGTCAAAATCTTGCTTCGTCAAATTCTTGTTTCGTCATATTCTTGTTTTGCCAAATTCTTTTTTTGTCAAATTTCTGTTTCGTCAAATTCTTGTTTTGTCCAATTCCTATTTCGTCAAATTCTTGGTTTGTCAAACTTTTTTTTCGTCAAATGCCTGTTTCGTCAATTCGGTATTGATTGTTTCGTCTGTCTTAGCTGTCGTTAAAGACAAAAATGAAAACGGGGCATTGTAATTTTATTATTATTACTTTAAATACGATCGATTCATCCATCCGTGTCTTATCATGTAAACAAACGTGACGTCACAGGTGGTAATAGACAATGAGTAGTGATTAGAAGAGTCGATAAAATGTACATAAAACGTGACCGATTATTTTGGTATTAACATAAATAAATCCATGAGCAAGCCAAGTCGTCAGAAATATCACAAAAAGAGCACACGTAACGTATGACATCAAGCGAAGTAGCGAAACGATTGACATTTCTAGATTGAACTCTTTTTATTTTATTAAATTTTCCTCTAGTGGAGTGGTAGAACACCATTAGAGCTAAGTTTTCATTATATTTTTTCTTCTTTTTTAAGATTCAACTCAATATGAAATGATGTTTAGCGTAACCATAGGTACCTATGCACTGTCCGTGTCCGTCCTCGTTTAAAATAAATATTGAAATCGACCACAATAATTCCGAGTAATTATTAAGATTGATTTCAATGGATTTTCCGAAATTTCTACATGAAGTATTAATTGCCACATTTATCCATATCGATAAGTTGTCGTTTCCCGTCAATACTTTGCAATCCGTTCCAAAGACAATCTAGACACTGCAATGTCAGACATTTTTTAAGTTATTCGATCGTTCCTTCAATTATTGAAGGCAATGTTATTAGAAATGATATTTTGCAGTGGTTACTCTGTTGATTTCAATACTTTGTGAGTTTTTTTAAGTATACAGGAACATTTTAAGTGATGGTTATTGTGTCATCATCATCATCATCTCAGCCTATATACGTCCCACTGCTGGGCACAGGCCTCCTCTCGGAATGAGAGGGCTTGGGCCATAGTTCCCACGCGGGCCCAGTGCGGATTGGGAACTTGGTTATTGTGTAATCCAAGAGAAAAGTGTGTCTGTGTCTTCGAGAAGTGTTTGTTTACATGATAAGACACGGAAGGATGAATCGACCGTATATTTATTTATTTACTTAGGTGTATGCTTTATTTTTTGACAAGAATGATAATGACCTTGATAATGTGGGTCCCAATGGGCAATGCCTGAAAATTCAAGAAACGCTTGAATCTTTTTTTATATAAAGGAATAAGCTTTCTAATTAACAGAAAAGGGTAAGGCCGTATATTTTGCCACTTTTTGAAAAAAAAAATGTCCTGAGTTTTCACTGAATTATAAAAAAAATAATTCTAAGTAGATTTTAATTTAAGTAAAACTATTGTATTATGCAATTACTTAACTATAAGGAAGTGTTTTTTAACTAAATGTAAGTTGTATAGTTTAAAAAATACAATCAATTTAATTTAACATATCCCTTAAAATTAGCCAAAAACACACTGTCTTTACGGTTCGGCTCAACACTTAACAACACAAAACTTTTTTTTTCCAAGGGAAGTCTGTTTATTAAACACTTTTTCAAATATTTAAAAGTTCAGCAACTGCATCGTTATTTCAAATGTTTTCAAATAAGCGTTTTTCAATGATTTATCTCAATTTAAACATTTGTCCTTAGATTTTTGCTTATACGTAACTATTTATATACGTTACCAGAATTTCGGTTGTAAGTATTTAAAACAGCGTTGGTAGTAATTTGTACATGGAATTGGCAACACTATTAAGGTATCCACGCAAAGTAAAAAAAAAAGAAGCCATCTTGTTGTCTGTGGATCGTATCAAAGGTCTATCACGCGTCTGTTTCGCAGCGAAGATTTTCAATAAAAATTGTCAATTTAAAAGGCAAATAACAGTTTTTATTACACACATTTTATGTAGTACTTTGCGTAAGTGAGTAATAAGAGCTCGGGAATATGGTTTTATTTGAAATTCGACCCGATTGTATTTTTTTTGTGTACTTATAACCTTGAAAATCGCACTTTTACGTAACTTCTGCGTTATTGGTAACGTAGCATTTTATGTTACGTAACGTTGAAACATTGTAAAGGTTTGTATATAATGGTAAATTTATACTTTTCTATTTGCATTGCAAAATTAAAGTTTAAAATAAATTAGATGTACCTAAGCAAGTAAGTACCATCGTGATTGGTGAGTTATTAGCTATTGCAGTGAGTGGGGTATTACCAAAGGGTTACATTATTACATTTAAAACGGATCAGTAACATTTATAAGCCGAGTGTAGATACGACTTGTTTCGGACTAATTCGTAGTCCTTCCTCTGGAAGCGCACGACTCGGCGACTGTCGCACGTATACTCTGTACGTGCGTGTGACAATCGTCGAGTCGTCCGTTTAAAATATACATAATAATATTTTTCAGTCTCACGGTAGTTTTTGTGAAGATTGAATTGGATTTAGAAATTTAGATCGATGTTACTTGAGTCACCATGAATTTGTGATCCAAACCAAACATGGTTACTTACACAATTTCAGCTCAATCGGTTGACGATAACTGATGCTCTCACATTAGGTTGCAAGGTTTATACCACACATAGGTACACACGGACTAACAGGGTGAGTTAAAAATCTTAAAAAAGCTTAGTAAAAAGAGTGGTATATGAAATCAGCCTTACAAAAAATATCTGTTACTTTCGCGTTACTTCTACGTTACCGTAACATAGAAGTGTCTACGTTACTCTACGTTACAAAGTGGCAAAATATACAGTCTTACCCAAAAAATATTGGATTTTTAAATAGCAATCAGATTTTCAGTTAATTAAAAAAAATGAAAGAATTTTTTATACCGCCAAATTACGACATTCCGGTCGTTTACGAGTTTTCCATAGTCTGAATAAAAAACATTAAAAAAGAATTTATGTGTCTTTGACTCGATCGTTTTGACAGGTGACACTATTTACCGGGCCCAATAATACTGACACGGAAATAAAGACCCTGTTTTTCATGTACACGCCCATAGAAACTGATATGAACTTTTATGGGTGTAACACATAAATTCTTTCTTAATGTTTTTTATTCAGGACTATGGAACAACTCTTAAACGACCGGACTGTCGTAATTTGGCGATAAACAAAATTCTTTTTTTTTTAATTAATCGAAAATCTGATTGATATTTAAAAATCTGATATTTTTTTCTGTTAATTAGACAGCTTATTCCTTTATATTAAAAAAAGTTTCAAGCGTTTCTAAAATTTTCAGACATTGCCCAGTGGGACCCAGATTACCATGGTTATTATATTTCTTGTCAAAAAAAGTCTTAATAATAATTAATACCTACACCTAAATAAATAAATAAATATATTTTAGTTGAAATGATGTAAATAATCCTACCATTTGCGTCAGAAGTTATGTTACACTTAAATTTTGTTTCATATTTCTAATTTTTAGTTAATATTTGGTAATGAATAGTTAAGTGGGCGTTTTCAAAATAAGTTGTCCAAATGGCTTTTTTGTTAGATGTGGATGAAATTTGGTATTCCTACTCAGAATCAGGAGCACTTTCGATTGCAATAGGAAAAAAAAGTGTCCCAGGTTTTTCATATAATTTTGTGTTATCCATTACACTACCACCACAGACACGCGTATGAAAACGGTAACGTAATGGAATAAAAAATATTGGGACACTTTTTTTCTCCTATTATAATCGAAAGTGCTCCTGATTCTGAGTTGGAATACCAAATTTCATCCACATCTAAAAAAAAAGTCATTTGGACAACTTATTTTGAGAACGCCCAAGTACCTAATAATAATAAAAATAACAATGCCCCTTTTTCATCTTTGTCTTTAACTGTCCTGAGACACCTGCTGAGGACCTGGGTTCGATTCCCAGTGTTGGTCTTATTTTTCTGGTTTTTCTGTGCATCTATGTTTCAGTTTGTATTTACAATTTGTCCTGAGACAGACGAAAAAGATGAATGCCGATTTGACGAAACAAGAATTTGGCAAAACAAGAATATGACGAAACAAGATATTGACGAAACAGGAATTTGACGAACGTCTTTGCTCAACCGTTAACTTATTGTTATAAAATATTTTTTTGCAAAAATATTCCTAATAATAATAATTTATGATCGTAACTAATAATTATTAACAATTAAATTTTAATTTACATTTTTCTTGTTGCACAATAAATTAACGTCGAGTCAAACTTACTGTCCCAAAATGAATATAATCCATGGAGCCAAGGAACAAGCTGGGCAGATGATTTAATAGCGGGACCCAATAAACTAGGACCCGTGAACAGTACACCAAAGACTGCTATCATTATGCATCCCGCGCGTAGCTCAATGGAGAAGCAGCATTTTTCAAGCACTACAAAACACATATTAGTTAGTATAGAAATATACTGTACTAATTTTCAAAACTACACGAGTTTTTTCTCCTGATTGCCCATATTCGGCTTTATATCATTATAAATATTATTATTATTGTTGCTATTATTATTATTGTTATTATTTCGAGTAGTTTTATATCATTATAAAGCCGAATATGGGCAATCAGGGGAAAAAACTCGTATAGTTTTGAAAATTAGTACAGTTATACCTCGCAGTATCCAGATGATAAATACTAAAAGTCCTCATGGGGCGGGGGTGTGCTGACGGTGTAAGGGGGGGGGGGGGGTTTGAAGAATTTTTTTTTAGGTTTTTGCTCATATCTTGAATATTTGTAAAAATATCATTATAATTACTTCGGCCAAAAGTTTCTACATAAAATTCCCTACAAATTTGGCATATTTTTTTCTCTATGATTTATACTTTAGGAGATACGGCTTGTGTAAGTTTTAACAGATTTAAAAAGTAGACGATTTAAGAATACAGAAATGAGTTTTAAATTATGTTTAAGAATAGAAAAAACAAATCAGTCTATCTTTACTGTCTTATTCATGGTCTGCTACATCAAAATCTTCGTTTTCTACTTCTATGATATCTTCATGTGCATCTACATCGTTTGTACATGAGCCTAAACAGAAGCATACTAGACTAGGATCAGTGGTGGTAATTGGCTGCTCGCTTCCAACCCCACATTTCGTTACCCAGCCACTCTTGTAGTTGGTGAAATACTCGTAATGCGTGATATTTTTAAAACAAAACGTATATTTGTAAAACAAAACCTGCATTACTATTCTAAGCTAAATAGCCATCGCCACCATGACAAAATTAACCATAGACTATGTAAAACAGCGCTTCTCAGCAAAAGCATATATATGGAATGGCACCAAAAGTGTACAACAAGTTGCCGAATAAAATACTGCAACTGGGCGACATTACACAATTTAAAGTAGCGCTCTATAATTTTCTGGCTTTGAAAGCATATTATTCCATTATAGAATTTTTAATTGACTATTTTTAGGATTATTTATAGGTATTTATATTTTTATTATGATTTTGACGCATGTAAAGCTGTACATAGTTAAATTTGTATGCCATGTGGCGAGACATAGTGATACAATTAATTACCTAATACCTATGTTTAACAAATAAATAATTTTGAATAATTTTGAATTTTGAATTTTATTTTGTTGACCCCTTTAGTAGGGAAGAGAGAGGAGAGATCAACTTTGGACTTGGTGCTGGATTTTACAAAAAGCGAGTATCGATGGCTGTTAAGATCAAGCTGAGTAGTAGACGCACGACATATTGTCAAAAATGTCGTTTCTCTTGATTTTGCTATGGCTTCCGATGTTAATGTTACACACCCTGTAGCTCCTAAAGTATTGATCGCAGAGCAAAAATAAAAATGACCTTTGTCGGAAATATTATGTAGAAACTTTTGTCTGGAGTAATCATAATTCTATTCGAACATATTTGCGAGATATGAGCTATAACCTGAAAAAAAGTTACCTTCAACCACCCTCCCCCCCCTACATCGGAATCCTCAGCACAGCCTCATCCTTGAGGGCTTTTAGTATGTTCACCTGGATACCGCAAGGTATAACTGTACCAATTTTCAAAACTACATGTATTTCTTCCCACGATTTTGTTAATTTTCTCAGTATAATAATCACCAGAATAAATAATAATAATATTATTATAATGACTATGATCAGCCGTGCCAAAACATCTAATTTTCGGCAGATTCGTGTTAGGGCAGAAGAAGGAAAGCTCACAATGTAAGTTTGTGATCCTGCTTTTGAAAGCCTTCCTTTCTGTCACTCTTCTATATTTGTTAAAAGTTAACATTTTAACTTCTATTTAAAGGCTTAAACTTACTTTAAGGTTTTTAAATGCATAAAATTGTTATCGTTCTGTGGCGTATAAACAAGTCACGTCAAATTTTCGCTTTAGTACCTTTTAATAGAACTACCTACTGTGAGTTTTTCTAACTGTGAGATCCTTTAGTAGTGAGGAAAGAAGGATCTAAGAAAGAAGACGTCGCATTAGGTCCATTAAAAGAACTAGAGTGGAAAATCTGTCGTGTCAAACGAGAAGGAATCCTGATGTAAGTACGTACTTTTTGTGGCGGTGGCTTTTTACTACAAACATAAAAATGGCAATTCCTCAGAACCGCTTCTTCAGTTCGCTTCACCTCGTTTGTAATATATGTATATGTAATTTCAAACAAGATTTTTTAACGCATCATATTCTTTGACGTAAAGACCTGGTGATGATCCAAGTGTGTCTGACATTGCAGTGTCAAGATTGTCTTTGGAACGGATTGAAAAGTATTGATGGGAAACGACAACTTATCGATGTGGAAAAATGTGGCAATCAATACTTAATATCCTCCTAAGTCCTTGCGTACTTTATAAAGAACTAATCTATATACATAAAATTCTAAACTGACTGACTGTTGATATATCAATGCACAGCCCAAACCACTGGACCGAGAGACTTGAAATTTTTACATATGTAGATACCTTACTTATACAATGTAGGCACCCACTAATGAAGGCTTTTTGTAAATTCCCACGGGATAAGGAAAAAACGGGTTTTATATTCAGTTCAACGGGATGGATTTTTCGTTTTATTGATCGTAGAAAACTGAAATTTATTATTTAGATTCCTTGGGGGGTGTATGGGAGGACTACAAAAGTATTTCCCGAAATTCTGACGGGAACGGGAAAAAACGGGATTTTTCGTTTTACTGGTCGTAGAAAGCTGAAATTTGGCATGCAGGTTGCTTGAGAAGTATAGGGAAGTATTAAAGAGATAATTTACCGAAATTCCCACGGGAAAGGGAAAAACGGGATTTTTCGTTTTACTGGACGTAGAAAGCTGAAAATCGGCATGTAGGTTGGTTAAAGGGGTGTAGAGGAGCATTGAGAGTGGAGTTTTCAAAATTCCCACGGGAACGGGGAAAAACGGGAATTTTCGTTTGACTGGTCGTAGAAAGCTAAAATTCGGCAAGTGGGTTTCTTGGGGAGTGTAGGTGAGCTTTAAGAGACCATTTCCCAAAAATTATTACGGGAACGGGAAAAGACGGTATTTTTCTTTTTCTCGTTCTCATTTATTTAAAAAAATCTTTTTTATTCGAAAGTGTATACTTCCGAGGTGGCCAGAAATCGAGGGCAACCCTCAAATTTTGTAGGCTCGCATTCCGTTTTTCATATATTTTCACAAGCTATTTAAGTATTTGCGTCTGATAGATCTCATGTTGATGAGCTGATGATGGAAGGTAAAACTCCTTAACGGTTAGGAGTTGAGCATATTTTTTATATTATAGGTAGGTACGTATATACCGATAGTTGTATTCTTTCAGGGTATCCAGGTGAGCTGACGATGGAAGATTAAACTCCTTAACGGTTATGAGTTATGAGTTAGAGGAAGTTTCTTTTAGTATCATAATATGCACGTATAGACCTTTCGTTGTATTCTTTCTGGTTATTCAGGTGAGCAGATGCTGAAAAGTATAACTCCTTAACGGTTAGGACACATTATAACAAAATCAAACAATATAATTGTATTTACTATCATATGTGTCTTTGTAACATGAAATAAAGACTTGAATTTGAATATATTTTATCGACATTTCCCATCACTAGTCATTGTCTATTATCTATGTCTACCATCTATGACGTCACGTTTGTTTACATGATAAGACAAGTAAGGATGAATCCTGTATATGTACGGCGTGCCCACCGCGTGGTCAGGTTTCTTTCTATGGCTTTATATACTTAGTTATTATTCTGTGGTTCAAACTGATCATGTGTGGTTTACATGGACGAACTGCAGATTGGATCATGCCTGAAGCGTCGTGCCGGTTGGACGATAGGAAGGATGGTGTATGACCACCATAAGTAATTACTTTTTTTTTTACCCGACGCAAAAAGAACAGTCTATGTGAGTGTGTGTGTGTGTATGTTAAATTCGCTGTCTGCTATTGGCGTTCGTGTCATCATATTGAGTTGTATTTATTATAATGTTTTAGTTTTTAAATGAGTCCCACTGAAAAACAGCGTTGCGGCTTGCCGTAACATTATGCTGAGTAGGGCCCACTTTATACTGCTCGATGTTATTTTTAATTCTTTCCATCTAATGTATTTTTATGTGTATCGAATATGTATAAATAAATGTTTCTCTGTCTCTTTCTCTCTCTCTATCCCTACTAATATTATAAATGCGAAAGTAACTCTGTCTGTCTGTCTGTCTGTTACGCTTTCACGTCGAAACCACTGGACCGATTTTGATGAAATTTGGTACATAGGTAGTTTGAACCCCAAGGATCAACATAGGATACCCTTTATTACGATAGAGGGCGCCACCGCGCGATAACCTAAATCCGCACAGACGAAGTCGCGGGCATAAGCTAGTTAATAATAAAAGAAAAAGAAAATGTTTTATAGACACTTTATTCAAATCATTAAAAGAATATCAAGATAAAAACGAAATATTAAAATACAGTCAATGACTTAAAAAAGGTAGTCTCTTGCGTGACATAAAGCTTTCACACATTTAATGTGGGCTTATAGGTAATCATTGATTCTCCATATACCAACTCAAAATCACTAGTGCGAAATATGAATGCAAGCCAGCTGTAAAAAAAAAGATTTATTAATCCAACTCATATGGTACGAGGTACGAGTATCGCAGAGTTTTTTTTATAGATTTTGATATGTTCCTTAATATCGTAAAACATTTTTTTGTTTTATTATCTATAGTTTCCACAGCGTATGCGACGAAAGATATTTTATGGCAACTTTTTAGTACGGAACCCTAATTTTTTCTGGTAATAAAAACAGCCTATGGAACTTTTGAATAATTTTTCATTCTAATAGTGAAAGATTTTTTTAACTCAGTCCATTAGTTTTGTGTTAATTCGTAACAAATATCCAATAATCTAAAATTCCTAATCTATCCTCTTTATAATAATAGAATAAATTTAATACCTAACTAAATCCTTACTATTATAAAGGGGAAAGTGAGTTTCTTTGTTTGTTAAGCTTTCACGCGATAACGGAGCGACTGATCGTCGTGATTTTTGGCACAGAGATAGTTTATGGTCCCAAGAGTGATATAGGCTACTTTTATCCTGGAAAATACACAGATTCCGAAGGAACCGCGTACGATAACCGAATACCAAAAGGCAAAACCTATAAAAAAATAAATTTGTTTTTGGTCCCGCCTCTGTATGTACATACAGAAAAAACTCCCGCGAAAACGATGTAACACATCAAATGCTTAGCTATACACACACAAACATCACGCCTGTATTCCCGAATGGGGTAGGCAGAGCACACGAAACGTTACCGCTTCGGATAGGTTTTAAGCTAGTTTTAAGTGACCAAAACGGTACAATAGTGACAGGTTGCTAGCCTGTTGCCTACAATCTGTTTGCTATACATCTACCAAAATATTACTCGTTTCATCGATATCTCTACTCCACACACTAGGTTAATCCATAGAGTTGGGCAGTTGTAATCGTTCTGTCCTAACACAACGTTCTTAAACTTGCCTTTGAATAGAATTTGACGATACTTTATAATTAAAACAGCTTACTTTGAACAATAGGGCCAAGTATTACATGGTATACCTCTGTTCTTATTATAGTATAAATCCCAACAGCGAAGATAAAAATTACATACAGTGCAATCACGCCAAACCAGGGTAGAACCAACCAGCTCATTTCCTGTTAATAAAAAACAACATTTCAAAGTCTTATTACGTACTATTGCTTACCTCAGAAAGTCTCTGTGTATATACCTGTTTTCTGTAATTTTTTGCTATGTATATGTTGGTGTGCAATAAAGAGTTATTGTTGTTGTTGTTGTTGTACAATAGATGCTTCAATATTATTCATAAAATTACTATATTCATTATTTTATAGAAGACTATACCGAGTCGCATGTATTTGTTTACAATTATAGATACGATTAAAACAGAGGTTAGAAGACAACGTCCATGACCTAGTTTAGTACCATTCAGGAGAATATAACGCTCTCGAACACAAACTAATACAAATAGGAAACCAGGCCCAATCAATAAAACGGTAAAACAGAAGAGAAGCAGAATAATTGATCAAAACAAGACTGTCTTTGAGGCAGCAGAAACCAATCAAAACCAATTAATAGAAAGGAAATAAGCGAAGTATAAAAATAAAAAAAAGTATATATATAAGATACTTTCATACGCTAATCAAACCTATATCTAAAACATAGTTACGCGAAAAGCAATCGATATATGCCAGAGAGCCATGGAAAGCTCTCTCGCTCGCTCAGGTACCGCAAAGAAAACACAACTTACCGAGTTTACTCCCACTACGATCATGACAGAGGCGATAATTATTAGAAGTCCAATAACTCCAAGGAGTATTCTCCCAACTGTAACAGAAAAATACAGCATTATATAGAGCGCCATTTTAGAAATCATTGTATGTAAGGACTAATTTTCCTTTCCAGTCTTGATAAGGCCCTAAGTAAATAAGTTTTTATTTTTGATTCACTTAAAACGCAATTTGATTATTGTCAATCTTGGGGCACCGTAGTGCCCCCGCCAAGATGAAAAAAACCGACCAAGAGCGTGTCGGACACGCCCAAAATAGGGTTCCGTAGCCATTACGAAAAAATTAAGTAATTTTTTTAAGGATTTCGTATTTTATACGGAATCTTACAAGTTTAGGTTTATTTTATACTTTAGGCTGCTATTAACTATTTAAACTACTAATAATTCTCAAGCAAACTTAGCCGTTATAGTTTTCCTTTAAAGTTTGACATACTTAATACCATCCTGAATTTTTTAAAATGTTTCCACCCACCGGTTTCGCAAACAAATCACTAAATCGAAAAATCGTTTAAAAACCTCCCGGTTTTAAAAGACCTATCCAAAGATACCCCACACTACAAGATTGGATGAGAAAAAAAAATCATCTCCACTTTACGTCAATGAGAGGTACCTACTCCAAAAAAAATTATTTTTTTACTGTACCATTTTGTCGGCATAGTTGACATATACATTCGTGCAAAATTACAGCTTTACATACTCTAGTATTTACATGAAAATATTTTTTTTTTCGGTGAATGTGCTTCGGAAGTGCACGACCTTATATTATTTCACCTGCTCCTTTTTTCCACCGCTTGACCAGAAGTAGACGGGGTCTTCACACTTACGTAGTCAGTATTCCCAAAATTCTCACAAAGCGTTTTCATCAACCGCAAAGCTAAGGAGTGGAATTTCCTGCCTGCGACTGTGTTTCCTGAACACCACAATTCGGCCGCTTTCAAGTCTAGGGTGAATGAGCATTTACTAGGCAAGCGTGCTCAGGCGTGATTGTGGCTAAATGCAAGCCTAAGGTATATCTTATAAAAAAAAACAAGAACAGAAGTGTGAAGGTGGAGGAACTGCATGAACTTCATATCTTGCATAAGCTTAGCTCTCATGATAAGGTCGCGGGTGAGGTTGAAATAATCTATCTATACATATAAAATGCTTTGTCCTGAATGACTGACTGACGGATCAACGCACAGCCTAAACCGCTGATCGTAGAGACCTGAAACTTGGAGGGTGTATTTTTTGTATGACGTAGGCATCCGATAAGAAAGGATTTTCCGAAATTCTACCCCTAAGGGGGTGAAAAAGGGGGGTAAAGATTGCATAAACATTCTTTAACAGAATAATTAATGGAAGACCTGTTTTATATTTTATTGAAATTCATCCCCTAACGGGGTTAAAAAAGGGTAAAAAAATATTTTGTGGGTGATTTGCTTCGAAGTTGATATCAATACTCCTTAGTACATCCTTTTGATTTAAATTACATTTTTTATTTTTCTGACACGTTTGTTAAACTCAATCCGATTTTATTCAAAAAAAGGTTGAACTCGGATAAAAGCTTGATGCAATGCATATGTCGGCGGCCGATCGTAAAATATGCCAGATCATGAAATTCCTAGGCATATCGTGAAATGGCGCCATTTCATGAATTGGCTAAGGGACATCCGCCATATCGTTCAAAACTCACCGTTTGACGATTTGCCTGGTGACGTTTAGGCAGATCATGAAATTCCTAGGCATATCATGAAACGCCGCCATTTCATGATTTGGCTAGTTTAGGCAGATCATGGAATTCCTAGGCATATCATGAAATGCCGGCAAATCGTTTCTGGCACTTCGCCGGCCGCTGCCGCGGCACGCTCGCTTCGCTCGCTCGGCTCGTGCGTAGCGGTCACAATTCATACTAAACACTCCTCGCTTCGCTCGTCGTACCTATTTTTTTCTTTTTTTCAGCATATCACGATATGCCCGGTATAAAGCTAGGAATATCGTCGAATGCGTTGCTCTAATCGATCTGCCGTATTGTTTCTCAGGCACATCGTGATATGCCTGGACAACCTTTAGGCATATCATGAAATGGCGCCATTTCATGATGTGCCTAGGAATTTCGTGATCTGGCTGATTTTACGATCGGCCGCCGACACATATACTCTTTAAAATTGGAATGTCTCCAAAATCACCTTACTATTAGTTTACCGGATTTGAAGGTTTCTAAGCTTTAGAGAAGTTAAATGGAATTTTAGGATACCGCCTCATTTTAGGGAAGTATAGTTCGAAATTTCAAATAGTAAGGACTTGCACATATACCCCCTTATTCATAAACGACAATCAAACCTATTTTAGTTAAAATGCCGCTAAAATTCGTTTGTCCTTATCTGTCACTTCGACATTTGTATTTGTTAGAAAGGGACAAAGCATTTGTTAGTTAACATAGGCTTGTTAAGTTTTATGAATAAGGGGGTTAGACTATAAAGAGGTAAGTAAGGTTTAAGGTTGTAGGGAGGAATTTCTGGATCTATTGAACCGATTTAGATGAAATTCGGTAGGTGCACAGATAGATCGAGTCCTGGAGAAGGATATATAAGTAGAATAGTTCACCTCTGGTGTGCCGTGTGACGGACCCGATACGGGTCTAATCTAATGTGTACCTAAGAATTTACGAAGAAGAACCCAACTTTCTTCTTTCTTTTTGAATACCTACGGCCTACCAAAGGACCCGAAAAATTGCACAGTTCCCGCGGGATAGCGATAAACGAAATGTTCGAGGGCGGAGCCGCGGGCAACCTCTCGTATAGTATAAAATTCTACTCATAAGTCCTGACTGACTGACTGACTGATACGAGTATATCAAGGCACAGCCCAAACTGCTGAAGCTAAAGGATTGAAATTTTGCATACACATACCTTGATTGACATAGAGGTACACTAAGAAGGGATTTTTCAAAATTCCCACGGGATAGGGAATAAATGCGATTTATATTTTCACTTCCAAATGACCCTATTTCCGTAACTATTATTAAGAGACTTCGAATTTGGCATGCAAGTAGCTACTAACAGCTAAAAACAATTTTCAGAATTTACCGAAATTCTCACGGGATAAGGAATAAAGCGTACTATTTTAATATATAAATAGCTGATTTAGAGACTTGATACTTGAAACATATATTATATTTCTAGAGAGTCATAGGTAGGTAAAAAGCACGGAGCGAAACAGTATATTAAATATACTAAATAAATAAATAAATAAATTTATAATAAATTTTATTAAACGAGTAATACCCGGCGGACGATAGTTTTGTCAAAATCTTGTTTCGTCAAATTCTTGTTTCGTCATATTCTTGTTTTGCCAAATTCTTTTTTTGTCAAATTCCTGTTTCGTCAAATTCTTGTTTTGTCCAATTCCTATTTCGTCAAATTCTTGTTTTGTCAAATTCTAGTATCGTCAAATTCTTGGTTTGTCAAACTATTTTTTCGTCAAATGCCTGTTTCGTCAATTCGGTATTGATCGTTTCGCCTGTCTTACCTGTCGTTAAAGACAAAAATGAAAAAGGGGCATTGTTATTTTATTATTATTACCTTAAATATTTATTGAAGAAACTGTGGAAGTAATCGTATTCTTTTTATTTATTTGTATTGTGTTCTCAAAATGTGTAAGCGTGTATCGCGTCCAGTTAAATGGTAAGTATAGTATATGTGTATATGTATATGTATATATGTGTATATATAATTTGCCATACTTACTAATTGTTGTTTAAGTATTTAGTGTAGTTATTTATGTTGTAATATTTATTTCTTCTCACTGTGCATAAATCGATGACAGCAAAGTAGATACGGGTACAACAAAGTAGATAGATATTTTGTTTCCGTATCCCTCCCCGCTCCCACGTCACTCCGTATTTGAACGCCGCTAACCTGCTGAACATGCCTGCACGCAGGCGCATGCACCTCGCCACTCTGCTGTTCGGTGTGAGACGGTATAGGACCCCATTATACCTCCACAATAAAATGGTTTGGTCGAAGAGTGAGCGCAGGATTCAAATGGTTCTTGTGCCTAAACATCGGACTGCAGCATTTCGCGGAAGTTTTAAGTTCGCGGCGTCCAAGTGCTGGAATGATATTCCTCCTCCTATCCAAGGAGCGTCTAGTGGGTACACCTTCAAGCGCAAGCTGAAGGAATACTTGTTGACGCTCCAAAAATCATTTCACTAAACCAACACTTTGAGTACGCCAGCCTGTTATTACGTACTAGTATTTACCCGCGGCTTCGCACGCGTAAATCATTAAATACAGCAGTTGAATTGAAATTCCGGGATTTTGTTAAATTCTCGTGGGAATCCCCTAAAATTACGTCGTGGTTTCCATTGACGTTAAATTAAAACACCCATTGCTAATTTCATGACTAAGCCCAGCGGTTGTTGTTTCGAAATTGTATCCCTATCCCGTGGGAATATTCGGATAAAAAGTAGCCTATGTGTTATTCCAGACGTCCAGCTACCTACATACCAAATTTCATGCCTCTAAGCCCAGCGGTTGTTATTTAGAGATTTTATCCCTATCCCGTGGGAATATCGAGATAAAAAATATCCTATGTTTCAATCCAGGTTGTAATCTAACTTTTTGCCAAATGACATCCAAATCCGTCCAGCCGTTTCAGCGTGAAGAAGTAACAAACATACTTACTCACTCACATCCTCACTCACTCACAAACTTTCACATTTATAATATTAGTAGGATTAGTAGGATTACTACTTATTTGTCCCTTGTTTTTTACTTATGGTTTATTATAATTTATTTATTTATATATTGTTTCCTTAAAATTTAATCTATTGTATTTCTTAATTTTATTTACACATTAGTTTAGTATATTTATGTATCATTCCGTGAGTCACAGACGGTTCTGACAGAATATCAGCGCTGAAGGCGTCTAACGCCTCAGCATTATGCTGAGTCAGCGGCCGTTTCACTTTTGCGGGGACACACAAAATCGTGTATTTTTATTTTGATATTTCCTTTTTGTTTTGTTTGTGTTTGTTGTCTATTGTTGTTTTTTTTTGTTGTATTTGTGTGTCTTTGTGAATGTGAATAAATGTCTTTCTTTCTTTCTTTCTATACGGATATCTGCATTTTTTCAAAAATGCTTTTTTTGCAAAAAATTACTTATTTCAACCATATCTACAAGTCTGTTAAAAAAATATTTCAAATTTCTTAATAATTAAGAAAATTTGGCACGTAAAAGAGGACATCTGCACGAGCTTTTAAAAAAACATCGGCGTAGAAACGGAAATTTGAATTTACCCGCTTTTACGCCGGCGCTTTGACAGGCTGCTTGACACGTCAATAAAGTTATCAGTCACCTATTACATTTGCATTTGACAAATTTTAAGAAAACAATGCAAAATACCTACGAAAATTAGTACCTGTGTTACAATCATGTCATATTATAGTGTTAACTGTTGAAATATTAGCCCTGGTAATGAAATTGTAACCGTAGTAAATTAATTTTGTTTTGAGGTCCGAACACGGACATATGCCACTTGTCCGTTTATACGTCATATTTCGTGCATATGTCTCAATATAAAAATGTATTATTTTTCTTATTTCCATGAGCAAATGTTTTGTTTTTTCTTAAAATATTTAAAGAAATAGATATATTATGAACATTTTTAACATTGGTTTCATTAAATTGCTTGTTTTTTTTTCTGATTCAGACACAGAAAATGAATTAATGTAGTCTTAATCTACTCAAGTTTCTATTGAAACAACCGAAACAACTTACAGTAGATTTCCACTGACGATGACGGACCTCTGATCTATGTGGCCATTGATGATAATTTTTCAGTTATTCACATTCATTATTATATTTTTGTATTTTTTTTTATTTTTACCTTCTGTTGATTTATTAAATACTAATATATCTTTAAATTAATTTTTTGACTACGAAAAAAACAAAAAATTATGAATATCCAAAAAAAATACAAAAATAGAGTGTTTTCATTTTTATTTTAGAGTACCTAGCTTTTTTGACCTTTTTTACGTGTTTTTTATACAAAATAAATGAATTTATATGAAGACATGAAGTTTAGTGGTAGATAACTCATTTAATAGAATTAATAAAATGATAAATCCAAAGTAAATAGAGACATCTACAAAAAAATATCAAAGAAAGGGTGAATACTCGTTGCATGTCATTTAGATTATCTCTAAATACTCTTATAAGTTTAACTTACCACAGCTTATTCGATATTTCTAATGGAACAGGCGTTTTTTTCATTAGAACGCATAAGCGGATATCTGACAGATGTCTTCCTCTACGTTTAAGCTCTTTCAAAGTAAACAAGTACATCTACAATTTTTCAGTAAAATAATGCTACAGCAAAAAAATCTGTTTAACAACCACAAAAGAACATTATTTTAATACATCATAGAAAATTTCATGTTAATCGGTCCATTAGTTTCAAAGTTATCATTATTTTTCACTAAATACACTCTCCTGTAAAATTGCAATTTTGTAGATGTCTTCTTTTACTTTGCTGCCATCGAAATTACTGTTCGCCTATCTTTGAGTTTTCCTTTCTAGCTTAGGTTAGCTTGAAAAGATCCCTTTGACTTTTTTAATGTTTTTTACTCAGACTATGGAAAAACCCGTAAACGACCGGACTGGCGTAATTTGGCGGTATAGCAAATTCTTTAATTTTTTTATTAATTGAAAATCTGATTGCTATTTAAAAATCTGTTTTTTTTTGTTAATTAGAAAGCTTTATGGAAAAAAAGTTTCAAGCGTTTCTAAAATTTTCAGACATTGCCCATTGGGACCCAGATTACCATGGTTATTATATTTCTTGTCAAAAAAAGTCTTAATAATAATAATAATAATTAATACACCTAAGTTAATAAATCGATGCCTTAGTTTACACTCATACTAATTACAGTTTTGAAAATTTTACAGGAGAGCAATTTTAATGTTTGTACGTGAATATCTTATCAATGGTGGTGAAAAATGTTCAATTTATGACTTTCTATCTTAGAATAGGTCTTTGTCATTATATAATGTCAAATATTTATTTACAATTATAGTCTTTATACTGAAAATTAATAATAATAATAATAATAATAATATTTTTTTTATTTTGTATGTACTTTTCTGTATTTTACTTTTTATAACTATTATAAAAACCTAATCCTAAGAATAAAAAGAAATAAAGATAATAATAATAATAATAATAATAATAATGTCATTTATTTCAGATTATTATCCATAGTTTGTTTGTTACAAAGCCTTATTATTATGTTAGTACTTAAGTAAAATTAAAACTTCATTAAAACAATTCAATATTAGCTACTTAGTTAAGAATTGGTCGCTACATGCAAGCGATTCCAATGGTAGAAGAACGGGCCGTCCAGACGCTCTGCCACCGTGCGCAGGAGGCTGTTGGAGCTGCTGGCGAGGCGCTGCAGCAGGGACGCGGCGCGCGCGCATGATCGCGTGGAAGCCTTCCGTGCGCGCCTCCGCGAACATTCCTGACGCGCTGCAGCGCCTCTCCAGCTCCAACAGCAACCTGACAGCGTTGTTGTATTGGACGCGCAGGGCGCTGTAAGCCTTTTGAGTATAGTCGACCCACAGGCTGCAGGTGTAAAACGACTGGCAGTATGCCTTGAACAGAGTGATCTTTACGTTCTTAGTACACCGCGCAAACCTACGGATCAACATATTACTCCTGACTGCCAGCGCCCTACGCTCCCTCTCGACGTCCTTGTTGTCCGAGAGTGACGCAGTGACCCAGTGCCCCAGGTATTTGAATTCCTGAACCACCTTAAGAGGAGTCCCATAAAGCTTAACCGGCAGAATACGTGGGTATGTTTTTGTACCAGCCTTAAATACCAGTATCTCACTCTTAGAGGTATTATACCTGAGGCCATGGGTCCCCGCGTAACGCTCGCATATACACAGCAGTTCCTGGAGGGCACAGATTGATGGGCTCAGCAACACCATATCGTCTGCATAGCTTATGTTATTTATAAAAGAGCCACCGATTGAACATTTTGCAGGTGGTAGGACCTTGTGCAAGGTCCGCCCGGATTGCTACCACCATCTTGCTCGCTAATCCTGCCGTGAAGCAGCAGTGCTTGCACTGTTGTGTTTCGGCGCGGAGAGTAAGACAGCCGGTGAAATTACTGGCACTTGAGGTATTCCAACTTAGGCCTCTAGGTTGGCAACGCATCTGCAATACCCTTGGTGTTGGAGATGTTTATGGGCGGTGGTGATCTCTTACCACCAGGAGACCCACTTGCTCGTTTGCCAACGAGCCAGACCACCTCACTACATTGTTTTGATGTCCATACCAATATTTAAACATTTCAATAAGTTCACTCGGAAGTGACGACGTGTCCTCGTACAGTTTATGCCAAAGTTTTTCATATGACACCAAATCGAAGGCCTTAGACAAATCAAGAAAACACGCATAAACTGGCGTTTTCCTGTCTGTATAGTACCGGACAGTATGCTTGAGACAAAACTGCTGCCTCTGTGGAAAGTCCGGCTCTAAATCCAAATTGCGCGTCATTGAGGCGCATGTGCTTGTCCAGTTGGTTCTCAAGCACCTTTGCTACAATAGTGGCCAACGATATGGGTCTATAATTTTTAACGTCAGAGGCGTCTCCCGTGCGGTTTTTAATTTTAGGGACTACAACTGTTCTTATTAATTCTTCAGGTAAGTAGGTATGGCTGATACAAAAGGAAAAGAACATCACCAGCACACGCGGTACATGGACTCCAGCATGTCGAATGTGTTCGTAATGTCCACCCCCTCATTTAATACAAGTGTGCACATCAAAAGTATGAAATCAATGCAGTTAAGACATTGGTGAAGTACTATAGTATGAATCAGTAAAGAATATGACTCGTCAAAATAAACATTTAAATAACAAAATAAACCTCGCAAAATGTTATTATATTGGACGAAAACGTTTTAAAAGAAGTAAACGCATCAATGCTTAATAAAATAATAGGAAACAATTTAACCATCGGCACTTACAACGATTGTGTCTTCAATACATTTTAGAACGGATCGTATGAAAATCGTTTAACATGTTTTGGCAGATAACAAGTTCAACCAGAAGTGTCTTTCGATTTATAAAAACACTTATGACAAACGTGTCCCATTTTTTTTGTACTAAAACTACTTAATGTATTATTGCAGACAAGAAAGTATAACTTTTCGATGGGACTAAATGTTCTTAGTATCGATGTACATTTGTTTGAATAGAGAATGTTCACTAATTTTGAATTTTGGCTTTCGGTATTCTCTGTTGAAAATAAAAAATATATTTGAAAGAATTATTTCGATACGTCAATTAGTTTCGATGATATTGAATTTTAAAATGAATGCGCGACGTTCAGCCCGCGCTCGATGCGCGTGACGTCATAGTACAACACTCGCGCTCAGTCTGGTCGCGCTCTTCCGTACAGTTGCGTTACGTTTAACTAATTTATGAATATTAAAAAAAATATGTTCAATCCTAATACTAGAAAATCATGTGTTGTGCTAAAATGTACAAATACCTGTATCAGTGCGCCAAAAAAGTTGTTTTTTCTCGATCCAATGGATGTCAAAATCACTAAATAATGAGCACCATGAGTCTATCTACTTTAGATAGATCATCCCATTGTCCTTTTTTGAATCCTTCATCCATTATTAGGGTTTTGTAGTCAACCAGGAACGCCTATAGTTTCGCCATGTCTGTCCGTCAATCTGCCTGTCTGTCTGTCTGGGGCTAAGTTCAGAGACCGTTAGTACTAGAAAGCTGTAAGGCCATAGTCGGGTTTTCGTAGTAAGTCATCGGCCCTTACATCAAATGGACTTGGGTTTTTTTTTTGTGAGTACCGAAGAATTTTTATGCTGAGTATGACATTGTACTTGTGGCAGTTTTTGACTTAAGATTTTTTTTAAGATTTCTTTTAATGTATTTTTTTTCTGGATATATTCAAGCGATTTACTTAAAATTTTGAAATGGTGTTCTTTATATGTATAGATTTGCAAAAAATTAACTACTATAAAAGACCAAATAACAAAATAAAAAGAATATGTGATTGTGAAGTAGTAATAATAATAATAATAAAATTTATTTATTCAGATAACTAGGATCCATCAGTTGTTAATATTACTTATGAATATGTTAGGTACATGGTGTTAGTTAAATGTACGATTGTGTGTAGTGACACCTCCAAATTTTTTTCTCAGATTTTATATATTGGTCTACTACTTGCCTAAATATCGAAACTTTCCAGGCGTGTGTATATTCAACATAAATATTCTTCACTATAAGAAGTACTTTAAAAAAAAAACCAAGCCCATTTGATGTAAGGGCCGACTTATTAGAGAAACCCGACTTTGGCCTTTAGCGTGAGTATATTCAATATACATATAATTTACGCGGAAATAGGTATATAAAAATTTTTTTTTTGAGTAAGTACCTCCCATACCTACAAGTAAAGAGAAAGAGAGGATGTTTTTTTTTTCACTTCCACCCTATGTTGTGGGGTATTGTTGGATAGGTATTTGAAAATTAATATGGGTTTGCGAAAACCATTTTTTGATAAAATGAATATTTTCGGAGATATTCACTCCGAAGTCTTCAAAGATCATAAAAATGTTCCCCCCTCCCCTCTACCTTTTAAACCGCACGTCTAAAAACTATGAAAACAAAATTCGTTAATTGTTTTCTACTTAATCAGTTGAGATGTTTTTAAGTTTTTGTAAATTATACTGATTTAATTTTTAATTAGCTATTTAAATTAGTTTTAGTTATGTTAATTTTATACCTACTTAGTCTCTGTTTTTATACCTACTTTTATTGTGAAATACACAGTTTTTATTTATTTATTTATTCATGTTCAAATTTACGCTTAACTAAGTTATTATTACCTATCTATAACTAAAAAAGTCGCATTTTAAGTCCGCCTATTGTGACAGGACTGACGGTCGGGAACTATGGAACCCTACACTGAGCATGGCCCGACGTGCTCTTGACCGGTTTTTTAAAATAAATGTACACAACTGGAAGGTCTGGAAGCGATGAAACAAAACAAAACTCGGCGCATTGGACCTACTGGTACAGCTGATAATTAGGGACTCGACTACGCGGAGCGCGGAGCGTTGTAAAATGACGTCACACGCTGTCGCGCGGCTGTTGGCGGGACTCGATATTTATGCGAACTTTGAATGCGTATAAAATCATAACTACTTGGTATTTTTCACTTAAATAAAAACAAATGTATTTGTATACTTAAAAGCTTTACTGGAACAAAGCTTTCAAGTGATTTTGCACACCTATTAACATTCTCTATTGAAGCCTATCAACCTTAAATCACTTATAGTATACGTTCATCACATTTAAAAAAAATAATGGCTTTTAGTATATTATTACAACGCATCCGTCGCACTTAGTATTATTGTGTCACATTGTTTTTACCCACGACGGAACGGAGAAGGTATGTGCGTTTAGGGTGAGAGGTTGTTTGTTTGTTTGTTTGTTTGTGCGCAAACGAATGTTCACGTTTATCTCCAGAACGGTTTGACTGATTTAGATGCGGTTTTCTGTAATGGCTTCGTAATTTATCGACGGTGGTTCTTAGATAGGTGTTATAGCGTTTGTCCGCTAGGGGGCGCTACAGTAATCATTTTTCACTCGAAAAAAGACCATCGAATGTTCCCAATTATCTTCAGAATGGATTGACTGTTTTTGATGTGGTTTTCGGTAATGGATTTGATGTTTATCTAAGATGGTTCTTAGATAGGTGTTGTAGTATTAACCCGCAAGGGGGCGCTGTAGTAAACATTTTCCATTTAGCTCTAGAAAGATTTGACTGTCTTTGATATGGGTCTCTTTAAGGGGTTTGAATCAAACGTAACCGTTTGATGACTGTCTGTAATAGTTTTAGAAAGCGTTCATATGTATATCAAGGAGGGCGCACGACAGTGCCCCCGCCAAGATAAACAAAAAAGAAGACGGGGCACTAACTAACTATTTTCACACCGTTTCGTCTTAACACTAGCTTTTATTTGACCTGCAATGTATGTAGGTACCTATGTAAATAATATACATAATGTATGTTTGTATACATGTTTGGGTCGTGCAAGTTAAATTTGCCACACTTTTAGCTATCGTATTGTCTTGAATTTTGGCACACTTATGTAAATCTTGTAATAATACAATAATCTGGTAGTGACATCCTGGTTATGCAGCTAGGATCGTCTCCACAGAAAGAAACTCTTCAATAGTTTACGGCACAGGCGCGGAACTTAACAGAATTACCTATTCAATTTTATTGGCACTGTGTTTGTACGATAGAATAGACACAACTTGATATTGCAGCTAGGGTCGTCTTCCCACAAAGGAACTCCTCGATGGTTAATAGCACAAACACATAAAACTTTGCACGACTATTCAATTGCAATGACACAATACATAATATGCCTATACAACACTTGATGCTGTAGCTAGAGTTGTCTCCTCTTCCTTAGAGTTTCAAGAAAGCTAAAATTTTGTATTACTTGGCCGTTTCATATTTAAATCTGTTCGTATGATATGTCAATTAAGACCCGTGAAGTAATTTCCTACCGTAAGTAGGTCTATCAGAAAGTCTGACCGATACGAGTATGGTAAAAAATTGAGTGTTAGATAATGTCATGGAATAAATCTATGAACGGCCAAGCTGTACTTTTTAAATCAAGATGTAAGGCTAATAAAGTCAGGGCTCAGGCTCTGTTTCTACCACGGATGTGCGAGGATTTATTGCGAGGAATATGTTTTTTATGAACCAATAGAAACATAACATTTACCTCGCTTCACTCCGCTCAGCTTCCACCAGAGATGAGTGCAAGGATAGGGAAATGAAGCGTTTCTACTGGTGCATGAAAAACACATTCCTCGCGACACAACCTCGCACATCTCTGGTGGAAACGCAGCCTCATTCAGCCACTTGGTTTTTCCTAGCGTTTGAAAACCTTTTTAAAATTTAAGCGTTATTTATGAGGTTGTTAGTAAGTGTTGTGAATATCAGCCTCTGATTTTACATAAAATGTTTTGGTGATATGAATTATTTCTTTAAAAATTTTGAAATAAAAAGGAAAATTAAAATTTTTTAAAAAACCCACGACGATTCCTAATAGAAAAAAGGGTTAAATATTTTTTATGAAAATCCCCCGACTAAAAGTGATTACAAACGCAAAAACATCCGTCGGGGGTTGCCATATCTCTCTGTTAGTATATTTAAATTAAAATGTTAAGAAAAGCTACTACAAACATAACCATCCAATTTTAATTAATCACAAATTCATAAAACTACACAATATTAGTAATCCAATGTTATTTCAGTTATAATATTAAGAAAACTACCATGAATATCTTTCCCTCATAAAGAAGTACATTTTCCACACAATTATAATTCATCACAAATTCATACAACTGCAAAATATAAGTTCATTTCGGTGCAGGTAATGGCAGCCCCCGACGGATGTTTTTGCGTTTGTATACTCAATTTCTTAGATCGAGATACTAAAATGAGAGTCTGAAATGTCAAACGTAAAAATAATGTGGCCAGCATAAAACGAACAGTGCGGCTCCATGATTCCGGATTCGTAAATAACAGATAAAAAAGTATATTTTACGATAGCAAAAATAACATTAAAGTATTCAATATACTACTTCCCATTTTAAAAATATAAATATACTTTTACGATAAAGTGATAAAATCTAAGCACAGGTACAAAACAGGTAAAATACAGTGTTCATCACTTAGTGCCAACGTAAAAAATATAATACAGAGGGGCTACTACAAAACTAGAAAAATATGTAGTATGGCAGCGTCCCTTTACTCGAGTACTGAATGACAAAAGCGTCAGCGGGACGGCAACATACGAAATTCGAGCTTTGCAATTCGTAGTTAGGGCCAAAAGAGCTACTCCGAAACACAAAATTCGAAGTTCGTGTCGTGTGATCCCTCTCGCCCTCGTATTAAATAGTATAATGGTCAGAGGGGCCGCACGACACGAACTTCGAATTTTGTGTTTCGGAGTAGCCTTTCAGCAGGGCTACTACGAAGTAAGGATGTACGGCATAGTACGAAATTCGAATTTCGGAGTAGGCCCATAGATTAATATCACACAACATTGTTCATGTTTTCCAAGTAAACATAACGAAGAGCAAATATTATGTGAAATATTTTCTGCGAAACAAAATTCTACGAAAATTCTGTCTGTGGAAGAAGGGAACACCTATTAAGTGTATTTTCAGCTTCTTATGGCAAGCATTGAGGCTGATCTTACTTAGAATTTAATTGAAACTTAAACATCAACAACCAGGGCCGGATTTAGGGGAGGGCAAAGGGGGCAACTGCCCGGGGCCTCCACAAAATAGGGGCCCCCACAATAGAGACATCTGA